>JAGFBZ010000883.1:0-600000 GCA_018398805.1 Hirundichthys speculiger
ACTTCTTTATAATTTGCACAAAGAATTATTATTCTCAGTCCTGTCCCTCACCCTGCTTTTCTGGATATTTTTCTAATGTTAACATTCAAATAACTCTGTAGTTGAAATGGGGAGGACGAAACCAGGAAGGCGCAGGGACAACAATAGGGGAGGAGGTTGAGCAGGTGAACAGCTTCCTCTCCCGAGCAGCCATCTGTTCCAAATATATGTCCAAAGCTGGTAAGTTGAGATTTTTAATGTTTTGACTGTGAATTTGGCTTACATCCATCCATTCATTGATGTGTTCCTGTCCTACTGTGCATTTTCTCTCAAGTTCGCACAGACATCCTTACAGTACAAGCCATTGGGTGGAACAGGAGGAAGGCTGAACACCTCGACCAAACATTGGCCAAAAGATATAAAAAGGTACTAACCAGACCACTATAAGTTGCTTTTTATTAAATATGTGGCAGCATTTCAAAACATCAATATTTACTTTTACAGACTGTACAGAGGATTGGCGAGGCAGCAAAGGATCTCCAGGAAGTCACCACAACGGCTGTCTCTCCAGGAGGACACTGTCCAGCAGTGGGTGGCTGATGTCCAGGGCTGGACTGCAGGTAAAGTTCTACCAAAATATCAAGTTTTTGCACTTAAAAATTAACTCCTTAGGTGCTTTTACACCAGAGAGCACAATCAGTTACTGTAAACATAGATTGGTATGAATTAATGTTATGCCTGTCTTTACAAGGGACAAGTCACAATGACCTGCAAAAAACCATTGAAGGACTCTACCTAAGCATTAAACAACGGAAATTTCGACTGTATCGTCAGACTGGTGAGGAAACGAAATGCATCCAATAATGTCTATTTCTTAGAACATGTCACAATTTCTTAACTAATCTCTGGATTGCAAAAGTAACTCATTTGTTAATCTAAAAAGTACTTGATCATGGATGATGGCGATAGCCATTGAGCTGGATCTACAGAAACAAGCAGCTGGCAAAATTCAATGGGGGGGGGGGTTCTAACTCAGTGTAATGTCGGTGTTTGACACTAGCTTAAATGTATGCCATAATATCCCTTTAAGGTTTTTTTTTTTGGGGGGGGTCTGGGGATTCATATTCTAGATGGCAACAAGCGGAGACATCTCATCCGAAAAAAGATTTCTGATGACAAGAAAGCACTGGAAGAGGCAATAACTCAGTACAATGCTCTTGTGGGTCAGCATGAGAAACTACCTCCTCCTCCCAATGAGCTCTTGGCTGAGGATAACTACTCGTGGAAATGGGAATGTAAGTATTTGGATTAAAAGACATTAAATATGCTTCTGACATTATTATGATTATTTCTAACAATTTGAATTACAGGTCATGGTGACATGGTACAGAAGAAAGATGTTTATGACAAGGTCATGCTGGTCACCAGACTGAAAGAGGAGCAAATAATCCTGGTGCGTGAAGTAAAACAACACTGCGAATATTTGAAGAGAATGGCACAATTGATTCAGGAGCTGATTCAAGAGCTTTCTGAAGGCACCAATGTGCAAAGTAAGTCCTTTTTTTTTCCTCATGTCTTTGGAAATGACATGTAGTGAATATCATTTAACTTACTGCCATACATTCTCAGGTAGCATCGATGCATTGACGGACACAGGACGAGAGGGGCTATTCTCCATTTTCAAGAGAAGATTGTGGGACATTCGAAACCAGCAGGCTGCAACACATACCCTCTATCAACAGATTTTGGGACTCCAAATGGTGTCGTTGGAGTCGTCTGATGAAGAGGAAAACCTCGACAGCGATTCTTCAACAGATGATGAACTGTGACCGAAGTAATTCTGTCTCACCATTGTGTTTTGTGTGGCATACCAGGAGCTGTCACAAATGGTCACTTCATTCTTTTTGTACATTTATCTTATTGTTAAGCATTCCCTATGTTTTCCAAGTATTCTCAACAGTTTTTTTTATTCTTTTCATTTTCGAAGGGCTATATTGGCATGATGGATGTAATAAGAGCAATGTTTCCCTAATTTTTATTTTTATTATTTTTAATCTGTGTACTGAAACTTGAATTTCCCCCTTGGGGGATTAATAAAGTATTTTGAATACATGCCGGTGCTATCTGTATCTTACTCAGTTACACTTAATAGTGCCTTCAGTTGTTGACTGACATGATGGATAAAGTCAAATGTTCTCCATAAAATTTGTTTGTTTTTTGGTGTAACTGTCAATGGTGAACAGTATGGCAGTAATATAAGTTTTGAAGAAGTCTTGAAGGCCTTCGAGGGTTACACGACACTGGAAATTTGTATTGTATTGCAATAAAGCAATTATTTTCACCACCATGGAACAAGTCACTTAATGGGCCAACACTGAATAGACAGACTACAATTCACATTTACATCCACGCCTATGAGCAATTTAGACTGACCAGTTAATATGCTGTGCAGGTTTTTGATATGAATAAATTTGACAGTCATTAAAAACACTACCAGGTTATATTTAGTCATAGTTGTATGACTATACCATCACCCTGTGTTAGTGTCGTATCTGTAATTAGATTAGATTATATTCAGGGGTGGAAACAAATACCAAATAAATCTACTCAAGTAAAAGTATGGTTACCTTGATGAAATTTTACTAAAGTAAAAGTACTGGTGTAAAAATCTACTAAAGTAAAGTAGCTCATTTAAAATGTACTCAGAATAAAAGTTACTTAGTTACTTCTATTGGGTGAGTGTGTGTGTCAATTTGTGGCACTTGCTGTGGTTTCTATGTTTATGTATGAGGAACACTGACCAAGTTAGCTAATGTTAGCTGACTGCTAACACTGACATTAGCATACCATGATTGGAAGCTGGATAGCTCCTTCACTTTAGGCATACAAAGATACAATTGTTGTCCTTCACAGACTTCAACTCAAATAACTCTTTCAATATGGCCAGGGATATCTTTTAACTTTGTAATGGAATCTATTTAAAATGTAAAGAAGCAAATTACTTCCAACAATATGTACTTAAGTAAGAGTAAAATTACTGATTTTAAAAATTACTCAAAGTACAATTACACAAAAAACTACTTAATTACTCGTTACTACCCACCCCTGATTAGATTAGATGTACTTTATTTATCTCCAAAGGGAAATTCATGGTTGAAATGAAATGGATTGAGAATGGTTGAGGAAGAGGAGAGCAGGTACAGAGGTCAACAAGGAGAACAGAGAAAGGTCAATAGAGTGAGAGAACATAGAGGGGAGTCAAATGAAAGAGCAGTGATGACAACATGAGAAGTAGAACAGGTAGAGAGGAAGAACAACACTGTAAATGAAGGTGTATTAATAATTTAATCAACAAATAGAAAACACATTTCTATTAGATGTATTGTCTCAAAAATGAGCCAGTACTTTATTAATGTATTGGCAGACATTCCAATGTGTTACCGGATGAACTCAATACCATCTTCACTTGCTTTTAAACAATCCACTACACAAAATGTTTACACACACATGCCCATCCTTCCTCGCCCTCACCAACGGCATCATCTGGCCAGGTACACAAGGCCCTGAGGAGGATCTCTGTGCAGGCCCTCAGAGCATGTGCCAACGAACTGCCTGATGTTGTCACCTCAATCTTTAACCTTTCCCTCAGCCTGAGTGTTGATCCCCCATGCTTCAAGACGACAACCACGATCATGACCACTCTTATGACTGGCATTCATTGACAGAAAAACAATTTCATTGCACAGGGAAACTTGCTTTCTTTATATGCACATGACAATACACATGACGTTTACACCACCCGCCTCACCCGCAAAGCCTCTGGGAGGAGGTACAGGAGCCTCCATTCCCATACGTCCAGACTCACAAACAGCTTCATCCACCAGGCTGCGAGGATGCTGAACTCTCTTCCCTCTCTCTCTACCCCCAGCTCCATCCACCAGGCTTACAGAAAGCTAAAAATCTGACTCTGCACAAAATCAAAATTTGCACACTGGAAATTACAGCTGCTATATTGCCTTGCACTATTACACTTTACACTTTTAAACAGTACATTACTTACTTCACTCTATAAAAACAAAAACATGTTGCTACTTGTCTACCTCATACTCTTATTTACTGTCTATTGTAATCCACTGTGCACCCATACTCTAAATTATTGTTTATTGTTTAATGTCATCTAACATTAGGAAATGTGTATTTTTTAGTAGTTTTGTGTTTTTAGTATTATTTCAGTAGTTTTTACACTAGAAGACCCACCATTTTTCTGCCTACCTAGAAGACCCAGAGAGGGGTCATTTGACACACACAGCGGAAGGTGTATTATTGCTTTTATATAAATATATAAATATAAATATATGCTTTTTTCTCTGTAAATTTTTTTTTTTTTATATTTTTGGCACACAAAAATAACAGTTACTTCTGCAAAAACCTTCCACACGAAAAACATGGGGAATAAGGGTCAAATGAAACTCTTGTGGGTCTTCTAGGTAAAAATGTCAATTGACAACTCTGTGGGACTTCTAGTGTTAATAGTGTGCTCTAATAGTTTTACACTGTCTGTGCACTTAATGTCTACATTTCGTCTCGTCTTCACCGTGGGACAGTGAGAAATTGAATTTCAATTGCACATGTGAAGGAAATGACAATAAAGCTGACTTTGACTTTGATAAACGCTTTGAAATTTGAATCAAGAGTGAATCTTCACTTGCAAGATCTGGCAACACTCAACAATCATCCCTCCATAAATAGGCTTTATAACATAGTTGTTTGGTTGGTTGTTGAAATGTATTTTATAGGCTACATACAAAAGTTATCATTTTTAGTCTACTATAGGTCGTTTATCTGTTTACTTAGAAGTCACGGTAAATACAGAAAAATGAGTCACTAGTTTTGGGCATTTTCCTCATGGTTTCAGCCATGTTACTTATTTCACTAGCAAGATCTGGCAACACTGACAGTGGATGTGGGTGTGAGCACCGACGACGCGCGCGCGCGCTCTTCACACAGCTTGGACTGAACCGCCGGACAGGTAGGCTGGGAAAAAACAGTTTTCAAGTGAATGTGTAACTTTGGTTTATGTTAATGTATAAAAAAGACCTTTCATCTGCACAAGGCTGAGATAGTATGTTAGAGCGGTTTAAATAGGCAATGACAAAATGACAGCATCCATTGCAGGCTTTGCAGCCAAACTAAACTTGCCTGCTAGCTAGCCTACATCCCCGGGCTGCCAATTTTTACAGATGTTATGGAGATTTCTTAATTTTTTTCCCCCCGCATCGGTAAGAAAGATTAAATAAATAAAAAACCAGTACTCGATGAACTTTTAGGAGCCGCACCCATTTTTATCTTTGACTTGCATGTATTGTGTCATGTATGTTACTGTACGTGGACCAATCACTGTGTCTGCAATTATTATTGTTGTTGCTGTTGTTGTTGTTATTTTTATTATTATTCATTTGTTTTGTTTTTTAAATTCCAGCTTTAAGATGCCAGGGTCCGTGTTTAAGAAGTGCATTAACTGCCAAGCCACTATTGGTGTGGCATGCAAAATTTGCAAATTTTGCCAAACAAAAACTGCCCACCAAGGCAAGGCTGGCAAAGAAACTGCAGAATTTTGAGGGGAAAAAGGACATGTGGGTCAAAAATATAAAAAAAAACAAAATAACATCACATGTCCTTGATGATGCAAGTATTCTGGTATGTATTTAACATATATATTTTTTGTCAACAATTTCTATTCTTGTAATGTTTCTTTATATTCTATTTATGTATTTGTGTTTTATAGCTTGAAAAATTGAGAAGCCTGGGCTACAGGGGTGTCCTTTTCCTTACAAAGGAAGGAAAAAAGCCATTGACTTGGCACACCCAGGTCATACACCCCAAGTGGCAGCTGTCTGACCAGGCTGTAAAATGCCTGGACCGGATGAAGGCCCTGTATGAGGTTGTAGTCAATGGTAAGCCTGTAATTATTACAATAAATAGCTAAAAATGTCAACATATTCAGGGGTTTCAGTGACATCACTGTTTAGTTATGGCCGCCATCTTGAGGACCGTACAGACCGTATCGTACAGTATTTCAATTCAAGAGGGGTAGACTGCAGGTTCTCAAGATGGTGCTGCAATTTTTGTGTGTGTCCTCACATGAAATCAATGAATAGCTTACCAGCAGACTAAAGACCAAACAATTTGTTTAATTTCCAGGATTTACTATTTACAGAAAGAGCAATGTGTATTTGTAATCTGTTTACAGTTGTGTAACTGGATTGTTAACATAGATTATATGTGAATAGCTATAGATTTGCCATTATTTTAAGCAAAACATCACTTTCATTCAGGTTGGACTGTCCTGCAATCCTCCCCGAGCCCTGACATCCCACCCTCCACCAGCCTCTCCAGCCAAACATCCACCAGCCTCTCCACCCAACCATCCACCAGCCTCTCCACCCAACCATCCACCCAACCATCCACCAGCCTATCCCCACCCACCATCCACCAGCTTCTCCTCCAAACCATCCAGCAGCTTCTCCACCCACCACCATCCACCCAGCCTCTCCACCCAACCATCCACCACCAGCTCTCCATCCAAACCATCCACCAGCTTCTCCACCCAACCATCCACCAGCCTCCCTCCACCCCAACCATCCACCCAACCATCCACCAGCCTATCCACCCAACCATCCACCCAACCATCCACCAGCCTATCCACCCAACCATCCACCAGCTTCTCCACCTCCACCATCCACCTCCAGCTCCTCCAAACCATCCACCCACCTCTCCACCAACCATCCCCCCAACCATCCACCACCTCTCCACCCAGCCATCCACCAGCCTCTCCACCCAACCATCCACCCAACCATCCACCAGTTCCTCTCCACTCCAAAACCATCCACCAGCTTCTCCTCCCAACCATCCACCACCCCTCCCACCCACCCATCCACCCAACCATCCACCAGTTTCTCCTCCAAAACCATCCACCAGCTTCTCCTCCCAACCATCCACCACCCTCTCCACCCAACCATCCACCCAACCCCATCCACCAGCCCTTCATTTACATACCACGGTATGTTGTGTTAACCATTTTGGATGTAGCGTATGCATTAACATTCAATTTTTACAAAATACATTTTATTGTTTAGTTTTATTTATTTGCACAGTTTAAAAAGAACACAAAGTAACAAAACAAATTACGAGTAGTGCAGGGAGAGGCGAAAAACCCAAATGGCTTATTTTAAGCCTCTACCTAAAATATATTAAACAATTTGACAACTACTCAATATATGTACTTAACTGAATATTATATGTGCATTGTAATTGTAATTATGTTTGCCATGTGCAAGCAAATTTAGGAACTCTTGAAATAATACTCTTATTGCACAATTATAGACCGATTCAGCGAGCAATATGTGTATGCTGCCATCTTGCAGCGGCGCCATTGCTGTGGTGACGTGTCAGTAAGTGTAAACTGACTCTATTAACAACATCACAAATACATCGGTTGATGATTATGTTAGTGGCCTCCAGTGGCCTCCAGTAACTGATGAAGGTATCTTAAATGAATAATGATATTAATTTAGGAATTAATCATTTGTTTGAGCGATAAACAGGAAAGATTAGAGTAATAGGGAGATTAGAGACTGTATATAGCATACGTTACGAGTGCTGACGTTAGCAAGTTAGCAGTGACATTTAATCATATGGACAGGCTATGTGGCTTTTTTATTTTAAATAACAAAATGTGTTTGGTTTTAGATAATCAAGAATACTTTATTGATCGCCTGGCCTCCGATAACCAGGCGATCAGTAAAATATTCTTGAACGGCAATTACAGGTCTCTGATTGAGGGTCTACATTACCTGAGCTCCGGATAGGTCGGGCATATTTACGACAACCATCACATCATATTGAAGAAATCAGTAGACATTGGCAGACCATCCACTACCACCTGTATTTGGAAGTAACGATGAGAAGGGAGAGTAGGCAGGTTGTACAGGTCATCTGTGACTGCATAGCTGGCAGAGGCTGCTGCTACAGCCACACTGTACTTCCTCTTGAAATACGGGGCTGTGCACAGTATTAGCTTACAGTTTAGTTCCAAAGTTGGAGTATTCTGCTGTTATTTGAGGGCAGCACATGTCCTCGCAGCCTTCCTAGACATAATTACAGAAGAGAAAATTTCCTCTTTTTGGCACTTTGCATTCAAATGCCCACTTCGCACATAGAGCACTGGGCTGCCTGACTGCGAGCTGTCACCGCAGTAATGGCGGCTGCTCGACTTCCAGTAATTTTGGCGAATCGGTCTATATCATGGGATAATGAAGAGGAGCACATACAGTAGTAGTATAGTTTATAATGTGTTACACAAGGAACTAATACAATGGTCAGAATACTTGTCCTGTGCATGGTTAATTGAGGGATGAAAGGGATTTAATTCTAGCAGGCTGTAAGTGCAAGAAATTGGTACTGTCATGACAGTAATAGAAATATTTTATGTAGCAAGACATTGTTTAACTTGTTGTCTTTCAAAGAGTAATGTCAAATTAAATCTGAATGGTAACAGATTTTTTGTAGTTGTGGTCTTAAGAGCAGTAGTAACATGATAATGGCCTGTTACATAATATTTTCTTAAATCTCAACAGACATGTCTCAAAAAAAAGAGGAGGAGGAGCAACAAAGTTTCGACTGAAGGTGACATATTTATGCTACTTTTGCATTTCATTATTTAAAATTTCACAGTAAAAATACTGCTTTTGAATCTTGAATTTCCCCCTAACGGGATCAATAAAGTGAGACTCACACTTAAGCCTATAGAAGCTCTCATTTATTTTTCTCTACTGTTTTTAATATACTGCGTAAGCTTCTCTTGTATTTTCAGGTTGTATTCGTATTAAGAGAATGACAAATAATTGTATATGCTCATTATAGCATTGATAAATTCAACACATCTTTATCTTCTTTTGACAACTATTGACCAATCCAGCAACACTTTTCATAATTTGTTTAATGACATCTGAGTATCAAATTGAAAAAGTGTATGCAAATAATAAATAACAAAGTAAAGATATTAATTGTACAAAAATGCTAAAATGAATCTGTATGTTTTCTCTTTCAGTATGCAGCCATAGAACAGAGGATGGAGAGCAGTACTACCCGGTGAAAAGGGTTGTAAAAACTAAAAAGATAAAGGTATGGTTTCTGCTAATTAGAGGGAAAAAACACTTAATGTAATAGACAAATGGAGACCTAAGGGTACTGGATTATTAATTCCAATAATGTTTTTAGATATTTAAAAATGTATTTATGAAGGTAATGTTGTTTAACAAAACACAAGTATTTTACAGGGTCCTTGAAAGTATGTAAATTTGGAATTGAAAAAACAGGCCCTGGAAAGTTCTTCAAAATAGTAGTTAAGCGACATAGGTCATTAAATCAATACCTTGCCCAAGAAGTTTTGTTGTTGTTTTTTTACACACTGTATGGAAGCATATCGCTGTCACACCAGAAAAATAAAATCTGTATCACGTTATAGTACGACTTCCTATGTCATTAATCTGACATAGTCCACAGTCATAAACACACATTAATGAGTGAACATGTCTTCTGACTCCCTTCATACCTAAATGTTCAGTGATAGCTTTAAAATTCACACTATGATACTGGGAGGTCACCTGTGGGCTATAGGCTCTTGTGAAGCTGTAGGTTTCATCATCGAAAGTGCTCTTACATTTCAAGTACCTGGAAAGTCCTTGAAAAGTCCTTGAATTTAATGTTAACCAAAGAGTGGGAACCCTGATTGTAAACCATGGACCCTTAGCATGCTCTGCAGGAACATAGTAGATAACATAATAATAATAATAATAATAATAATAATAATAATAATAATAATAATAATGATCAAAGACAAGAAAAACAATCAAGAAAAACAATTAAGACTAAGAATAACACAGGCAACATTAAACATTAAAAGCAAGCTTGAAAAGGTGGGTTTTAAGGAAAGGAGGACAGATCAGAGCAGGTGCGGATGGGAAGGTAGTTCCAGAGGGAGGGGGCAGTAACGCTGAAGGCGCTTTTTTCCCATGGGCCGGTGCTTGGTCATGGGGGGTAATGACAGGAGGTTTGCATCAGAGGAACGGAGGCAGCAGTTGGGAGAGTGAGGGTTTAGGAGGTCAGTGAGGTAGGGGGGAGCCAGGATGTGAAGTGCTTTTAAGGTGAGAAGAAGGATTTTTAAGTGTATACAGTAGGGAACAGGAAGCCAGTGAAGAACGAGGATGATGTGGTGATAGGGGCGAGTGTGTGGGTGAGCAGGCGGGCAGCAGAGTTCTGGATATACTGGAGTTATTGAGGGTTCTGGATGAGAGGCCATAAAAGATGCTGTTACAGTAATCAAGCCTGGTGGTGATGAATGCATGCATAAGGGTTTCAGCGGCAGAGAAGGTAAGGGACAGACGAAGTCAGGCAATGTTTTTTAAATGAAAGAAGGCTGTCCAGGTTAACAGGGTGATGTGGTGATCAAAGGAGAGGGTGTTGTCAAGAAAATTCCAAGGTTACGGATGTGAGGGGAGGGAGTCAGAGAGGCGTTGTCAATAGAGAGTGTGAAATTGTTGGCAGATTTGGTGAGAGATTTGGGGACAATGATGATATCATCATTTCTGAAATATTTGTCTTCATTATGTTATGTAAAGAAAGTTTTCATATTGGTGCATATAGGACAACATGTGTGTATATGCTGAAACCAATATATTTGTGATAGCTCAATCTCAACTGATATCTAATGTACTTATGCATTTGTACACCATTACTTGACACACAGTTATTGGACCATATTTTTGCTTTAAATTATTAACAAATTTATTTTTCCAGGGAAGCCAAAAGGAGTTGGTGGAATGGGAGCCGTGTGCCATGTGGTATGTAGAATTGCTTATATTGTTTACCTATAATATTACATTATTGTTAATATTATTTCGTTTTGCATTGCAACATTCATAATAAGAATTTATATTTTTCCAGTTTTTGTCATATTTAAGTTTCTTTCTTATTGTTGGTTTTCACTAATTTTACAATTTCAAAAAACAATGACACCTACCCAACAAAAACTAATCTGACAGTAACTGTAAAGGTTTGGAGTGAAGGAGGACCCATGATGCAGACCAGACCAGGTTATGTTCTGAATGTAATCATAAAATTGGCTATAAAAGCACATTTGTTTCACAATTTAAGTCATTTACAACTGGCATCCCCTTTCCTTTGAAAGTCCAGTGGAGGTGGATCAGAACCAAGCATTTGTACGGCAAGGCAAGGCAATTTTATTTGTATAGCCCATTGTTATATACAGACAAGAAAACAGTTGATAACACAGAATATGGAAAACATGGAATGGTAAACAGGAGCTGACGAAGGCAGCTTCTGATGGGAGGGAAACCAGGGGGGGGGCATGCCAGCTTAATGGGACGACTGGATGGCAGACTGGTTCATGGGAAGGGAGGCAGGCAGGTTTAACAGTAGGGGACGGGAAAGGGTATGATGCAGGCAGCGGTTGGTGAAGAGAGACAGAGCTCTGGAGAATCTGTGGAAACAGAGAGTGAGACACCAAGGCCAAACTACAGTGCAAGCACTTAGCGCTAAGAGCTTCTTAACTGGATCTGGGAAACACACCCAATGACAGTTCAAACTCTGCAAAAGGAGAGCACATGATGAAATCAATATAAAATATAATTTAAAAATGCCAGTGTTTGTTTGCTATATTTTATTTTATTTAAATGGATAAAGTTTATTTAAAAGTAACACAATGTTGAGCTGTCAGAAATTAAAAGCAGCCTCTCTTATTTGCAACAGTGTTACGTCAGGATGTGATAGTGTTTTTTCTTTCTTTTTTCCCCCCTCTCTCTTCTCTTCTTACACTAATAACATATCTATGTGTATGTGAAAACACTGCATGAATGTTATACATGGTTGATAGAAAAATCTTTACATTGTCTTTACAGTGGGAAGACCTGGCCACTTCAGTGGATTTCAAAAGAAAACACAAGAACCTGAATTTATTTTTATTTATTTTATTTTTTCTTGTGTTTTATTTTTTTCTTGAAATCTTGTGTTCGTTTTATGTATTAAATTTAATTGTTTCAAACTGCAAGTATTTTCTCATTCTTCTCAGTTGCATACATACAGTTTGTCTTTTAAATGTAAACATTTATGAAAAACATTGCAGCCCTGCAGATGGAAAGAAGAGCATTACCAGACCAGTGCCTTTGACTATTTCCTACTTAACATTACCAGGTCAGACATGTCTACAACAGCATAATAAATACTTATTATAAAATTATAACCTTCAAGTGAAAAGTGGGCAGGAAGCTGGTAATGTGCTGGCCATCATATTAGTGCACTGACACCTAGTGGGATTAATGAAATTAGTTATAGTAGCCAACTAACATGAAATTAAAGTATGGTTTTAGTTTGTGAAATGTATGACAATATAAGCTCTACAGAAATACAAGTGAAAAGGTGACAATAAAAATGTTTTATTATTATTGCTTACGCTCCACCCCTCCAAAATAAAACCACCACATTCAGTAAATGATCTGGTGACTCAGCTGTCAGTCCAGAGATAATTCATTACAAAAAAAAGTTTACATTGTTATCTGACAGTATTCACATAAAAATAATAACTCCCAAACTGTTGTTTGAATCAATAACATGCTTTGTATCAAGACAAAACGTATTCAGAGAACGTAATCAGTTTGGTAATGTTCTCTGAATACATTTTGTCTCTGGTACCAAACGTTACGCTAATAATAATAATAATAATAATAATAATAATAATAAAAATAATAATACGGTTGGAGGTTAAACACCTGTTTTTTTGGCACCAATATATATATATGTATGGTATGTATATATATATATATATATATATATATATATATGTATATATATATATATATATATATCTATATATATATATATATATATATATATATATATATATATACCATACCGGAAGTGATTATTATTTAGTCCTCTACTCGACTTCACCTGAATGTTTTTTTTTTAGTTTTTATTTTATTTTATTTTTATATATAATTAATTAGGTCTGTGGTTGGCGTCCGTTTAATGGAAATATTTTGTTCCACTGCAGAAACGTCAGTAAATATGCACTAACAAGTGGCAAGATTCATTACGTCATTGAATCATTTTTTTCTTTCAAAAACTTTATTGCACAATGAGTGAGTGTCCGGTGTCGAACACAGCAAGGAACATCGGGACATACAGTATATGTATGGATAATTATTTATAGGTTGCATTTACGCAGCATAAAATTAATTAATTTAGTGATTGCCTTGTAAAACAAAAGGTATAACATGCTTTTTTTGGAGCGAGCAATAATTTCCGGGTTGTCTCACAAAAACACGGGGGTTCTGAAATTCACAGAAGAAGAAATGTGTCACCCTGGGGACACTAAAAGCCGTTTTATGTTGTTCTATGTTGAAATAATATCATCTACAGTTACACAAAATTACACAAATATCTTAACAGTTCACACAACTACCTAATATTAAGAGTAATTAAAATAGCATATAAGCCACTTGGTTTCGTCCATAACGGCGCACATAGCAACCGGCATAGCAACGGGAGTAAACGTAACACTGACACGATTTCATAGCAAGACCTGCAAGTTTCATCGTAATAACTAACAAACCAAAGATCATATTCATCAACTGAACAAATATTGTGAAATTTCAATATATATTTCTTGCTGGAAATATGATAAAATCTGCTTTTCATGGCGAAACTATCTTAAAATATTGCAATTTAGACCGAGAATCAAAGAAATGGCAGCCATTTTATTTTTCCTCCACAGCCGAAAACTTGAAAGTCACGTGACAGAAACGAAACCTAACGAAACCTATTAAAATGAATGGGCCACGGAACGCGTTCACATCTCACGTTTTAGGAGGGCAAATTGTAACATTGCCACGTTTTGCAATGTGGACGAACGTAGCCTCTACCACGTTTTCCTGTGAGACTGGGTTGGAAATTAGCCATAAAAGTACATGTTTATTTTGCTTTTCTTGAACCATAAAGATTTGTTTGTGATTTGCCAGGACGAGGCTTTTTTATGAGCTTGAGATGATGCCCATTATCATAAGTAGAAAAGGGAAAGAAAGGGCTGAAAGAAGCACAGAAGTCAGTGGAACTTGCCTTCCTGGCTCGCGCGCTCTGCGGCTGGCAGGCCGGCGGTTGACGCATGCTAGTGCTGCTTGGAGGCCCGGTCTGGAGGAAAGTGCTGAGTGCTGGTGAATGTGGTGTAAAGATGTGTGGCTTTGGACTGGGGGATGCTTCTTTCTCCCTCTGCTGCTGTGGTCCCACATCAGTGCATGTGGGCGCTTGAGCTGTGCTGCTGAGGTAATACAACTAGAGACGAGGCCTCGCCGCGACACCCACATAACAAATGGCGGTGTGTGTGTGTCCGAATGCAGGCGGCCTGCAGTGTCTGTTGCTGGCTATCGCTTCATGCACGTTCCCATCTGTGGAGACTCGCACAGCTCACCCTCATGTAATCCCATAGTTGTTTGTCGGCTGACACGTGCATTTATTGCGCTGCGCTTTGAAGAAGTCCATGTGTTTGTCATTTCTGGACCTTCAGCGTTCAACACCATCACAAGCCACCTTTGCATGGATCACGTCTGTGATTAAAGGGGGAAATTAATCCCCCGTCTGCTTCTACTTCTCTCCTCACCCTCTGCAGTATCTTCTCCGTCTTAGCGTGTGAAGGCTTGCAAACAATTTCTGGGCGAGTGATTGATTTCTGATTGTTTACATTTCAGGTTACGCTCCCCCCGTTGCAGATGTTTGTCTTCATCCCCACATTTGGCATGCATTTTCCCAGGCATGCACAGACACAAGCGCAGAGAGACACGCACACAGCAACGGAGATGCGCCGGTGCCAAAACGTCTACGCTCCGGGTTTTGGCGCAGCATGGGCTAATCGCCTCCAAGTGGAGGCGATTGTTACTATTAGGCCTTATATTTTCTGGCGATAGATGTGCGTGGGCACGTGGAGGTGATCACTGAAGGCATTTTTCCGAAATGTGGTTTCATCTTGATTGAATTAGGACATAGTGAGTGAAATGAAATTTTATAAGCGTTCAAAGCCAGGATATTGCCGACAAATTATAACATCTTAATATTACAAGTTCTTGTTTCAGATGTGAAATCCCCACCTCCTCTTATTCTTTGTCTTCAGGACCTTAAAAGAAATAAGCTGCATCCAATAAAACTGCCACGGACACGTTGGCTTTTATCTTGTGGTTCTTGGAGTAAAATGATCTGCATGGATCGCAGTTTGTAGCTTCTACTACGGCTGACGTAAGACACCAGCGTGAGCTTCTGTACAAGCTCGCCGTGTCCGCTCGGCTCAGAGAGTCCAGATTATGTAGGCGAGAGTGTTAACCTGCGTTACAGCATTAATTACCTGCTGTTGAAGGATCCCTGCCACCCATGCAGAGCGGAGCTGAGGTTAAGCCGTGGGCAAGCTGCAACACAAAGCGTATTCATTTCTTAAATGTGGGCTCAGATGGCTCTGCGTGGTGGTGGGCGGACGTGCACGGGCCCAGGAGCAGAACAATCACACACACTCCCCGGTTTTCCCATCTAGAAAGCGCTTTCCTCCTCCAGTCCCGGTGGGACGGCTCCGACTCATTAGACGCTTACATAGATGTTTTGTCTTGGTGGATGCGAAGTCAAGTTCATGCGTAAAACAATAGCTTTCATGTCGGCTGGACTGACTCTGCAGAGTTAAAGTTGACATTGCCGCGTACTTTCCTGACAGTTTAACTGCAAACCTAAACCTTAACGCCGAGGCTGGACCCACGCCTGCTCAGGGTTATAATAGTTTTGGATTTTCCATTAGTTTTAGTTTTTATTTAGTTTTTAGTTTGGTTTTTCAAATTCAGTTAGTTTTAATTCATTTTTAATGCAGTTTTGCTAGTTTTTATTCGTTTTCGTTTTGAAATACTTAGTTTTAGTTTAGTTTTTATTAGTTTCAGTGTTAGTTTTAGTTTTATTTTGTAAATTAGGGTTGTAATTTTGGTCCGAGTGAAGCACTGAACATTTTGAAGGCTATCGAGTCACATAGTCGTGTTAACATTCCGGTCTCAGTAAACATATTTATCAATGCATCCAGGGCCGTTGCAGGCGGGGTGCGAGGCTCCATGCAAACTTGAAATGCGAGGCCCTGCAGTTTGACATGGATGCGCAATTGCGCATGACTAACAGTTACACAGTCACAGCTATTCTAGTTCTACTGCACGCATAATCATGCTGCAATATGTTTTTGGCACAAGCCTCGTCATAAAATATTTGTCAACCACAGCAACTTATTTTCCTCATCCCTCACCTCGGACCTCATCGTCACCCTCATTGTCCAAGTTCCCATCCTGCTGTTGTTGAAGCCCGCTAGGCTCTGCCACAGTGTCGGTGTGGGTGATGCTAGTTGTTGCCACCACATTAGCATATTCGGACCCGGTAGCTTTGGGCATCTGCTCAGCCACCACATCTCTTGAAGTGCTGACAAATTTATCCAGCGATCCCCGGAGTGACTTATTAAATTATTCCTTCTTTTTACATTTTTTCCTTTTCTCAGAACCCGATTCGTGCTTGCGAAATCGGTCGCGCTCTCTTGCAGCCGACATGTTGGCTTTCCCCCTCTTCCCTCTTCAGTGTGGCGTAATGACATAGCAAAAATCAAAACCCGCAAATTTGTTGGATTTGTTTTTATTTGTTCGTTTTTATGTGACCTTGACAGAGACAGACAAAATCATATATAAATAGTGTATTTACTGAAAATAAAATAAATAATAATATATATACATATATATAAAAAAAAAACACAGCAGGATTGCAGGCGCGAGGCCCCCTAGTGGCGCGAGGCCCTGTGCAGTTGCACAGTTCGCACAGTCCATGTGACGGCTCTGAATGCATCTTCCCGCTTGTGTTCCTGCGTATTTACTGACCAGCAGCTATTCGGTCGCCGGTGGAAACAGTCCATTATAGTTGCAGTTTTCTCCCGTTCCTTCACAACGCTGACTGGCCTGCAGCTGTAGCTTCTCTTTCCAGGGGGCTAGCTTAGGCTAGCTTACCCAGGTAGTCTTGGTTAGCCTTCTTATGCGAGCTTTTCAAATGGAGTTTCAGATTTGTGGGGTTTTTTTCTCCTTCAGAAGTATTCCACACATTGTATCACCTGCTTCTACAACAAGGCACTTATTTTTATCGTTAACACAGTCATAGTCAAAGAAATCCCAAATAGGACTGTGCCGCTTTCTCCCAATTTTTGCCGCAGCCATCACTGCTGATTGCTTTTTTTTTCTTTTTTTGCGGTTGTTGTTGTACAGCGGAGTGAAGTTAATATGTTTCAAACGTTTATGAGGAAAAAAAATACAAATACGAAAATGAAGGACGTTCTTGACATTATTATAGTTAGTTTTAGTTCATTTTGTAAACACATAATACAGTTTCAGTTAGTTATCGTTTTTTAAAAAACTCGTTTTCATTTTATTTCAGTTAACAAAAATGTTTTTTCAATTCTAGTTTTCGTTATTTCGTTCGTTTTCGTTAACGATAATAACCTTGCGCCTGCTGTGACATCGCAGCCATGTTCAACTTAAAACACAGCTGCAGCTCAAACTCAAAGTATAGCGCTGTAGGCAGTATCTTATTAAAGTGCTGCTAAGTTAGCCACATGCTAAGTGACAGTGCAGCATGTTTTGAGTTTCGGTGCTATTTTTGTCCTTGTTTCTGCCACCTCAGGTGCACTGTGGATGGTACAATTTTGTGAAGTGACTGAGTTTTAGTCCTGTTTAGCTGCGTGAACAGGAACAAGAGGACTCGACAGGGCTTCATGGAGTAGCAGCTCCTAGCATAGAATCAACTGTGGTGATGCTGAGTTGCAGCTCTTCAAATAAACTCTCATTAAATGCGTTCCCTGGTTTTATTTACATGAAACACAAGTCCAGTCGAAAATAACACTAACAGAATTAGTGAAGAGTTGGCACGTACTTCGATAGGGCACAATTATAAACCACCTGGCTAAAATTGCGCGCGTCTCCGTCGCATTAGCAGCAGATCTTTCTTCCTCTCATGCAGCTATCACTGCAACCTGGCGTAAGCGCCGGTAAACATGAGATGTGAAAACCATGAATGTGCGCTGACACTGCATCAAACGCAGTCACACAGGCAAAACCAGCAACCCCTGCACATAACTTGCAGACAGTTTTTTGCTCCCAGGGAGCCCTTTGAGAGAATGTAATCTGTTCACAAACCACAAAATTGAAAAATGACCCTGACACTCTTCCAAGCTGAAATGTGAACAATGCTTGCAACAGAAGAAGGCATACTTAAGACCAAATCTTTACACAGCAGCGCGGAGGTAAGCCGTTGACCTGAAACAGACATAATTTAAGGATTTCTCGAGGTTGTTTTCCTTTGAGTCTCTCCTGCAAACACTCCCATGCTTACACACGCTTAACTTTATGTCAGGCGTAAAGCATTGAGGCTGCCAGCATGTAAAAGGAAAAAAAATATTTATGTGGAAGAATTTTAAGTCCGTACAGAGAAAGGCTCAACTAAGCATGTCTGGTTGTGCAACTCGTATGAGCCCAGTGTGAGAAAGGCAGGGGGGGGGGTTAGACGGTTTGGCTGCTTTTATCTTATATTTTTCCACTGCTTAGACGTGAACTGGAATGTCATGTCACATCTACCATCCTTCATGTGTCACAGGCGCGTTTTTGAAAGTCTTGCGGTCTCCTGGATATCGCACGCCGGCCTCTCTGTGACGGGACAAAGTTGACTTTTGGTTCTGTCGTCGCCGGTTCTGCCTCCGAGTACAGATGGATGGGAGATTTACAATCAATTTCCAGTCATCCAGCAGTGCGGTTTGAATTCCAGTGATGCTTCCCAGATGCAAAATAATGCAGGCTGGATTTGGAGAGGCTCCTGTGCTGAGCGCAGCAGAAGCAGATACAGCACATGTGCAATTACATGGTGATTTTAAATGCCGAGGATTTATGTGTGAATGTGGTTTTGTTGTTTCTGTTGTTGTTGTTTTAAACCTCACCGACTTTGTGAACTGGTAAACCTCTGGGTAATGGGATTCACTGTGCTTGTTCTGATTGTATTTTAATTTACTACTTAATGCAAACAGTCAGGGGTGTGGCAAAAAATATCGATTCGCATAAGAATCAAGATTCTCATTTGTACGGAAGAGTATTAGGGCCACTTTAAAAAAAATAAAAAGAATTCTGAGAAAAAAGTCAGAATTCTGACTTTAATCTCAGAATTCTGAGAAAAAACTCAAAATTCTGACTTTAATCTGCGAATTCTGAGAAAAAAGTCAGAATTCTGACTTTAATCTCAGAAACGAACCGATTTCAGTCAGTGTGTCACAGTTACTGCAGAAGAGCAAGGCAAGACTGAAAATGTCTGATATTGATGATTTCCTCTGAGACAGAACTGCAGTCAAGCCAGCCTTCACTTCAAAAAACATGGTCATTCTAGCCCCCACTTGTTTTGTGGTGCGCATATATACTAGAGATTATGGTACGGCTGCATTAAGGACTGATTTCAAAATAAAAGAAACCTTTTTGTTGACGTGTTGTCACACATTCAGTCAGCCTGTCTTTCTTGTGTTTGTTAATCAATTAATCAAACATTTTATCAATCCATCTATTAAGTATTTAAATAAAACCACGGGAGGAAATACAATTAAAATAAAAGTTTTTTCAGTATTTACACCTAAAATCAGATTGATGTTAAAAGGAAACGCCCTGTTTCCACAGACCAATTATGATTCAGAATGATAGTACACCACCCCAGAATGTCACTCACAAAATTTCAGGAAGTTCTGATGTAGAATTTCAAAATTAAAGCCCCGAGAAATGTCCAATATTTCCAGTATTTACACCTAAATTCACATTGATATTAAAAGGAAACTCCCTGTTTCCACAGACCAATTATGATTCAAAATGATAGTACACCACCCCAGAATGTCACTCACAAAATTTCAGGGAGTTCTGATGTAGCTTTTCAAAGTTAAAGCCCTGAGAAATATCCAACATTTTGTGAAATTGTGTGAGTGACACTCTGGGGTGGTGTACTGTCATTCTGAATCATAATTGGTCTGTGGAAACAGGGGGTTTCCTTTTAATGTCAATGTGAATTTAGGTGTAAATACTGAAAATGTTGGACATTTCTTGGGGCTTTAACTTTGAAATTCTACATCAGAACTTCCTAAAATTGTGTGAGTAATTTATATGGCTAAGTCAGAATTCTGACTTTTTTCTCAGAATTCTGAGATTAAAGTCAGAATTCTGACTTTTTTCTCAGAATTCTGACTTTTTTCTCAGAATTCTTTTTTTTTTTTTTTTAAGTGGCCCTAATACTCTTCCGTACATTTGCTACGATTCAGAATCGATATAAAATGTCTCAAAATCGATTGTGAGAAATAATAAAAATAAAATAAAATTCGCTGGCTGTCCGCGTCTATTTTGTAACTACGCGGAACGTTCTGACGTCACCACGCAGCCGGCTTTGAAATGCACGCACGCGCGGAAAGCACCAAAACAAAGATGGAAGTAAAGGAGATCCAACCGGCCCCGTCTTCTCTAAAAGTTAACATTTGGGGTCATTTCGGTTTTTACCGAATACCCGGAAACACCGAGCGAAGCTCTCTGCCAGCTCCGAGCGGGCAAAAAAAAAAATACTGAGCGATACTTAGAGTAGCTGTTAAGGACCACACACTGTTTTTGATAAATGCACTTTCCTCAGAATTTAAAAGGCAGCATGTTTAACTGCACTATTTTTTTCAATAAAGATGTACTTTTATTTTTGTTACTGAAGCAGTATGTGAAATTGCTTTTATGTAACAGTTACAACAATTCCATCTAAGCATGGATAAATGTTTAAAACTTAATAAATGTGAGAAAGACACTTTAATGTCTCCATTTGTCATTCTGTCTTGCAAAGCAGGTGGGAGTAGATCATGATCAGAAATGAAAATCGATTTTGAATCGAAAATCGATTTTGAATCGAAAATCGATTCAAAATCAATTGAGTCGATTTTCGATTCAAAATCAATTTTCGATTCAAAATTGATTTTGAATCGAAAATCGATTTTGAATTGAAAATCGATTTTGAATCGAATCGTGGCCCCAAAAATCTGAATCAAATTGAATCGTGAGATAGTAAAAGATTCACACCCCTACAAACAGTAGAAGTTTCAGATCCATGACTTAAGACCAGTTCAAGCCAATTACCTAAAGGGCAACATGCCTTCGAGGAAATTTTCTGTTTGTCTTTGCGCCACTGATAGATTTTTTTTTTTTTGATAATTTATTTTTGTTATAGTGTTTTTATGTTTTCCAACAATCACTGTATACTTAGGTGGTGCCAGTCCCAGTTACTTCACTGACGTTTCCCCTTTTACCAGGAATATCTGTACTGTAAAACACAAGCAGCGAAGGTCAAGTGTATCAAGAATAACCTTAACTCTTCTTCTTTTTCAGCTGCTCCTTTCATTGGTCGCCACAGATTATCATTCTTTGTGAATATTGATTTGGTGTAGGTTTGAGGTTGGATGCACTTCCTGACAAAACCCACCTCCTCATCTGGATTGACAATCACCGTGACCCCTTATTGGCTGGCTTTCTTTGGGTGGGTTCGCTGTTCTGACCAAGGAAACCTGCACGTGACGGGGCTGTGATTCGATCCGCCGACCTTACGGTTGTAGTATTTGAGGGGAAATCTCTGGCCTCAGGCAGCACTGCATCAATGCCAGATACGATTCTGTCATGGACATAACGTCTGGAAATCACAGCTCAGTCCACATGCAGAAATGTGCCTAATGTCCCACTAAGGGGTTCACACACTTTTTTTTTTTTGCCACTTCGACTGTGTGCACATTCACTTTACTTCACACGCGTATAGATCATCTTTGGGGATCTGCCCCATCGTTTCAACCTTCGGTGTCGACGCTTTCTGCCTACTTTAAAAAAAAAAAAAAAATTTTCTTTTCCTTTGTCAGAATTTCTTTCTTTTTCTGTATGTTTTCACCACTAATCCTGAACATAACCTGAACTGGAACATGTGGTGAGAAGCGAGCTACCCCAGTGACACTATAAAGGCTGGAGCTGAGCCTCACTTAGCCACAAACCCTGGTTTTCAGTAAAGGCCCCAGGTGCTTCGGGGGATGAACATCCTCCCACAAGCAGACATGCAGATTTCCTGGATTTCTTTTCCCCAGTGTTTTTGTTTCTGAATCCTTTAAAACCAAATCACAATGAAAGGTGACCCAGCGGAGTATTGAAGCTTCCAGATTTATGAGGTCAGTAGTGAATGATGAAGGTCCCGTAATGAAAACGTTGTCCGGAGGCGTCGGGCGGGGAGCCAGGGTGTTAGCTGACTTAAAACAACCATTTGGTCCGGTGTAGCATCGTCCCCCGATGAAACATCAGCGCCGTCTTGTTATACATCGTGTCTGCAAAGATAGTCTGTTTGTGATTTATGATGTTAATCTTCACATCGCTGCGGAGCCAGTGTAGCGCCATCAATCATGTGATTGCTGAAGAAATCATTAGTATTTCACAGAAGAGCTGTCTTCTTCTGCTTATTCCTGTTGACCTCCATAAAACGGAGCATCGCTCTATTCCATCATAGTTAAGAATGTGCTGTGAGGTTATTATTTGTGGCGCCTTTGGTTTTTACAGGTTGAACCACAAACAAATGAGCCATATTTCGAGCGATCAGCTTTTTTTTTTTTGGACTGACCTCACTGGGATAATGATAGGGGCCGAGGAGCTCCTCTTCTGTTCAGTCCCCTCGCTGGGATGCCTGATGATGGAGCGATGGGAGCTGATGGTAATGGGGAGGGAGAAGTTTTTAGGGTCTGGTGCTGTTTTGCCCTCAGTTGTATGGCAGCGTGCCGCAAAAGACACCAATTTGAAGGAGGCGAGGAGTGAAGCACGACATGATGAGCTCAGCTTGTGTCTGGCCCACACAGGGGCCCCTCGAGCTGCTTTTCATCCCCGATGATGTTTGCGTGTTTCTTTACTTGGGTCTGTAAGAATCTGATGACATGAGCAAAGCGAGAGAGCAGTGTGTGTGTTTTGAGTAAGTGCTTGTGATTTAAGATGTGTACGGAGAGGCTTGTGATGTTTGTTCTGTTTATGGGTGGGAGCAGAGATTTTATTTAACACCCTCTCATTTTGTGTCTGATGCCAGAAACTGTGGGCTTGTGTAAACCGCCGAACACACCTGGGAGGGCTTGTCCATTTTCTTGACTCCTTATAAGTGCATGTAATTGAAGCAGACACTTGGATGTCTTCACGTATTTTTGAAAATTCTGTTTTCTCATTCTTTTCTCTGACTCAGACTGCCGTTGAGGCCAGAGCCAGAAGTCCCTGATCTCAGCACGCACATTTTTTTTGAAAAGGTGACTCCAGAGCTCTCGCAGTCTGCCTGAGAGTGGTGACGCACTTCAAAAGAATTTTGTAGTTCAGCCTCTCAGACACACGGTGCCGCTGTTGAGCTGCAAAGGCCTCAACGGCGGTTGTTTCAGGTGAGAGAAGTGAGAACTTCCGGTGATCTCACAGGCTCCAAAAGTCTATGTGCTTCTCAAATGCTGGTTCTGAGGATTTGATGCCTTGTATATGATCTTCTGAAATGGCTTCAGTCTTTTTTTTTTAAAGTAGAGGATGCATAGAAGTGACAAACAGATGTGAGCCCTGAAGTGAATTTGGACATTACTGGCCATGGTGGCCTAACAATGGTAAAACAGGGACAGGAGTTGTAATTGTGGTTAGTAGTGCTGGGCAATATGACGATACATATCCTGGGGACAATATAAAAGTGTATATCGTGCCATTTCTCTTCTATCGTTTCTATCGTTTCTAACCTAATTTTATCAATTATTACAGCAAATATGTAATTAAATAACCTGCAACGATAAATTTGATAGAAACATATCTACTTCTACAAAGTAGCCTTTCATGTTTGCACTTTTATTCATGGTTAATACCTTAAACAGAGTTCTCTTCAACCCTGATGTTAACTTTAGACACTTTATATTGGTTTGCAAACTTTGCACTACAAGGTTACAGATTTCAGAAAGTTGAAAAATAATTTGTTTATTTTTTATAGCTGAACTTCAGTGCAAAAAATGTGTTTTTCCTCTCAGAAACTGTTGTGCACTTTAAAAAAAATGTGAAAGCTACTGTACCTCTGTACCTACCTGTTTTTGCTGCACTAAAATGTATGTTTGTGACAGTTCAGCTAAATGTCCTTTCAAAATAAAGTTGAAAAGTAAGCAATGAAATTTTTGTCAAACTTCTCAGAGAAGAACTGAAAACAGACTTTATTATGGTATATCGTGATATATATCGTTATCGTGATATAAAATAGTCCATATCGTGATATATGATTTTTTCCATATCGCCCAGCACTAGTGGTTAGTTAAACAGGTTTCTGCTTTGCGTCCAGGTGTAAAGGTGACACGGTTCAGGAGTAACATTCAACAGTCCTTTGCTAAGAATTCAAAGCGCTGCTGTAGCGAGATAACAAGAAACCCAAAAAAAAGTGCCGGACAGTAATTCAATAACTACATATATCCTAAATAAAAAGTGTTGAAATAATGACGATATGACCTTAAAGTACATTCCCAATATTTTTGATATACATTATTACTGTTATGATGATGCCAAGAAGTTTGTTTGTTTGATGTTCTGGACATTCTTGGCAGTTTCTCTGTGGCTTTCATATTATTCATATTGACAGCACATATTGTATGGACCAAATTTAAGAAATGTGCTGTGATATAAATTTTGGCCTTATCGTCTCGCCCTATCCAAGAACCAAATATGTAAAGTGACAGCTAAAACAAGGCAGAACAGACCAAGGAGTTGAATAATGGACTGAGACCACAGAGTTACGGTTACCCCCAGCAGGGCAGACTATGGGATATGACACACCAGGATAAAACTTTGGAGGTAAAACAGGAAATCAAACTAAACTCAAAGCAGCAGTCCAAAAACAAAAGCATTGATAAACCTAAGTTCCACATTTTTCTTCTCCGTTCCTCCATTGTGTTTGCTGCTGTCGTTGGATCTGTGCTGATGTTTACATCACTTTATGGTGCGTTCCTGTTGGCTGTTCAGCTAACGAGAGATCGTAAAGGCAGCGACGGGAAGACACGTCCAGATCTCTGACGCTCCTTCGTACCTGTCACAGCCCGACGGTCCAACCTTTCACCTTTGTTCGTGTCTCACTATGGGATAATGGACCACCGTGTTCGAGCTACGATGGCCGACTTCTCTCGTGATTGCGCGTCTTTCGTCTGACACGGTCAAAATAGTGCCTTGACGCTGGTGATTTAAACGCTCAAATTTTTATTTTGACTCCTGTTTCATCCAAAATCTACCAACAAGTGGCTAAATAAGAAGCTGTAACTATAATATACTATAAACGACTGCAGGTCTCCAGAGCTTGAATCTGTAGATCTAAATACCACCGATCATCCCAGAAATCTGGGTGTCGTGATGGACTCAGATCTAAACTTTGAAAAACACATTAAGACAATCACTATATCAGCCGACTATCACCTGAAGAACTTCTCGAGGATAAAAGATCTGATGTCTCAGCAAAATCTGGAAAAACTAGTCCACGTGTTTATTTTCAGTCGGCTTGATTATTGTAACAGCGTTTTTACTGGTTTATCTAAAAAATCAGTTCTCACTAAGACCAGAAGAGTGGACCACATCAGTCCAGTTCTGAGGTCCTGACACTGGCTGCCTGTCCGTCAGAGGGTAGACTTTAAAGTTCTGCTGCTGGTCTATAAAGCTCTGAATGGTTTAGGACCAGAGTGACCTCCTGACCCAGTATGAACCCACCAGACCCCTCAGGTCATCTGGATCCGGTTTATTATCAGTCCCCAGAGTCAGAACCAGACATGGAGAGGCTGCGTTCAGTTTCTATGCTCCACATGTCTGGAACAAACTCCCAGAAATCCTCAGATCAGCTGAAACACTGAGTTTGTTTAAATCCAGGTTGAAGACTCACCTGTTCTCAGCTGCCTTTAAATAAGATTTTATTCAGGAGCTCAAATCTGCACAGCCTTTTTAAAGCTCTTTTACTGATTTCTTTGTTTTTATGCTTTTATTCTTTTACTTTTTAATGCTTTCTTTTTCTGCAATGTTTTTAATGTTTTATGTAAAGCACTTTGAATTGTTTTCTACATGAAATGTGCTATACAAATAAACTTGCCTTGCTTTGCCTATAGTAGTGATTTTATCTTTTCTTCTGTGCTAATAAACGTAACCCTTTAAGGTTTTATGAACTTCTGAGAGCAGGCGTGACATACTGCACTCCTTTCTCTCTAATATGTACTTATTTCATCAGAAGAAAAGATAGAAAGTTGTCCCTCAAAGAGCGTCCTGTCAGTTTTAAAGATGGGATTAAAATACCATTTTCTCCCTTCTTGATCCTCCTCTTCACTTTTTTAGCTGCTTTTTACTAAATGGCTAAATCACTACGGTAGCATATTTAGACAGCTGTAAGACCAAACACTCGTGGAAAAGGGGTAGAGGGCTTTTTCTGCGTCAGGAGGAGGAAATGGAGGTCAGCTGATCCACCGCAGCTCTTTTCTCGCGCTGTGACTCTGCCAAGCGTCGTTCTCGACAACCGGCCTTTAAGAAGGATGCATGACGTGCTTTTGCTGAGGGTGCACATGGTTAAAAACTCAGTGGAGCTGCCATTAGCCTTGAACCCTGCAGCGCAATCCGGACGGTCTGAGTGTGTGAGTGAGAGGGAAATGCGTCGCCCGGCAGGGAAACGAGCACAGTACACACTGCTGACACACAAATACAGCGCTTGTTTCTGTCTTTTACTCAAACAAACAAATTACCCCAAATACACTCAGATGCAGAGATACGGGGCTTCCAAACCGCAACGTTTTTGCTGCCGATCCTTATCACAACACAGATGTTGTCTCCTTTTAAGTTGACAATGAGCTGACTTTATTGCTGCTTCAGCGAGCTGCTGTCTCTTTACCAGGTGAAATGAGATGGAACGTTACTGAGCACTGAGTTTAAAGGAGCTTTATAATATTCCACTAAGTCTGTCTATCTTTTTGTGTTCACACAAGGGCTAGGCAAGTTAATGCGTTATTAACACGTTATTAACGCGTTAACTCATTAAGTTATTAACGCCGAGATTTATTTTATCGCATGTTAACGCATGTTGCTCACATGCTTTGGTTTTGAAAAGTCTGTTACTGGCTGCTGCGGAACCAGAAGATAATTGGCAGGTAAACATACAGAAAAGCTAAAACAGACATGGAGAACGGTAAAAATCTGTGTACTTTACAGTTCAGGTAGCAACTCAGGTAGAAATATTAACAATTCTGTCAGAAAAAAATATTCTGGACTGCAACAAAACTTTCGCGTCATTCCTCCATGTAACATCAGATCTGCTCCATGTGTTCACTGTCCTGCTGTTCTCTAGCTGGTTACTTCAGTGCGGCTCCATCTAGTGGCACAGGTGTGTAATGACAACAGAAAGTCCAGTCCTCCATTATAAAGCAAATTCAGTCCTGTGGCCTGTTTTTTAATTTCGTATTTTTGATCCAAGTCTAAAATTAAAATAAAAAAAAAACAGGCATTTTTAATCCGTGTATCATTCGTTCTTTCCATTTTCAACTGTCAATCAAAATATGTAAAAGGAAAAAGGGGCGTTTTATTTCATTTTTCGTTTTTCAATCCAATCATCCAATCCAATCAATCCGTATTTCAATTTTAGACTTGGATCAAAAATACGAAATTAAAAAATGGGCCACGGGACCGAATTTGATTTTTAATATTTAATTTGTCCGGTTTACGTGACCCGGAAGTGGCTTTGTGCGCGGCACTTCCGGTACCAACTCGGGTAGCAATATTAACAATTCAGTCTGTTTAAAAAACAAAACAAACAAACAAAAAAACCAATTGGGCTGCATCAAAACTTTTAAGCCCCTTTGTTCGAGCCAGGACAGAAAAACAGGACATTTTTTTGTTTTTTGTGTTGGATTGAAAAACGAAAAATGAAATAAAACCCTCCTTTTTCCTTTTTCAATTTTTGATTGACAGTTGAAAATAGAAAGAACGAACGATACACAGATTTTTTTTTTTTTTTTTTTTTTTGTGTTAGATTTAAAAATGAAAAACGTAATAAAATGTCACTTTTTGATTCTTTTTAATTTTTGATTGACAATTGAAAATGGAAAAAATTAATGATACACAGATTGGTAAAGTTACTGAACTTTAACATGGACATTTTCATTTTAAAGTTCTCCCAGACGGAGGATTCAACAGAAACAAGGTTATTTGTAACAACTGCCAAGTTGTTACAAATATAAACAAATATAACAGCAGAAACTTTTAACTCCCCGTTAAAAGTTTCTGCTGTTACCTCAGAAATTACCTGTTTTAATGTTCTGATTGTGCTGAGCCACAATCATTTTGTTGGATTTTGTTGATACTTTTTTTTATTTTTTATAAAAACAGGATGGCATTAATGCCCTGGCAGTGGCAATGAGCTTGATTTTATTTTACATTTTTTAAGATGAGATTTACACTAAATATGTGTTACTGACAAGTGCTGATGTTAAAAGTGTTTGAACAACAAATGTTATGACACTTTATTTTATATGGCACCGGAACATTTAAATAAAAGTGACCTTTACACTACTTTTGAATTCATTATTTGATTTTGCGTTTACAATGCGATTAATCGTGATTAATCAGGGAAATCACGCGATTAATCGCGATTAAAAATTTTAATCGTTGCCCAGCCCTTGTTCACACATTTGTGTTTTTAACAGAATCCCAAAAGTCCGCCCTGAATATTGTAGGTGAAATGCAAAAAGTGTTTGATTTCCACCTCCAAGGATTTTTGTTTTCTGATTTGACATCCAGGTCATCAGCATATTAGCCCTCGTAAGGTTTGCTTTCAACCTGATCTCATAGAAATATATGAAATAGGCACCATTTTTTTTTTTTCTTTTTTTTTCCATACCCATATTTCCGTTTTCTTTCTTTTAAAACAATGCTTTGCTTGTATGTTCAAACAATCACTGCACACTTACTTTGTCTGAACTGATAAATGCGCTGGTAATGTTGTGACCGACCACCTCCTCCGGGCCAGAAAAGCACCTACTCTGATGATTTACGATCAGCTGTTCCTCCAGCACAAAGACAAGAGGAAGAGGAACTTCCTCCAATAGTTGGAAGAACTATGAACTTTGATGTTCCTGTGCTCCAAAAGCACCTCAGGTCTGAGGTGAGATCCGTGAAATGAGTTCGACCTTTCAGCACCACGTAGCTGATCGAGGAGAATCCTGTTGCTTTTTGTATAACCAGCACAAAGTGTTAAGAATTCAGCCTTTTTTCGCTTACAGTATTTTTGTTTAGACTTATTTAGGTGACAGAAAGTTGGGGTTGGTTAAAATCACTTCTACGACTCATATGTTGCTTTAAAAAAAAAAAAGGGAACTCGGCACTGCAGAAAAGGACCTGTACTTCCGTTTAGTGGTTGGTGGTGAAATTACAAGACGACATAAACATTAACGTTCAAGTATAAATGACAGAGACGGCGTAGTGCCTGTGTGCCTGCCACGCAGAAGCATCAATCAGCCTTAAAACTAGTGATGTTCAAATGACGCGCCAAACCAGTACCGAACCACTTTGTTAATCGGTATTCAGGGATGTCAATTTTCCACGGATCCGCGGATTTACAAGTTTTTTTCCATCCTAGGGGTCATTTTTGAGATACGTGTAAATCCGGTTTAATATTTACAAACCTTCGACTAGGCCGAGTGAGAGATGATCCGATGATCGTAACCAGCAGAGACTGTGGTGGGGGGCATGACGTGAATTCTCGATTGCGATTGGTTGATTAAGACCAGGGCATGTGCACTGAGCCTTTCTTACATGAAAACCTGTAAGAAATACATGTTAGAACTAGAAAAGCACTCGGAGGACGCAGACCAAGCGCAACAATTATCGAAAATTTGAAAGTGATCCAGAATCCAGGATTTCTTCTAGATCACACCCAAAATGAAATCTGTTCTTCCTTTTCACATTTCCGACAACTCCTGAAAATTTCATCAAAATCCATCCATAACTTTTTCAGTTATCTTGAACACCGACAGACAGACAGACAGACAGACAGATTAACGCAGACAAAAACATAACATCCTTGGTGGAGGTAAAAATTGTTCGTTTACCTGGTTGCTGGGTTACGCTCATACAGACAATGGGCCCCTCCTAGCCAATTGGATGCCAGGAAGATGCTCCTCTGCCAATGGCAGACCAGCTCGGATGCACCGCTTTCAAACCGAGATACAGAGCCGACAAGTATGTTTATGTTCGGTAAACTCTGGCGGCTGCGAGTAGCAGCGCGTACTGTATTCTTGCCTTTCGTATCCTGAAATTTCTTTCGTAACTAGAGACAATATTTTCCCGTTGATGCGTTTCGTAACCTGAACATTTTGTATGTAGAGGCGTTCATAAGTAGAGGTACCGCTGTACTTCCATTAGGTGCCACTGCCGCCTACACGCGCCCCCCTGGCATTGGACTGCACCCCCTCCCCCCCTCCCCCAAGGGGTTGTGCCCCAGTATTTGAGGACTGTGACAGGATGTGCTTGTGTAACTGGAATATTCTTTGGTCTTTACAATATTTCAGGGGATCTTCATGTCTTCCTATTGCAGGATCTGTCATGCAGCGTGCGCACAGCAAAGTGTCGTGTTACGAAGGTCCCCGCGAGTCATGGACCGGTTTGAACCGTTGATGTGATTCTCTCAGGGGACGTCATCAGTCACGAGACTTTTTCCGCACCAAAAGCAAGCTTTGAAGCAGCGGTTCATGGAAAATGCAGCTGTGTGTTCGAGCCATCACTACTATAACCAGGTTGCACCACCCTTGGCGGCAAAAAAAAAAACTGCAACGGACAACTCCCCCACATCCCTGTGGGGGAATGTTGGCCCAACTCTTCTTTGCAGAATTGTTTTGTGTTGCTTCCAGCCTACTTCATGTCCTCTGACAGGTTCTATTTAAGCAATTTCTTGATTCTCCAGGACTGACAGTAATCAGGCCCGGGTCTGGCTCGTGAAATTAAACTTTTTGGGACGTGGTTGGGTAGCTTTTTTTCTCCTTAATAAACAAAATCATCGTTTGAAAAATGTTTTTTGTGTTTACTCAGGTTAGCAGAAGAAAACTGTAAGGGGAAAAAAAAACAGCATTGTTGTGAAAAGGAGTTAGCATTAGCACGAATTAGCATCATTAGCATGTCTGAAACTATTCAGGATTGCTTAAACATCACCGGTATGTATAATATTATATCAAATCACAAAATGAACAGACAATTGTGTCCTTTTTTTTAACCTGTCAAACGGATCGATTGATTGATCGACTCAGCGTTTATTTGGAATAATTGATCCTATTTTTGAGGACACTCCTACTGCTTCAGCTCTGGTTGCATAACAGTATAACAGTGTTAGCTCTTTCCCTTTGCCATTATCCTGTGGTCTTACGTCAAGAGCCTTAGTTTCCCAAAACCAGGCATGGCTTTGCCACAACAGCATCTTGTCTTGTCTTGTTTTTTTTTTCTTTAATTTTCCACCCCAAATTGAAATCCTCAGACTTCTCATAACTGTTGGGCAGGAGTCTGAGGGAAAATTAGGAAGCAAGGGTGAACGTTTCTCTTTCTTTATTCATGTTTATCTTGAGACTTTGGTGACAGGGGGAAAAAAGTTATGTGTCCCGTAGCTACGAGTGAGAACTATAATTGATATGCAAGTGGTTTTGAAAGAAGAAGGGCAGGACAGCGGGCGCGTGAGTTAATTTTCCATACAGATCTGTGAACCGCTCACCGAGTTTGGACTGAAACGCTACCCAGTGAGTTTCACACAGAAAGGACGGAAAGAGAAAAGAATACTCAATTGAGTGGCAGCTTGAAATGGAGCGAGGCTTAAAGAGGAAAAACTGCTCATAAAATGAAAGTGTATGCGTGTTTGTTTCATCACTGCTTTTTTTTTTTGCACCATTCTCATTCTTGACATGCGTCTTCGTGTCTCTCCCTGTGTTAGTGAAAAAGGAAGCCTCTTAAAATGGAAATCACTCTGACACAGAGCTGTCTAGCTGTTGTGAATAAATGGTGACATTCTTCTCGGGTCATTTTGCAGAGCATTTGCATCCTTCATGTGTTATTTGATTACAAAAGCATATGGATGAGGAATGCTTGATTGTGGCGCTGAGCTGTGGCAGGCTGATGGACAGCTTCCTCTCTGTGAATGTGAGACTTGCAGGGCAAAGTCCACTTGGTGTGTAAATATCACATCTCAACAGAGTAGTCAGGACTCCTGACACCGAGGCGACAAGAGAAGTTTATGGTGCACAGAGTTAATTTAATATGTAGGTCCAAGTATAGGGTAGTAAAGATTTTATTATATGACATTAAGATGTTTTTTTAAGGCCAGATTTACACTTGTAACTGTTTGTCTACTCAGTCATTTGAAATATATATTTTTAAATGTGTATTAGTAGCATTTGTCTGTGAAAAAGTAAGAGCTTCCATTAGGGATCAATTATCTTTAGAAATAAATGATCTTGGGCATTTTGGGCAGTGTGTCTTAGACGCACAGCTCTTTCAGTTTTCAGATATTTGAGGGTTTTCTTGCATCTAATGCTCTTTTCAAACCCCCTGAAACATATTACAGTGGAAAATTTGAGCTTCGACTAATCCACTCCACTTTTGAGCCAGTTGTTCTTTGGCTGAGGTGATTTGCTGAAGATAACTTTCTTTTTGTCAAGTCCACTTCTGGGTCAACTTTGGAAAAGGCAACTCTGCATTTCTTTAAGCAGATTTGATATTGTGCAGAGTTCATGGCTGAACCAAACCAAACACGACTACTGTTGCTGTAGACGTGCAACTCTCCTTGACTGTTCAGAGCACATTTTTTCCAAAAGGCCTGGTCAATGCTATTATGTTTAGTTGGAAGCTGTAATTTTGCTCATATGTTCCTTTTAGACAGAGCGGCTTTTCCTGCCATGTGTCCTGTGTAAGTCAAAATTTGTGCAAGTTGATTGTAGACCCACGACTTCCAATTCTTGGTGTGAGTTGATTAAGGTGGCTAGTTCTGGACAAACTGTTAAGTTCATTTCACAACAACATAACCTTTAGATGATTTTCTTTACTGTGGTTTCTTTCTTTTGATTTCTTTCCAATGATTTATTTTAAATAGCCTTTTTTTTATGGAACTTTTCTATGAAAGCTTTTGGGAGCTTGTGGTGTAATGATACCATGTAGAACAGCAAAGGCAAAATCAGATAATTGATATTAAAGGCACTCTATGTAGTAATGCAACTTCTGACCACATGGAGGCTTATAAATCAAATGTGTTGATAAAACAGCCACGGGCAATATTGCGCTAATGAATTGGGAGTTTGGCACCTCAAGTGATACCACTTTGTCCCACTTGAGGTGCACCTTGGTTGCGTTTTGTCGTGCACTCACACAGGAGTGTCATGTTTCTGATGTGCCTTTACTATACCAATAAACAACCAATCAAAGTTCTTCCCGCTAGGTACACAAGTAAGTCAGGTGCTTTGACACAGACCTGCCTCCATGTATCATTTCAGTAGCTAGCACTAGCTGTGTAGTTACAATTTGATTGGCGGACACTGGAAAAGTTGATGGACTTTCCTATGATATGCTGCCCCCATATGGTGACAAGTGGTATTAACACATAGAGTAGCATTAAGGGTTTCAATAAAACTGGTTCTGCCAGTCATTCATTAGGGAAGTTTTAATCATTGGCAGATAATATTATCTGGTTTTATTTCAATGTGTCATTTTGCATTATCTTTATTTTTAAGATCTTTGTATTTGTTGGCAAAAAAAAGCTGTTTTAGAAAGACGAAGGCTGTTCTTTTAGATTTAATTGTAATTAATACATCTTTGACAAAAAAATAAAAGCCAGTGTAGCTTTTCTGCAGATGTCCTTCTATCAGATTATGAGCCATTTCTTGAGAAGTGTTTTGCTGAAAATCCTTGTTGTAAACAGGTACGTATAAACAATTTAGTGAATTCCAGCTATTCACAACCTTGAAGCGTTGTGCTTGAGACTCGTTTATTTCTTTAATCACTTCCATATATGTGGGTCAAGCTCGGGCCATAAGAAGGATCTGAAGTGCCCTTTGCACTCCATGTATCTGCATCCTGACTTAAGTTATCAAAAAAATATTAGAATTCAGACGATGTTCTGTGGCATCTTTTGACCACCTTTTCTTTTGTCGCTATCACTTTCTCCGATAGTTGCAGAGCCAGAAGCAGCACACAATGCCTTTTCAACAATGAAAAACACATGTGTCTCATGTGGCTTAATTTTCTTTAGGGTTAAAAACTGAAACCTTAGCCGTGTGGAGCGCATACAGGAGATCAGACACGTCTTTTGCCTTGAGTGTAAAACCTCCTCACTCACACATCGTGAGAAAAACCTCAAATTGCCTTGAGTGTAAAACCTCCTCACTCACACATCGTGAATAACACGCTTGTGAGAAAAACCAGTTGCCTCCTTCATTCGGAGGCTCTCCTTGGTATCTGTGAATTAACTGTGTCTCGTTTAGCAACTGCGAATTAACAAGAGAGCCTGTTTCATGTCTGCACTTCAAGAAGAGTTGTTTTCCAGCTGAGAGCATCCAATGATGTCACTAATTAGTCTTAATTCTGGCTGTGTTGCTCTCTTGGCTCTGAGCTGTTCACGCAGGTCGTTCCTTTGCTTCATTTTGAGTATCTATATTCATTTTACATTTTATTTAGGGTCTTTTCACACTCTTTTTTTTTTACTGCTATCTCGTACTGAATTCTCTGAGCTACCGTGGGGCCTGACGTGATGCTGCGTGTCATATTTATAGTCCTGCAACCTTGAAAGGAGGCTGCTGCCGCCAAAAAGCTGGGCTTTTACAGTGTTGATTACTGGAAACGGCTGCAATATTTTTCATCTTTGCAAAATTTCCCAGACCGCCTTCAGAGCAGGGTTTGTATTCATCAAGAGTCTCTGGAATTGGCTCCAACTACCTTTGAGGGAATCAAACATGGGTGGATTTTTCTTTCAAAAAAAAAAAAAAAATTCTTACACTTAGACCTGTTACGGGGAAGGGAGGATGGATTTGGTGATATTCCAGACTTTGATTACACCCAGGGTAGCTGGATTTCATGCAGAAGTGCTGTGAAATCACGAAACTTTGAGCGGTAATAAGTTTTTATTTCCTGTGAAATTTCAACAGAGCTCTACGAGTGCAAGTATTACAAAAGAATTTAATTTGCTTCGGGGTGGTGCTCCGTTTGGGCTTGTTTTCTTTGATTTAAACTAAATAAAATACATAAAATCGTCCTGCTTCCTCTGACGCTGCTGAATGCGGCCGAAGCTTAATTTATTTTGAAATGTGCAAAGAAACCAAAACAAATTAGTCACCCAGACGTGGAGGAATTTCCAGGGAAGATGGATGACGGGGGCAGGATGCAAGTCAAATGTGAACAACCCCTGATGGAGCAGTGATGTCTTCTGTTTAGTTTCACAGGATGTGCAGATCAGAGGATGTGCAATCAGGACTGCCATACGTGTTGTTCAGCCATGGAGAGGATCCAGGAAAGGTTTTTTTTTTTCTTTCTTTGCTTTTTTTTTTTTTTTTTTGGCTTTTTATTTTCGTTGCGTTGTATCTGGACAGAACAAGTGAAGAAATAAGAAAAATGTTAATTTTGTTTTACTTTTCTAATGTTTGTATTTGGAAAAGCACTCATTCAGCATTTGTCATCTGACGCAGTTTGGCTCTTGGATGGTCATTTTTTTCCTTGGTAACATTACTTTTGATTATTTACAGTTGAATACTGGGAACGTTCGCTTTTACTAAAATGTAAAAAGTTGGTAAATCAAGTCAGATAAACTCCAGCCTCAGGGTTTATAGCTCGTTTTCAAATCCAGAAATAAATTTCTTTTTGGACCTCGTTTGAACAAAACAACCTCTCTATCAAATATACTTTATATTTCACGTATTCTCTTTGTCTGCTGTTATAACGTCGAGTGCAAATATGTTCATGAATTTCCTGCCAAGGTACAATAACCTGGCGATCTCAGGAAATCAGGACTTGATTTCCGTCATCAATCTCACGTCAGTTTCCCTGATGTTGTTTTTGCAAGACCTTAATAGAAAAACAGAAAATATTTTTCCAACACAGTTCTCACCAAGCAGTTGAACAGTGAAGTTTATTCAAATAAAAACATGCTTGAATTATTTAGAATTTATTTGGCGTTTATTTGTGGTAGACCGACCTTTATATGTTATCATCCTTGTTGTTGGTGTGACCTGTCAGATTTTTCTTCAGTGCTGTATTTTTTTTTTTTTTTTGTGATCAAATTTTTTTATCTTTTATTTATATTTTACAAAGGTGAAACAGAGACATGAGAAATTATATTGAACAATTATAAAAAGAAAAAAAAGAGGCAAGGAAACAACCATGAGTTATGGCAAAAGTGCATGACCAACCTTCTAAAAAAAACAAAACAAAAAAACAAAAAAAAACCTACATACATACATATACACACACACACAGACATATATATATATATATATATATATATATATATATATATATATATATATATATGTACATATACATATACACAAACATACATACATACATACATACATACATATACATATACATACACACGCGCACACACACATACACACATACATATACATACACATACATACACAGACACACGTGCATACACACACACACATACATACATATACACATTTAAAAAAAATAAATAAATAAAAATAAAATAAAAAAATAAAAAATAAAAATAAATTTAAAAAAATGAATAAATAAAATAAAAAAAAAATCTTCAGTGCTGTATTTTGATGCTACGCATTTAAAAAACAGTGAAAACATCCTCATTTCCACATCCTCATTTGAACAGGAATCTCTGTATGCCACTGATGTGAAACTGTCTTTTTTCCTTTAGAATTTGCCTCAAGTACCTTGAAAATTTTTGATCATTTACTTTAGATTTCAGAGATGCCAGAACGTTGGATAAACAAAAGTAGCCAACAGGCTCGCTCGCTGCCAAACAAGTTGTTACAATACCACACATTTGATACTTCCTACGGTATATCAAATTAAAATTCCTTCTTAATTTAATTTGATAGAAGCCCTGCTGTTCTTATCGGGCCTTTCCAAGACGGTCTGGCTACAGACCGACGCTGCTGGGTCTCTTCCTGATCAGGCTCCACTCACAGGCTGCATTCACTATTAGAACTGGAAATGACATGCAAAATATAAAACGAAAGCATGGAGACTTGTAGACTTGAAAAAAATACATTTTATTTAACTATAGTGGCATAAAGTGGGCCTGGAGTTAATTATTTGACTTTGATGGTGGCAGCGCTTCTCTAAAAAGTTAGAAGGGGGGCAGCTAAAGTCTGGAAAATAATTGGCTCAAATGAAAATCAAACGAAGGAGCATTTGACAACTAATTGGGTCAATTGGCAACAGGTCAGTAAGAAACTGGGTATAAAGGGAGGATTTCAGAGCCTCTGAGATGTAAAGATGGGCAGAGGTTCACCAATCCATGACAAACTGTGGAACAATTTCAGAAAAATGTTCAATGTAAAAGTGCAAAGACTTTGAAGATCTCACCACATCATATCATCAAAAGATTCAGAGAATCAGCAGGAGTGTCTGTACGAAAGGGGCAAGGCCAAAGGTCAAAACTGGATGATGGTGATCTTCAGGCTGCACTGCATTAAAAACAGACAGGATTCTGCCGGACGTCTCTGCATGGACTCAGGAACCACTGTCTGTTATTTGCTGTGTCATGCAAAGAAGCTGTTATCAGCAGACAGTTCAGAAGCCTGCATCTATGATGGTATGGGGTTGGATTAATGTCTATGGTGTGGGCAGCTGGAACATCTGGATAGGCTTCATCAATACTGAAGAGTACATAGAGGTTTTAGAGCAACATCTGCTCCCGTCCAGATGACGGCTCTTTCAGGGAAGGTCTTTCATATTTCAGCAAGACAATGCTGAACCACATACTGCATCCATGTTTCACCAACAGAAAACATTTGGTGCATCATAAAACAAAAGATCTGGCGACCCAAGCTCAGGACTGTTGAGCAGCTAGAATCCTGCATCAGACCAGACTGGGACAACATTCCTCTCCTAAAACTCCAGAAACTCGTCTCCTCACTTCCCAGATGTTTACAGACAGTTGTTAAAAGAAGAGGAGATGCGACACAACAGTAAACATCACTTGTTTTAACTTTTTGGAGATGTCTTACTGCCATCAAAGTCAAAATGAGACAATATTTTCCACGAAATAGTAAAATGTTTCAGTTTCAACATCTGATATGTTATTTATGTTCTACTGGGAATACATATGGGTTTGAGAGATTTGCAAATAATCGAGTTATGTTTTATTATATGTGTTACACAGCAGCCCAGCTTTTTTGTACAACAGCGTACTGAAAGTGATCCAGCGTTTAGAGAGAATGAACCAGTTGGCTCTGTTGTAGGATAATAAGATCTGTATCTCAAAAATGTTTAATCCAGCACAAAAAGAATTGAGCCCCAGTGTTTATTTGAGAAAATTTGGTGATGTTGAAAAATAACAGTTTCCGAAATCCCCCGTAAACCCTTCTGTGAAGCTCTCATTTCCAAACGATGGGCCAACGTGGTCTGTATTTTGAAGCACAGGGAATCAACCTGACGCTGGCGCATCCATAAATAACCCACGGTGCTTTGCGTTTGCCCCGATCTGGACGCAGGTCCCACGCTCCCCGTTTCCTTCCAGCCCACCACGGCGGGCCGCTTTAACTGACTCCACCAGCTGTACGCGGCTAATTTACGCCCATCCCTCCCTCTTCGACCCTCTTAAAAACATCACAGTTGCCGTGATGGGTGAGAGAAAGGATGTGGAGTCCGGGGGCATTGGGGTCTGGGGGTGATGGAGTCGGAGGAGAAGTCAAACCCTGATGGAGTTCTCCAGAAAGCTGCTGAAACATGGGCTAATGGGAAAAGCTTAGTGCCGAGCGCATGTGAGCGCATGTGAGCGCGGCCTCAGGAAACAGTAAATGTCAGTGGTGATTCTTAATTACGTGCCATATTCGTGCTCTGCGCTGCAGACTGCATGTGGAGTTTCAGGGACATGCATCATGGTTACGGGCTTATTCAGTGTGTCACTGTAAAGTGTTCAGCAGATTATTAGGAAACATTAAACCGCAAGTATCGACGTAGTTACCATTTCAAGAAGGGCGGTTCGCCCCCTTTTGCCCACATTTGACTTCCTTCTTATTAAGAAATAGTTACTTTAAGAATTTGATCGATTTACTATCCTGATGCCATTGTTAACTTTGTTATATATCCTTGTAGCCGTGTAAAATGCTGGCCGGGTTGGTTTCATCCAGACTGAAACATCTCAAAGTCATAATCCCCGAGGGTGAAGCTACTTCTACTGAACCATATCAACCTTTTTTTTTTTTTTTGACAAACTATTTTGACTTCCATGAAATTCTTACATATTTTTATGCCCCATTAAGACAGTTTGCAAAGTCTTGGGTAATCTTGATTTTTATGCAGCGCCGTCATCAGGCCAGAACGTCACTTTGTCCAAAACTCTGGTTTATGGTCTGCAAAACTACTGAGCTGCACTTAATTGAAGTTACCCCATCCCCACGCAGGTCCGTGCACTATATTCCTTGGCCTGCTTTTCAAGCTGATTTTGAAACTATTGTACGCCGTCCAGCGTAACCTCACGAGCTGTTCCAGACCAATACAAGCTGACAGGACCTTATTATGTGCTCGTGAAACAACAAATCATTTTGTTTTTTTCATCTGCGCTGTGAAAATGTTCTGGGACTCGGGAACCAGGTAGAACAAATGTCTTCTTCTTCATAGCGGCGGGAAGTTCACGCAGATTTGTGGGACTTTATACCTAAAAGCAACGCTGGAAATGGTTTTTCCCCGGAGCAGATTATTCATCCCACGCATACGCTTAAGCTGTGATACGGGATCCTTGGGAGGTGTGCTTTGGATGGCTTTGCACATCTGTCATTTTCAGATTATCACCAGCTACTGAAACTAGATAGTCCAATCAATTGCGGGACCAAACAATTGGGCCGACCACTTCTCATAAGCAATCACGATGAAGGAAGAATAAAAAAAAGAGAAGTTGGCATCATGGGGACGTGGAGGAAATGAGAGCTAAAAGTAAGATCAATATGATACTAATCTTCAAATACCATGAGGAATAAAAATAACATTTAGGTCCCATCAGGCTTAAACTGTTTGTAGCTGATTTTCGAGGAGTTACATTTTTATTTTCGCTCTTTTTTTGGGGAGGGGGGAGATATGGGGAAGTGTGGTCCGCTTTCAGCTGCAAGTCGTAAAATCTTTGTCCTGGTAAAACATTTTATACTGTGGCCCAGCAAGCTTTTTAAACAATGGCTTTGGTATAAATCATGCCTGGAGCAAATGCACGTCGTTGGAGGGGGGTGGGTGGAGGTGACTCTTTATCCCGACTGAGTCATTTAAGTTTCTCCGTGGGAGCCGAAGGTTTGGGTTCTCGAGTGTAATTTAATGTCAGTCGCTGGTAACTTCAGCTTCATTTGTCTCTCCTTCTGAGAACTCTGGGACTGTTAACTCAGGTCATCGCCTCATGATATGGCAGCGTTTTAATTCGGGGCTTTTATTCAGCCAGAGAGGAGTTGAGGAAAGGATCAGTTAAACCTCTGCTGCTTGGACAGCCAACTTGGAAAAAGCTAAGAAATATTCAGCATGAGAGAGCTTCTTTAGAGTCATTGTGTCCTGCAGTGAGTCACGATGGAAGCTGCCATGTTTTTCAGACCCAGAGGGATATTCACTGGGTAAAAATGTGAAAACACCGAGCATACTTGACTTTCTCTTCTCTTAATGTGGATCCAGAACTCTCTTTGTTGCAGCTGTGTGAAATGACCTGCAGTGACGAGTCCTGTTCAGGCTCTGTTGTTTTGTTCTGCTTTAGTCTGGGCTTATTTATGCTCAGTCTATTGGACTTCTGTCTTCTATTAGTTTGATTTCTTGTCTTATTTTGAAAACACCGTCCCAGGTGTGCCTCCTTTGTTCTCCACTGCTGTAATTGTTAACACCTGTGTCTTGTTATCCCTTGAGGGGTTGGAAGTGCCTGTATATAGTCTCTCATTCCTCCCTTACTAGTCCGTTGTCATTTTGTCAGTCCTACACCTTTTGTTGTCACTTCCTTCATTGCTTCTTGTGTTGTTATTTTTGTACTTATTGTTTTTTTGGGGGGGGGGGCGTTGGGTATCCCAGAGTAGCAGTACTTTTGGTTTTGATAAAAGAACTTTGTTTTGACAATCTCTCCTCCCGGTCTTCTGCATTTTGGGTCTTTCTCCTGCATTCCTGACAAATGTTTTTTTTGATTACATCGGGATAAAAAGGACACTCAGAATATATTCTGTAAAAGTCTGAAGTTTTGACAAAATAAAACAAGAAAGTGAAAACCTCTTTTTTTTCCATGTTGACATTTTGAGCAGCGACTTCACCTCCTTCATAAATGAATACTCTCATCAGAGGTTGCTCTGATTGCCTTTTTGTTTCTTTCGCTTTTTGGACAATAAAATAATCTAAAATGGTTCTTTTTTGCTTCACCTAATCCAGTGGTTCTCAAACTTTCAATACTGCGTACCACCTGAGAAACTGTTCAGCTCTCTGAGTACCACCATGATAACAAATTTTAAATATTTAGCCATATATGCAGGGCTTGACACTGACACCGGCCAACCAGCCAAATGCTGGTAAAATTTGGCTGTGGCTAGTAACAATTTATGTCTCACAAGCAACTTTGGCTGGTAACTTATTCTTTGATATGACGCATCGCAATAGTTGTACCAATTGTTTGTCTTTAAAATGTGGCTAGCATAAAGACTAAATGGCTAATGACTGAGGAAAAACACTAGCCACAGTGGCTGGTGAGCAAAAAAGTTAGCGTCAAGCCCTGCATATATGCCTTCTCAATTAGCTTTAAACACACAGCAGAGATGTTTATTCCTTATTGTGGTTATTTATTGTTACGTTTCAAATGAAATTCAGGTATTTATAATGCATTGTCATGCATTGACAAGTCATGACGTTCCCCTGCGTACCACCAGAGAGCCCTCGCGTACCACTACCACAGTTTGCGCACCACTGACCTAATCTATAAAGTCTTAACAGATGGACTTAGACATTAATGATCCTCATATTAATCTTACTGATGGACTTTAGAATAAAATATCTCCACCATGTAAAATGTTTGTTGTTGTTTGTCAAAGCTTGTGTTGTCTAGTAATAAAATCTGGTAAGGACCAGTCACCAGAGGATTTTTTAATTAAAATAAAGGCAGTGCTTTCTATTTCACATGACTTTCAGATATTGTAATTTCACTTTGTTCCAAGTTGCTAGTGATTATTCAGGGTGTTTTCACCCTAAGCCAGAATGATAAGGGTCTCTATGGGAATGACGGCCAAAGCTGCTGTGGTTCAATGCTCTAATAAAGCAGGATAATTTTATAAAACACAACATTTTGCCTGGAGACGATCTCTTCCTCTATAATATCCCCTGCATGCTTCTATCGTGCAGCCCAGTAAATAAGATGTCCTTGGTATTAAAAAAAACAAAACAAAACAAAACCCAACCATCTCTCAATATTTTTTTTCTAACTTCATCATCTTTCCAGATTATTATTTTAAGATGTTAGAAGACACGTCCAACAACGTTGTGGTAGAGAACCGACTCCAGCCCGGTGTCAATCAAACACATTCATTTCCTTTCCGGGTGTTTAGTTTTAAACACGGGCCACATTACCGGTGCAACGGTTTATTTTCAGTGCTCCCACATTTGCAAATATTAAGGATATTTCCTTTTAAAGCAAATATCAGAAGGTTATGGATTAGGGCTGCACGGAGGGGGTACGACCCCTGAATATGTGTGCGTCCACATCCTTCCCTCCTGGCACCCCTGAGAACACCAGTGTTAAGTGGAAGTCAAAAGGAGACAACTTTTCTATTCATGTAATGCCCCCTCCCTCCATCAGATCCAACAAGCCGGGCCCTATACAGTCGGCGGCGAGTCAGAAGGGTTTGCTGTCTAAAAAGTGTGTGTTCAAGTGTCGAGACGTCCGCTTCCATGTTGTGATTATGCTCGGTGGCTGTTTGCTCTGGCAGGGCAGCGCATTCCTCACCGCCTCAATTGATCCCAATTATGTGGTTTTTGATTTGGTGTTTGATTGGGAGCCCCGATTTGAAGGGCACAGAGTTTTTATTGTCTTTGGAGCTACCTTGTAAGTCACATCAGGGCGCACCGGAGGGCTGGCGGGGCTGAGAGCAGCCGCTCTGTTCTCAATGTTCTGCTTCACCTTCAGCTCTCGTGTCCCAAAAAAGTGAGCTGGAAAGCCGCTCGGTGTACAGTATATTCCCTCTGTGCCAAACGCTGTCCGTCTTAAGGGGTGCTTTGTAAATCCAGAGGATTTGTCCCTCCAGGGGGACACCTGCCCCCCCTTGCTCCCCTCTCCTCAATGTAAATGCTCTTTCTGGTTTAAACTGCCAGATGTTATGAAAGGCTCTATTGAAGTCGACCTTTAACTCATAAAGGAATACAAAAAAGTCATTAATGCTGAAAAGTCTATCGTGATACCTTCAGTGACCAGACCATGTCATCTGATTTACACGGGGCCCTCGTACTCCAGTCTTTTACGAAAACCAAAGCACAAGTCTGAGGCGTGTGATGCCAAATGTCTCCTTTTCTTTTTCACGCATGGAAACGTCCGCGTATTTGTAAAAACACAGCAGCATGGCTGTTTTGGAAATTGTCAGATATTCTCAGAGAGTTAAAAAAAAAAAAAAAAAAAAAAGTACCCCAGCCAGAAAAGAAATGAAAAACACTCGTACGAGAGGAGTAGTTGATAAGTCAAAATGAGAGAAAAGCAAGCTGAAAGATAAAAAAAAATAAATAAATAAAGAGCAAGTGGGAGTCAGAGACAGAAATTTGATTTATAAGGCAGAGTAATGGAAAGAAGAAAATAGATTTATAGTTGTCTGTCTGATATAATACCTTCTGACACACGTGTACACGCACCAATGTGTGAAGCTGTGAAGTGTCCACCGATCCAGCTCCGTGTTTGTATTAGAGCGCGGGACTATTTATTGATTGGCCAGCGTGCCAGGCCCGAGGACTCATGGAGCTCGGATCCCTGCCGGTTCCTTCCCTCAACTCCCATACACTAAAACACACACACACACACACATTTCCAGTCCCCCTCCCTCCCTCCCTCCTTCCTTCCTTCCTTCCAGTTGCACACGTTACTCCCGTGGAAGAACCTCCAGCCGTCAGAGACGGGACGGCAGGCGAGCAGGCAGGACGCACGCAGGCCCGGGGAGCAGGGCAATGAGCATCGGACCCACTCGAGCAAACTTAACTAGCAGAACTGGAGACAACCCTGAGAAAGCATGGGGAGGCAGTTTTCTTCCTGCAAGCTACTGGTGACAGCTCTTCTTATCCTGGTACTGTAGAGATTACTTGATGGCTTCTCAGTTTTCAACCTGGATTTCAGTCTTTTCAGTGATATTTCTGTGTTTTTATCCTGACTTTAAAACTTAGGACATGCAGAAAGCATCAGCTCTTATGCGGTGTGCTCTGTGTTTTTACGACTATGGATGCAGGGTCCAAACCCTGGCACCTTTTCATATGTAGCCGGGCTGTTAAAGGAGGGTAAGTGGTCCTCTGCTGGAAAGCCCCCCCAGTGCCTCCGGTGTTTTGAATCCGAGTCACCAAAAATAGAAATGCCATGCACGTGCGGGTCTGTGAGCTGCTTTGTCAGGGGTCAGGGCTCCCTGTTACATTACAGCGACTGTCCTGCGGCAACGACAGTGGAGCGCGGAGCCCACGACAAGGGATTCAACAGATGTGCAAATATCGTATGTCTCGACGACGGAGAACGGGCCACCATGTGTACGTTGACAGAGTCTGCAGGAGAAGGCACCGGAGTCGGGTTTCCCTCCCCCCCGTTGAGGAGTTTTCCATCTTCATGGAAAATGCAGTTAGTGTCAGCTGCTGACAGGTGTCTTAAATCAAGTCTGTCCATCACAGTGGTGCGTAGTGCGGAGATAAGTGATTTATTATCATATGCTTACTTCCTCCTTTCCACCTAATGTGAAAATATAACTACTCTCATGAGGCCGAGCATAAATATGTTGAGTAAATGGTCCTTTGAAAGAGTTTGAGGTAGCGCTGTGAGTCACGCGCAGGGGTGTGTCCTGATACCGAACGCCGCCCGCCCCGGTGCAAATAAAGGCCAGAGGTGCGACACGTGGTGATGGAGGATTCGGAAGAAGGTATCTGTCGCTTTTCATCACCGGATCCAAATCCTTGTAGCTAGTGCTGGGCAATATGACGATACATATCGTGGGGACAATATAAAAGTGTGTATCGTGCCATTTCTCTTCTATCGTTTCTATCGTTTCTAACCTAATTTTATCAATTATTACAGCAAATATGTAATTAAATAACCTGCAACGATAAATTTGATAGAATCATATCTACTTCTACAAAGAAGCCTTTTATGTTTGCACTTTTATTCATGGTTAATGCCTTAAACAGAGTTCTCTTCAACCCTGATGTTTACTTTAGACACTTTATATTGGTTTGCAAACTTTGCACTACAAGGTTACAGATTTCAGAAAGTTGAAAAATAATTTGTGTTTATTTTTTATAGCTGAACTTCAGTGCAAAAATGTGTTTTTCCTCAGAAACTGTTGTGCACTTTAAAAAAAAATGTGAAAGCTACTGTACCTCTGTACCTACCTGTTTTTGCTGCACTAAAATGTATGTTTGTGACAGTTCAGCTAAATGTCCTTTCAAAATAAAGTTGAAAAGTAAGCAATGAAATTTTTGTCAAACTTTTCAGAGAATAACTGAAAACATACTTTATTATGGTATATCGTGATATATATCGTTATCGTGATATAAAATAGTCCATATCGTGATATATCGCCCAGCACTACTTGTAGCTTTGCCTTCCTCGCGCATTACCGGGAACATTAGCAAGCACATTCAGCCAAATAACATCTTCATCCCTCCATCATTCATCTGCTCTCCCTCATTATGCCCCCCTGATCTTCTTGGCTTTGCAACAATCAGCTCTCAGTCGAAACTGAGTTCAAAATTCGCTGATTGCTTTTCAAAGGAGAACGAAGTTGGCACTGAAAACCGGCTGCCCAGAGCGCAGCCCGAGTTTATTTACCGTGATCCAAACATCGAAATAGTTGGCCCGCGCAGAAAGTAGCGCCGTCGCCGACCCGCTTTGCTGCACGCTCCTCTGATCCCGCCCCTCGCTGCTGCTGTTCCTCAGGCGTCATCAGCACTGACGCTCATTTATATCTGTCCCCTAGCACTTTTAATTATGTGAACCCTCATTCCCCCTCTCCACTCTGCACGCCATGGTTGTTTTTGCTGCCACGGACCAAAGAAAATAATCGCAGCACTAGTGCTGCCTCGCGTCAGTTTTCCTCCTCGAGATCCATTAATCTCTGTCAGTAAAGCTCGGTGACACCGGGGCCAAGTCTTTCCTCTAAAATCTCGGAGCTGTGCACCTTAAAGGCAAGTCGGCTAAGAGTTCAAATCACGTTTGGAGGAGATCTCATCGTGCCCCTCCCTTCTCCAATCGTTCTCAGATTTGTAATCTTTCAGTTCTTCTCAAAAACTCTGCTGGATGCGTTTGCATCAGCTTCAGTCTCACGGTGTGACGGTCTCACAGCGGGGTGCCGTCCAAAGTACACAATGGCGGCATTAGTACAGTCTTTCAATATTCCTTCGCGGTTCACCAACACAGAAGATGAAAAAAAAAAAAAGAAAACAACAAAAAAAAGGTGGAAACTAATTTTTCTCATATCCATCTGCTCCTTCTTGAAGGCCCTAAAACTCCACTTGAATGACAGATTGTTTTATTGAATGTGTTCACACCTCCAGTCCAGTGAGCCACATTCCTGCTGCCACAGGAGGTGGATGATTTGTCCCACTGTTGGTTCCAGGCCTTTTTTCTTACTATTATTTTCCAGCTTTTCATCCATTCAGCAGGTATAAAGGCAGTTTTTTTTTCCCCCTTTCCCTCACTGAGCTAAGCTGTCTTTGTTCTGGAAAGCAAAAGCAAACTATTTTCCTTTTCAGTTAATCTGAGCCCTGGACTCAGAAGGCCCAGCGCTCTGACTTCATTCAGTGAGCTCCGAAAAGTGAAGTAGCCGAGAAAGCAGGCTTAGTCGGTCCAGGTCGGACCTTGACAGGTAGGTTGGAGTGAAATGAGATGGATGAGGCAGAGAGGATCTTCAGTTTCTGGCCGTCACTCCTCAGCTGAGACGCGCGCTGTCCTCTCATAATATTGATTTTGGGAGCTGCGGTGATATTCCTAACTCTACTGCCAATGCAGCGCGATGTAATTAACAGAGAAAGGCGCACAAGCGTGGCCCCAGTTTTTGAAAAGAAGGCCGAGCTGCTCATAATATCAAAGATGATTCACATTTGTAAAATGCTTCAAAAGTTCCAGAAGTCAAGAGATCTTGATTACTCCCTCTCACACTGTCACATGCACTCTTGTTTGGTTTTCAGCAGCTAATGAAATTAGCTTGTTTTTTGTTTTTGTGTGAGCTGTGGCTGTGGAGAATCCTTTTGAAAATGGGAACTGCTGAGGCAACTCAGTAATGAGTACGATCTTCTTTCTTTTTTTTCCCGGCGTGCAGAGCTCACGGACGGCCCGGTCGGAGGAGGACAGAGACACGCTGTGGGACGCCTGGGGCTCGTGGAGTGAATGCTCCCGTACCTGCGGGGGCGGAGCCTCCTACTCCCTCAGAAGATGCCTGAGCTCCAAGTAAGGCCGCCTCTCGTGCTGTCGCTCCTCTTGTTGCGGTCTCTGAATCTCTCTCTTTTCTGCGAGTTTATTTTTAGGCCTCTTCACGGTTTGAGTCTTATCGTCGGCAGTGCGCTCTGGTAATCAGTATTTTGCCTGAGGTTTTTAGTCTTCCGTGACTTTAGTGTCAATCCAGGAGAAACTATTCTCTTGAAAACCAGAGGCATAAAATGAGAGATCTGATTTTGAGTGTGCTGTCCTGTAACGCGTGTCAATCATTTACCGTATTTTCCGGACTATAAGCCGCTACTTTTGTCCCACGCTTTAAACCATATACAGAGATGCGGCTTTTCTATGAATTCTTCTTCATCCCTCAGGGGGCGCTCTAGCAGGAAGTGCAAAAACCAAAAAACAAACTGAGTAGTTAAAGGTTTTTCTGTTTTTGTTAAGTAGCCTATGTTGGCTATGCTACTCTACATTCATTTTGGGAGCATCAATACCTATAATTATTGGACAAACTGATTGATCCAGGTGTGTCTGAACATTGTAGCTACTCGGACACACCTGGATTTATCAGTTTGTCCAGTCAGTTTGTTGGTTCCCCAGCAGAATTCAGGGTTCTGAGCAGACCCACCACAGAGGTAAGGTTTAATCGCAGATGTGGACCAAACGCAGCGTGGAGCCAGCAGGTCCACGATCCAGCTCCAAAGCGGATCCGGCACTGAGTGCAAATGGACCCCAATATGGTTCCATTATACAGGTCCGTTCCGGATGTCTTTGCTATGTGGGGTGGTTTCAGTACTCAGGAGGAGGAAAAATAAACCAACTTGGTTTTAGTGTCCAGGAGGAAAATGAATAAAACCATCAATGACTTTTCTGTTTTGTTTGATCAGCACTTTTACTGCCGTGTTACAGGTTCTGTTCAGAAACAATCAGTTCAGGTATGTGAATAAACACTTACGGTACAGAATCTTTCGATGTAAATATCTTATTTCTCAGCCTGGATACCGGCGGCTTATAGTCCGGTGCGGCTTATATGTGACAAAATATATATTTCGTTTATATTTTAATGGGTGCGGCTTACATTTATAGTCCAGAAAATACGGTACTTTACAGGAGGAGGAGATTTGTAATTGAAAGGTAGAACCTCGCTGACCTTTTGGAGAAATGGAAACATTAGCATTAGCAATTAGCCACGTAAGGAAACCTGCTCTTTTAAAGAGGAAGGTCCTGACTGAGCAGTGGACTGATTTCCATGAAAGTGCTACATTGTTTCTGATGGTGTGAGTAAATCCCAACTATAAAATAATTTGATTCCTTCGGGCTGTTTTGGCTGAAAGGGGAGCCGTCTGGGGAAATGATCAGGACGAGCCAGGTGAGGCTAAAGCTTGAATCCACCAGTGACGATTAGGATGTGATTTTCAGTAAAAATCCAGGCACAGTTCCTCTCAGAGCAGAGCAATCAGTGTTCCTGCAAGTGAAGGTCATTTTTAATAACTCCTTTATGCGAGTCCATATTGGTTGGGTTCCAGCTGTTTATAACCTCGACTTTTGTCTTATGTCTCAGGACAAACTGGGGTTTGCACCTCACGGGCCTTTCATCCTCATGCCAGACACACCTGGTTGGTTAGTCCTCAAGTGGGCAAAGTGGCCATTTAAAACTGGATTTGATGGGCATGAGAAAGGGGGGGAAGAAAAGGACAGAGAGGGTATGTTTTTCATAGAAATGTTGTCACATTTATAAGCTGGGGAAATAGCAGCAGGGTGACTTCATTACATTCCTCCATTTTACTGTTCCCAGAATATATTGCTCACTTGCTAAAGGTAGCCGGTGAAGCTTTGCTGCTAAAATCACCACTCCTTCACGGTTGGGGAGCCCCAAGGGGAGCCATCAGTGACGGGACCGGCCAGTGAAATCATAAAACAATGCAACTGTGTAAAGACAAACTGGCAAAACAGCGCAGGATCATATTTGAGGTCACAACCCCGATACCATGTGGTGCTCGTACCTTTTTAAACGATGAATCCGCCCGCGCGTGCGTTAGAGAACAAGCCTGTGAAACGTAAGGCTGTCAAAACCTCATGCTCGGAGTGCCAGACCTCCTCTGCACTGCACTGTAAACATTGAGGTCAATGGCTTTTTCAGTAGCCCGTTGCATGATATGAGCAGCAGCCACTTCTCCCCGCCTGCCCAGGCACTTTTGGTCAGGCAAGCCTCTGAACGCTACTGGCTATAAAAGCCACTGATGTGTTAAGAGGTGTTTGGGGTTTGTGTTCGGTGTGGGAAGTGAGCAGCGTGCACGCTTGTAAATCAGCATCCTCATCACGGTCCCGGCGGGTAGGATTGCAAATGAGGTTTTTTTGGCTTGTCGCTATAATACACGGGACCCTCCGTCCCACCTCATGCTGCGTGGGAGTGCAGGAGGAGCGGAGCCCTGGCCTCGGGTCACAGATCTAGCAGCGACGTTTAAAAAAAAAAAAAAAATGCAGCACAAGGACGCTTGTGTGTGTGTGTGTGCATTTCTTTGGAGAGTGGGACTGGAAATAAGCCAGCAACACCCTCCAAAGCCAATACCTCTCCAGATTTTTTTTTTTTTTTTTTTTACGCACGCATGCAAGGAACTTATTACCTCTGCAGAAATACACAGGAGTTAGTTACGCCTTGCACACACAGAAGGACACAGATCACCTGGCCCTCATTAGTCCCATCCACACAACACTCTTTACTTGATCACAAACTCCAACAGTACAGCCGCTTTGAAGAGAGTGTGGACATATGGATTGGGTGCCATAGGAAGAAAATTTGCTGCTTGAACATTTATGAGGCTCGTGGATGGCAAACACTTGAGATATTAGACTTTTTTTTTTTTTTTTTTTTTTTTGGACAATTTATCATGTATAAAGAGGCCAGACTCGGCTTCATTTTTACACTGACTAGTGGAAAGTCTCGAGGCAGTCAAGGACCTCGCTGATTCTCTTCCACTAATGGGAAATAAAGATGGGCAGTGATGGGCACAGAAGGGGAAAAGTTAAGTGCTTAAGTGTTGCAAAAGGTTCTTTTCTTTTTATTTATTGGACCTCTGATAGGCAGAAATTGCAGATAGTGACATTAAGAGACTGTGACAGTTTGGGTTTAAGGTCTGTGTTTAAAGTCTTTTTTTAACTGCTCTGTCATTAAAAGTTAATTTTCCCAAAGGCATCCAGTCCAGTTAACTCGGGCCTGGCACCAAGACTTGTAAAGGAGACCACCCTCTGTGTGGTCGATGCAGAAACTGAAAAAAGGAAAAGGAAAATCTTTTTTTTTTTTTTTTTTACTGTTAATTCATCTCATGCAGTGTTACTTCAATGTTCTGGAGATTATGCAGGATTTTAGCGACCCAACCAACCAAGACACAAATATAATCAGCCTTTAGGCCAAAGCAAAAACTAAAGCTCATCTTTCATGGACACCTGACATCATTTGATAGAAATTTGCTCTCAGACTAAACAAACATATTGGGGGAAAACACACGAGAAAGAGTGTAACAAGACTAAGCTGCTTTCTGACAGTGAGGAGTTACCACCGCTGCCCACCGGACCCCCGATGTGAATCAGGGCAGGCAGAGGATTCATCACAAAAACATCTGGATTTATCTTTGGAAGAGAGAGAATTCTTCCAAAGATGAAAAAAAAAAAAAGCTAAAAGAAAAGGGGAAATACTTATATAAATACATATGGTCAAGTGTTTCAGCCAAATAGTTGCACACGATAAAACGGCAGGGGCACCAAAATCATTATGAGTCTTTAAACTGGAACCATGTGTGTTTATACTGGACCAAATGCCATGATAAACTGGGCCAGTGATGCTTGACTGGCAGAGGGACAAACTCACACTCAAGTGTGCTAAAAAAAAAAAAAGTGTGTTAGTTGTAAGTGAGTTAAACCATTCTTTTCTAATAGGCGTGACGTAATTAGTTATGTTAACTTTTTTTGTTTTTAGCTGACAAAATACAATTTTGTGGAACCTGTCGATTAGGGAAAAAAAAAAGAAGAAAGTCACTGATGAAATTTTTCTTTTAGGACAGTAGGCGCAGTTTGTTCTTTTTTCTGTTACTGCATTTTTTTAAAACTTCACGGCCGTTCTTTGGCCTGACTCGTTGCAGTTTTCTAAAACTTACAGCAAGACCGTCTTTTAGGCATCACTTACAACAAGGTGGTAAAGACCGGTAACGCCCAAGAAGAGCGCATGGTGAAGGAAAGGAACAGCTCGTGATCCAAGCCGTACCACGTCATGTGTCAAACACGGTGGAGGCGGTGTTATGGTATGGGCATGTGTGGCTGTCGGCAGAAGCAACAACGCTACTGTACCGAGTGATGGTGGCTGCAGTGAAGGCCTGGCAGAGCATCTCCAGGGAGGATTTGGTGATGCCCATGAGATCCAGACTTCAGACCATCATTGATTGGAAAGAATTTTTATTCAAATATTTATAAAAAAAGTGTTTATATTTACAGTTATGTCACTTTGTCCAAATACTTTAAAGCCCCTGAAAAAGGGGGTGCTTTGCTTGAAAACAGCCATCTTAAATTAAAGCTGAACTTTTACACTTTTATCACAGCTTGATTTTCATATATCATATCCACTTAGGTAATGTATACAGTAGAGCTGAGCGATTTTATCGATTCTGCGATATATATCGACATTTTATTTCCCCAGAGAGTATCGATTTTTCAGCCACGGTTATCGATATTCTCAGATTCTTTCTAACCCCTCATGTCCCACCTTTAAAAGCTTGCAAGCAACAATTTGCACTGTTTAAATAAATGAAACTATTTTTCTCAACAAATCTTTAATTCATTTTGTCCAGCATTTGCAAGCTGCCTGTCAGCCATATAATGTGTAATTGATGCTTTCAGTTCAATTAATTCAAACAAAGTCATTGGAACACTCACAAGATGTCACCAAAATCACTTTGTCCCTTTAAAATCTTTCAGAAAATTATGTAAATGTATTGTAAGATGAATATCGATATATATTGTATCGTGAGCCGAATATCGTGTATCGTATTGCGAGATTAGTGCATCGCTACAGCCCCAGTATACAGGTAAGATCCTACAGACAACTGTTTGTGGACCTACCTGTATATGACCATCGCTACTGTTATATCTCAAGTAGTGCTGGGCGATATGGAAAAAATCATATATCACGATATGGACTATTTTATATCACGATAACGATATATATCACGATATACCATAATAAAGTATGTTTTCAGTTATTCTCTGAAAAGTTTGACAAAAATTTCATTGCTTACTTTTCAACTTTATTTTGAAAGGACATTTAGCTGAACTGTCACAAACATACATTTTAGTGCAGTAAAAACAGGTAGGTACAGAGGTACAGTAGCTTTCACATTTTTTTTAAAAGTGCACAACAGTTTCTGAGAGGAAAAACACATTTTTGCACTGAAGTTCAGCTATAAAATATAAACAAATTATTTTTCAACTTTCTGAAATCTGTAACCTTGTAGTGCAAAGTTTGCAAACCAATATAAAGTGTCTGAAGTAAACATCATGGTTGAAGAGAACTCTGTTTAAGGCATTAACCATGAATAAAAGTGCAAACATAAAAGGCTACTTTGTAGAAGTAGATATGATTCTATCAAATGTATCATTGCATGTTATTTAATTACATATTTGCTGTAATAATTGATAAAATTAGGTTAGAAACGATAGAAACGATAGAAGAGAAATGGCACGATACACACTTTTATATTGTCCCCACGATATGTATCGTCATATTGCCCAGCACTAATCTCAAGATGAGTTTTTTGTCACGCTCTGCAGTGGTGTTTATTTGGCAGAACAGAGTAGGGGTCATAGTCTGTGAGTTATGTGCCTCAGACATCGTGATGATTCAGCCGAGCTGTTTTTCCTAACGTGTGATGACACCATGATGAATCCTGAAGCTCTGGCTCCGTCGCTGCTGAACCTCGACTTTGGAGCCGTCAAACTAGGAGGGAAATGAAAAAGGAAATTCATTTTATTCCCTTTGCCTCTTTTTATGTCTAGTTTATATATTACTTGTCCCAGTGTGAGTTTCCACACTGATCTTTGCTACCTGTCTCTCAGCTCTTGGTCTTTTGGAAATCTCTTGTTTGGGTTCGGGCCCCATGACCCAGTGTTTGGCTTGGCGGAGGGGACCGTCTGGATTCGTCACAGGCTCTAATGTTCTTGCCATGCCACACGCTCCACATCCACTCCCTGCACTCCCTCCAATAATGCTGTAAAAATCCTGAAGGCTTTGCTCTCGTACGAGTCCGAGCTGTGCAGCGTCGCCTCCAATCATGATTCCAGATTAGCTACGGACCGATGACACTGGAAATCCTCTTAAGTTAAAAAAAACTGAAAGGAATATCAGTTGATTAGTTTTCACTGTGGTCTCGGATAATTAGCCTTTTTAAAAGTCACCGTCAGTGGTTTGTCACCCCTCGACGGAAAAGCACTAAAGGATCCTCCTTTTCAAGAAGTGCTGACGAGACGCTGCAGAGTCACGATCCAAACTGCTCCAATGTGTTCAGCAGACACAGAAGGGAGAGCTTTACTATACTCACGTACCGCAGCGCTGCTGATTTATAGAGGAAATGCTTGTTTATAGACTGCTACAGCAAAACAAAGAGTTTTTTTTTTTTTCACTACCCAAGGAATTCTGTATTTTATCAAGCTCAACGTTTTTTTTTCAGTGAGTATCAGTCTCCTTTTACCATGGACACATGTTGTTGTGATTGGTGCAGAATGGGATGCTGTTGCAGAAATTTCTATCTCCATGTATCCATCCATCCATCAGCTCCCTCTTGTCCATGTTTGAGGGAGCAGTCCATGCAGCTATGCCCAGATCTCCCTCCCTGCCATGTCCTTTGAGGGTAAACACACCAAGGCCCACGCCTACAGCCCTCCTCCCCCAGCTCTGGATCCAGGATGGAGTCCCAGTGACCCTTATCTGAGCAAGAGACATCAGCTTTTTGTTGTTTCCTCTCCATGTGAATGTGCTGAATCACCTTTAGTCTGGCCCAGATGTGTAGTGATGTGGAAGTTAGCAGCGCTCTGTGCACTGACGCTCCTCCTGCTATCACAGAGGCCAGCTTTGAACTGGCGTTGATAACAGACTAGACAACTCCGGAGGATGCATCCTGCATTTCGATTCATCAGGACAGATTTCAGCTTGACTCAGTACATCTTCAACAATCATGGGTTTAGAAAAAGTGGAGGCTTACCTGGTGCTGGGCGCTATACCAGTTCATACCGAATACCGGTGTTTATTCTTCTTATAATATGAATTTTTCATATACAGTAATACCGGTGAGTGTGTACTGTAGCGTACACAACGTTGGGAACGCCGCGCGGCAGAACGTAAGTGCCGCAGAACATTGTTTGACAGGGGACTGTTTTTGCAGTTGCACTGGAGGCACAACACGCTACTAGTTTGGGACAGAAAGTCCCGAAGTGGAAGCTCCAGAACGGCAACATGAGACTGAGGAACTTCTTCCTAAACGAGAAGCCGTGTCTGTCGTGTGGAAGTTCTTTGGATTTAAAAAAGACGACGTCCAACAAACTACAATAATCTGCAAATGTTGCCGAGCTAAAGTTGTAGCCGCGGGAGGCTACACCAGGCTGATGTTGCCTCCCGCGGCTACAACTTTAGAACGATTGTTTGCATTGTGTAGTTAATGTTGATTTTTTTTTTTTTTTACAAAATATGTTTTTTCAAGTTGTTTGCAAAATTTGAAAAATTAAAGGGTTCTTGATTTTAACTGCAACTATCATGTATCCTGATTCCTTCACTTAATTAGAATCACGAGTGCCACCTCTTTGTAAATAGTATCATTTTGTGAGGCCATGCAAACCTGTGTAGATATGAATGTTTTTCTACAATATTCACTCCTCGTGACAGTAAAATAGGTAATTCTAAGTGCAGCAATTCCTCTAAATGATTAGAAAATGCAGTTAACACCCAGTTGTGCCTTAAAAAAAAATACCGTGATATACCGTGAAACCAATATAATTTTGAAAAAGACCGTGATATAAACTTTTGGTCATACCGCCCAGCACTAGGCTTATTAGATGATAAAACCCCCAAATTCTTTGCAATTTTACGCCTCAAAACGTTGCTCTTAAATTGTTGAGAGATTTGCTCATCTTTCACAAAGTGCCTTTTGTTCTGACGGAGGGCTGCACAACTTCTCCGCTCATTCGTTAGCTTGTCCAGCCCTTTTCTGAAAGCTGTCACTGTCGCGCAGCTCCGATCAAGCAGCACGAAACTGTTCATAAAAATCTCATTTTCGACATCTGACATGTTTTGCGTCCCGACAGCGAACATAAACCCTCTCCTCAGTGCAGAAACACATTGTGTGCATTACGCTGTTCAAGCCTCGCAGATGCACCGCAGACACATGATTGCGGGCAGCTACATTACCGCCGCAGAGCCGTACACTATTTATTAATAGGAAAATGTGACAAGGATCCAGTGGACGAAATTCCAGCTCCCACAGGCGAAGATGACTGGGTTGCATTTTGGTTTGTTTTATCCTCCTCCCCCTAAACCCACTCCACCCACATGTTGGTTTTTGTCCTCTGCAGGACCTGCGAGGGGCAGAATATCAAATATCGCACATGCAGTAATGTGGTAAGTTCAGCAAATTCATCTTTATGTAAAGGATGTCAGTTGATCTTTCAAGTGGTTTTTACTGAAAAAAAAAAAAAAACATTTTTTGGAATACTGCAGATATTACAAGGCCTTATGCTCCAGAGTTGCAGTTTAGTGATTGGGGATTTTTTTTTTTTTTTTTTTTTTTAGTAGGAGAGAAACCGAGAAGTGCTTTAATTTAATCACTGTTGACCACCAGGACAAGTTTCACTAACATTTCCGTTCCCACGTGAGAGTTACACTTGAGTGACGTATTTTTACAGGACTGCCCCCCGGATGCTGGCGATTTCCGAGCCCAGCAGTGCTCGGCTCACGCTGATGTTCGATACCAGGGTCAGTTCCACGAGTGGCTGCCCGTGTACAACGATCCAGACAACCCCTGCTCCCTCAAGTGTAAGGCCAAGGGCTCGGGTCTCGTGGTGGAGCTGGCCCCCAAAGTGCTGGATGGAACCCGATGTTACACCGAGTCCTTGGACATGTGCATCAGCGGAGTCTGCCAGGTGGGAGAAAGGGCTACAGTGCTGTATCCTTTTTTTTTTTTTTTTTTTTTGGTCAGGCAGAATTTTAGTTTTTTTTTTTTTCGAATCTGTTTATTGAAAACCTAGATGTCCGTCTTGTGGGACTCAGTCTTATGAAGAAAAAAAAGAAACCTGACCTGCCTGTTTAGCTTTTCCTTCAGTTTTACAAGTTATAATCCACAACAGAACAGCACGTTCTTAAATAAAGTTTCAGATGTTGTAATCTCTAACCTGTGCTCAGTAATGTAATAACTTAGCCCATGCCCAGTACTTCTGGGGTTCTGGACTGATGCATCTTATCTGATTATTGGACACCCTGGGAAAGGCTTTCTGTTTCATGTGTTCGTCATGGCTTGAATGAAGATGAACTTTAACAAAATGCTCAAGTGTCAGATGAAAGCCAACACACCGTTTTTCAATCTGTTTGTTCCACTTCTTTTGATTTGACCACTTTGTTAACATACTTGCAACCAAAATCTGCTCAATGCTTTGGTAAAACTACTCAGGCTGCAATCAGAAACCAGAAGGTTTCTGGCACCGAATGTGTTGTCCTTTAAATGGAGATGCTTGAACAGCTATCCATTAAACCGTAAGAAGTATTTGAGAACATGAGGGAGTCTGCAAAGTGTGAAAAGTGTGAATTAAACTCGACAGTTTGCATACTTGCAAGAAAGGAAATGTAAAAACATTTCACATCTGCAGACTCTGCTCTATGGATAGAATATCTTTGGGATATCTTAGTGACATTGTGTATTTTTAAGACAATTAACTTTGAATTTAACACACAAAAAAAAACTAATGAAAGTGGAAAGTGGAGCTGAACCAAAATGACCATTTTGAGAATAAATTTTTAATTTATAAATTAAACCTAATTCTTGCTTAGTAAGTGTTGTAATATAAAGCCAGACCTTGCTTGGAAAACCAAAAAATTGCATTTAATTTTTTTTTGTTTCTTTCATTTCCATTCACTCCCTGATCACGAGCATGCACGTGACAGTGGGCGACAGGAAATATTTCCTTTTAACAGGAAGAAGCGTCTGCACAGGCGGACTCGAGGAGGTCGCTGCTTCCTTCAGCAGTTGGGGGTTGCGAGTACAGGGAAGAGATGCCAACAAACATAAAGATATGAAACCACACATAAATTCTTCAAGATATTAAGTTAATGGCAGCAAAAATGACATACCTGGAGACGGCAGAAGAGAGTGACGAAAGTTCCAGTGCATCATGGGAGGTCAAGGCCTATAGGAGTAGGGGTGTGGAAAAAAAATCGATTTGGCAATATATCGCGATTTTCGGCTGCCCAATATAATATCGATTTTTCTGTTCCTAATATCGATTTTTTTAAGGAAAATTGTTTAAAATTCACATTTAAATTGTTTAAAATTTAAATGTGCAAAAACACTAATAATAAACAATAAATAGGTTGTTTTGAAGCAAATAGTTTTGACTCAGTTTGTCCTCTGAATGATCAATATCATCTGATCAATATATACAGCAACTTGATTTTTCATCTGTATTTTTAATTTTGATATTAACTGGGTAGAATATCGCAATATATCGTGATATCGCCATAATATCGTATTGTGACCCAAGTATTATGATACATATCGTACTGCGAAGTCCTTGCCAATACTCACCCCTATATAGGAGTACAAAAAGAAAAGTTTTACGCCATTTATTTAAAGGTAGAGAAGATGTTTGCACTCTGAACCCAAAGTGGGAGCTGGTTCTACAAGAGACGGGCCTGATGGCTGAAGGCTCTGACTCTCATTCTCCTTTTGGAGGCTCAGGTGACCACAAGCAAGCCTGCAGTCTGAGAGCGGAGTGCTGTGTTGGCACATTATGGAAGTATGAGGTCTTCAAAGTACAGTGGAATTTGATCATTGATTGCATTTATAAGTGAGAAGAAGAATTTAAAATCCTACCCTGTATTTCACGGTACGCCAGTGAAGAAATGCTAGATTTGGAGAAAAACGAGCTCTAGTCGCAGCATTTTCGACCACATGGGGCCTTTTCAGGGGCAAAGAGGAACTGCAGTAATAAATGCACAGATAAGTTACTTGTTCGTGCAAATCAAATCACAATCACTTAAACCAACAGAAAGGGAGGCAGCATAATAATATGCCCCATTTCACCCTGGTTGCCGAGTCGTGGCATTACTATGCAGAGGGATGCAAGAGCTATGAAGTACATGATCCAAGAGGACCACTGCACCGTAGACTGAACTACATCCTACCATCTGCTTTACAAATGAATACCCAATGAGAATAATACTGGAGATGTGGTTTTAAGTGGCTGTCCAGGAAATAGTTTGCAATGCATTTTTTTCTTGGTTGAATGCAATTACATCCCAAGGTGTTGTGTGTATGTGTGTGTGTGTGTGTGTGTGTGCAGAGACATTTTACTCTCATAACAATTAGAATCATATTGTGGTTTTGATTTTGTATTACTGACAAAAAAATGTGATAAACTCCTTCAATTAGCTACGGGTGGTTGCAGATGATGCTCGATTCAAAATAAAATATGGACAATGCTCTTCAATGTGTGGGAATCTAATCAGATGAAAAGTATATTTGATGCTCTCTTGGTTACACAAACAGTAGATATGCATTTAGAATAGACCAAAGATCATTTCATAAGATTTATAAAGTATCAAGTTAACGCAGGGTTTAAAGGTACCAATATGAACTCTGATATGAATTCTCGTATTACTGTTCTTATATTTGAGTGGGATTTTTACTTGCCATCTTTTCTGAAAGATGAAAAAGAAAAGTTGCTGTAGCTTCTAAAAATCAGGTTGGCCTGCATGTTTTCTGTCTGTTCCAGATCGTAGGCTGTGATCTTGAACTGGGGAGCACAGCCAAGGAGGACAACTGTGGCGTCTGCAACGGAGATGGCTCGTCCTGCAGACTTGTGCGAGGGCACTACAAAACCCAGCATGCTTCAGGAGAAAGTAAAGACTTTATATAAAGACTTTAAATACGGGGCTTTGCAGACATGTCTTTCTTCAGCTATGGCTTCATCCCGTTATTCCGGTAGAAACAGGCAGGACCACCGCTCGTCGCGAAGTTAATGTCGGTCATTTTCCTTGCCGAATTGACGGCAACGTAGCCTAAAATTTTATGCGAGGTTTAGTACGTCGATATTCTTCCCCGTTTTCTCCTCGTCCCCGGCGCTAAATCGGCACCTCCCGAGTCAGTGGGAGTTCGCATAATTGCTTCAACACCAGAAGTTTGCGTGACCGGTGCTGCCACCTAGTGGACACCACGAGGCATTTCTCTGTTCCAAGTATGCAAAGTCTGGGCTTGTGTTCTTGGAAGTACGTTCTCAGTCGTACATGTCAGGTATGAAGTCCAGAGGACACAGTCATGAGCTCACAGGCTATCACCTATTCAGAAACATCTACGATTTAATTGAGCACAAAATAAACACTCTGAAGTTTAATGAGACTCTGAACGAACCATGGACTCTTCTGGCAAAACAGTCTCTAACTTATTTTATGTGATGTATTTTTAATGGGTTTTCTGCTATTGTGTTATTGTTATGAATGAAGTTCAGTGGAGGTGAAAAGTAAAAAAAAAAAAAAATTCAAATGACGTCAGATGAAGTTTTAAACAGGCTCTTTTTCGTGATCAATTGACCACCAGTCTAAAGTTTAGAAGAACTGTAATCGCGCATGAAAACGTCTTAATAGTTAGGTAAAAGTTATAGCAGTCTTTTACGCCGTTCTCCTCCACCGTTTCTGCTGCTGGCCGATGCGAAATGCATTCTGGGATACTTTGCCGGCTCAAGTCTACTTCAGTCTTCACTTGGTGCATCCTGGATAAAATGGGCAGAGTGAGAACACATCTGGGGATTTGTACTGCACTTGTCCAGTTGTGGACTTCAGTACTGGACCAGTACTTCAGCTGACACCAGTAAGGACAAGTATGCATACTGGGAAACAGCCACAGTACACTGGCTTCCTCCCATTTTACCCACTTTTTCACAAAAAAAAAAAAAAAATCTTTGAGTCCTCTGCTTTGTATCAGTTGCATATAGTATTGAATAAAATCAGTGTGTTTGGATTATATTCTATGAGCACGTTGTGTTTATATTGACTCATGTCATTGCATTTCTGTAAGCAGCGTGGTCATGTTTTTCTCTTTCTGTCCCATCCCAGCGGAGGACACGGTGGTGGTCGTCCCCTACAAGAGTCGTCACGTGCGTCTCGTCCTGAAAGGCCCGGATCACTTGTGTAAGTCCTGGTAGGTCTGGGGTGCCCTTCGATCCAAAACCGTTGACAGTCATATCTGCATTAAGGTTATTTTTCCTTCAGAATGTGCCTTTCTAAAAATATCTTTTCTGTTAAAATTCCCGTCTGTGTGTCTTTTTTTTTTTTCTTCATATAGACGGAATTAAAAAAAAAAAAGATTGAGTGACATTGCCATACCAGAAAAAAATATTAGGTAGACCTTTTAGCTTGCGTTTATTATCGTCATCTATAAATGACTTCATACACCTGATCTTAGAGTATATTACATCGTGGCCTCTCTTGTAAAGATTTGCAGGAACAAAAACTCTGGCTATAAAAAGAGCTTTCGTCAAATATCACTGACTTTAAAGAACTGCCATCCAACTCCCCAGTGGATCAAGAAGATTACACGTGTTTCATCTCCGTCAGTTTGCAATATACAGTTAACTGAATGGACAGTTTTACCGTTAAATACTTTCCCTTCTTCTTTTTGGTCAAAGGCACTTAAATCTAAACCATCTGTCTGCCAATAGTGACTGCTGCCGGCTCCTGTGTTTTTCCTTTGTTTTTCTTGAACTGTCCAGGCTGGAATTACACCCTGGAAGGGCTAGTGTCAGGGGAGAGGTTAGGGCAGAAGTGAGGGGTGCTGGGAGTGATCACAGACCTGCTCATGAGCTTCCTGGCGGCGCCGCAGTGAATCTCCTTGTCTCTAAATACGAGACCCAGACCGCGCTCTTTGTTTGTGTAACTGGATCTGAGTTGAGGTCGGTGTGTGGTCTGTGATAAATGGAAGCCATCCTTTTTAGCGCCTTGCCTTTTTGATCACATTTATGCAGCATTATGTTCTGTTTAAAGAACAGCAACGCAATGATGATGGCGAAGCTTACAAGAAATGAAGATAATCTAATAATAATGATGGTGGTTGTCTGCCTTGGATTTTCCCTTTAGACGTGGAGAGTAAGACTCTACAGGGGGTAAAAAGCGAATTGATGTTGGACAGATCGGGACAGTACCACCTGGAGAACACCACCCTGGACTACCAGAAGGTTCCAGATAAAGAAGTCCTGAGGGTGACCGGCCCGCTCGGAGCTGACTTTACAGTCAAAGTAAGAGCTGAAATGATCACACATCTCCCTTCTGGTGATTTTATCCTGATGAAGCCACTAAAAAAACTCTGTTTCATCAAGTATTAGCTTTAACAGCCCCTCTCCAGGGCCAGTTGACGAGTGACGAGCTGGTCAATGTTCAGAAGGTTTAACAGGCTTGGAGAGATATTTGAGTTTATCTTGGATGTTAAAAGGTGTTCAGCTCACCAACATTTTTCTCATTACATATTACTCTTTTCAAAAGTTAAATTTACTAATATTGTAAATAGGGATGTCCGATATTGGCTTTTTTGCCGATATCTGATATGCCGATATTGTCCAACTCTCAATTTCCGATACCGATATCTACCGATACCGATATATGCAGGCTATTTTTCCTCAAAACTAATTTCAGGTAACATCATATATCTCCTGTCGTGGAATTAAAACATTGTCTGTGCAAAAAAAAAAAAAAAACCCCGATATGATATTTACCGATATTACATTTTTATGCTAATATTGGGCCATCCCTAATTGTAATAGCACTTGTTATGTTACTTTCCATTACGTCACATAAAATTAGTAATTGTGACCAGCATGTGCACCTGAAACAGCACAGCTAAAACCCTAAAATTAAATTTGGGTAAATTGTAATAACAGTTATTATGAGAACAGTTCTTTGCAGATGCAGTTATTATCATGGGAACAGCTCTTTCTGCAGATAAAACTGATACTGAGCGTTTGGTACTTTAAACTGCCCAGTTTTCTGTTTTTGTGTTTTTTTTTTCCTCCTGTAGTCATGAATCTGTAGAAACTGTGGGCAGTATGTGAAGCACATCTGTGGTGAGGTGGGAGAAAAACAACATTGTCATCATCAGGCTCTTTTGACTTGACGACCCTAATGTCCCTAAATGTGACCTCCTCATCCTCAGCCACTGCAGCATTTCCACCTCATGGTCAGGATCGACATGTTGGTACATTTTTAATGTCTTTACAAAGTTTGATCCGCTATGAGAGGCGGTAGCCCTCACTTGGATCTTTTTGATCTCTGGACCGATGACATCACAAGTGTATTTCCCTCTAATACATTTCTGGAGGTGCAAACTCGACCCATTAACCCAGTTAACCTTCATCCCAGGAAAGCCTTTATGGATGATAACCTACCAGTCCTGATATCAGCAGCGCTAGAGACGCAGTCCTGGAAAGAGCTCTGTTGGCTATATGCAGTTATCTTTGGTAATCAAGTTCCTGTCATCTTTCTGCCTGATAAAATCAAAGTAACGGGCATATTTCAAACCAGTAAACGTGATACTTTCGATCTCCAGTCTTCCAGTCTGACGTCCCAGCTGCTGCTGCTGTTGCCCAGTATTTTAAGGCACATTATGACTCAATTTTCATGCAGCTCTTTCTTTATCTGGAACTCAGTAAAAGTAATATTTTATTTTATTTTGTAGTAGTAATGATACTGACATTCTGTTAAGTACTCAGTTACACTATTCATTACTGGAAAAAGTCATATTATTACAGTAATGTGTATTTTAGGTCCGACGGAATCTTCTAAAGTAGATTTTAGGCACAAAAACAGGAAAGCTCCTGTGCAGCTTTTCGCTTATTGTTTGTTTTCTCCCTCCACATTGATTGATTTCATTGGTTCAATGATCAGTGACACATGGTTGTAGAGAGACATCGGTTTCATCCAATCACCTGTGTAGAGATTTCTTCCCTTTCAAACGAGTGTGCTCCTTTTTCGCTGTCATGCATGCACAAAGTGGAAGTAATTAGTTTCTTAGCTAGGCTGTCTTTCAGATTTTTTGTTTCTTCTTATTGTATGAATTTGAACTGGATTGAAATGGAACGTAATTGGGTTACAGATGGACTGACCTGGACTGCACCAAATCGGTTTTGTTGAGCTCATACTTGTCAAAGTGATTATCTAGAAGAGTATCCGACTTCCTGGCACACAACTCGCAAACCCGCACGAGATCCCGATTAGCTTCACTTTGCTGAACAGCACACATCTTTTGTATCTTCCAGTTATCCTCTCCGCGGTTTTATTAAGAAATCTCATTTTTTCGCCACGTACGGCTATGAAAGCTGCGCAGCCCGGCTCAGACGGGGCTTTATTTGTGAACTCCTGCTGAACCTGTCTGTGCTAAGCAGGCTAAAAAGAAGATCTGGTTTCATGTGTTTAGATTTAAAGATATTGGAGTATGTGTGAGCCACTTGAATATGAAATTCAAATAACTCCCTTGTCTAGTTGCCTCTCTTAAGGGACAACATGTGTTGAAGCAATGTGTCATGCATTAATAGTATTGCAAATAGCTCCAAACCCAGTAGTTGTTTTGGCTTTTAAGGGTTATTCTTTGCCATAACTGCCTCTTGCCTCATCTGGGTATCATATATTGTTCGCTTAACGTACGTATTGTAACATAATGCCACTTTAGTTCATATAATAAATTCATTAGTTTTACGTTACCATGGACATATGCAACAGCATATGTTTCTGCTTTGTAAAGTGAGAGGACATTAAACGTTCTACGGGCCACAGACCGGGAAACGCCTGTGAAAACCTTCACTCTCCTGCACGTGAATCAACATCTGACAATGAATAACAACGTTCAGATCTGCCACAAGGCAGATAGAACGTTGTTGTGGCGCTGAAAAAACAAGGATACGTTGTTTTTTCAGCGCCACACAGCATGAAGTTAGCATGCTAACTTCATGCTAACTTCATGAAGTTAGCATGAAGTTACATCCTCCTTTTTTTTTTTTTCCCTTTTATTTCAGAGACACTGCAGCTAACTTTTTTTCAAAAATAAAAAGTTTAAGAAAGCGAATTTATGACACTGGTTTGGAGAACCAGATGCCAGAGAACGCATCAAACCAAGTGTAAAACACGTCCAAAACCATTTCGGCGCAGAGTCGAGCCATAGAAGGTTTTCCATTGATATACTGCAGTCCTCAAGAGCCGCCGTCCTCCGTGTCTTAGATGTTTTCCTGGCTCGACGCACCTGGTTCATACGACTGGATCACCTGTGCGCTGGAGCAGGGGGAACATCTAAAACGTGAAGAGTCCTGCTTTAGCTTGTGTTCAGGGATTTGCTGGTGACTTGTTTATTGAAGGATGCATTATCTTTAAAGTTTGTGAAGTGAGTACAGCAAAAAGAAGACACTCGTTCTGCGAGAGACTCAATATCGGACCGTATGTGGTGATTTTTCTTGCACGTTTTATCCTGCTAGAAATAAACGTTCCGGCCTTGACGGGGCTTAGAGCTGCAGTTTTCTTTGACCCACATTTAGCCTTGGGTGATGGTGCTGACAAATGCAGTTTACTAGATTTGTCCAAATGTCCATCACATGTGGGCCCAATCTGTTTTTTATTTTTTTATTTTTTTTACTTATGCTAAAGCAGTGGTCCCCAACCTCAGGGCCGTGGATCAATTGGTACTGGGTCGCAAAAGGAAAAATTAACTATTTAAGTTTTATTTATTACATGAGTCTGAATGAGCTTTTATTTTGAAAAATCTTTTATTTTGAAAAATGACCTGATTCTCTCGATTACATCTTGGTCACTTGAGCGCCAAAATTTAACCCGGCTAGCAAAATGAGTAAGAAACAGACATCTTTGGAAAGTTTTCTTGTGAAGGGGAAAATGCACAGTGAAGAGAAAGAAGAACAGCTTATGACTTCCAAGAAAAAAGGTTTTAACAGACAATACCATCAGTCCTACTGAAATATGGACTTATCACCACAGCTGATTCTACGTAACAAGCCTGGTTTTTAAAATGTTTTTATTCAATGGGTCCAGAGGATGTTACCAGAGACTTTGATGTTATACTCATGTTATGTTATTGGCGTAATGAAATGAGTAACGAGAAACCCGGTCCGCGGTAAAACTGTCAAGCGTTGACCGGTCCGCAGTTACAAAAAGGTTGGGGACCACTGTGCTCAACCATGTCAAAGAAAGTTTATGACATGAGCCACATGTGTCATAACCTGGTTCATGACCTCTGAGTCACGTGTCGCCCAAACAATACTTACCTGTGCTGCAACTGAGCTATAAATGACAATGACAATAACGTACTCCATCCATCCATCCATCCATCCATCCATTATCTATGCCCACTTAATCCTCTGCAGGGTCACGGAGATCTGCTGGAGTCTATCCCAGCTCTCTTAGGGCAGGGGTACACCTAGACAGGTGGCCAGTCCATCGCAGAAAACGTACTCCGTAAAACCTATCTGCTGTCTGGATGATGCTACGAACTTTTGACTCTGCAGGTGCAGTTTTCCAGTGGAGCGGACAGTGTGGTCCAGTACATATACTACCAGCCGATCATCCACCGCTGGAGAGAAACAGACTTCTTCCCCTGCTCTGTCACCTGTGGTGGAGGTACGGTTGGTGAAAAGCAGCAACCATTGCTCTCCTACTCTTGGTTCCCAGTTTCACACTCCGGTCTCTTCGTCCGCAGGTTACCAGCTGACCTCTGCGGAGTGCTTCGATTTACGGAGCGGTCAGGTGGTCGTGGACCAGTACTGTCATTACTATCCAGAGAATGTCAAACCAAAACCCAAACTGCAGGAGTGCAACATGGATCCCTGCCTGGACAGGTTGGACACCAGAGCTTTTGAGGAGATTAGCCAATGCTTAAGTTCAACAGCGGTACTGTTTCCATGCTAAATACTGACTGCTTGATGTGTTTTAGTGATGGCTACAAGGAAATCATGCCCTACGACCTCTACCACCCCCTGCCTCGGTAGGTGCTCGCCTGCTGTGAAATAAAACTGAGACACAAGCACACAGCACAAATCATGGCGCCCACTGATCTCCGTCATCTTTCATCATGCTAGCTGGGAGAGCAGTCCCTGGACGGCTTGCTCCACCTCCTGCGGCGGCGGCATCCAGAGCCGCTCCGTATCCTGTGTGGAGGAAGACATGCAGGGAAACATCACTCCCACAGAAGAGTGGAAGTGTCTCTACTCTCCCAAGACGGCCATCCTGCAGCCGTGCAACGCTTTTGATTGCCCCACCTGGTTGGCACAAGAGTGGTCGCCCGTGAGCTCCCTCTCTTTCGTTTTCTGGTTTTGAGTATTTGTCTAAAAGCGCCTGTTCTGTTCAGTGTCTGAAGGAAAGTTAGAGAGGCTATCCTCCACCAACTGGTCGGCGCTCTGTCTTGCAGTTTTTACTACAATGGCTGCGATTACATGATGTTTTTTAATTCGGAATTAAAATTAGGAATTAAATAATTCCGAATTAAACTATTTTCCTTCAAGTTTACACGGAAATAGTAATTCCGAATTAAGGTTTACATGGAAAACACGTTTGTTCGGCTTTATCCAACTCCGCTTTAGGTCTGGGGGTTGGGAAAGGTTCTGATTGGATGGGGGGGGCGGACGTCTTTACATCTACCGGAAGAAAACAAACTTAGCTAACTGGTTAGCAACAACATTTCACTTATTTTTGACCTGGGTGGCGTCTCTATCTGCGAAACCTCCTTCATTTAACCTGGCCGCTTTGAAAAGCTCACAATTTATATGTTTCCTGCCATCTGTTCTTTTAATTATTTCCAGTTCCTCCAAGCTATTTATTAAATAAATCGTCTCTGCTCTTGACCACCGTTTACTGCGTGCTGCCGGAATATAAGCGTCATCGCGACAGACGGCCAAGAGAACTAGCATGCGCAGAAAGACGGGAATTAATTTAAAGAGGAATGAGTGTATACATGACCGCGGAATTACTTATTGCGGAATTAAAATGGGAATAAACCAGCCACTTACTTCGGAATTTAGTTAATTCGGAATTGACATTTTCATATGGAATTAAGTGTTTACATGGTAACTTTTATTCGGCTTTAACTTTAATTCTGAATTAAAGAGGAATTAAACTTCCCATGTAAACGCACCCAATGTGATCCGGTCAACTGCATGTCCAAGAGACAAGCATAAAGACAAACAAATAACCAAATGGCACAAGTGCTAGGAGGTCCTGTCACCATCAATGAATGCCCATTAACCATCTCAGAGGTCAGATATTAGTAAACTGATCATTTATCTTTGTGAATCACCAACGTGGATCCTAAGCATCCCATGGAAATAAACAGGAGAACCCAGTTTGACGGTCATTAACTCTATGCTCACCAGACAGTGGAACTTGTGTAACTTTAAACATCCCAAACATGACAGGAAGCTCAAACTCAACCATCCTTTGTAATAACGAGAAACGCTGCCAAATTCTGATTTTACGATCCCTCACCACCACCTCAACGCGCCTCTCAACACCGCTACCATTAAAAACTCCCTTTAAAAGAGCACACAGAGTCATTTTACCCTCCGTACCATTACACACTGAGGTTATTACGGTGACGCGTCCGGATCTGTCCGACCCGCTCGCTCGGCTTTCTATTAGGTTTAATTCTTTGAGCCGCAATTACATTTACCAGTCTTACCATAAATGTCACAAACAACTTCCTCCCTGGCATCGGCATCCGCCTCACCGGCTAAACGGACGCATGCCAAAGCCCAGGGAACCCGATTTGTGGTCCCGAAAAGCCGAGGATGTTGTTTGTTTTGCACATTCTTCCTCTGCCTTTAAAATGCTTGTTTTGGCAGAAATTGCACAGCTTTTTCTCCTGAGCAGAGACCTGATGGGATTTTATTTTTTGAAGGTCTCCCTTGTGACGCCCCTTGATTTACAGACTGAGGCGTTCTATTATATATAGACACGTGAAGCAGAAAGCTCGCTTTTATTCAATTTGATGATTTTATTTGCCAAGATATGATAAAATAAAATAAAAAAATCATGTTTCTTAACAAGTCTTAAAAGTAGGTCGATACGACCTCAAGTGGAAAAAAATGCACGACATGTTACCTTTTCATGATGTTTTATTAAAAGATAAAACGCAGAAGCAGTGTGTGGAAAATGAAGCACTCCCTTACTGTTTTCATAATGTGCTGCCAGTCACATGCGCTTAATTAATAATCACCAGCAACAGTGATCGCTTCTGTAAAAGCAGAAGTCCTGGGCTGGAACGTTCACGTGTGTGTTAACACAATGCCGAGTAGGTAAGATAGCAGCAATCATGGAAAAGGTTAAGAAAAGTCTCCTAATAAGTTTGATTCCATCATTCTACAGTGACAAAGATTATTCACAACCAGAAAACAATAAAGACAACTGCCAGACTTCCCAGGAGTTTTATCCCAAGACCCGACTGTGCAACGCTCAAAAAAAACAAAAACAAAAAACAGAAGCTGCATCTTAGACTCTACAGGCCTCAGTTTCTCAAATTGGATGACCGTAAAGTTAAAAAAAAATATTGATTAAGGCTTGTTTTTAGATGCTGCCTGGGGAGAGCTTCTTCTGTCTAGAAAATAACACATACACACGTGGACAAAATTGTTGGTACCCCTCAGTTAAAGAAGGAAAAACCCACAATTCTCACTGAAATCACTTGAAACTTACAAAAGTAACAATAAATAAAAATTTATTGAAAATCAAATAATCAAAATCAGCCATCACTTTTGAATTGTTGATTAACATAATTATTTAAAAAAACAAACTAATGAAATAGGGCTGGACAAAAATGATGGTACCCATAACTTAATATTTTGTTGCACAACCTTTTGAGGCAATCACTGCAATTAAACGATTTCTGTATTTGTCAATGAGCGTTCTGCAGCTGTCAACAGGTATTTTGGCCCACTCCTCATGAGTGTTAATTTTAGCACTTTTAGTCCTAGAGATAGTTTTCAATCTTTTATAGAGGTACCATCATTTTTGTCCAGCCCTATTTCATTAGTTTGTTTTTTTAAATAATTATGTTAATCAACAATTCAAAAGTGATGGCTGATTTTGATTATTTGATTTTCAATAAATTTTTATTTATTGTTACTTTTGTAAGTTTCAAGTGATTTCAGTGAGAATTGTGGGTTTTTCCTTCTTTAACTGAGGGGTACCAACAATTTTGTCCACGTGTGTAGCTCCACTCCATTCTGACGTCAGCGTTGGGGCAAAAGCTTGGCAGCGGTTTTATCTGACGTACCAACAAACATCCAGATAAATGTCTTCCCATGTGCAGTTTCCTTAACTAGCTCTAGCTGTTTAGCTGCAGCTTCACTGATTTGTATTTGAACAAACCACAACGCTTGAGGAACAATGTCATGTAGAAAGACGAGTCCAAAGTGGAGATGTTTAACCATGCATGTACAGTGTTGTGTATAGCAAAAAGCAAGTCCAGTAAATCAGCACAAATACCTCAGAGCGGGTCTCATGTGTAAGGGTGGAGGGGTGCCGATCCGACCTGTGGTCCAGGAACTCTGCGTGCCAGAATATTCTGGAGTTAAACGCGAGTCCAGCGGCAAAATTGGGTCAGCGGCACCGGAAAATCTACAGTCAAACGGCGAGGAAAAGAAAGCGTTGAAGTGTTGCAGTGGTCCGATCAGAGTGCGGACCCCAGCCAGAGTGAAATGCTGTGGTGGGACCTTAAGAGAGCTGCGAATAAATGAAGGTCTGCAAATATCAGTGAACAGAAGCAACGCTGTGAACACGAGTGGGCCAAGATTCCTCCACAACAACGTGACAGATCATTTGAAAAAACATTAAAGTTGTTGCCAGTGGTTGTTCTGCTGTTTAATTATGGGATGTACGTGGCTTAGACAGTGTTTACTGTTTACTGAACTTTCAGACTTAGGGTCAGATATAGGGCTGTCAGTCGATTACATTTCTTAATCCCGATTAATCGAAAGATTTTCATAGTTAACTTGCGATTGATCGTGATTAATCGCACAAATAATTTTTTTAAACTTCTGTTCATCCATCCATCCATTATCTATACCCATTTTGACCAATACAGGGTCACAGGGATCTGCTTTATTTTTTTAAGCCTTTAGTTTGAAAACCGGAAGTCCACCAATGCTGCCGTACTTTTTTGGGGCTTAATTCATCAGCTTCTTAATGTATTTTGTCGGACCTGCTGCTTGACTGCAGTAATTTGCTGACGGTCCCTTAACTCCACGGCAGCAGCAGGTACTCAGAAGGACATTCAGCTCTGTTCCTTAGAGTTTTAGCCACACTCACTGAGCTTGGAAGGTTGATGACACTTGTGAAATGTCTAGCATACTTATATCTACAAAATGATACCAACCCGGATTAAATCGGTGCCGTTTTCATGACGCTATTAAAGTTTAAAGAGAAAAAAACAAGCGAATGTCGGATGTGAAACTAACTTAACCGCGTCCTGCGGTGGTAACTCAATTCACAGCGACAGTAAATACAGGTGGCAGCACCTTAAAGCTAAACTTGTTAGCTTTAAGGTGCTGCCACCTTATATATACACTTATTAGCCGAGGGTCATATTTACAGAAATGTGTGTGCGTTAATCTCGCATAAAAAAAAAAAATTGTGGCATTAAACAGAATTTGCGTTAACGCGTTATTAACGTGTTAACTTTGACAGCCCTAATCAGATCATTTTTATCATGTAAAACCTGAGAATTGAAAGACGGTGGTCAGCTATCAGCACAAGTGAAAACATGCAATTGTAGTACTTTGCATTAAAACAGATGTACGGTCTTGATATGGAACGATGATTAAAAGCTCATTTCCTGTCTTCATCAGTGCACGGTGACCTGTGGCCAGGGTCTGCGCTACAGGGTCGTTTTGTGCATCGACCACCGGGGGCTCCACGCCGGTGGCTGCAGTCCCACCACCAAACCCCACATCAAAGAGGACTGTCTGGTCACGGTGCCCTGCTACAAGTCCATAGGTGGGTGAGCTTTGGTGTTTCGTGATGTTTAACCGCCCAGCTTCAGCTCGTTCTCGAAATGTTCTCATGCGATGATCAGCCGTTCTGTGCAACTTGCTTTAGACACACTGCCCGTCGAAGCGAAGCCGGTGTGGCACAAGCAGGCAATCGAGCTGGAGGAGGAGGCGGCCGTGACAGAGGAGCCAAGGTGAGTGATGAACACGGACACGAGCACATCAGAGGCCTTTCAGTGGTTTCACTGCATCTCTGTTTCTGCTTGGATTTGCTAAAATTAAGTGCTAAAACTGCACAAGTCTCTCAAGGTTTATGAGCTTGGGAGAGGAGGGGAAATTTATGGCATTAAGTCCTCCTTTTACAGAATTACTGTCACTCCTCAGGGGTTAAAAAAGCAAAAGTCTTTTTCCAGATACACAGTTTTGACAGCGTTTTCTTTTCTTTTTTTCTCTCTCTCTCTCTCAACCCAAAGCTTAGACAGACAAACTTCCTTGGAGGTGAGACAGAAATGGACAGGCCCGGGCGTTTCCATAAAACCGCCTCGCAGTCGTTGTTTGTGTTTGTGTCGGCAGCAATTTTCCATTCGCTTCTTCTGTCATCGTTTCGTCAAAGCGTGCACCCGTTTCAGCGAGCGTGCACGTGCGCACCGACTCTCGATGCCAAATGCTCGTCGGCCGTTTCACCTCGGTCAAAAGTTGTGAGATGGGATGTGATGTTTGTGGTTGTTCAAGCCAAAAGGAGAAGTTAATGGTGAAAAGCTTTATGCCATTCGATCTCTGCCTACGAACATTACTTCTGCAAACCCTGTGCTCCTCCAGATGTTCTTTTCCCACATATCAGCTGAATAATAATGGCTGTCCCCCAGTGATGGACATTATTTGGACGCTACCCATGTTTTGCATGACTTGTATTAGCAACCATACTAGCCAGCTCAAAACATCTGCTCGTCTGACTTATCTTTGGAGCGAGAGAGTGGTAGAGAGATATGCCAAAACATATGATTTTGTTCTGTTGCAAAAAAGCATGTCCTTCCTCAAAAAAAAAAAAAAAAAAAAAAAAAAAAAAGGAACATAAATATCTGCGTGTGATACGCCGTCGTTCACGAGCCAACAATAATATCTGCCTACCACGTGGGGCCAGGGTCACGGATGCGAGGAGGAGAAGGAAATTTCTTTTGTCGGACTTATTGCACCTTCCCTGCCAGCCCTCGTGCCTCCCCGCAACCTCCACGGTGCAGCTGCTCCAAATATTAAACCCATTCATGTTCCACAATCTGGCAAAAAAAAAAAAAAAAAATTGGGCTCGAGTAAATAAAATATTTCTCCTGATGGAACTTTAATTGATTCGATCAACATGGGGCCTTGTTGGATAGACTAAAAATGTATTGTTCCCTGCCGCGAATGGACTCGAGGTCGTTTTTGAACCGACAGATGCACTTTAACTGCCCATGAAGGTAAACATTTCTGCGGGCTCGCTTGTTGACTCTGTTGTTTCTGTTCCAGGGTCTAACTGCCAGTGATTCATTTGTTTGTCCAAAACGCAACGAGTCCCCGAGCCCCCATAAAGAGCCAGCTTTGCCGTAATTATGAGCTCTTTATTGAGGCATCTTATAAAACAGCGTGGCGCTTTTGTGTTGTGGTCAGACAGGCGGGAATGCCGCACATGGGCGAAAGCTGCCGTGCCGAGGTGCTTTCGGTGAGGCACCGTCACGTGAACGAGAAACTACAGCCTCTTTCATTTTCGAGGGTGACGTATCGGCGCATAATAAAAGTCATCTGGTCCCGAGAAGGTCTTAGAGTGAGGTAAATGTAACCTCAGATGAACAGCAACGCTTGACATATTCCACCATGTCATTAGTTATTTAACAAAAGTCAAGCCAAAACGTAGAAGCAGTTATGTGTGTAGTTAGTCCCAGGCAAGAAAGTGGTGTTGTCCTGCACCTAGAACCGGATTATATGTGTTACCTTCTGCATGTTAGTGTATTCAGTAAGGGAAAAGAAAATTGCAAGTAAAGTGTAATTCGTCTTTGTGTTTTGTTCCCTTCCTGTTAAGGCAGAAAGTACATCCCCACCACCACCACTAACACCCTCAGTCTCCTTTAACTGCTCAGCTGTAATCAACCACTTCTGAAATATGAAATTTAAATAAAAGCAAAATCCAAGCAAAATTGATAGATTTAAGTGTTTCCTAAGGAACACCTCTAAAATGTTCTTGTTTGTGTTGGGACAAACTGGTCTTCAGGTGACTTATGCTCCTTTCAGCTAGACCTCAGAAGCTGCTAATATTACAAGGTAAAGGTAGCATGGTAACGTACCGTATTTCTCCTCATAAACAGTCATGGGCACGATGCAAAACACAACCAGGAGGCGTCTATTTTAACCCCGAAACTCCAAATATTGTTCTTACATTACTGATATACATCCTTGTAGATTAACAATCTCAAGTAGGTCTTACGTTATCATTAAGCTTTAACTATTTTTTTCACTGCGTCTGACAGTGTCAGAATCGAAGTGCCAGTAAGTAAGTTTTTCACGGCTGGATTTAGCACGTGTGGCGATGTCATAACCATAACAAGTCGATTAGAGACGCGCAGTGGTTGTGAAGATGTCGTCCAAGGAGCGGTTGTACACATTGTTTTTTAAACTGGAAAAATAAACAACAAACTGAAAGCTGTGGAGATTGCTGAGAAAAATGGCAAGGGTTCGGTTAATTTCTATTTTGTGCTTTTATTAAGGAGGGGCGTTTGTTAGAGGAAATACGGTGTATCTGAATGTGTCCAAAACATTAAAGGGGTTGAGTGATAAATGGTAGTCTTTTAAAGGCAGAGTAAGGAATCTCTTGATAAGATCACATTTGTCAGGAGTTGAAACAACGCATCAACGTCACTCCAGTCCTCCCTCAAGAAAACGCACTCCATCATGAACTCAACTCTCATCCCTAGAGCTGAGCGATTTTACCCGAATCGGGTCTCGAGTCTATCCAAAAGACGTGACTCCGTGTTCGGGTCGGAATCGGTACAGTTAGACTCGGGTCCGGTCGGTTCTCTCTGACAGTCTGGGTCCGCGTTTACTCCAGAGAGGTAAACATATTGGCGGTGGCAGCCAATGTCAGGACTCTGGGCAGTTAAATGATTATTAATTAACGTGGCATGTTTGTCATGAAACAACCGTGTTGCCGTAGCGTGTTATTACCAGTTTGCCCGGCAGCTGTAAAACACAACGGATCGCCAACATGACAACGCTGGATGAGAGAACATATTCACGACACGTCCGGACCGGTTCAGGCTATTAGCGTTAGCAGTTGCTACAAATAGCATATGTATCCACAAAAAAAATAACGACGTGGATTTATTGTTGTTTACATCATGTAGCCTATGTAGCAACTGAACCGGGTAGAAGAAGACAATTTTAGGTAAAAAAATCAATTTTTATTCAACGCTAGACAACTGTAAACATGAGCAGCTATGGGCTGTTTAGTCTCGGTTCTATTCGGGCAACTCGGTTCAGTTCGTGGTTGGAAACTAAAGACTCTGGTCGGGTCGGTTCCGGGTCCAAATATTGCGGATCCATTTGGGTTCCGACCCCAGACTTATGATAATAGCTCGGGTCCGGTCGGTTTCGGGTCGAATTTTCATGGGTCCATTCGGGTTCGGGTCCATGAATGTGGACCTGTGAAGACCTCTAATATACAGTATACACTGTAGTCACGAGATGGGCAACAAGCAGATGGTGAGGAGATATTCACTGAATATAAAAAGTGATTTTATGAAAGACTGTACGGAACTCCTTACCCTCCCTTTAAAGCAGGTCCAGTCTGAAACAAAGCAGGTAGTTCATAGATGGTTGCTGTGAATACGATCAGGCGCTGAAACAACATATAGATGTGTAGCTTCTCATACGGTGAACGTGGGACAGGATGAAAAGTACTTGTGACTTCATGACACAAATTAAGTAATTTCTGCATGACAAAATGGACAGCATGGGAATAGCATGATGGACATAACGCATGGACCCCGAGCGAGATGAGCTCATAAAACCTCCCATCCCTACGGATATTAAGAGCGCTCATGTTTGTGTTAAAGGCCTGCAGGGCTCCATCCAGAGTGCATCTCACATTCACAGCGTGGTACCAATTGTGTCTTTTCAGTGCCGTTTTTCATTTTTACCTTGTCTGCCGCCTAATCCCGCGAGCACCGAATGAACTCGTAACTGGCAGGAAACAGCTGCTCCACAGTCTCCAGTCATCACGTTATAACATCACTGAATCGTTTCAGATGTTTTTGTGCGTAGCGTGAGTTTCCCCTCCCCGATCCCCCCCGACAGATTACGGCTTTTATTTCAGCCAGCGTTTTCTAGACTTTTAAACTCATTTATTATGTTAATTAAATCTCGAGTTCAAGGAGGATTCGGATTTCTTTATGTCTCAAGCCTTCAAGTTTTACTGGCGCTTTTACTTTCTTTACGTGCTTTATTCTAAAGCTGTTGAAACTCTAGAAGTTTTTAAAGTATTCTCTCTCCACTCCTGTAGATGAAGAAGGACACGCGTGAAAGTCGTTTATCCAAAAATAGCTGGTCGTAATGTGTCGCAGCTGTTCATTTAGTCACAGCAGGACGTTATTTCATAACTGCTCCGTGAGTTTATGAACGTGGCAGCAAATGGATAAAGCGTCTTAATGTGAAGTGGTAAAATGTGAGTTTCTGCCTCACTATCCTGAAGTGAGCGGTGTCGTTTAGAGACGGTTCTTTGCAAATGTGACGTGGAAATGAAAATTTCCAAGCTTACTGGTGTAGATCACGCTAAATAACTTGAGCAGGATATCTTTGGTTTTTCATACTTGACCGCCTTCGTTGCATTTGCTCTCTTCTGCAGCTTCGTTCCCGGTCCCTGGCGGCCCTGCAGCCGGACGTGTGGCGCTGGGACGCAGCGGCGGACCGTCAGATGCCAGGTGCTGCTCTCCTTCTCCCAGACTGTCGCCGACCTGCCCGATGACGAATGCGAGGGTGTCAAGCCTGCTTCGAGCCAGCCCTGCTACCGCACCCCCTGCTCTGGAGGACCGGGCCGTGGAGGAGACGGCGCAGTGGAAGAGGAGGAAGAGGAGGACGGGGAGGGCACGGCGCTACAGAGAGAGGAACTGCATGACTGGGAGTACGAGGGGTTTACGGAGTGCTCGCGGAGTTGTGGTGGAGGTATGGATCTTATCTAATACAGAAAAGTGAAACTTAAATAGGAAACGAAGACATGAATTATGGGTAACTGCAGGTCTGAAGCCATGCTTTTTTTTTCTCTCTCTCTGAATAGCTAAGCCAGTGATGGATGGCCCGACTTCCAAAATGTATAAAGTTAAAGATGACTCATTTCTTGAATGTTTTAAGAAAGCTAACCTTAGATAGTCCATATTATATTGTTTCATAATAACAAAAAGGGAAAAGGAAAGGGTCTGAAGCTAAAGGCTGGGAACCGTGTACAGACCAGCTGCCCATTTGGAAAATGGTAGATGTTTTCTGCTTGCAGCCAAGAGTTTTCAAGTCTCATTTGGGTAACGCTCAAACATTCTTCTACCAAAGGGCATCGAGTTTTTCAAGGATCTCGGACTACCTTGTATGCATTTGTATTTTGATGTCTGTTTGCAGATTTCTGGTGAACGGTTGGGGGCTGTAAGGCCTGTGGTAACACCTACAGCCACTGGTGGAGTCTGTTTTACACTGTGTTTGCTTTCTTTCAAAGCTACAGTTGTTTGAATATATTGTTCCCTCTTCCAATGAAATTCTCACTATGCCTCTAAGTCCAACACATCCCCAAAGCACGACTGATCTGCCCTTGAACTCTACTGTTGGAGGGATATTCATTTCAATAAAAACTTCCCTTCTTTTTCTAAATCTACACTTGGCCATTGTGACCAAGAAATTATTTTTAGCCTCGCTGTTCCAGGAGTCCTTCTGAAATTCACCAGACTTCTTTATATGCTCATTTGCAAACTTCTGAAGCTCAGTTTTGGTTTGAGGTAGCAGGAGAGGTCTTTCTCTGGTGACTCCACGAAGGTCATGTTTGTGCAGGTGCCGCTGCACAGTAAAACGGCGCTCTGCTGCTCCAGAGTCTGCCAAATCCCTCTGAAGGTTTCGCAGTTAAACGGGCAGTTTGATTTGCCTCTCTGAAAATTCAGAGAGAAGTGCTTTTGGAAAGTTTTTGGCTCCAAGACCTCAACTTGACCTCCACTGTCCCCGTAAAGCGGAGTGTCTTAATCATCTGTTTTATCTCCTGCCTTAGCTCGTTGGCATGTACGTTTTCAGCGAGCTTGGCATCTCCTTAGAGGGACCCATACCTGGGGATTTTTAGAGTCAGTCTTCATAAAACTTAAGTCCAGAAGCAGAATAAAAAAGCACTTACAACTGACCACTAGGGTTCAAGAGCGAGTTGATCTTTATTGACTCGCTTGGTAACTCGGCTCAGCCGCTGATCATTGCTTGGGCTTCTCGTTGACTGTGGATCCACTTGTCTTCATTTCAGCTCTGGCAGTCCTCGTTTGGGTATCGACATCTTAAAGGAGAACATCCATCCATCCATCATCTATGCCGGTTTAATCCCATGCAGGGTCACAGGCAGTGTTGTACCTGAACGCATTCACTGAACGAAAGTTCATGAACTAGTTCATATTTTGTATATTTTGAACGTGAACTGAACGCGCTCTCTTTCCCCTTGACGAGCATCGGGTGAAAACGAGTTCATTTGGGCAACTGGGAATGACGCTCTTTCAAAGTTCACACACGGTCAAAACTAGGGATGGGCATTTGGTCGAGATTTATTCATCGATCGTCGGGAGAATTAATGATTAATAATCGATTAATCATTAACATTTTTATATTGAAAACTATTACAAATATTCTCGATATCGGCGTGACGTTTGTTTTCCCCTTTGGCCTGGTTGCTATGGCCCGCGCATGCGCAGATGTGTTCAGTGGCCCGGATGTTGTGGTCGAGAATAACGTGACATTTCCTGTTTCTTTTCTTTAAAAAAAACAACAATAATAAAAGAAGAGATATCGAGGAGACTACTTAACAATGACAATTTATATCAAGGCGCCAGTATTACAGGCTTTTTGTTTCTTAAAAAGATGCGCTTGTTGTGTGCTCGATGTGCGCTGCAGCTCCTTCTGGTCCGTGCTAACACCAAGTTGAGGCTAGGCTAGGCTAGGCTAGGCTAGGCTAGATTGAGATAGAGATGAACCGCCTCCGCCGTCCTTTACAAGGCTTGGATGCGCGTTGTTCAAGTGATACATCATTGTCGTTGTCGATTAATTGTATTTGTAATTTGCATTGCAGTGATTGCAGTACACTTGGTCATTTTCTAAACGAAAATGGTCCCACGCCACACTTCACCGCGACCGCTCCATGATTAGGCGATGACTTACAGAAGCTCGCATGTAACAACTGAGGCCAGCCAGGGTAGAGTGATGGTGAAATGTTGCCCCCTGCTGCCAAATTTCTATCAGTGGCACAGAGAAATGCATCGCATTGTTTGAGGACGTGCACTGATAACCTACATTCGGATTGTTTAAAAAAAAAAACCAAAACGTTCGGTTCATCAACGAAAATTAATTTCTTCGACCACATTCTTAATGATCAATCATCGATTAATCGATTAATTATGCCCATCCCTAGTCAAAACTGTGCCAGGTTTCCAGCAAACCCTATTTAAAATACACGAGCCTAATATGTATCTGAGGAAAGTAATCAAACATCGCAACACGGGCTGTCGCTTCAGTCACGCTAACAATTGCGTCATCAAATGTTTAAAACAAGCATGGAGGAAGATGAAAGCTGCAGTCGCCCAGAGCTGGAGGAGCACCCCGACTCCCGGGGGGATTGAAATATTGAAATGGGGGGAAAAAACATTTGCACCTTAAGTACCTGTTTTTGTCTGATAATGAAGACCATTTTGCGGCATGTTTTTCCTCATATTTTTTAATAAACTGTAGAGAGAAGCTGTCCCTTCAATGCTAATGTGAACCCTGGTTGGTTAAGGATTCCGAATTGGACCAATAGTTTTCGACCTGCCAGTCGGGCAGTGAGTGTCATTTTGACAAATAATTGCTTGAAATGGTGAACTGAACTAGTTCGTTTTAATTTATGTGAACTATGAACTGAACTAGTTCATTTAATTTCTATGAACTATGAACTTAACTAGTTCGTGTAGAAAGTAAACTTGCCCAACACTGGTCACGGGGATCTGATGGAGCCTATCCCAGCAGGGGTCCACCCTGGACAGGTTGCCAGTCCTTCGCAGGAAATGAGAATAGATGGACAGATTTTTTTCATAATTAATAATGATAACATTAGTTAGCGCTAAAAGGAGTTGAGTGCCTCAAAACCCTTCAGACTTGTACGCTGTTTGAAACTGGTGTTAACCCACTTCCAAGGTTTAGCAAGCACAGCATGATGTGAAGCTGGATGGAAATAAAGGTGGGGAAGTTGGATAATTCACACAGTACCCCGCAATTCTGAATAAAATCTGAATAAAATATTTACAGACTCACGCACTGAAGTTTCTGAGTTGGTAGCGACTTCAAACAACCAAATAAATCCTCTCAAGATTGGAAAAAGAGATGTTTTTCATATTTCCCCTATAAAAAGTTGTTTGAGAGCTGAAAAATCTCTTGCTCTTCCCAGATTTCACTTTTCTTCCACTCTGCAAGTTTACAAAACAAAAATAGCACTCTAAACTTGCAGAATGATGAAAAGGCTGCTCTTTCTTAAACTTTACGCCCTGTGGACATGAGCTCAAGATTTTGACCCGAACTGCCAACATTCTGTGTGGACCATGGATAAACATCTCTATATTTGTGGTGAACCTATGAGCTTTTTCCTTCTCATAACTGCGGTTATAGAAGAAAATAAAAGTTTGAGTGAAATTCTCAAAGCTTCGGTGAAAGCTGTACGGTACAGAGACAAGACATCCTGCAAGGGTGCATTGAATCCGACTTCAGTCTCCACTTTACGTCCTTGCGCCGATGTTTGCACAAGTGCACGTTTGGAGAATATTCTCTGCACGTAGGCGTGGGCTTGTGTCTGTGCCAGCGTGGATGCGTGCAATTACCAAACCTCAACAAACTAATCTGGTGATGATTAGAGAGCAGTATCTTATGAAACATACACACCCTGAGGGCTTCGCTCCTGTAGACCATCACACCACACTGGCCTTTTGAGTGCTTCCTTCACTGGTATTGTTGGAGTAGACTCCAAGAATTAAGTTACATTGCATTTTACTGTTAATATTGCCTTACATTACCCTCCTATATTTTATGCACAAGCTCGGGCAGCTGCAATGTTATGTTCATCGTGCATTTAGTGTTTTAGACCGCCATGTATATATCTGCATCATCATTTCGGAGCCAGTGATCTTACAAGCTTGTGTATTAGCATTCATAGCTTTGCTGTCTCTCCAGGGGTGCAAGAGGCCGTGGTCATCTGCCTGAACAAGCAGACCAGGGAGCCAGCGGACCAAAGACTTTGCGTGAGCTCCCGCCGGCCCCCACAGCTCCTCCAGGACTGCAAAACTCAGTCCTGCCCACCCAGGTACAGTGAAATCCACCAGTCAGATGTCCTCATCACCATCGTTAAATGTTATTTTAAGCGGTTTCTGCATGAATGTTACAAGGGTCCCTTAACTGATGGATGCAATAAAAATGGGGAGGAAATTGGTTTTTGGAAAACGGGTTTGGCGGCATTTAAGAAGAAAATATTGATTGAAAATTTGATTGAAGTCTGGCCGTGCTCTTTAGTAGTCTTCCAAAATATGCAATACAGGGAGCCGATATGTTTATGTATCATTTTGAAGAGTTTGCATGCATTCCAAGGTCTTACATGTGCAGCTACTTATACTTGAATGTATTCAAACAAAAAAAAAAAAAAAACATCTGGTTTCTTTAATCCTTACTAATAGTTTGTTATATATAAGGGACGTTCAGATGCTTCAAATCCACTATGTTGAGCATCTCAGATCAAACCACTGTGGCCAATTAAATTCCAGTTTAGACCACTTTAGTCCAAATGATACTGAAGCAGAATGGCAGAGATGGATGGTTGTATCACTTGGAGCAGGAAATGAAGCCCCGTGGAATGTAGTCAGAATCCGATGCAGTTGGGTCGAATGTCAGTGGTTGACTTTATACCTGCAAGGCTCAGATTTTGAGCTTGTCCTTGGAGGAACTTTGAACATTTTCATTAGTTCTGTTGATGTGGGAAGCTCTGCCTATTACATTGGGTGTTCCTCTCTGGCATTACCGGAGTAAAGCCGAGCTTTTTATACAAATAGAAGTAAAATTTGGAGATCACAATGGCCATTTTATCTTATCAGCAGAGCAGTTAGCAATATAGTGGTGGTTGCTGCAATCATGACTATAGTGAGAAAACCCAAAATGTCATGGTGGTCAAAGCAAAGTTTCTCTAAATGCAAGATGGTTTAAAAAAGAAAAAAGAAAAAGAAAAATCTGTCAGTTTGAATTAATTGCAACAGTTTTTTGTGATACAACAAAACTGATCAATTACCTCGGAGAGTAAAGAGAAATGCAGGAAGTTGGCGAACGTAACTAAAAAGGTGAGAAGATTTTACGACAGCCCACGCGATTCAATTTAACACCGCGCACATTGTCAGTACTCCACCACTCACACTCTTGTCAGAAAACTCGGGGGCTTGCAGCTTGGCCTTGCCTGTTTTTCCAGGCCATGAGTCCTGTTTTCACGCACAACAAACGCTGCATTGGACTTGTTTCCTTTGGCCCTTCGCTCATTCCCCGAGGCCTCCTCACCCTCCCATATTAAGCTACACTCTTTGGATAATGTTCCCTCTGAAGGGAAACAACCATAGGATTTACTTAGTACCGGTCCATGAATAAACTTCATTTCCAATTCTCTCCCGTCCCTGGACTCTTGAGTAAATATGAATAGTTTTGAAATATTACTTAATGTGTCAAACCAAAAGTAAAATTGCTGCAGTCTTGGTTCACATCCAGAGATCTAGGTTATTGGATGCGGGCCTTAGACTGGAATCGAAATTCAAGGCTAACTTTGATGCTGCGTTGATGACCCAGTTCAAAATAACAACGTGCAACAACATAATCCAGCTCCACATATGTCATTAGAAAAATTCAATGAAGAAGTTCAACCACAGGGGATTCTCAGATATCCTTCAGTGCTGTGGGAAGTTAAATGCATTTTACTTTCATGAACATAATTTATTGAATTTTTATCCCGATAAGACTGCTCAGTCCGGGCCCCACTGGATCAAGAAAAAATATCGTGCAATTAGACTAAACTTCTTTCACTGAGCTCCTTTTTGGATCTGGTGATGAACTTCCTCCTTTTCGTGCCTCGTGTACACAGGATGCTGTCGATGCGCCTCAGATTACATTCGGAACATGCTTTGATGAATGTGATTTAACAGGTGGGAAACGGGGGAGTGGAGTTCGTGCTCTGCTACCTGCGGGGTTGGTCTGATGACCCGCGCTGTGGCGTGCACCCATCGGCTCTTCAGAGACAGCAACCGCACTTTGGTTTTGAGGGATGGGGACTGTCAGAACCCCAAGCCCAGTCCCGTTCAAGCCTGCAACCGCTTTGACTGCCCTCCTATGTGGGAAACCCGCGACTGGGGACAGGTAAAGGATCTCTTATCGGAAGCGTGTCATAAACGCCTGACCCCGCCGTAAAAGTCAAACATCGAGCACGCAAAACCTCTGGCATCTCTGTATCGTGGTCTCTGCAGTGCTCCCAGAGCTGTGGTGGTGGAGTTCAGAAGAGGCGTGTGTTGTGCAAACAGCGACTGGCAGACGGCAGCATCCTGGAGCTGCCTGACTCCTTTTGCCCCTCCAGGAGCCCTTCGAACCACCAGCCGTGTGGCAAGCAGGCCTGCCCACCCCAGTGGCTCACAACCGACTGGTCCCAGGTAGCCCATCAGAGACCGGCTTGCTAATCTCTTGTTGTTCAGTTTTTCTGAAAACTGTGCTGTTCATATTTCGCTCACTGTCCTACCTTTAATTTGTGTGTCCAGTGTTCGGTGACCTGTGGAAATGGCATTCAGACTCTGCAGACTGTCTGCCGGATGCAGGGAGAGAGCGGACGATATTGGACGATAGACCCCAAGAACTGTTCCAAGACGGCCCAGCCCATCAGAATCCGGCCATGCTTTCTTAGGCACTGTGAACGTAAGAGACACTCCGCGTTCGGCTCTGTTCAGATCATTTATACTCCCGGTGAAGGCTCTTATAAATCGCACATGCTCATTCATTTGCAGACTCGCTGAAGCCTGATCCCGCCATACTGAAGCAAAGGAAGGTTTACATCCAGTGGAGAAAGGGGAAAAAGGTACAGCTGGTTGTTGGAGGTTACGCCTACCTCCTGCCTTGGACGACTGTGGTCCTCCGCTGCCCAACCCGCCACTTCCCCAAGGGCCACATTCAATGGCTTAAGGACGGAAAGCCTTTGGTAAACCTGCCAAATCTCTCAATAATGTCACAGGGATATCTGAAGATCCAGCAGGTTCATTCGTCTCATGCAGGGGTTTACACGTGCGCCGCAGGCCAGGCACAAGAACATCTGGTTCTGCAGATAATTGGGAGCAAACAAAAACTGGCCGTTCCAGAGTCATGGCTACTTGAAAGTGAACAAAATAAGGCTCGTCGGCCAGCTGTTACCTCAACCGGAGACACGTTCAAGGAGCTGCCAGTTTCCCCGAACCAGTATGACAACCTCGTACAGCACTTGCTTGAACTCAAAGGCCCCGTCCACAATGAAAAATACCTTGCCGACAAACCTCAGTCCAGTGAAAATAACAGGTCAACTCCAGAAGATGAGAAGGCAAGCACTGAGCTTTCAGGCCCGGTCGTGCTCACCACTGATAGCCACAGGCTAGATGAGCTCATGCACAACCTCTCCGAAGGCCTCGGAAGACCACAGGGGGAACGGCTCATTTCCCAGTTTCTCACTGAGCTCACTATGAGTCAAGGTGAAACCAATGAGTCTACCCTTCACCCTCCGGAAAGCACTGAATCGTCCACACAGGGCCCACTCCTTTATAAGCCGAAGCGCATCCAGAACTAGAAAGCCGGTGATAATCCATTGGCCGAAGAAAGAAGGTGTGGTGTCACAGTCTGAGCTGGTTGTTTATGTGGGAGTGCCAGTTTTGCTGCAGAAACCAGTTGCTACTTTGGAGCTAAGGTGTAAAGGCTCTGGGAGACCCAAAACCAACCGTGACTTGGACAAAAAACGGAAAAGAGTTACAACTAAGTAGCAGGTAAGAACTACCTTTCACTTGGATTTAAAAACAAAATGGAAATAGGCACTGCTGATTGTGGTTATCTTTTTTGTTCGTGTTGGCAGAGTAGACCTATTACCCACCGGCTCACTAAAAATCCAAACTCCAGGCAAAGGAGACGAAGGACTGTACACCTGCACTGCCAGAAACCGTCTCGGGAGTACATCCCTTTCGTCTTGGCTGCAGATTACATGTAAGATCCACGCAGCCGTAACTTTCAAGGGTTGACACAAGCAGACAAATATCATTCACAGGAAAACATATGTGAACTCTTTGGAAACAACTATGTTTCTGCATTAATTAGCCATAATTAGCCTTCTGATCTTCATACACTCACCGGCCACTTTATTGGGTCCACCTGTCCAACTGCTCGTTAACGCATATTTCTAATCAGCCAATCACATGGCAGCAACTCAGTCCATTTAGGCATGTAGACATGGTCAAGATGATCTGCTGCAGTTCAAACCAGCATCAGAAAGGGGAAGAAAGGTGATTTAAGGGACTTTGAACGTGGCATGGTTGTTGGTGCCAGACGTGCTGGTCTGAGTATTTCAGAAACTGCTGATCTACTGGGGTTTACAGAGAATGGTCCAAAAAAGAGAAAATATCCAGTGAGCTGCAGTTCTGTGGGTGCAAATGCCTTGTTGATGTCAGAGGTCAGAGGAGAATGGCCAGACTGGTTGGAGCTGATAGAAAGGCAACTGTAATTCAAATAACCACTCATTACAACCGAACGCATAACACGTCCAACCTTGAGGCGGTTGGGCTACAGCAGCAGAAGATCACACCGGGTGTCACTCCTGTCAGCTAAGAACAGGAAACTGAGGCTACAGTTCACACAGGCTCACCAAAATTGGACAGTAGAAGATTTGAAAAACGTTGTCTGGTCTGATGAGTCTGGATTTCTGCTGCGAACATTCAGATGGTATGGTCTGAATTTGGTGCATCAACAACATGAAAGCATGGATCCATCCTGGCTTGTATCAATGGTTCAGGCTGCCTGGTGGTGTAATGGTGTAGTGGATATTTTCCTGGCACACTTTGGGCCCATTAGTACCAATTGAGCGTCATGTCAACGCCACAGCCTACCTGACTATTGTCGCTGACCATGTCCATCCCTTTATGACCACAGTGGACCATCCTCTGTGGTGATGTGACCATCATCTCAGACTGGTTTCTTGAACATGACAATGAGTTCAGTGGACTCAAATGTCCTCCACAGTCACCAGATCTCAATCCAATAGAGAACTTTTGAGATGTGGTGGAATGAGAGATTAATATCATGGATAAAAATCTGCAGCAACTGGTGATGCTATCATGTCAATATGGACCAAACTCTCTGAGGAATGTTTCCAGTACCTTGTTGAATCTATGACACGAAGGATTAAGGCAGTTCTTAAGGAAAAAGGGGGTCCAACCCGGTCCACCCACTAATAGATAAACGCAAGCGACTTAATATGATAACACAGGAACAGTTATAGTTTCTTGTGTCTTTATTGAAAATGCCCATTAAACGTTCACAGTGCTTGAAGAAAAAGTTAGTGGACCCTTAGTGTTAAGAGCTGGTTAAATCTCCTTTCCCATCAATCGCATCAAGCAAGCACTTCTAGTATCTCTGGATCCGACCTGCACAACGTTCAGGAGGAATTCTTGAGGTCAGAGCTCCTTCTGTTCGGGCACATTTGAAGGACGTCTAATTGTGGACGACTCTCTCCAGGTCATTCCTTAGCATCTCTATGAGATTAAGATCTGGGCTCTGACTGGACCGCTCCAAAGGGCAGGTTTTCTATTTCAGAATATATTCTGTGGTGGGTTTATTTCAGTTGTCCCTGCTGTGACGCAGGACACATACTAATTTCTTTTCTTGCAAACGTCGACAAAAACACGAAATAGCATCTTCGAATCTTGTAATGCAGAGCTGGCCAGAAGACAGTGGCCTGCAGTCTAAAAGAAAGAAGAAAACAGCTTGTTTGACTTGTTTTAGAGGAAAAAGAATTACTCCTAAATGTGGTAAAGTTTCAGCGGTATTTTGTAAAGAAAATGCACTGAGAGGATTCATCTAAATTTACTTAAAACAAAGTTTTGTAGTGCAGTCTTCAAAGGATGAAGTCAGTGTTGAGCTGGTGTTGAGTTGAGTTTGTCCTAATCCAGCTTCATGTAGTCCAGTTTCTAGTAATTTGTTTTGTTCTTTTGTGGTTTAGGCTCAGAGATTCTGGGAAAGCATTCTTCCAGCTGAGAAAAAAAAAAAAAAACGGACACAAGAGCGACCGCAGGCGCGCACGCGTATTCAGTAACCGTTTACTTACCTTAGTGCCATATCTGGCTGAGTCAGTGACGGGGAATGTCCGGTGCGCGTCAGATCTCGGGTCGCCGCTGCCCTTCATCTCCTGATGATCAGTCGCCAGATTGCTGCGTTCACATCAAAGAGCCGCCACTGTGAATTTCCTGACTCTGTTGCACTTCTCCTTCCCCATGCGGCAGCAATTATAGGTTCCAGGCAGTGTTTCAAAGATGTGTCCCACTCAGCTAATCTAAATGGAAAGGATAAAGAGGCTTAAAAGTGCTTTAAAATGCCCTAAACTGTATTTCGTTTTATTTAGATTCACAATTCGCTTATTGGGTGGGCTCTTGTGCTCTAAGAATATTATGTCGGAGAAAGAGAAAGACTGCAAAGTTTATGAGAAAGTGACAGGATCAACACTTACAGAGATGCAAACCAAAGAAACATGACCTGAAACGTCAAGCATCTGTTGAAGTGCAAGAACTGGAAACTATTTTGTTTAAATGAGGTTTTTGCATCTCTTCGAAAAGACGTCGATTATCACGAACGTCATCTTTGAACTGCGTGAAATTGCTGTCTGTGTGATTATGCGTTTCCTTTAAATCCCATTGCATAACTAAAACCTCAGATCTGTTTCGGGGTCATTGCGTTTCCAGATGGCAAAGGAAGGAGCTGCGCGCACAGAAACAGTCTGAGGGGAACTTCTTGTTCTGAGAAGGAGCAACAGCAGCCAGTCGGCCCAGATGTGCCCCGGACAAGCCTGCCGCCTCAGGTCCGCCGCCGCTACTGCGTCACTGATCACCGACACAAGCTCGTACAGGATCTAAATTATAGTTGGCTCTTCTCCTGCTTGGATTAGGTGGCACGTGGACGTTTGGTCGCCGTGCTCGGCCACTTGCGGAGGCGGGTCCCAGTCCAGGAGTGTCCGCTGCTTGAAGGGCCCTGATGGCGGTTCCAGGGAGGTGGACAGCAGACAGTGCTATGGGACGGGGAGGAAGCCGTCCAGTACCAGGCTGTGCAACATTCTCGCCTGCACGAGATGGGCCGCGACCTCCTGGGGGCTGGTGAGTCCACCTCTTCCTGCTCAGCTTTCCACAAGCCTTTTGCTGTTAGGCGTAATTAAGAGTCTGAAGCGATGGGCTTGAAAGCCAGACTGTGTAGATTCTTGCAGGAAAAAATGTTCAAACTCCAGCATTAACTCGGTTTTAACCTTGATTAAATTTCAGTGTCAGGGCCGGTGCGTGGGCCCCAGTTTGGCGATGCAGAACAGACATGTCTTCTGCCAAGACACAAATGGTACCAAAGTTCCCTACAGGATGTGCACTGGATTCAGGAGGTAAAGTTAATTTGTCCAGTACAGAGATACAATCACAGTCACAGGATCACAAGACACAGAGGGCTTTTTTTGGTCCATTTTTGACGGTAAAGTTGAGGAAACTTTTCCTGCTTTAGGTCATACAGGATTCCTGTTTTTCATTCACAAAAATGTCAGAATAATAAGAGAGAACTCTATAGAGATTTGTTTTTATTAGTGTCTTTAAAGTCAGAAGATTTACGTGCACTAAGTTCAGTGTGGATTTAAACAGCTTGGAGACTTCAACGTGATTTTGTTTCAACATGAGGAGCTTCTGACAGGCTAACTGACATCATGTAGAGTTAATTGGAGGCACACCTGTGGATGTATTTTAGGCTACACCTCCGAACCCAAGGGCCTCATTGCATGACATCATGGGAAAATCAAAGTAGCTCAACCAAGTCGTCGGGAAAAGAACCGCTGACCTCCACGAGTCTAGTTCATCCTTGGGCTCAATTTCCAGATGCCTGAAGGTCTCACGTTCATCTGTTCAGACCATAAGATTCCAGTATGGACGGTATGGGAGCACTCAGCCACCACGCCGCTCAGGAAGGAGACAAAAAAGATGATTGCAGTTTGCAGGCGTGTCCTCTGGTCTGATGAGACAAAAATTCAACTGTTTGATCATCGTAGGAAGAAAGGAGGAAAAAGAGGGGAGTCTGCAGAGCCTCGGAGCGGCCATCCCAGCCTTGAGGCATGGGGGTGGCAGAATCATGTTGTGGCGCTCCATCGCTGCAGAACGTACAGGTGCATTTTCCAAAACTGAGGCTGTCATTAAAGCTGAGCGATTTTATTGATTCTGCGATATTTATCGATATTTTATTTCCAAGAGAGTATCAATTTTTCAGCCGCGGGGTCCTACCTTTAAAAGCTTGCAAGCAACAATTTGCACTGTTTAAATAAATGAAACTATTTTTCTCAACAAATTTATTATTATTTATTTTGTCCAGCATTTGCAAGCTGCCTGTCAGCCACATAATGTGTAATTGATGCTTTCAGTTCAATTAATTCAAACAAAATCATTGGAACACTCACAAAATAACTTTGTCCCTTTAAAATCTTTCAGAAAATGATGTAAATGTTTTGTAAGATGAATATCGATATATATCATATCGTGAGTCAAATATCGTGTATTGCATATCGTGAGATTAGTGTATATCGCTACAGCCCTAGCCGTCATGAAGGAAAATAGATTATTTGGGTGTATTGAAGGCAATGTCTCGACATAAAGCCAAAAAGTTAAACCTGGGTCATGGATGGATGGGTCTGGAAGATGGAAAATGACCCAAACCGTACCTCCAAAAAAACGTAAGAACAAGAGCGTGAAGCTGCGTCATCACAAAACCCTGACCTCGGTCTGATAGGAAAGTCGTTGGCAGGAAAGGCATCTGTGAGAAAGAAGGCCTGCAGACTTGACTCGGCTCCACTGGTTCTGTCAGGAAAAATGAACCAAACTTCGAGCAAGATCCTGTGAGGAGCTTGTGGGGGGGCTAAGGGAAACGTTTGAGCCAAGTTAAACAGTTTAAAGGCAATTCTACTGATAATACCCAGGTGTATGTATTCTGGCTTTGAAGAAAGAATTTCTCTCTCATTATTCTGACATTTGAAAAGAAAAAAAAGGGAAAGAAAAGATCTGGAATCCTGTCTGGCTACAACAGGAAAAGTTCCCTACATTGTTTCTAATATGCGTTTTTATTGTCCAGGCCCAGCTCCGTGAGGAACTGCTCCACAGAGGCCTGCGCCCTTTACTGGCACGTCGGCCCGTGGACACAGTGCACTGCCACCTGCGGAACGCACGGCTTCCAGTCACGTCAGGTGACCTGCAAGCACCATCGGACCGGCAAGTCCACGCGGGAGCATCACTGCATGTGGAGGCCCCGCCCCCCCAGCTGGCGGCGGTGCAATATGCCCTCCTGCGGCAGAGGTGACAAAAAAAATTAAAAATAAATTCAGTGGAGTAACTCACAACCCACTTTTCCCACTCTACTAGTGTAGAAGATAGCAGTTGCTCAACAATTTAGGGCCTTCTTTTTTTTTTTTTTTTTTTTTTTAGCTTGTTTTTGTTTTTATAATGTGCTAAATGTTTTTGAAAAGTGACAAATCTGGACTCAGTTTTAAACTGAGTTTCATCGTTACCACAGAGTTGGCTGTTGAAACATGTTTATAATGTGGAACGAGTAAGGCATCCCCAAAAAAAACATCTGGATGGAAGCAGATGTTGGCACCAAAACCAGTAAACTGTATTCAGTTCAGCACCAGCCGTGCCATCACAGACTTCCTGGTCATCCACGCCAAGCATGCCAGAGCATTCACATCACAGATGTTGGCTTTTTAACTCTAAATTTTAGGGCTCCCGCTCTAATCTACTGTGCAAGAAGTAACTTCTATGATTTCTCAAAAAAACGAAATAAATAAATTGAATGTTTGGGGCCATTGACAATTGTTTTATTGCCTTTATAAATGAAGTCATGGTCAAAATGATTTGGGACTTTTGATAAGAATTTGAAAAAAAAAGTCTTTAATATTAAAAAAGAAAGCAGATTTTTACAGCATAATGTCAGTTAATTAAAATGATGTAATGATATAAGGTCAAAGTAAAGGGTCACTGGATTATATAATATTATAATAATATATATATATATATATATATATATATATATATATATATATATATATATATATATATATATATATATATATATATATATATATATATATACATATAGACAATAAGTTGGTTTTGTAACATTTATATCTTTATTAACTACAAAAATACTTTGATTTGTAGCTAGCTTTTTTGTCGCCATCCTTTCTGAAGATGTCATGCCGAAAATACGCAATGCCTTCTGGGTAGCCCTTACTTTCAAGGGTGGTGCTGGAGAATCTCAATATTGAGGACGATACAGCCCTCAAACTTGTCCCTCAACTTGACGTTCTGAGAATTAGGACAGCACTTGCACTTCACGAGAACGCGCATTTTAGAGATTGAGGGTTGAGATTGAGGGTTCAGGGAGGAATTAGAATTCTTGGTCTCTCCAGAACAGTCATCTTGTCTCTGAACAACTTCCGTGTAGCTTTTGCCTGACAGGCTCGTCGTCTCGCCGGAAACAAATCTTTCCCAAAGTCGTAGTTCCCTTGCAGATCGAATCAGATCATCCTCAAGGATATCTGCTGCTGGAAGCATCCCCAGAGCATGATGTTGCCACCACCATGCTTCACCATGGTGATGGTACGTTTGTAGCTGTGTGCAGTGCTTTATGTTCGCCATTCCTTCCATTTAATAATGATGGATGGAACTAAACTCAGTGGGACGCCCAGTAAGCTGGAAGTCTCCATGTAGCCATCTCTTCTACTTTTCAGTAAACTTTTCTCTGAGTTGCTTGGAGTGTTCTTTTATTTTCATGCTGCGACTGTAGCAGGAATACTGATGAACCAGAGACTGGACCTCCAAGACACAGTTTTTATACGACATCAGCTGCAGTCAGGTGATCTCCACTGCTGGTATCGACCAGCTGGACCTCTGTTGAATCAGCTCAGTCACTGATGCAGTCGTTAACGTAACCTTATATGATTTTAATTATCTGACAGTAGTTTGTAAAAATCTTTAAAGTGAAAGAAGCTTCTTTTTTGCAAATTCTTGTACAAAAAAAAAAACTAAATATGTTGACCATGATTTCATTTATAAAAGCAATAAAAAGTTGAAACAGTTCTAAAACAGACAAATTTATAATAGAATTTATAATAAATAAATTTAAATTCAGTAATTTATAATAAAACCATTTTGTTTTGCTCAGAGGCTGAGAAATGAATGGTTTCGTTGTACAGTTTTCCAGAAATTCCTCAGGTTTAGACGGCTGTTTTAAAACAGCGTCTTGGTTCTGCAAGAGTTAACAAAACACCGTTTCACACCGCCTGTCTCTGGTTTTTACAACATATTTCTGACTTTAAATTTAAAAAAAAAATATTTGCATTACTTCCTACTTAAATGTACATTTTACACAGCGTCCAGAGCTTTTTAGAAGCTGAGCTTGTTTCCATCACTCATGACATCTTTTCAGGCTCCAACATTTTAAATAGAACTGTCAAAATAACAACTAGATTCAAGCTAAAGAAAAATCAAAAACAGCAAACCAGTCTAGTGGTTTTTGAACTTGACTCAAACTTGAGGGGATTTTTACTTGCAGGCCTGATTAAAAAAAAAATGTGAGCATCGTCAGCTATTACCTAGAAACTAAATGTGAATAACATGAAAAGTGACAAGAGTGACCTCAGAGTGAGAAGAAGAAGAAGAAGAAACCCTCGTGAAAGCGGTGCGTGACACCGTTAGGGTTATTTCTGTTGTTTTTAAAGTATTTTTCTGTAAAGTTCCTCAAGCCTCCACTGTTTTGGCACGGTGGACATTGTCGAATAGAAATGACTCAACTTCCCTCTCGTTGCTTCATCCGGGGGATTTCGGCTGCTGGTTAACTTTCATCCCCTCTGTTGTTCTCGCAGGAGAGTGTCGGGACAGCACCAGGTACTGCGAGAAGGTCCGGCAGCTGGAGCTCTGCCCCCTGCCTCAGTTCAAGAGCCGCTGCTGCCAGTCCTGCCGAAACACCTGAGGCGAGGCGGGGGGAGGGGGAGGAGGGGATACGGCTCAAGATACGACCCGGATACGTCAGGGAGGGTACCAGCGGAGACTTGAAACCTCTAAGCCCCATCCTTTCTCCCCACCAGCGTCCTCGGAGATCCGTCTTGGGTGGGGAAAACAGAGAGGTGTCTGGTTTTGTCATACCCTTCTTCTTCTCAAGGATGCCATGCGTGGGTTTGAATTTGAAAGCATCCTTACCCGAGGAGATCCGTGCACGTGTTCATGAAGGCTTCAGTTTGACCTTCGCCCCCTCTCTGTCTTTAAGCTCTGAACTTTCCTTTCCAAATCATGCGAAAATATTTCTGTTGTGAGGTGGTGGAACTGATTTGACCGATGATCCCCCACAAGTGGAATCTTTGTAGTTATTTTTAAGGGTTGTTTTAGGGTTTTTCTGATCAAGTGAAGTTGCGACACCATAAACTAAGATGGAAACATCACTTTCTGATTCACCTTCACGTCCAACCTTCATCACACTCAAGTCATTTTAAAGTTCGATCGGCCTCGTACACTGGATAGTTGTGTGTTTATCTTTATTGCAGTGTTCTCCGAGCAGTGTTACCGGGCAGATCTGGTGGGGAAACTCGGCACAAGAAAAACGAGCACAGTGCTGCTTAGGAAAGAGGAAGTAGTGAAAATCCTAGTATTTAATAATAATACGTTGGTGTCGGCCACTGACAGCAGGACTGCAGGTGTTCCAGCCGCAGTCTTGTGCAGAATAGAAAGGAAAACGATATATAGATCTGCGTGATTGAGCTGCACTACAGGAGGAGCGTATGGCTGAAGCAAATAACGTTAAAAAAAAAAAAAAAAAAAGACACTTATTTTGCACTCAGAACTCATCAAAGTCTTTGTTGAGAACATGGCTTGCAGAGTTTATTTTTAAAAGTATATAGTTCCTAAAGTTTTTTTTTTTTTTTTTTTTTTAGATATTTTGCTTTGTGATATTTCATGAATAAGTTTTTTTTTCCTTCTTTTTCTTCTGTCAAAGTCTTCGTTTTAACCACTTTGTGACGTTGTGGCGCGTTTACGCGGGAAGCGAGCGTAGTTGATCCCCCGTTTATGTAATAAAATAAAAAAACCCCAGCTCATCCTGACCCCCTAAAACTGCACTTTTTCAATACTTGGACATTTCTTTTTAGAGGAAATTTACAAAACAAAACCCAACTACGACAGCATCTTGACATTAGCACAGTAGAGAACTTTGTAGAGATCTTTTGATATTCCACCGCATTTACGTTAACGCACCAGAAAAGCAGGATTTGCACTTGGAACATACCAGTGTCCTGGTTGGCGGGAGACTACTGGGTCTTTCATTGGGGTGTGGATATTTTATATCACAAGAGGAAAATATCGTTAGCATATGACTTATGCTCTTAAGTTATGTACAGTAGATATATGTCTTGTCATTTTTACTATTTATTATCGTGGGTTTTCTTGTGCATAGTCGTGTAAATAACTGCTGGATTCATTTGCTCGCAGCTCATGGTATTTGATGTACATGCAGGGGGGACCCTCTGCTGGCGGCTTCATATGTTGCTCTCTGCTCATGCCTGGTTTGTCACAAAATAAAAATAAATACATTCCTTTTTATAATCTGGGTGTCATGCTTCTCTTCTCTTTGATAACATATTTGTCATGTGTCGTGTGCCTCCAACTTGCCAGATAATTAAAATGGATCCATGAATGCAGAAGGTTTTCAAGTCAGGTCACTTTGAGCTTTGCATCATCAGCTGGATGAACAAGATTTTCAACATTGTGATGTCACTGTACTTTTTGCTCAAGAGACAAGCGCTTCCTCTTTATATTTTTATATATTTTTTTTTATATTCGCACTCTGCTTCAGCCTCCAGGCCCAACGGAATATTAATCAACTACAATTTGCACTGTGATCATAAAAGTTAAATCCATCCTGTGGATTATTTGAGTTATTTCAGTGATGGTGGAAAAGGATGTGAGGAATCCCTGTTTGACAGCAGCCAGGGCGCTCAGAGTTTCCCTCGTGGACGAGCTGGAGGGACGGATCGATTCCGTGCTGGAAGCTTTGGTGAGTCGGGGTGTGTTCACTCGAGACGACCGGGAGGAAGTGTTGTGTCAGCGGGGGCCCCGGGCGAGGGTGAGGACGGTGCTGGACATCCTGGAGTGTAAAGGCGAGGAGGCGGCGGAAGCTTTTTTCTCCATAAGAAGTCATCAGCAGCATTTCAAAGACGAAAGCGCAGCTCAGCCTCAGCGCGCAGGTATGTGGCTCCACCACCTGTAACCTGCACGGTGCAGGCTAAATTAAACAGGAAATGGAGTGTCATTTTGAAAACCTCAACTATTTTAACAGCTTCAACAGACAAAAATAATGAGTAAAAAGTAGGGCTGGGCAAGTTAACGCGTTATTATCGCGTTAACTCCTTAATTTATTAACGCCGACATTTATTTTATCGCGCGTTAACGCATGTTGCTAACATGCTTTTGTTTTGAAAAGTCTGTTACTGGCTGCTGCGGAACCGGAAAACAACTGGCAGGTAAACAAGGAAAAGCTAAAACAGACATGGAGAACGGTAAAAAATCTGTGAACTTTACAGTTCGGGTAGCAATTCAGGCAGCAACATTAACAATTCTGTCAAAAAAATAAATAAAATAAAGAATTCTGGACAGCAACAAAACTTTCACGTCATTCCTCCATGTTACATCAGATCTGCTCCATGTGTTCACTGTCCTGCTGTTCTCTTACTGGTTACTTCAGTGCGGCTCCATCTAGTGGCACAGATGTGTAATGACAATAGAAAGTCCAGTCCTTGATTATAAAACAAATTCAGTTCTGTGGCCTGTTTTTTCATTTCGTATTTTTGATCCAAGTCTAAAATTGAAATATAGAAAAACACATTTTTTTTTCATTTTTCTTTTTTTTTTGTGTTAGATTAAAAAAACAGAAACTAAATAAAATGTCACTTTTTAATTTTTTACATTTTTGATTGACAATTGAAAATGGAAAGAATGATTGATACACAGATTGGTAAAGTTACAGAACTTTAACATGGACATTTTCATTTTAAAGTTCTCCCAGAGGGAGGATTTGACAGAAACAAGGTTATTTGTAACAACTGACAAGTTGAACTCCCCGTTAAAAGTTTCTGCTGTTACCTCAGAAATTACCTGTTTTAATTTTCTGATTGTGTTGAGTCACAATCATTTTGTTGGATTTTGTTTGTAGACTTTTTTTTTTTTTTATAAAAACAGGATGACATTAATGCCCTGGCAGTGGCAATAAGCTTTATTTAATTTTACATATTTTAAGATGAGATTTACACTAAATATGTGTTACTGACAAGTGCTGATGTTAAAGTGTTTAAACAACAAATGTTATGACACTTTAGTTCATATGGCAGCAGAACATTACAATAAAAGTATATTTTACGCTACCTTTGAATTCATTATTTGATTTTGCGTATACAGTGCGATTAATCGTGATTAATCAGGGAAATTAATGCAATTAAAAAATTTTAATAGTTGCTCGGCCCTAGTAGAAAAGCTTTTACTGCAGCAGAGACAAAATTAGGAAAGAAAACGCGTCCATCACTGATTGAAATGAGCACAGCCTTTTTTCTTGAGCACCTTCCAATGACTCGAAATGTGCGTGTCTTTGCTCCGCAGAGTACGACAAACTCCGACAAAAGCACAAAGACGTCCTGAAGCGCAGGAGTGAGAGCATGTTCCTCTACAACAGTCGGCACGGAGAGAAAATCCTCCTCTCTGAGCACTACGTCAGCCTCATTTTGGTTGACGGACACCAGGGTCTGGAGGTGAAGAGGCACGAGGTGCTCACCTTTGGACGAGGGCGGCTGCGTTTGCAGCAGAGGTCGGCGGCGCAAAGGAAAATCGCGCCAACTGAACTGTTTTCGAGGGCCAACAAAAGCACTCCGGTCAAGAAGGTTCTCGTGGCGGGGGTGGCGGGAATCGGGAAGACCGTGCTGGTGCAGAAAATGCTCTTCGACTTTGGGAGAAACAAGGAGTACCTCGCATTTGACTTCATCATTCACATGAGCTTCAGAGACTTGAATCTGATCGACAAGCCCACGAGCTTCAGGGAGCTGGTCCTGCGTAAAAACGGGCACCTCGCCAAAGAGCTGGATAGCGTCTTAGCTAACGACGACAAGCTGCTGATCATCCTGGACGGCTTTGACGAGTTCAGACACTTCAGGAGCTGCGAGGCTGACGCGTTTGTGACCGAGCCACGTGAAGAAGCGGAGGTGAAGGAGGTTGTGGGGAGCCTGTTGTTGGGTGAACTGCTACCCAACGCCTCTGTCGTGCTCACGAGTCGGCCCGCGGCCGTCAACCACATCCCCGTGGGCTGCATCGACCGCTTCGTCCTAATTGCCGGTTTCTCCCTAGTCGAAGTTCAGGATTTCTTCCTGCGATACTTCGAGGACGCCGCGCTCGCCGACCGCATGTTCGCCACAGTGTCGGCAAATGAGCTGATGCTGACGCTGTGCTACATACCCGCGTTTTGCTACATCGTGTGCTGTATCCTCAGGGAGAGCGGAGATCTGTGTGGAGAGAGCCCCAAGACCATGACGGACATTTACGTGCAGTACCTGGTGGCCTTGCTGAGCTCTCACACCCAGGCAAGGAGGCCCGACGTGCGTCTCCAAGGCCAAAGCGCAGGGACCGTCCAGCAGCTGTCCGACGCCATGTTGAAGCTGGGTCGGCTTGCCTTCCAGAAGCTCGTGGACCACCAGAACGCTGTTCTACAGCAGCGACCGAGACGTTGCGGCTTTAGAAGGCTGCAGCCTCGTGAGCACCTTCCTTGATAAGACCCTGGCACAGGAGCCCAGCTGCACCGAGGAGGTCTTCTCCTTCGCTCATCTCACTGTCCAAGAGTTCTTTGCTGCGCTCTACGTCGCGCTGACAGATCACCCCTTGCCAGGTGCGATTCGGAGCAAAGCCAGTCCCGGAGAGGTGTCGGACACCGGACACTGGGACCTCTTCAACCGCTTCCTGTCCGGAATCCTCTCCGATCGGAATGCGAGTTTCCTGTCGAGGCAGGTTGGGCTTTACTGCGACAAGGACAAAGTGGAAACCTATCGTCACAAGATCATGGCAGATCTAACGATGCTCTGCGAGAGCGGAGCGCAGATGCTGAACTGCCTACACTGCCTGTTCGAGCAGCAGGACCCCTCTCTGGTCCTGGCTGTGCGACCGAGGACGCTGAGAGTGAACGTTAGCGACGAGGCACTCTCTCAGATGGATTACAATGCCATCAAGTACTTCCTAAACCACACAACAGGCAAAATATCAGAGCTGGACCTGACGGGGACCGGAGTAAGCTGTGACGCGCTGAGAGATATCCAACCACTGCTCATTAGATGCGAGAGTCTTTGGTGAGTTCCAGGTAAAATGTAGTTTTCGACATCTGCCATATTTATCTCACAGCTCGAACTGATTAAAAATGGGAAATGTGGTTAATACATTAACAGTGTGATTTCATTTGTAAGGCTTGGAGAGAACAACTTTGACATGGATGCAGTTCAGGTCATGGCAGATGTGCTGAGGGTCTCAGACAGTGTCACCTACCTTGGGTAATTTTCAGTTTTGAATGAGTGGAGGTTTTCAGCGGTTTGATTATTAAAATGTTTTTTTTCTTTCTTTTAAGTTTTGTTTTGTTTTGTTTTTAATGCAGCCATGACAGTACTCTAGTATCGGAATGAATTCCTACAGGGAGTCACCCAGGCATTTCCCTTTCTGTCCCCTATTTAGACTGGGATGGTCAAATATTGGTGATGATGAAATACAGGCTCTTTGCAGTGCCATACGAGTGAAAAAAAAGCTTCAAGAGCTGTGGTAAGAATCTTGAGAGAGCAATTCATCATGATGCCAAATATGTTTTGGGGAAACGAAAGTTAAGTTACTGAATTTCAAAATCTTCTGAAACAGATGATAAAGTTGTAACCTTTGCTCACAGTCCAGTTAAATTCATGTGGTTAAATTAATTTGCAGGTAAACTATTTAAAACTGCACACAGTTGTTGTACCGCATAGTCAAGGTGTGTCTCCGTTAAATGTTTAATTTCCCTTTGTGGCATCACTGAATCATTTTTAAATTTGAATATATGCTTACAGGATGGAGGGAAACCGGGTGAGCTACAGAGGTCTATTATCACTCTCTGACTTGACCCCAGATCCTTTAGAAAAAGTTGTGTAAGTATGACAAAAAAAAAACAACTTTTTTTAAAAAACAAATAACAATCTAGAATATTTCAACAGTTCATGTTAATTCTGAAGCCCTTCTCGGCTTCTTCTCATCACAGAGCCATATGGAATGACACGGAACCAGAGTCTGTTTCCACCCAAGAGAGCGTCACCTTGAATTTCACGGATGACAGTATGTGGGAAGGCTGGGGGGATTGGGTGTATAAACGCTGTGAGGTCAGCAGCAATGAGAAGTTACTGATGGTACTCCACAAAGTTTGCAACATATCAATCCACTGCTTGGAGGGTCAGTGGGCAAAGACCTTCTACAGGAAACTCTCACAGCTCATCAAGAGCAGGATTGAATGCTGTGTCGAAGAGGACATTTGCAAGAAACTCAAAAGATTTGACAGCATTCTAAACAGATGAATTTGCAGCATTGTGTCTGAAACTTTATAAGGTACTGTATTAATGATGACTGGTGTATAAATAAACACTGGTTTGTATTTTGTATCTACAAAACGTGAGACAGACACGGTCACTGTGACAAGTCCTGAGAGAAGGAAAAAAAAAAAAACAACCGTGGCCCGTACGGGGATCGAACCCGCGACCTTGGCGTTATTAGCACCACGCTCTAACCAACTGAGCTAACCGGCCATGTGTTGCTGTATGTCGGAAACATTTCCATCATAATTCCAACAAGGAGTCAAGGATTCCATTCTATCTTTTTCTTTTTTTGTTCTTTTCAGGTACATACCACATCACATCCAAAACCACTATTCAGCATCACAAGTAACAACACTACGAGACAAGGCCTGGTCAGATTTACAATTTTGTTCTCTTGCCAGCTACCGATTCGAAAAAAAGGAATATTTATTGGATTGTATTAAGATACTTTTTACTTTGTATTCTAATGTGAGCGAATCTGCCTTTGTGATCAGCATATTTGCTGTGTGTTGTTATAAGGTGTTGTTTTTTTTTTTTATTTAAAAAAATTTTGTTGTTAAAGCAGTTACGGATAACTCACTGTAATTACTCGTTGTTAATAAAAATGTGTAAAACAGTTCATTTTGCTTTTTTTTTTTTTTTTAAAAAAATCAGGGAAAGAGTTGTCCGAATGGACCGTCTCTCATGACGACTTTATTACGCGACATGTGCCAAACGAACTACGAGATATAAGATCGCCGGTGTGATGCTAGGCAGCTAGCTGCAGCTGCAGTTTACTGTTAGTTTGTGTTTTTTTTTTTTAAAGAAACAAATCCGGACTTTTACACATCTCAGACAGGGTGAGTTAAGCAGATTATTGTGTGCAGGAGTTTGGTAAATGAAGGTTTGAGTTTGACACGCAGGCATAGCGTTACTGTTTCTGTAAATTTCACGACCCGCGAAATCACAACGACCATCCTCGAAGGTAAAAGCTAACTAATGGCTACGTCGCTGGTGATCCAGTAGGAAAAAACAAACAAACAAACAAACAACGAACTGATAGACGTGTCTAGGATTATTAATTTTATGAATTTGTTCATGATACAACCCCAATTCCAAAAAAGTTGTGACGCAGTATCAAACGTAAATAAAAGCAGAATGCAATGACTTACAAATCTCAAACCCACATTTTATTCCCAGTAGAACATAGTAAATAACATATCAGATGTTGAAACTGAAACATTTTACCATTTCATGGAAAATATTGGCTAATTTTGACTTGGTTGGCAGTAAGACATCTCAAAAAAGTTAAAACAGGGTGATGTTTACTGTTGTGTCGCATCTCCTCTTCTTTTAACAACTGTCTGTAAACATCTGGGAAGTGAAGAGACCAGTTTCTGGAGTTTTAGGAGAGGACTCTTGTCCCAGTCTCGGTCTGATGCAGGATTCTAGCTGCTCAACAGTCCTGGGCCTTAGTCGCCAGATATTTTGTTTTATGATGCACCAAATGTTTTCTATTTATGAAACATCTGGCCCGCAGGCAGGTCAGTTCAGCACCTGGACTCTTCTCCTGTGAAGCCATGCTGTTGTGATGGATGCAGTATGTGGTTCAGCATTGTCATGCTGAAATATGCAGGACCTTCCCTGACAAAGACGTCATCTGGATGGGAGCAGATGTTGCTCTAAAACCTCTATATACTCTTCAGTATTGATGGAGCCCATCCAGATGTTCCAGCTGCCAACACCATACCATCAGAGATGCAGGCTTCTGAACTGTCTGCTGATAGCAAGCTGGATGCTTTCTCTCCTCTTTAGTCTGCAGGACACGTGTCCATGGTTTCCCAAAAGAATTTGATATTTTGAATTAACTGACCACACAACAGCTTTTCCATTTTTTCAGATAGTTATAGATGATCTTTGGCCCAGAAAAGACAGTTGCGTTTCCTGGATTGTGTTCACATGGAGCTTCTTCTTTGCATGACATGGCTTTAACTTTAACTGATTTCTGGAAGTGTTCCTGAGTCCATGCAGTGATTTCCATCAGAATCCTGTCTGTTTTTAATGCAGTGCTGCCTGAAGATCACCATCGTCCAGTTTTGACCTTTGGCCTTGCCCCCTTCCTACAGACACTCCTCCTGATTCTCTGAATCTAGATGGTGGGATCTTCAAAGTCTTTGCACTTTTACATTGATGAACATTTTTCTGAAATTGCTCCACAATCTTTAGACGCAGTTTGTCGCAGATTGGTGAACCTCTGCCTATCTTTACATCTGAGAGGTTATGACTCTCTGAAATGCTCCTTTTATCCCAAGTTTGTTACTAATTAGTTGTCAAATGCTCCTCTATTTGTTTTTGATTGGCCCCAATTACTTTTCCAGCCTTTTTGTTGCCCCTGTTCCAACTTTTTTGCAAAGTGTTGTTGCCATCAAAGTAAAAATGAGCTGATATTTACCATTAAAAATTAAAATGACTGGGGTTGTACATTAAGGAGGCATGTTCACCACTTTCAGTGAAGTATTCTCAGCAGTGGGGCGGCAGGTTAGATGAGCGGAGCACAGAGGCTGCAGCTCTCCTTCTCAACAGTGCAAACGGCACTCATGAGTAAATGGTTGGAGATAAACGTCACATTCCAGCAACACTACTCCAGTAGACTGGTTTTAATATAGTGACACAGATGTACTCCTTCTTGATTAAGAAACCAGAAATAAAGTTACACCCTCACTGTGTGAACTCAGTACTCTTTAACAATGGTGATTTTGTTTTGCAGAGCTGCGTTGTTGCAGTCTCAGCTCCAGGATGATTAACACTGAGAAGGGAGCTGGTAATGGAGGTGCTGCCAAACTCGATGACAAGAGCAAGGAGACGGAAAAAAAGAAGAGGTCTCGTGTCAAGCAGCTGCTCGGAGACGTAAAGAAGCAAGTGGAGTTCTGGTTCGGAGATGTCAACCTTCACAAGGACAGATTTCTCAAAAAACTCATCGATGAGTCAGATGATGGATGTGAGGCGCTGGTATTTACACTTCAAATACAGGTGTTGACTTTGGAGCCTTTGGATTTTGTCTGAAACACGGCACCTCTTGTGTTATTTCTTGCAGATGTTGATATATCCGTGTTGGCAAGCTTCAATCGAATGAAGAAGCTGACAGATGACACAAAACTGATTGCCAGAGCGCTGAAAAATTCATCTGTAGTCGAGGTATTGTTATTTTAATATCAAGTGGTTCTAGTAATTTCACAGTGTGTGCCGCTAATCATGACTCAAACCTTAAGTTCATACATCTGTTTCATTCATTTGTGTTTTAGATTAACCTTGAGGGAACTAAAGTGAGGCGCCAACTTCCGATTGGAGACGCACCAAATAATGTTGAAGACCGCACAGTCTATGTGGTAAAAAAGAAAAAATGTCATTTTCTCTTGTTGCTAACGGTGTGAGATGGATGCTGTTTACAAACTACGCTGCTGAAAATGCTTTCCAGTTGTCTAATTTGCATGAGGGATGTTGAACACATCTTTTCTTTGGATTATGCACAATGAATGCTCATTTAATCTGTGCACTTACTTATTTATTTTTCTTTCTTTTCTTCTTTTTAAGGAACTTTTGCCTAAGGATGTGACACACAGCTGGATAGAGAGAGTCTTCACAAAATGTGGGAATGTGGTGTACATTAGCATTCCCAGATACCAGACCTCTCGTGACTCCAAGGGGTTTGCTTTTGTGGAGTTTGAGAAAGAGGAGCAAGCACAAAAAGCCATAGAGGTTCTTTTAATTGTGTTCAAAATACTGTATATTTTAATTAAATTAATTCTGTAGCTTGTTTTTAAAGTAAGCAACCTCATGGGAAAATGTGATCTTTGAGACAGATGCTGAACAACCCTCCAGAAGATGCTCCCAGGAAACCAGGGATTTTTCCCAAGACGTTACACAGGAAGCATATTCCTTTTCCAGCGAACAGTCAACCATCAGGTAAGTTTAAAAAAAAAAAGTGCTGGTATAATATCAACAACGGTTGGCTCAAAATGGTTTTATTATCTAATTTCCTCGCTGTTCATGTACTGAAGGTGAAGAAGAGGAGAAGAAAAAGCGGAAAAAGAAGAAAAAGAAAGAAGGTACCACAGTGCAGACAGCTGCAGAAGAAGTGGAAGAGCTGGCGATGGAAATGGAGCCGTCTGAGCAAAAGAAGAAGCTCTCATCGGAGAGGGAGTTCGACCTGGAGGTCACCGGCACCCAGAAGACACCGGGCAAACCGTCAGAGAAGAAGCGGCGGAGGTCTCAGGCGGCGGAGGAATCGGACAGTGATGTGCCGTCTAAGATTAGGAAAACAAGTGGAAGTGAATCTGGAGAGAGGGAGAAAGACGGAGCAAAGAGTCGTAAGTCGTCACACTTGGGTGGGGATCTCTGTCCTTTCAAAAATATTTGGTCACCATCTTAGGCTCATTTCTGTTAAATAACTTAATCCTTTCTGAAGCAGCAGCGTCAACACCCCAAATATTGTTCAATGAGGTCATTTATTAACTCAGTTAATATGATGTCCCCTTTATTCTCCATAGGGAGAGTGATGCTATTCCTTTTAGCTCAGGGTTTAATTGAAGCTTCTTTTTTTTTCCCTTTTATTTGCATTTCTCTCTAAACATTAGTTTGATAGCCATGCTGAAATATTTATTTTGTGGGAGCTGTATCTGTCTTTAAAGGTGTTTTACAAAATCTATTATTTTATCTGATGTATTGAAGCTACATTGCATGTTCCGGAGGCTTTTGAGCTGATTGTTTAAAGACGGGTTGCTCATAAAATTAAAAATGTATGACAGTAAGGTATTAATTAGAAGTTGTATCATCCAGCCCTGTTTGGAGGTAGAAAGAGCACAAAAAAGGTGGCAGACTACAGACTTACCTTAATTACTGTGCACATGAGGTCAGGGTTATATGATCTCCATTTTTTCTATTTAAAAAAACAAAAACACGGTTAATGTGTTAACTGTGTGCTTCCCCGACCAGATTCTGTTGATGAAAGTGACACAGAGAGAGATGTTGAAAAAGGGAAAGAAAACGGAGATGATTCAGCTGTTAAAGCAAAGAGGAAGAGAAAAAAGAAGCACAAAGAAAAACTGAAGATTGGGGAGGAAGTCATCCCCCTCCGTGTTCTTTCAAAGTAAGATCCCACATCCCTTTTTTTGTGTCATTCAGAAAAACAGATGTGTTGATTTGGTTTAAAAATATCTCCGGAGCTAAATTAAGCACATTTCATCTCATGATTGGGTGACTGTCTCTTCCCTACTGGTGCACGTAAAGGAAAGAGTGGCTGCAGCTAAAGGAGGAGTACTTAACCCTGCAGAAGTGCAGCATGACATCCTTGAAGAAGTGCATCAACAAGATTGATAAGAAGGAGCGCAGCGATACTCAGGAGGGAAATGGTGAGTTAAGTTTGCACAAACGCCCGTAAAGTTCATTCACCGCAGGGGATACTGCATTTCTGGTTTTCTCCAAATCAGATTTTCCATTTCAGACATAATGAAGATCATCTTACCAGAACTTAAAATTAGATAAATACATGCTTAGATTAATAACGTGTTATGTTATATTTTGTTATTATTTAACAAAAACGAAGCTTAATTGTAAAGCTAGTGTGTGGAAACAAATTACACCCATAATTTCACGGATTTTGCAGAAGTCTGTCGGGGAATTTCCTTAATGGGTCATTTGTCTCACATTAAAACTATATAAATATTATGGTTTTGTGCCAATAATTTTCGCAGGTCTTTTATACCAACTGCAGTTAGACTCTACAACGCATCATGACGCTGAGAGTCACTCGGACAATTTTTCACACTCACAGTGTTATTTTTGAAATTTCCCCGTCGTGGGATCAATAAAGTGCTGTCTTATCTTATCTTAATGTTGTCTTACATTTTTCACCTTTTTTTTCTAGCTAAAATGAGTGACAAGGGTGAAAAAGAGACGAACCAAGGCCCTCAGTTTACCAACGGTGTCATCGTGAAGATCACAGACAACAAGCAGCTCCCGTCCAGGAAGATAATCAAGGTGCAGTAGACCTCAGTCGTCTCTCAGCCTGACTGGCACTTCAGATTATGATGATCCCCACTCTGTGTTATAATTACTTTGGTATGAACACAAATATCTTTTTTCCCCTCTCTTCTTTGGTGTTTGTATAGGAAGTCTTGTGCAAAATATCTCAAGTGGCCTACATTGACATCTTGGAGGGAGATACTGAGGGCCACATCCGTTTTCACAGTCCGGAGGAGGCTAAAGCCGTCTGTGACGTTAAAGCCGAGCTGCAGAAAGAGCACAGCTGGAAACTTGAGATTCTAACAGGTGTGAATATTATTTCCTTTTTTTGTATTATTTTATGGTTCCTTCTAACGCAGACTGAAGGATGTGAAGGAAGGAGCCCTCTTTCGTAATTAATGACGGTGAAAATAATTTATCAGGACAGCAGCGAGGCTTCACGGTGGGTTGTTTTTTTTTTTTTTTTTTTTTCCAAGGTTTCTGTGGATGAACCTCACACTTGGTTTACTTCCTGTTAAAGGTGACCACGAGCAGCGGTACTGGCAGAAGATCCTGGTGGACCGCCAGGTCAAGTTAAATCGGCCCCGGGAAAAGAAGCGGGGCACAGAAAAGGTGCATTTATTTTTTCAGTATTCAAATGCATTTACGACAAAAAACAAAAAAAGTCACAGAAAGTATTCAGTAGATAAAAGAACTTTTTATGATTGGATTTAGGATACAGACAATAAGTACATAGATAATATCACATGTGGCTCTCAATAGGAACAATCCAGTGTTGTGGTCTTCATCTAACAGACTTTCATGATTCTCTTCTCTTCAGCTCATATCCAAAGCAGAAAAAATCATCATTGCTCGAGCCAAAGAGGCTCACAAACACATCCGTTTTGAAGAAGACTGACTCTGCAGTCTGGATGGTTCGGCTGGTGTCGGCGTATCCTGGAAGACAACTGAAGGACGTTAATTAATGCAAATGTCCTAGTTTGTTTTTTTTCCCCACAGGAGCCCATAAAACAGTGTGGAACGCTGCTATGAATACAGATGTTTCAGGTTTTTTTTTTAAAATCAGAAAGTACTGTTAAAAAGCAATCCTGTGTAGATGTAAATATATTTGGAAGTTCTCACAGTCAAGGACGTGGATGAGTCAACACCTTTATTGTTTTTTTTTAAATAAAATGCTGTTTCAGAATCTGTGCTTGTTGTCATATATTTAAAGCCTCTTCTAGACTGTTGACCACGGAGCTTGAATTCCTTAAACCCCAGTCACCCTTCTTTGTACGGGTTTCAGTGGATGAGCAACGTAATCTGCTCTGTAGGTGGTGACGCTTTCAAAAGGTTTCTGTTGGAGCGGTTGAACGTTCGGTGCCGTCTGACTTTTGTCTTCTTTGGAAGCACAATCAGCTGCTGCACCTCCAGCTGTGCCGTTTTCTTGCACCTGAAATGGCTCGTCTGCTTCCCAAGCTTGGAAGTCTTCTGCAAAAAACAGGTTTTTTTTTGGGTAATAATTCAAGGTATTGCAATATGCTACATCGTGTTTGTCGTAGGTATGACAGGTATCACAGGTATGCTTCCACATACCTGTAAAGTCCACGTTGGGCAGCCCGCCAGTCACCGCGGTGTGGACGAGTTGGCATGAAGTGCAGATTTGGTCCTTGTCCGGGACTGAATGAATTTGGGGCTTTATGTGGGTATTTTAGCAGTTGTTTTGGGACATAATATGACCTGAAACACAAGTTTCAGTTTTCACTTAAATTCTTTTTTTTTTTTTGTATCTTCTGTAGGCCTGTAAATCTGTCAGCCACACCACAACTCCACCTAGACCAGTGATCCTCAACTGGTGAGTCATGTCGCAGGCCCATTTTCAGAGGGTTGGGGTGCCTTTGCATGGGCAGTATAAAAAGTCTTTTTGAAACTACATCTCAGTAGTTGGACTTTATTTCATGTTTTTGCATTAAAGCGCCGTTGGGTCCATTCTAAACGGATGAAGTTACCGAAAGTCTTCTGTATGTCATAGCGGCCTATGAAGTACTGTGGATTGAAATATGAACACAAGGCTGTTCAGTAAGTATCCACTGAAAGCAGGGTCATCACAGCTACATCAATATTCTTGAAACATTGACCCCTAAGATGCACTTTTTTGGCTGTAATTAAAATGCAGCTAACTGAGCGTAAAAAGGGGAATGTTTCCCTCTCCAGCATCGCCACCTACTGGTCATTTTGGTTTATGATTAAACACTTGTTTTTTTTTGTGTTGGCATCAGTGATCCTTTATTTTCTGCGAAAATCAAAATCTGCGAACTGGAGCCGGAGCCCCCCGAGCCTAAATAATGTGTTTAAAATGTTTGAAAACCGCAAAAAAAGTAGCGAGGCACTGCAGTGAAACAAGACAAAGGCTCAACTGTGGTCTTTCTGTTACCTTCACAGCCTCTGGCTCTGAACCGTAGTAAAGAAACTGCTCTTTCATCTAACCTCGTTTTCATTTTGCCGTCCCACGACACACACACTACATTACCCATAAGGCCACCTTCTTAAAGGGGCCAAGCTGGCTCACAACATTTCTTCGCTGCGAGAGAACGCGCACAACATCCTGTGATGTTTCTGCAATTTTTTCTTGAATTTTTTAAATATTATATATTTCTGAAAAAATCAGCGAATAAACTAAATTAAAGCGTGGAACTTAAAGCGTGAATTAGATCACTGTAATCTGTACTATCTCAGGTTCAAACTGCTCTGTCTTTTCATTGAATAAATCTGAGAAGTTGGAAGATTTTCCTTGACCTGGGTCGCTTGACTTGTCAGTTTGAGCGACGGTGGGTCCCGAGGCCATGACCAGTTGAGAACCACTGCCCCAGACCATATACATGTTTGTGAAATTGGCAGTTGTGGATTTGGGAAAGCTCATTTAAACAAAGATGAATTGGACTTTTCCCAGTCAACTGACATCTGGTGACAGATCTCTACGAAAGAAAAAAAAAGTACCTGGAAGCGGCAACATCATATTTTGTGCCTTTCAGTGCATGGTAGCGGCCCTCATGTCTGGTGGTTGTCATGATGGTGGTGTACCAGTTGGGAGGCCGGAACGTGACCTGGTACTCTGATTTCATAGAGAAACACATCGGCACACTCGCTTTGTAGTTGTGCTTCCTGGACATGAGAGCAGGGAGAGTTTTAACAGCACTTTCAACACAGCAACAGAAAGGTAACTTTCAGAGAAAATCAAAGGCAATATGGCACAACAGAGTATCCCACCTGAAGCAGGGGTTTCTGGGTCCCCGGGAAACACCTCCCTCCACTCCACTGAGGAAAATCAACAATTACACACATAAACCCTACAGGAAGTTGAATTAAAAACCTGAAGAAAACACAGCAAATGAAAAAAAAAAAAAAGCTCACCTCATCGTGTAACTTCTTAGCTGCAGGATGGTTTGTGAGATGAGGCGGCGGAACGGAGCGACGGTTTGATTTTTTTTATGGAAATAAACAACGGGTGACGCGGCCCGTCGTCAAAACAACACGCTGCCAGTGATGATGGGAGATATAGGCTCAAAAAATGCCCCAAAGCTTCATTAATAGAACAATGAAACTATATAAATATAGATAGAAGGTGGCGAACTCATGATAACTGGTACGCAATATCAAAACTGCGCTTTTATTTTAGTCCACTAGATGGCGCGCACACACTTCAAAATGTCCATGAAGTCCACTGAAGTCCTGCTTAAACCACTGAGCCATGCAGGGCCAACTAATTCACCCTTTAAGACAGTAAAACTACATAAAATACCTTTTGTGATTTGTGAATATGTTATTACATTTTTGAAAAGGCGAATTAGGCCTTTTTTTTGTCAGACTATTTAAGACCAGGTTTCAGATCAACAACAAGAACACAGGTTTTTGGTTCCTGAAACCTTTATTTGATATGTGAAAATACTTTGAATGCTTTGAAAAAATCAGCGGAATAACACCTTCTGCTTCTGCCTTTCTCCTGAAACGGAGTCGTCTTCCTTCTCCACTGTCAACAATCATAATGACGCTTAATAATAATGTCACAAAAGACAAAGAGTGACTGTGAGATCATTTCTGGTGGATAGTCAAATAGTACTTGGGTTAAAAAAAAAAGAAGAAGAAGAAGAAAAGGAACAAAAAGAAAATATGTCACATTTCCTTTATCAAAGAGACGACTTGCCTCAGAATACATATTATTGTGTTTGTCTGTGACAAACAGACAACACAGCTGGGTTATATTTGTTGCATGGCCAAAATATAAAATAACAGAAATATGCAAGACATGGTAGATGAGGTTAAGACTCTTACCAACTTTGTATATCATCTACAGTCCATCCTGCACAAAGAGACCCTCTGTGGTTGGAAATTCCCCAAAATGTGCATATAAAAAATTGGCAAACAAACTAAGCGCTGTATTGCCTTCAGCTATTTTAAATATAAAGAAACATGAAATTGTAAGTACGTCAAACAAAAAAGGGAATGTGCTCAATTGGACTGATGACATGGGAAAAAGTAAACATAGATGTCGTAAGTTCTAATCTCTAAAATCAAAATTACAATGATCACAACCTCAGCCAGCGACAGGAAGTACCTTGATTTGCTCCATTAAATGTAGGTAGAGATTGAAAAGCACCATCATATGAGCTTTAGTTCATCCCATTCCTAATTAATATGATGTGGTTCCACCCTTTGCAGCTAGAACAGCTTCAACTCTTCTGGGAAGGCTGTCCACAAGGTTTAGGAGTGTGTTTATGGGGGATTTTTGACCATTCTTCCAGAAGAACATTTGTGAGGTCAAACACTGATGTTGGACCAGAAGGTCTGGTTCTCAGTCTCTGCTCTAATTCATCCCAAAGGTCTTCTATCAGGTTGAGGTCAGGACTCTGTGCAGGCCAGTCAAGTTCATCCACACCAGACTCTTCCATCCATGTCTTTATGGACCTTGCTTTGTGCACTGGTGCACAGTCATGTTGGAAGAGGAAGCTCCAGCTCCAAACTGGTCTCACAAAGTTGGGATCATGGAATTGTCCAAAATGTCTTGGTCTGCTGAAGCATTCAGAGTTCCTTTCACTGGAACTAAGGGACCAAGACCAGTTCCTGAAAAACAACCCCACACCATCATCCCCCCTCCACCAAACTTTACACTTGGATCAATGCAGTCAGACCAGTACCGTTCTCCTGGAAACCACCAAACCCAGACTCTTCCATCAGATCACCAGATGGAGAAGTTGTGGTTTGTCTCTCCAGAGAACGTTCCTCCACTGCTCTAGAGTCCAGTGGTGGCTGCTTTACTCCACTGCATCTGACGCTTTGCATTGTTCTTGGTGATGTCTGGCTTGGATGCAGCTGCTCCACCATGGAAACCCATCCATGAAGCTCTCTGCTCTGTTGTTGAGCTAATCTGAAGGACACATGAAGTTTGGAGGTCTGTAGTGACTCTGTAGAAAGTTGGTGACCTCTTCTCTCTATGTTCTTCAGCATCCTCTGACCCCGCCCCCTCAGTTTACGTGTCCCACCACTTCATGGCTGAGTTGCTGCCGTTCCAAAACACTTCCATTTCCTTATAATACAGCTGACTGTTGACTGTGGAATATTTAGGAGGAAATTTCACAACTGGATTTGTTGCGCAGGTGTCATCCTATCACAGTTCCACCTGGAATTCACTGAGCTCCTGAGAGAGACCCATTCTTTCACAGATGTTTCTAGAAACAGTCTGCATGTCTAGGTGCTTAATATTACACACCTGTGGCCATGGAAGTGATTGGAACACCTGATTCTGATGATTTGGATGGATGAGCAAATACTTTTGGCAATATAGTGTATCTCTGGCTCAGAGAAAGCAGGCAGGCAAAAAGATATTTGCTTAGAAACTGAGAATGAAAATGTTTTGACAGCTTGGGACGAGGAAGTGACGAATGGAACTGACTAGAAGGAGCTTCTCAAATTTAAGATAACAGAATAAAGACAGAACGTGAAGGAGCGAAACGTCTTTACTGCTTCGGCCAAGTCCAAGAAGATCTCAGGTAACAAACCTCAAAGGAGTTGCTAGGGAAACATAGCATTTTACTTTCTCTTTGTCACAGCAGCAGAGGGCAGTGAATTCAACTAACAGTGCCAAAAGAAAAGACTGTTTACTATATAAATATAAAAGATTTCAGCAACAGGAATAAACAACGAAGAATAGAAATGAAAAAAAAAAAAAGATTTTATCTACCGACTGTCTGAGACACTTATTTCAAAGGTCCCAAATGGTCAAGTCAAAGCACAAATTTGAATCTGAATTTAAAGTTGCATGTAGATTTAAAAGGGACATTACATAACCTCAAACAGAAGAGTTTTTTTTTCTGAAACTAAAGAAACCTGGGTTAATTATGGAATAAAGGCAGCAATGCATGTTGCATCTATTTGATTATTAGTATTATTTATGAGTTGGTTATTGAAAATGACAATTTTTCATATGGTTTTGTTTAAGAACAACACTTTTTTAAAATAAATGTCCTCACATATATTGAAAAAGTCCACTGTTTTCCTGCTTTTTCCACACGACTGCAGGAAAAAAGGCAGGCAAATCCATCTCTTCGTATGTGCCCTTCATTCTGGGTGAATTTGGAGTGAAAATGATGCAAAACGTCTGAAAAGAAAAAGCCTGGAATTGAAAATCAGAGGCCTGTGGAGGATTCTGGGTATCTGAAGACTTTTCCCATTAAGGGTGTCTGACTGCAAGTGAAGAAGAAGAAAAAAAAGATTATTCAGTGTCACGCAGAAGATATTTTAGTATTCAGTGTGAACCATGTGCAGAAATAGATTTGTTTCTCAGTGTTCAGTATTATTAATTCGACATTGGAAATGGCAGCGAGATTCATGATGAGATGTCAAAGATGTATTTAAATTATATATGCTGCAACACTGTTATTCAAAAATGTCACCACCAAATATAAAAGTATTATTTTTCTGTGATGAAAATGGCAAAACCTTCATTGTCTGTTTCTAACGAGCTTTTTGCATGTTCCTCCTCAGACTGCCTGACTGCCTGATGTTTATCTCCATATTCTTTATGAAGCCATTTGTTCCGCGGCGGGTTCACAGCCCAAAGGTAACTTACGGAGAACAATCTGAACAGTTCTGGTCCACACAGACTCTTCAGTGACCGCTGCACAACGCTGGCCGCCTTGGACATCCACCAAGAAAGACTCAGGACGGGGACAGAGAAGCTTTCAGTCTGCAGAGGTGTATAACTGAACAAAGGTGAAAGATTTGGGTAATTTGGCTTTAGTGTAGGATGATGAAGAATAAAAACAAGTTGCTTGGACACATGGATGGATGGATGAGGAAAAGAAGAGACAGCCAACCCTAAGAAGATGATTCATACAGTCAGATAACCCTGTTTAAAGAATCTGTAGTCTGGGGCACCAGTGGGACTTTACTGGGATCTGGGGCATAACTGGGAACGAGAGAAGGATGAGAAACATAAAACAAAACCAACATTATAAACTTACACTGTTTGCCTTTGCTGTAATTTTTACAGTAAAATACCACAAAATGCCCAGTAAACCTACCACAAAATATGATTACAACAAGTTACTGTAATTTGCATAGTATTATGGGCAAAGTGCCTTTATTTACAGTAACTTGCTGTATTTTTTGAAATTGTGGTAAATTACTGTTGACATTTACAGTAATGCTACTGTAGGCCTTTGTGATGGTAAATTTATGTCTAACTTTTAGTTTTAGTCTTTTAGTATAGTAAATTTTAGCTTATTTATTGTATAATTTTAGTTATTTTTATCATGTCTTTGCACTGATATCTTTTAATTCTCTTATTTATTTGGTTTTAGCCAGTAAAGATGATTTACTGTAAAACATTATTACAGTAAAGAAGATATACTGTAAAACATTATTACAGGATTAATACTGTAAGGTGGTAATTACAGTAACTTACTGGCAATAGTGTCGCCAGTAAACTACTGTAAAAATACAACAAAATGTCTAACAGTGTACCTCTTCAGTCAATGTAGGAAAAAGAAAAAGAATGTCTAAAACAGTGTGTCACAGCCGCGACTCTTTCATCCTCTTGGTCTAATAGGAAAAGACTTTCGACCTAACTCAAACTTTTCAAGGGCAGAATTACCCCCCTTGTCTCACCAGAAAAAGTCCAATAATAACCCTAATCATCTTCAGCAGCGTCTAATTAAATGATAATCACACAAAAACAAACAGTTCACGCGCCAGAGTTGGACCGCAGCTTTGATGAAGAACAGGATGAGCCTGATGGGGGAGACAGAGCGCAGTAATTGGACGGCTGAAGTCGCTGCTCTTCAAAAGAGTCTACATAAATGTGGAGGAAAGTATGAAAAGTGCATTATTTATAAATAATTTGCATATATTGATTGTAATTTGCATAAATAATAGGTTTCTTAAATGCCTTCGGATAGCCTATTTCTAATAGACTAGTGACTGTATTCGTTTAATATATTCGTGATTCTTATCGCATCATCATGTATTATGACTCAGGATCAAGGCTCGCGTGCGCTGAGAGCCATTGTGCCATCAAACTAAACTGCGTACTGATCAACAAGTCACCAACAGCACAGGCGCGTCTTTTACGCAATGCCAAAATCAATAAGTTATGCCATCCAGCCGTGCCATGCGAGATTTATTAGGTTACAAAGAAAAAAAAACTGTTTGTTATTTTGCAAATCCTTCACAGTGACCCATACTTTGCCAAGCGCAGTTTGTAATCCCTTAAAAGCCTCTTTACGCAGCGTGCCAGTGCTCCACAAGTGGGGATCTCCCAAGAAAACGTCGTGACCGCACTTTTTTTAAATTTTTTATTAACTAATGGCAATTGTAACCGCCCGTAAGCAACACTAAAAGGGGGCTCAATAAATTATGCTAATCAGTCGGAGCAGATTGGAGGCGTGTTGCTGCCTTAATGAGAGGGAGCCATTCCGCGCCACGGAAAAGCTCCGCCACGGGCGCACTGCCTCCCACTCCTCCAAGTATCTCGCTCCACGTTATCGTGCGTGACAGCAGTTTGCACTGCAGCAGCCCACCGTGCACAGCGTCGTGCAACAAGTTTGCAGGAGCCCCCCAGCACGCCGTCTGAAAGGTTGCTTTGGCTGGAGCGGAGTGGCGCGCCACTCATCACCACAAAGTCACTGAACGCAGCGTTGCAGGCGCGCGCTCTCTCTCTCTCTCTCTATCTCTCTTTCTCTCTCTCTCTCTCTCACGCACACTCATACAGACACACCACGCACACGCACACGCGCGCGCGCGGAGCAGCGTGCCAAACGTTCGCGACGCCACACCAGATGCGGTTTGCTCCCAGCAGCGCGTGCAGTTTGTAGTCAAGTGGAGATCGCGGACTCAGAAGGAGCGTCAGAGCGCGTGCAGAAATGGAGAAAGAAGAAGCGGCACCCCTGAAGCGACAGCGCTGCCGCACGACAGCGCTCAACATAATCTCGTCTCTGTGCTCCGTGGCGTCCATCGCGTTTTGCGTCCATCTGAGCATCGACGCGGCTCACGTCAAGAACCGAGTTGTGGATTTGGAGAGCGGGACCGGCGAGCACACCTTCATCCGTGGCCCCGGGTACTCGGTGGAAGATTTTAATTCTCTGATCCAGCAGAGAGTGGACGAGCTGCTCTCTCAGGTAATATTAACATTTTTTGCACTTGCTCCTCGCGAGTTCACTGTTTTCAGATGCGTAATTTCCCGTAAACGTGTGCGTATGAATGAAAGTGACGCTCTTTTCCGTTTTCAGCGCTCCTACGAGAATTTCGTGAGGATTCGGACCGCCAGACAGACATCACCTGAATGCAACTGCCCTCCAGGTAACAGAACTGCTGATCCGCCTGGTTTGTAGTTGCGTGGATGAGAGTGAAGCCGTGAAACCTGCTGGAGTGGATGGAGCTGAATGAATAAGAGCTTTCTGGACAGGTTCTTGTGTGATTTCATTGAAGCCGTTGACACATGACAGTTTGTGTTGATGGATTGGGGAGGTCTGGTGTGAAGGCTGCGGACAGCTGACCGGCCATTACACTTAACAGAAAGAAAGAGCTCTGTCTATACATAGAGGTGCTGAGAGGTTGTTTTGACTTGTGATGTTGTCTGTGCTTGTCCACTTAGGGAAAAGAAGAAAAAAAAAAAAAGAAAGAAAAAAAAAAATCACTGAAATTCACTTTTCCCACCAGTAGATGGAAACATTTATTCCCTCAGTGTCCTAATCACTTTGGGAAGGAGCGAAGATTGGGTCAGTCGGTGCAGCAGTTAGGGAGATGTTGCTGAGGGGTTTTTAAGGGAACGCTCTAAATTTGATCAGAAATGATGAGTTTCTCTGATCTCTGTGTAGCATCAACATCAGCATCATGTGCTTTCATTTGGAGAAACCTGCTTCTCCTAACTGTGTGGTTGACAGTTCCAGTTTGAATGCATGCAGTCCTGTGCAAAAGTTTGGACCCCCTCTTAATATCCTTTTTTTTTTTTTTTTTTTGCATGCCAAAACATAATGAAATCAACTGATCGCTGTGGGTCTTAGACGAACAACAACATATCCTTTTTTCTCCCCAACTTTCTATTATTTAATTCATTCAGCAAGAATGAATCTTAAAAGGAAAACTTAATGTGGGAAATACTAAGTACCCCCTCACTGCTTCCATGGGGTTTCAGAGGGTTGAGTTGCAGCCAGGTGGCGCTAATCACCAGCCCTTTATGAATTAAACATCAGCAGGCGTGCAGACCTCTGCAGAAGCTTGGAGCGTTCAGGTGTGTGATAACACAATGCAAAGGAGGACAGACATCAGCAATCATAAGAAGCAACTGTTGCACATTGTTATGGGAGGGATTATAAATCCACTTTCAAGCAATTTCGACTTCAAGGTTTTATGGTGAGAGAAACACCTCACACCCACCGTCGAGCACGGTGGTGGAGGGTACCTCGCGGTCACTGAGATGACCACGAGCTCCTCCTCATACCACAGTATTCTACAACCAAACGTCTCACAGCTGAAGCTTGGTTGAAGACGTGCTCTGCGACGATTCAAAGCACGCCAGCAAACCAGATTTTTAAAACGGCCTCGTCAAAGCTCAGACCGCAGTCTGTCTGAAATGATGTGGCGGGACCTTGAGCGAAGGATCGGGCCAGAATTCCTCCACAATGACACGAGAGACCGATAAAGTCAAACATGAAACAAGTACTTCACGTTATTGCCATTAAAGTCGGATCTACAAGTAAATGTAACCAGTTCAAGAGCTCCTTTAATGGCTCGAAGATGAGATGATAGTTTTAGCCTCTTAATAGATAGTAATTTAGATCACAGGAGCAAACATCTGTGTTTCAGAGTGAAGATTCTGTGCTTTAGAAATGAATGACAGGATACTTTTAGGTCATTTCACACAGTTGGGGAACCGTCAGACTCAAACTGACTACGTGACTGGACCCCCGTTCGACTTCAAACTGCAGGAAGCTGAAGTTTTTACACAACTTTTAAAATATGAAGAAGAATGCTCAGCATCACGACCTCAGTCAGCTTCAGAAGGGAATGTTGCACAGAAAGAGCAAACCTAATGTAAGTGACCTTTCTTGGAAAGTGCCGGTTGCTCTGCAAGCACCTTTTTTTTTTTTCAAGCAACCAAAGGGGCTTATCTGTTGTTGATGCTGACCCTTTTTTTCCCCCCCTATTCTGGGAGGGAATGCAAAGATAAGTCACATAAAGCGACAAAATTATGATGACACGCATAGCGATCTAACATGGTTAGTTGTAGAAACATGACTAGAGAAGGTGATAATCCTAAATGAATGAGCGCTCTTGCTTTCACAAATGGTTTTATCAGCTGCAAATGACTCATCTGCTGAGTGGGCACGCCTGAATTAATGAGCCAGGAGGGGTGGAAGTATTAACATTAATGAGACCGTCACAGTGGCGCTGATCTCTGTTCTTGATCAAACGTCTGCTCCTTATTCCCCCCCCACCACCACCACCACCACATTTCTGTAAAGGGCAGAAATAAAACAATGAAAACAGCTCGCATGAAATGAAGTGTGACGATGCTAAATCCGAGGCGGCCCCAAACCGTCCTGGAAGCTGGCAGCGCGTCCCTCCCTCTGATCATCTCAGCTCATTATCAGAGCTATGATTTCATCCCGAGACCATATATCATAAATAAACTTTGAAGCGTGTTTTAATGTTAGGCTGTTTGTGCGGGGGAGCTGCATTACAATGCAGCGTGCAACATATTTCGTGAGAGCTGAGTGAGCTTCTTTTCCGAGCAAATAACTTCACACTCGATGAATTCTGAATAGGTTCACTCAGTAAGGATCCTTTCTTCTGACTAGGAGTTAGCCCGTGGCTCAGATGTGGCTTCTTTTTTTTTTTTCTCTCTCTCTCTCTCTGAGTGAGGACCATAATGTGCTTTTCACAGTCTTCACTTTATTACTGTCAAAGAAGATGGAGTGGTTGTACAGGCGCAGCAACGGTTCATAGCTCGGGGATATTTTTGCTTCAGAATCAGGGGAAGTTTTAGCTGCTTTTTATCAGAAGAAGGACTGCCGTGAGCTTTAGGTGTATTTTGGTCACAATGTAGATCTGTGTTGATAAGTTTTCTGCTGGCGCCATTAGTCATCATAACAGTTTTGCTGTCAGTGTAACTGAATGCATGTCGACACACAGATTTTTAAGTAACAAGTGGATAGCTCCCAGAAACCTCCATGACCTTCAGAGGATGGATACGATCGAGTTTGCCGACTCAGACATTCGTCCTCTAATGCAACGTGCATGTTTATTGATTTTTTAAAATTCTTCTATCAATGTGTCACAGCTGTCACATGCACATAAAAGATCTGCAAAGTTAAACAGCCCAACCGTGTCACTTAGCGGACAGCCGGGGTCTGAAAAAATGTAATTCAGTTCAGCCATTCAGATCGTCAGGGTCCTGTGACATCACAGATTAGATCTTTTCATCCACCCACCTTCACAGCTTTCACTGCTCCCCTGCCGTGAGGAGCGCTAAACCATAACCAAGCGTCCTCCGCTTTTCTCTCCGTTCACCTTAAATGGCACTGCCAAACTGAACCGTTGGTTTCGTGCTTCGTAGCTACTTTTCAGACTTTGACATGCGCGTCAACGAATCAAACTGTGGCTGTTCAAGTAGAGCTTGCTAAAGAAACTGTGCATGTTTCAAAAGTTGAAACTGGGGGAAAAGATATTTGACTGGTTGTTTATGGTATGATGGAGGTATATCAGAAACACCCACCTTCCAGATTTGCACACACCGATTTCAAAATATGCATAAGTTGCAGAGGAGGGGGTGGAGTCAAGTCTCGTTGGCTGACTCCGCCCCCTGAAACTGGCTGCTATGAAGAGAGCTGTAAAAGATTCATTCATTCAACTCATATTTAATCTTAAGACATCAATTCAACATGTCAGTGACATATGGTGGCGTCTTGTTTTTTTTTTAAGGTTTTGAAAATAAAAAGAAACCAATGCGATGCTGTCCCGTCTTATCCCTTCGTAGAAACTGCAATGAAGGACGGAGTAACTGGCACCTGTGATGAATCTGAGTCCAGTGAGATGAGAGTTGAAGCAGCAGCATGTCTACAGGCGATATCACCATAATCCAAAAATTCTAAGAAAAAAAAAAAAAACAATAATCCATTTTCTGCAGTACGAAGGGAAATTAGATTTATTTCTGAGTAAATACCCAATTTTGAAAGTTGAAATGGGGGCTGCTGTGTTCCCTCCTGTTGACATTTTGACCAAAATATATCAGACAAGTCTCAGGAATTCTGTTAATTCATTTTTTTTTCTTTTTTAAGGTTATAATATGTCTCCTTGAAGATCTCAGATTTAATTTTTCTTTTTGCGTTATCCCTTTTTTTGTAGTCCAGGAGGTTAAAAAATAGTCTTAATTAAGAAAGCCGAGGCCCAATCCATCTCCTCCAAAGGGACAGGAGCTAAAACAAAAAGACATTGATGGTAAATCCTCATGAGTTTAGTGATCCCCAGGCATCGAAGCTGACTATCACAGTTTGGAATAAAACTTTGGTGATGTTCTTTGTTCTTTTCATTTTTCTTTTAAATTATTATTTTTTGTGTACCTTCTCCCTCCTTGGGATCTGCCTGGTGTTTAATGGAAATATTATAAAACACGTCGTCATCAAGCCAGGGTGCTTTGCTCTTTCCCTATGTACTCACCCATACACCTAGCCCCCCCCCCCAAAATTCTGCAGCATTTCTTGAAACCGACGGCTTGGAAATGCCCTGGCAGCTCAGCGTTGACCGAAGGAAATGACAACATACAACTTGCAATTTGTGGGAATTTGGTTTTCGCCTCTGAACGCTCTGTCGTAGTTGTAAAGTGTGAAGGGGCAGCGGGGTTGGGTGGGGGGGTGTATCAGATTAAAGATATGTCCTCACATAAAAAAAAAAAAAAATAAGCAGATGCTGCGATGCTTTGGCTTGCTTGTCAACTTTAGACTTTGTACACGCGTACACAAAGGTCACAGTGTTCTCTGCTTAATCACTCCTTTTCTACTCGTTGCGCCCAAGCTGCCCCCCCCCCCCCCCCCCCCCCCACCACTGTCACCTGCCCACCCCTGCCACACAAAGTGAGTAATCCAAGTGGCCTGATACAGTTACAGTTCTGCCAATTCCCTCAGATATCCTCACCCCTGCAGGCGATTGGTAATTAATCACTGACAGCTCCTGAATTAAGCCCTCTGTGTGGTTTGGAAGCAGGAGGTGCCCTAACAGCCTTGTAATTGCGGGTGCGAGGTAAAACTAAGCAGACTTCCAGGTAGCCGCTGTGGCCAGCTGGTTTCGGTTAGGTGAGTCAGGTTGGGCAGACTTTGTGACCAAGCGAGGAATGCGCGAGGCTTTGCATGGGGGCCGGCGTTGAAGAGGCGGCTCTCGCTTTGATTGCTGCTCCACGTAGAGAATAACGTTTCACTGCGGCTGATTTAGTCGGGAAGAGCCTGACGTACCAGGCTCAGATTGTAAATCAGTCTCATTTTAATGAACGTGGCGTGATTTTCATCATGATGAAGTAATCAGAAGTGATACTTTTTCAATTCTCAGATAAGGTTGATTATAAACGGCAGGAAGCTCGAAATGGCACAGATGGCGTCTTTGTACCCTTGACACCGCCGTCTTTATGAGAGATGGCGGTAGAATGCCAGCTGAAAGTGAAGAAAATGACTGCGGGGCGTGACAGGGTGGCACACTTCCCTCTTTTTTACTGCGTATTAACCTGAGGGAGCGCTGGATGAAGAGCAGATGACATGATTTTTATATGAGCCAGGTCACTTCAGCGCTCTGCTGCAGACTGAAATACCTCAGGCCGAGAGAACGGGGCCAGAAAACGCTCGAGCCCAACGGCTCATCTCGCGTGTCCTTGAACATTTCCTGGCGGTGGTCCTCGCCTGTCATTTCATGTGGAATAAAGCAGGAAGCGTGGAGATCCTGTCTTGGCCGCGCACACCGTCGCTACTTGGAGGTAAATGAAGGGGTTTCCATCACCGCAGCTCAGGGACACGCCCAAAACGTGAAATAAATAATTGTCCCCCGACTTTTAATTCGACGTCTTCCAAAAGTGTGTTGTAAGAAAATTAATGGTTTTTTTTTTTTGCCTCATTGAATCTCAGAATTGGACAGTGAAGACTTTTTAAGAGGTATTCCAGCGATGGAGGCTCTCAGTTGCGGGGAGCCACACAAGTCGTGGTTTCCTGCATGTTGCCTCTGCTTGTCCGTCGAGGCCTGACGTCTGAGGAGAACCCGCAGTGATGCTGGATTTATTTCCCTTAGAGGTGGGGGGGGGGTCTCCTGCTTGGACGAGTAACAGGATGTCCGCGCTTTCAGGGGACACCCAGGTGGTCGTGACACAACACGACTCCTTATTTCTTTGCCCTGTCACCTCCAGTGTACAGTCAAGGCTGTTGGTCCCCCTTGAAGCTCCCTCCCCCAGAATCCAGCAGCCCATTATCAGACGAACCTACAAACTCTCCGCCTCGTGACGCTGGACACCCCGACACTGAGTTGAAAGTTTCGACTGCCCTTGTTCCTCTGAGCACTGAGGTCTCCTTTGTGTCAGCCGAGCATCTCTTCCATTCCTCAGCCCACGTAGTCGTCCCTGACCCACGAGTATTCAAAGAGGCTCAAAGAGACAAGGAGGGTGTTTTTATGCTTGACTCCCTTCCTGAACAGCTCGTTTACTGTTCAGAACGGGGATTTTTTTTTTTTTTCTTTTCTGTGACACTACAGCGTTTCTACAGCCAGCCTGCCTCACGTAAGGTCTCCCGGGAGACACTTGTTAACAGTCGAGCAAATGTCACATCCAACCACCGGCGTACATGTGTTTTCTCTGGCTCAGAGCGCCGTCCGTCCCCCCCGCTGTCTTCATGAAGCGTTTCATTTTTCACTTGTTTAAGATGAATAATGGTCCCTCCACTGTCTGTCATCAATTTGAAATCCACGAAGCCCGCTGATGCCAGCATTCACTCTTGTCATGGTTAATTCTGGGCGCCGGGAAAACGAGGAAGGCCCGGCGCCCTCTCCACATGCTCTCTCTCTCCGTCGCCCCCGAGCCTCTCTTGCCCTCGCAGGCATGGGAAGACGTAAAGGGGATGCTGCCTCTCTGTACTTCATCAGTCTAATGTGAGCAAGTCACAACAAATAATACAAAAAAAAAAAAAAAATCAAATGAATGTGCCACAGCAGGGAAATGCCAACATGTGCTTGACATGCAAACTGCTGTTTCCACAGCCCGGCTACTGTCTGTGGGCATCACTAAAAACGAAACACGGGATGAATCTGAAAATGTGTTCGACAGTCGGTACCAGTTCACAGGCGAGGGTTGTGTTACAGCTCAGCTTTTCCATGTTAAGCTTCGACTCCAAATGATGTTTTTTCCCCCCAATTTTAGCTCTAAAACCGAATGAATTATATTACTGGGAGGAAGAACACTAAATTTTACAATCTGAGAACTGATGGCCCTCCAAGGTTCTACGGAACCTTAATTCTAAAAGTCAAAGTTAAAAAGAAAAATGACCAGAGTGACCTGCCCGTACGATGTAGTATGCAGTATGTAGAGCAAGATGGTACAACGGTTGTTGTGTTTGTACCGTAGAATAACCAAGGAAGCCAGTCATGACATCACTGCGATTGGCTCCTGCTGCAGCTTTATGGGATACAATATGAAAAGTCGACCAGCCAGTTGCACACTAGACACTTTTCCTTGAGTAGCACACCAGCTGGGTATTTCTTGCAAACTACTTTCTACGTTGTTGGTAATAATGAATATGCACCAGCAGTGTAGTGTTGGTTTTGAAGCAACGGTCATTTGACTGTAGAAATGTGGTCGTTCATCATGGCAGACGAGGAGCTGCGTCATCCGTTGACGTGGATGACTTGTTCTAAACAAACACGAAGATGTGTATCTTTATTTTTAGACGTGATGATGATGAAGACACACCGATCAAGCGCAACATCATGACCACTAGAGCAGAGCGATTTTATCGATTCTGCGATATATATCGATATTTTATTTCCCCCAGAGAGTATCGGATTTTTCAGCTGTGGGTATCGATATTCTAAGCTTCTTCCAAAACCCCCGTGTCCCACCTTTAAAAGCTCGCAAGCAACAATTTGCACTGTTTAAATAAATGAAACTATTTTTCTCAACAATTCTTTTATTCATTTTGTCCAGCATTTGCAAGCTGCCTGTCAGCCATATAATGTGTAATTGATGCTTTCAGTTCAATTAATTCAAACAAAGTCATTGGAACACTCAGAAGATGTCACCAAAATCAATTTTTCCCTTTAAAATCTTTCAGAAAATGATGTAAATGTATTGTAAGATGAATATCGATATATATCGTATCGTGAGCTGAATATCGTGTATCGTATCGTAGGATTAGTGTATCGCTACAGCCCTAATGACCACCCAGTCCTCCCTGTGCTCCCAGATGTTCTCTGACCAGTCTGGATGGAGAACATTTGAGGGTCTGAGAACAGATCTTTCAGGCCCTGTGACTCATCTAGATGGTTTATTCCCGTTACCTGTCAGTGGTCCATGATGTTGTGATGAAATGTTACACATTGAATTGTAGCGTTCAAAAAAAAAAAATGAAAAGACTTAAAGACAACAATTCTTTGATTTGCGTGAAGCATTAAAGACGTGCGTGTAATCCTCCACTCTAAATAATCCTGTGTTTGAAATGGTTATGGCCATTTTAAGAAGCACATATACTTTCTGAAACTGACATCTCTGCTTCTTCCCTAATTGAAAATTCCCAAATGAAGACAAATATTGGAGAATGCAATTACTGTTCGATTTCCGTTTCTCTGGCTAAACTGAAAGACCGGTTGAACAATTTAGACTGAAGCTTTCCTCAATATTGTCATATATATTATTGACAGAACAGCTGTTATCTTGATTTTCTAGATACACACACAGGACCTCAGTTGACACTAATCCTTTCACAAGCTTAAAGTAACAGAAAACATTCATTAAGGTTAATATTTCAGAATGTTCTCATATTTTTGAGGGATTTTTTTTCATTGTCCTTCTCTACATAAAAAAAGGAAAAAAAAAAAAAAGGGCAGTCCAATAAGCTCTCCAAAGACAGCAGGGATTCAGACGATTTCTCAAAGTGGAAAAAGTGATGGAGGCAAGCAGAGTTTGCCCGGCAGCGGGTCAAATGATGTATGTGCTCCCAGACTCCCCTGGGGCACCACAAAGACTCTGAATTCAAAGAAACCCTCGGAGTTCAAACTGAACTGCGGTTGGTGTTTACTGTCCGCTGGGCCGTGCACCACATTCACAGGCTGGTTTCCAGTAAAAGCGACCCTCTCCGCTCTGCTCGGTCCCCATTCAGCGGAAGAATATCATGTTTGAGATCTTGTTGGCGTGTTTGATGCATTTCCCTCCTCGCCGCCGCCGCTCACCAGGAGACTCGCCCTTTGCCGCCCCGGGCCTCTCCTTCTCCAGGCTTCGCTAAATGTGACATGAAATACGAGCCCAGCTGCAGATCTGAAAGGGCCGATAAACACGCAGAGCGAACATCTGAGCTCACGTCCACTCGCAAACATACTGTTGGACACCCGTGAGCCTAATTGGATCGCAAAGTGCGCGGATAAGCAAACTGAGACACATGTGGAGGCAGCAGTACCATGGAGACGTGTAGGAACCTTCTAAGTTGGCCCTTTACCAGTTGCAAAAGTCTTTAAGTTATTGCGGGACAGTTAATTTCATTTTCTAAATTAGGAGTGGGAGAAAGCATGAAATAAATGGATCGGAGCCATTCATTCTCAATTTTCTCAGCAAGCTGTGATATTAAAAACTGTGTGGGATGCGGTTTCATAATTTAGGCTTTATTTTTACTCCAATATTTATGAAGACTTTTTTTTTTTTCCCCCCCTTTTTTGCATGCAATTATTTTGGAACATGGAATGAAATGACTTGACTCATACGATCCAGTGCCCTGAGTGGCAGCGCACCAACTTTGCTCCACCGCTGTCTGTAAAAATTGAATTGATATGCAGAAAGTTACCTCACACAGCTGTCTGATCGCAGCTCAGAACCGTTCCAGAGCCTTTCATCCGATGATGAACGGGGCAGAAACGGCGGCGTCAGCCACAAAACAGGACGGGAAAACCCAGCGTTAACACAGACGACCTCGTGCACTTTAACGTAACCGGGCTAGCCACATGGAGCTTAAGTACTTTTACATGCAGCGTCGATGCAAAGCTGCGCATTTTCTTGAAGAAAACGACCTTCCCCGAAACGTCATTGGTCTGGATTTGTGCTGTTTTCCGAATTCATGCGGGGATGTTTGTGAATGAATTAACCCCCCTCAGTGGATGTGCTCCCAGTCAGAAGACCGACCCACAACATGTCAGAATATTTCATGCATATTTCATGCAGTTGCCTCGTTAACGTACACAGTGTTCATCTGGGCTGAGTGAAACCTCTCTTTTTGATTTTCAGAACGCAAACATCAGCCGAGATGACCCTTCTGTGGTATCATAGATGGTGGTTTCCTACGGTTTTCACCTGAGCTGGACTCAGTGAACCTCAGTGACACTTTGCTCCATATTTAACCTTTTTCACTCCGCCAGTCCAAATAGCTCCCTTCAGCTTTTCATCTCGAGCAGTTTTGAATCTCACCAGGTTCCGGTGCCGTTGCCATTACTGCGATCCGAACCCATCTTTGCGGCAAGAGTAACGTAAAGTGTCGTTTGAAATGCTCTGACGGCCTGCAGTTACTAAAGCAGGGCGTTTTCGTGGGTGCACCTGCCCACACAGAGTCGAAATATAAAGTTTCGGCGAGCTATTGGACCGCGGGGTGGACTTTTATTTTTCATGTCATGTCGTAGCTTTTGGGAAATAACGACATGACGTAAAATATGATGTGGTGTTGTTTATTTGCGGTCTCGCTGACCAGATTTTAAGGCCTGGTAACGACCGGGTTGTTTTTTATTTTTTTTTTATTGTGTCCTGCTTGATACAAGTTCTAAATTGAAAGAGGATATATTTTCCTTTTTATGTAACTGAACTGTTGTCAAGGTCATTTCCCTTCTTACCAGATGGACCAGGTGTCAGAACGGCTGACTGGACATGTTTAAAAAAACTTTGTCAGTGCAAAACTTTAAAATATTTGGAGGGAACCATCACGACGTCCTTGACCCTCAAAGAAAACTACCGTCACTGTATTTTCACTGCAGCCGCTGTTGAACATTAGAGGTTTTAGATGAATTACAGACAATCCACATTGCACCTGATTGAATGTGACGTGACTCGCCAGTAATCTGAGTTTGCCACAAGATATCTGGTACCCAGAGTAAGATGGAGGCCAGATTAGTTTATCTCCTCCATATACAGCCGAAATGAATGTCTAAAATCAATTTGAAGAAATACTGAACGTATCATAAACAGACTGCCGCCCAAATTGACTATTGTATTTCAGCTTCGGCATGCGCTTGCTGTCAGCTCCCGCAGACTTTCTCCCTTTCATGCAGCATAATAAATGACAGGAAAAGTCTTGCACACGTGTGGGTTTGGAGTCAGATCCCCAGTGCAACATCGACTTGATCATGAACTTGTTATTCTTGAAGCAGTTATTCATGCACCATTGGCCATCCCACCTCTGAACTGGGAGTTACTTTTTGAGGTGGAGGTCACTTGGCAGGAGCTGGCAAATGTCATGGACCAGTGACACGAGGGTGTAGGTTTCATCGGAGTGAAGTGAAGTGAGGAATAATGCGCCATAGCTCTGTGGAATTCAAGATTTAAGAAACACCGGGTCCCAGAAGACTGAAGACACTCTTGCTTGCGAATGTCATAGCCATAAATCTACATTTTACCAGCCCTAGATCCGGTTGCAGTCTGAGACAATGTTGCTGAGTTGAATGAAATGAATGACACTTTAAGTTAATATCCACACTGCTCTCTGCTGATGTAGATATTAAAGGTAGAAAATGAGACTTCAGCAAAGTTCTTATTAGCTTTCCATCACAGGGTGACTACAGCAAAATGGCTAAAACACACATCACCAGCCTCAATGTTAACCGTAACCATGAAGTATTGAGCTCACTGACGTCTGCGGTCGTAGCCTCTCGGTTGTGTTTGTGTTAGAGGTGGCAAAACAGGACAAAAACCGTAGTACAGGATATGGAGCTACCGCCGAGAGGTGCCACCTCAGGCAGGATGCAGTGCTGACAGAGGTCAGAGCGGAAAAAGTTGTAGGTTGCGGGAATTTCTTTGCTGCAGTGGGCAAAATGTCACGGCTGCTGGCTTTGCTGAATTAAAAAGAGTTTTCATGAACTCTGTGCCATTCAGTTATTACATATGGAGACTAACGCTCTTATTTGCGGTTCCATGCTGGCTTGCTGCAGTCGTACACTGAGGGAAGTGCATGGGGTTAGAGGTAAATTCCTTTTTGCAAGTGCAAGGAGCAGAGCTGAGAACTTGCAGGAGGGAGGGGAAAAAAAAAAAGGCAGTTGCGCTATTTCATTCTCGGTTTTCTGACATGACTCGAGGTAAACTGCTCTCCTCTGGCCCGGTCTCAGATTAGCGTGTGCTAGCCAAAGTCAACAAGGGAGGTGGTGAAGAAACGGCTTCCCTCATTTGCACCAAGGTTGCTAATCTCTCACTGGATCTGGTGTCAAGCAGGTCAAATTTGAGACGTAAAATTTGCGCTCAAACTTCAGTCTTGCAAATGTGAAGAAAGGATACATTAATTACTTGGTTTTAAAACACCACCGTGGAACATTCACGGTGAGCTGCTGGCAGAAACTGAACATAATGTTTAGGGCTTTATTTTATACGTAGAACCACTTGTAAAATAACCATTTCTTTTCTTAAATAGCTTTTCCTTTGTGTTTGCGAGGCTGAGGCGTATGCGTGTGTCGGCAGGGTTGGGGTTTGGCTGCTCAGTTGGTTGTAAAGCTCAGGTTCACCATTAGATGTCACTAAATCCTTCACGTTGCTTCTTTTAAACGGCTTTCCAGTCCTTCTACAGGCGTGATGAAAACCAGAGAAAGCAGCAAACTCTTATGTGGATCCACTATACAGAGATATAAATCTGTGAAGTAGATTTAAAAAGACTGAGAAGCAGGTGTATTAGTTTCCTTTAAAACAGTGCTGAGGTTTTTCTGGGCTTTGTATTTAAGTAAGTTAGAAGGGAGTAGGGCGTAGATTTAGGCTAAGGCACACTCGAACACACCGTGTACGCCGCATGCTCGCATGCAGAGCATACGAATGAGCGCTGTCCCAAATATATAGGGGGCAATATGCTCCTGCCAGGAGTGGCAAGGCAGAACTTTACTTCTTTGGCTGCTTTACCTGATTTGCCGCCATGACGCTGCCAAGGTTTGACTTTTTGTTAGTTTAGATATCAATAAAGATATCAATAAAAACAAACTTGCACACAGAAAAAGCGGTCTGCTGTGTGCAAGTGTGGAAAACTTGATCCGGCGCCTGGATTTCAATATGCATGACAGAGGCTAAAATTGTTAGAGTAATAATTGAGTAAATGACGCAAATAACTAGTAAAACAGGTCAATCGAAAGTCACAAAAACATGCTCCTGCCACCTCTTGATCTCAAAATTGGGTCATGTGGACGGCCTTTCCAAACCCACCCGTACTTAATTGCCATGTGCTAAAGAATTTCCCATGTGCACACAAACCAGTCAAGTCTGGAGCGGCCTAATAATTGTTCATTCAAACCAGCTCTTTGTGCTGCTGTCTGTTCTCAGGCTGCCAGGACCTTTTTTTTTTTTCCCCCCTCATAGCAGTCATCGAGTAAGATCCCGCCATGTTTGCGATAATGGCTCAGAGCAGGCGAAATATTCTCGACTTGAAAAGGGGTTATCTGCGACTCCTGGCTGCTTTCACATCCGTGAATCCAACCAGGAGCAAAGCAGTGTTTTACATACAATTGTCGATTCCTCTCGCTGTGCCCTTTGCATCGTCCACATGCTTGTTTCTCCCTCCCTCTTCAGTTTCAGTGACAGCAGCATGGCAAAGCAAGCTGTTTGGGGTCTTCAGCTACCGCCTCCGTTCACGACTGGACAACAAACAGCAAGGACAAACATGGAAACGGCAATGGCAGAAGGCTGATTTTGTTTTTAAGCGGAGCCGTCTATGTGTGCGCTGCTGATATGGTTCCCCCATGAGAAAGTTCAGGTCACAGAGTCCCTCCACAAACGAGCCTCAGAATAGAGATTTACTTATTTATTTCATTTTTTTTGTGCCTCAAAGTCGTTGAGGGGAAAACAGTAAACAAACAGGATTTTTTAGCAAGCTCCCTGCAAAAGGGTACATACATCCGTGACACTTTGAATGACAAGTATTATGAATGTCTTTGGAGGCCACATTAAATGGTTCATGAAAATAACAAGCCCCCCTGAGAGACGAGTGCGCCTTTTCTGCGTTACACGCTTCGATGATCGTAAATGGTATACTGTTCCGTCTGCTGCGACAAAATGTCCCGAAAAACGTTTCACCCCGGGTAATCTTTCCCTGTTACTGTGCTCTGCTCCGTGGCGATCACGAGCAGTGAACCGGCGGGACTTTCGGCGCTTCGCGGAGGCGCTCAGATGACTCGGTGTTTTCATGGATTTTACCTGAACTCACCACTTTCATCAGGAATCCATTTATCTGAAACTCGAGACAAAGCGTCCAGCTGGTCATTACTGATGTCTTCGAATATCAAACCTGTCACTTTGATATTGTAGCCTGTTCGGTTGTGTGTGAGCGCACGTAGGAAGCTGTGCTCATGCTAGACAGACCTTTTGGCATGACTCCTGTTTCACACCAAGAAAACAGAGCCTATCAGACTCCCAGAGAGCCCGGGTTTGAGATGAAACACAGACATGTGTGTGTGTATATGTGCTGTGCATGTGTACGTATGCATCTCTGGCTTTCCTCTGCCACATACTGACATTTCCAACTTGCGCTGGAGTAAATACGGTCTTCGACCACAGCAGGTGTGAGGAGGTGAACTGGTGGCAGGGGAGGTCCGAGTCCTTTCAACCCCGGGCCCACAGTGAAACCGTCCTGGAGAAGTCAATATTTGCAGTATCAAAGCCGGTCCTGTTTTGGTATCAAACACCAGGCTGCACAGAGGCAAGGCTGTCCTTGAATCCAGCAGCAGTTGCACTATAGTTCAATGCTAGCTATTGTTAGCATAAACGAACATACATTCTCTATAGGCTACAGAACCTGCGTTAGACACGGGGCTGTTTGTGGCATCATAGTTTTTTGCCTAATCTTTTGTTCTGCAGCGAACACCTCCGCTCTTGCTGTGGTGGAGAAATAATTATGAATAATGGGTCAATTTTGGTGTTACGTGATGTTAAATGCGTCGCTTGCAGGCTTATCTGACTCTGCAGGCTGCCCTATAGAAATCTTCTGGAAAGTTCAAATAACCAGGTTTGTTTCATGAACATTACATTTTAATTAAATGGGTCTATTTCCACCAGTCGATTGCTCACTACCCCCCCACCCCCCTCACCCCCTCACCCCCCCCCAGCCTCAGACAACAGAGGTATAATGACTGTAGCTGCTAAATACCACCGTGAAGTATTTAGCAGCGGGAGCAAGCCAGATTTTTCCCCGGCGTTTGGTAGTGACTCAGAGTTCAGTGTTGTCAGGTCTAATCTGTGTTATGAGGTTCCTGTTCAATATGGTCTTAAAATATAACTGGTCTTCCTTTTGCACTTGGGTTAAATATGTTCTATTTTAAGTAAAATTATTCCAGAACACTTAGTTGTTATTGGGAAAAGACTTTAATGGTGCTTTATGGAGACAAACACACACACAAAAAAGGAAACATCTGGTATTTTATTACTTTTGAATTCAAAAATTAGAAAAGTTAGTCCTTTGACTAGTCAGCACAAAAGCTCTACAAAGTTACAGGTTTCCAAGGTTTGGCTTATTAGGTTTAGTTGGTGTTTGCTTGAAGAGAAAAAGAGGAATTGCGAAATGTTGTGACTAATTTTGCTACTTACATTTTTACAATACAGATAATTTTTCATTTTTTTCTTTATTAGAGTCTACCTAAGTACCACAGAACATGACATGTAAGGAGGAAGCACTCGCACTCATTTTGCAGATCTGTACCTTGCCGGTCTTCCATGCGCTAGCGGCTCCCTCCAGTTATTCCAGGCAAAGTAGGCAGCATCGCCACTCGTGCAGCCACCAGTGCTGATATTTGCCTTGTCGAAATGACGGGAACATAGCCTGGGAATTCTTGTGAGGTTCAGCATGTCGACGTTAGTCCCAGTCCTGTCCTTCCCTTTGTGCTGAATCACTGCCATCTACTCTGCGCAGAAAGATCTTCTGGCTACTTCTTTAGCCACGTCAGCAGAGGCATCGGAAGTATTGGAATTGAGCCTTCCAATCCTATAACTTTTTCATTGTTTAGTTGAACGTAACATCAATTTAACGTGACATAGGGCTAATTTTGAGGTCAGAATAGGGTTTTAGCAAAATCTAGACATTAGGCGTGTTTCCACCAGCCCGGGATACGAGGTAGTTTTGTCAGGGCTGGATCATTGATGCTCCTCCATTACTAGGGACGGGCCCGCTAAAGAGGATTTCAGTAACCTTTAAATGCCGAAAAATGTTCCTCAGGTTCTCAGAGCGGTCCTGATAAACATCTTGAGCAGGGGTGGTGGTGTTGACTCCCTGACTGGGTACTCTGTGAGCAGGAGATGACGTCACTCAGCTGCCAGATGTCCACTTTGCATGCAAGTCGTACTTTGTTTTTCTTTTATTTCTTCATTTTTGCAAACCTCTTCTTTTCTTTTTTGGTGGTTCTCAAACGGTGAAAGCTGTGCACTACTGACCCCATGTGGTTTGCAGTGGTAGTTTACGTGAAACCTTCCCTGTCACTGTCAGTGGAGACACGTTGGCTGAAAGGACTGGGGAGGAGGTCGGGCCTGTTAAAATTCCAGCCTCCTAGTTTTACCCAGGAACCCCCGCTAGTGGAAACGTGAGATGGCAATGGGGGTGATGTTACCACCTCTAGTTTTGAGCAGCCTGCACTGACGGTTCATTCTGAGCATAAACTTTATGCCAGAAGCGGTTGATGAACTGGGTTCAAAACTACCTTTGTTTATGTTTGCATGCCGTGAATTGTTGAAGGCAACAGAAACAATGCTGGGTAGACTAATATGTTTACATGGTAAAGGTGGTGGTGGTGGGGGGGTCCAAGCAAATAATTTTGAAATGTGGGGGGGATCTGTCCCCCTCAAATATATTAATTGCGATGTCTATGCATGAAGAGTCATCCATGAAGGGATACATGTGTAGCTTCTTTGCTTTGGAGCTATGTTACACTCGACAGCTTCGCAGTAGGGTTGCTTGAAGGTAGAAAATGTCATAAAATGAATGATCTGCATCGCTTGTTTTGGCTTGTCGCCTAGAAGTGGTCGTGACTGTTAAAAGCCCCAAATGCAACCTGCGACTGCCACCTAGCAAACAAAAAAAAAGCACTATTTCACGGTACTCAGGTGGCAACTATTCAAAAGGCCTGGGCTGCAACACGTCTATATAATATAGTCCATGTTGCTATGACAATTTCCTTGATGCGTTGTAGCAACAAATGTGATGTCGGCTACAACAGTGTAAAGATCCATTACAGTGTTAACCACTATGAAACCTCTATGAGCTTTCACACACACTACATCCCCACTTGGAAGAAAAAAATCTACCGAAAATGCACTACAGAAGAATATTACTTGATTACATTTGACAGCTAGCAAATTCTATTTTTTATGCGTACTTACCATTAGCAGTCTCTTTAGTACGAATTTGTTCTGGTTTGTCGCACATCAATCATCACTATAATAATTATATGCTGTTAGTAGAAAACCATTAGTCTCCTCTTCACAGTCATGTTAGTCTCTCTCTTTTAAATATAAGATATTTTTAGATCGGTTGCTGCATTTGCAGCACTTTTTTGATATCCTTTCTGTAAGAAAAAACCCCCTTTTTATTCGCCGTGGGTCCACAGAGCCCACATTTTAATTCCACTTTTAAGACCTTCCCACCACATATTTTAATTTCAAGGCGTTCACAGGAGACCAATGTGCACGGGTGTCTCCAGTCATCCCTTTAACAGCGTCTTGAAAGTGTGTGGAAAACCACTTACATGTCTTTGCTTTGATTTTCAGTGTGTACAGAGGGGTTTCCATCGCAGACTCTCTCATGTGGTCCACTTATTCGGCTCCTGTCTGCTCACTGAAACTATCCTCTCACGGGGCTTCAAGACAAGACAGTGTCTTGACTTTCTCAAGATGCGATGTGTTTTTCTGTTCAAGGTCGCACACCTTATGTTTACAGTGAGGGAAAGTCTGTAAATGTAAAAGAGCAACGTGTTTTTTTTTTATAGTATTATGCCTCTGGTAAAGCGGAGACACCGTCTGAAGTAAACAGGTTCTCTAAGCCAATTATGTAGTTGTGACCAAGATGACATGAGTCATAAAGAAAAGAAAAACTACCCAAAAGAACTCTGTTTAAGATTTGATGAGACAGTTAAGTGCAGTTTAGGATTTGGGCTGTGTACCACTTTGGGTTTCACACGTCCTCTCGGACAAGACGCGGATCAGCAACACTTCAAGGTACTGCATTAGCGGGAGCCTGCGGTAAACAAGCCAAGCAGCGCGCTGCCTGCCCAATTCTCCTCCGTTGCAGTCTTTTTTAGTGTCCTTTTATAGCCTCCTTCCTTCCTCCTCACACTCCAGTCTGCCGAGAGGCCGTGCAGGCACGCCGGGGAGTAAGGAAGTCAGTATGCTTCATTAAGTGAATATGGCACACCACGCATGTCACTGAAAACAACAGAGGCTCTGTTCAGGAATGAAATGACACTTGGAAATAATAGTCAGCCAGAAGCTGCCTTAAAGGCATCGCTGATGGTTATGAGACCTCCTGCGGTGGTTCGCAGATTTTTATTTTATACGAGCGAGTTGGAAATGTTGAAAACGGTCTCTGAATCTCCTTCAGTATTTTCAACAGGAATGTATGAAACTGACTGCTCTTGCAATTCAGCCAACTTCGTTTGGTCTTTGACCTGTTCTTGAACTTGAGTGTTTTAATGGCAATTAGATTTTTTTCTTCTTTTAGAGATATGCACTTGATCTTTGTGGGAGTCCCATTTGAGGAGCCTGTGAGGTTAAACACTGGCTAGTATTTGAACAGGAATGTGAGATCTCCTTGAGGAAAATGTCAAACTGGTGCATTACATGTCCCACACGGCTGCCAAGATGGGGAATTAACACCTTTTCCTTAAAATCATTTGGTGGTGGGAATGAATTTACAGTTGACCGACACATGTTTACCTTAAGTGTTGAAGAACGGAAAGACGTGGACATATTTTTAAAATATCATGAGCTAGCACTTCCCTGCGTGCTCGTGTAGGTGCAAGTGCGTCCTCACCTTTTGTGTGTAACTTTCAGGTTTTTCTCTTTCTGAATTATTCAGGATTTTTGAATTAGGCCTGCTGGAGCTTTTATCGTTCACCTCTCACAATTTTATAACATCCTGGCATTAAACTAGATTAAAAACATGTAGTGAAAAATAATTAACAGCGACGCAACGTTTCACAGAAAAGTCTATCCGTGCTTTATGAAGCGCGATTATAGCTGAGCAGGACTGCTTTTGATCAGTGGTCTCGGTACGCTGGCATCTTGTGTAAGAGACCTAGTGAATCCCTGCAGACAGGTGCATGTCTGCTGCACCTCCGGGTGTCTGTGCTGGGGGGGGGGGGGGGGGGGGGGGGGGGGGATTAGAGAAGGTGAAAGCGTTGGCGCGGTGCCGCAGGGCCTGTCCCGGGCGCTGCTGTTTAGCCAAGCAAGCGCCAGTGAAACAAAAAACAGATGACAAGACTGGGGGGAAGGGGGGAGGGGAGGGGAGGGGGGGCTGAATGGCTGTCTTATGTGTTCCTTCTGTTCTGTGTCTGAGTTTACCCTTGAGGGGTGTCAATAAGATGTGGCTACCATATTGTGCATGATATTACCCATACTGCAGCATGGCGTGCCTCCTCCTTGCTCTGCTGGTTATAGTATAATCAGTTCTGCTTGTTTCCAATAATGGCTCGTTCCCTGTTGGGAATACATACATGAAACACCTTGAAGATTTGAATCGTCAGAACAGCCAAGCAACAGTCGTTGCTGCGCTCATTCACATGTTTTTTACCGTCCATTCGCCTGGCAACTGTGCAGTGGTCTGCATCAAAGTGGAAAAGTCTGACAATCTCAATTAGGACTTCTTTGCCACTTCAGCTTTTGCTCAGACTAACAGGTCAGGTTCCTGCCTAAACCTTGCGGGACCATGTTGTGCTGTAATTTTTTTTTCTGCCTCAAAGTTCAAGCCCCAAAACTCGGTTTCCCTTGGGGTTCTCCTTTCACTACCTACAAAAGTCCTTCTCAAATAGTGGGGCACAACCCCTTGGGGTAGCGGAGGTGTGATGCTGGGAAGGGGTGGGGGTTGGGGTGCGTGGGAACATGTTTTTTTTTTTTTGGGGGTCTAAAATAAACAAACTTTTACGAAATGTCTCCATCAAGACATGCCAGGAGACAGAAGTGTCATTGGTTATACAGAAGATGGAACGATGATACTTAGTTTCTTTTTTAAAACCAAAATAAAACCTTTCCCTTCTCTGAGCATATTTTTCTTTTGTGTGTGTGGTACAAACCTTGGCCTACAACACGCTTTGTAAATCTTGTGGAACCGGCTCATGCTTTGCTCTTCATAGCTGCAGGGACACAGATTCTTCTCCTTGTCAGGAGTCCAGCATTCTTTTTTTTTTTTTTCCATCTTCTTTCTTTTTCACTCTTAAGTTACCAGCGCCGCCAGGCCAAGACACACTTTTGTACCGTACCATGGGATTGACGAGCGCCAATGGCTACCCCTGCTTCTGGGAAACATTTCTTTGAATGAAGGCTTGTGGTGAAATGTTTACAATGTGGGAACTATTAGCAACCTTTGAGGAGAAACAACCCAGCGTGGCGTAATCAATACTTCTTTTGTTTGTTGAACCCACACACTCAAACCCCAGAGTCTTCAGCTCTCCCTGCTGTATGGCCTGTGGTGAATTTCGCAGTGCAGGATCTGCTCTGTGCATCTGACGCGGCGAGGTGTAATGCTAGAGTTTTAAGAACATCTAAATGACGGTGTCTAGCTTAGCACTGAGACCGACTACACTGCAGGAATGCACCAATCTGGTTCTCGTTACTAACGCCGGGCTAACCGGAAACGCTGACTGGAAAAACAGTATGTCTAAGAGTGTCCATAACTGCTATGTCGATTGAGAGCATGATCCCCCCGAGGCTGTGCAAATCCATCCTCCGCAACAGATGACAGCGGGGAGTCCAAGTCGTTATCAGAGAGATCAATGAAAGAAAACGGCCGTGCGGACCGCGTCTGCTTCGGTAACCTAAACTGAGCATTGGTATTTCTGTAGCTATCCCCATTTGCAACAGCTGTACTTGTATGCAACATGCTCATTTCCGTCCAAGGACAAATGCATGTAAGCCATGTGGCAAAGTCCCGCAAAACCCAGGATGCAATCAGTGAACGGGGTCATTCAGCAGCACCTGCTACTGGAATCTCAGGATCAGCGCTCATGCTAGCAGCTGATTTCCCCTTTTTCCTCCCAAACCCCAAATGCACCCAGATGATTGATGAGTCGGACACATGCAGAGTAACTGTTTATCTTGGGCATCGTCTCGCACCTCTTTGAAATTAGTCTCCCGTGCACCTTTGTTGTATTTTGCTTGAAGCTTGCTGTCATCTGCTCACAGTCCAGCAGGCATCCGCGGTAAAAATTGCCGTACACCTGTTCCCGCTTTGGCTCACGCCACAGTCCACAACACTTGGGCTTAATCCTGCAGTCTTTAGGGTCTAAACCAAGATCTGTCCACCTGTTGCTCACCTTTAGGTATTTATTCATTTATTTATTTAATGTGCTTTTATATCTACTTATATGTGAAAGCTAATTAAAAAAAAAGACTAAAGGTGGATTAAAAAACAGATTTGAAGGTGAATTAATTGAAATTTTCCCTTTTAGTTATGAAGATTTGGAGTACTCCCAAATGGAACTTTCTTTTTCTTTCCATGAGGGTATAAACTTTTGTTGAGTAAGGTCTATTCTTGGTCATTAGGTTACCTGCCTGTTCAGGGTGATACCATATTCCAGTCAAGCCACGAAGGTAGGATCAGATGGCGTATTCATGTATGATGGAACTTGTCACACTGGACTTTAACACCAGTCACAGGCAGAGCCGTTTTCACACCTAAATTCATTGGTCTACTTGTTAATGAACCACAAAAATTATGTATGTTTAACCTCCGAAAGAGGCTTTAGGAAGCCGTTAAGTTTCCAGGAGGGGGGAGGGCACGTTGATGTCTGCCAACTAGGCGTAGACAGTTGTGAACATGAGAGCCATATCAGTAGCAGCGGACTGTCCCCCGCCTTTTTTTTTTTTTACTTTCTGACTCTACAGTTGCACGTGTGTGCATGTGTGTGTGACTGCAGAACATGTCCTGAACCCCATGTTTCACTCAAATTAAAATGTGATCTGATTACACTGACTTTTTAACCTGCCAGTTCAATATTAGTGTGTTAGTGCACAGCATGTACGGATACACCAGTAAGCCATAATGTTGCAACCACCTGCCTCATGTCAAGCACTGGTCCATGTTTTTTTTTCCACCAAAGTAATTCTGACCAGCGAGGTTATCCCGTACCTGGATGTTATCAATAAATTCCTTCGGACCCTGCTGGTTGTAGGGTGACTGGGCTTGATGCCAACAGATCCCACCAAGCTGGTGTTGAGGTTTGGAGGCTCAGAGTCTTTGCTGTGATCTTCATGGGTGGCAGTTGTCAATGCTATAATGTCATGGCTGGTCGTTGGAGGAAATAACCACCTAGAAATATCCCACAATAAAACATTTATTATTATGGGTTTTTAAAACATAGTTCTTTTTTTGAAAATAACAGGCCTTACATGGTCTAAATTTGAAGTAGACTACTATTTGGCAGCAACAAAGGTAAATGCAAAGGCGACTGCATTTACCTTTCTTGGACAATGTTATGCTTCATGCAATACGGTCACTTCACAGTATATTTTGTCATCACTGACAGTGTTTAATGTCAGTTGCCCTCCCCATAGCAGCGGTTCTTGCTCTGCCATTTAATTAACAATGCCCCCCATTAAAATAAAAGAGCGTCTGTGTATGAACTGTGCGCCACTGCCAAATCAATCTGCAGCCAGTTTACAGCACCTTGTAGCTGCTGACAGTTGGTTGGCAGGTATTTTTTTTCTGTGATTTAAATGGACAAAGTCCATCTGATTAATTTCCAAGTAAAATTCATATTTGCTTGTTTACAACTTTGCTGCGGGCACGACAGAGATAAATTCATTTTTCGAAAGAACGCTGTCAACTAAGCTGGAAAATACTGCGTTCTGGTCCAACCTGCAAATCTCATACTAAAAACCCTGCTGTACACACCATGTCGTTCAAATATTGATATTTTGGGAAAGAGTTTTAATATTTTTTCCCTCAGGGAACACGAAGCAGATTGTAAACATAGCCAGATTAATCTAGCCTGTTAGGTATCAATAAAACCTCTGCCTTTCGTCATTATGACATAAGATCGACGCCGATGGTATTAGTCAGTCCTGTCTGCAGGACATGGTGCGCTGAGACTGAACAAAGCTGCACTTTGACTTGTAAAGCAGCTCGGTGTTGTGCTTGGATTTAAAGTTGTGTACCAAAGGTAACTGGAGATAAAGTGACTGCTGTCTGTGACTGCACTACACCGTTAAATACCTCCACCCCTCCTCAGAAACACTACCTCATATTGTGCTTTGGTGCCAGCCAGTGCTGATGCTGTGCAGCAGATGCGGCCTCCTGGTTTCTTCACACGACTAGATTTTGCAGAAATATAAATTAATAACTTTCAGCGCATGTTCCAGTAAACTGGCTACGTCGATTAATTGGTTAGCGTTATTATAAACCCTCCCCCAGGAAACAACACAAAGGCATTTCTTAGTGGGAACGTTATTGATATTCTGTTCTCAGCTCGCTTCAACAAGGGTCTGATATAGGAACGGGGTCCACTAGTATTGATCCGATTGATTGCAGCTTGCACATAATCAACAATGATGGACAGATAACCCATACGGGTTTCTAACTACAACTTCCCAGATGATTTTGTGGAACTCAGCATATGGCACATCGTGCTCGAAGTTTGTTTAGAAGCAGAAAGTCAAAGCATTTCTTCAGGTTGCGATAGCTACATTTGGTAGATGTTGTTGATACACTGCAGGTTCTTTTAGAGAAAGCATGATAAAAAAACAACAAAAAGAAAAACTTAAATTGTATCTCAGCTGGTACAACGGCATTCCACACAGTTCAAACAATTATACTTTCTTCACCTGAAAGAGAAACTGAGTGTGCATGAACAAGAGTCTGGTAATGACTAAACCACTGGAGCTGGAGCAGCAACGCCTCATCGCCCGCCGCTCCACTCTTCCTTCAGGCAAAGAAATGAAATCCAACAGAAGTATATATCATTTCATCATTTAGGATTGATGATGAAAACAATGTTTCTCATAATGCCTAGTCGCGAGTCACACCTGACTTAACTTGACGTGACGACGACCATCTGCTTTTGACGCACGCTTGGATTTTGTTTATTTGAACATAAATGTGAGCTTTCTGACCACCAAAACTCATATATTCACATATATTTTTACTACCTCCACTCCGGGGCTCTGTGTGGCATTTTAAAGCCTAGTTAGAGTCGTGGTAAGGCCGGGCACCAGGCTGGAAGGTTAGAAATAGTGCCCCAGGGACAGCACCGAGTTAGAACTTGGCGATGGTTTGATGGAGCTCAGGTTACTACCAGCTGCCCACCCAGATTTGCTGGCAGGTTAAAGTGTCCAAAATCAAATCCCTGCCAACAGTGAGCTAAAGCCCAGGCCCTGAGGAGAGTATTGTGTCTCTGGCACAGTCCGACGCTCAGTTGCACCACGAGCCATGACGGAGGGGAGCAGAAGCATCGATACTGCGGTGAGGTTGGAAAAGTCACAAATCACAGGTACTCCACCCAGGGAGGGAAAGAGATGCCCCAAGAAAGGCTGTAAAATGCATTTATGCAAACTCTAAAATGAACCATGAATGAATGGGACACACCATTAAAGGCAGACAGTGGAGTTTGGAACCTCTGGAATAAAATGCGTCAATAGATTCTTATACAGTGTTGTTGCACTGGGTCCTCGGTGGAGAATGCGGTCCGTCCTGTGGATGCAGTGGAGCTACAGTAGGTGTTGAAAGCTTTATCACCGCGTGCACATTGATGCCTTGACCCAGAGTACGTGAAAACTAATAACGTTGAAGGAAAACTTGATGAAGCAAACAGTAAAACTCTAGTTATTCTGGAATTCCTGTTTTTGAGTCCTCCATTATCTTGTAGTTAATAGGGCTTGAAATTAAACAGGAAAACAGTAAGCAACAATAAACTACTTCATGTTCTTTCTCCTATTATAACTTTTTTCCTTCCCCTCTTAATGCAGGACTTAATGTTGCATAACCACTCACCTCTTATGTCTACCACATTCATTTTGATCAAAACTGATTTAAGTACAGTTTTAGATTAAATTGACAGTGGGCAATGTTTTCTTTTTTTTTTTTTTTAAATGATGGTCCTCTTGTTGTGCATTGCTCAGTTTGTTTATTTATAGTCATGGCAATGCGTTGAGACTCGGGGGTCCGGCGGGGGGGAGTGTGATGGGTGCACTTTTGAAGAACCCATGCCCGGCCCATGAAAGGCCAACATTGTCAACGTCCCAAAGATCCCCTTTGTGTGTGGATGTGTTTGATGGGGGCCTTGTCATCTTCATGAGACAGCATGCTTGACTCACGATGGGAGGCCTTTGTAAGGGCCTTCCAACACAGAAGCCCGTTTACTCAGCGCCAGCTCTTCTGCCTCCTACGGTATCTCAATGGAGTCAACTCACTTGATGAGCCATTGTGAGCGTGACATTTTAAATCTTTCTACTGGTCTCTCAGGTCCATCCTTTGGTGATCTGCCCTTCCGCTATTTCGACGTTTGTTGAGGTATCAGTTGGACCTCCTTTAAATATGAAGAGGCTTGCCGACAACTTTCTAGCCACTGATCACGAAGTTGACTTTTATATTTTGTTTCTTTGTTCCACTGCTCTGTTCCCTTCTGGCTGGCTGTGGCCGCAAAAGTTGAGAAATGAAGGAGGAGGGGGGGGGCTGTGCAGACTTCAGATTGTCACACCAACAAATTAACATAACGAGGGGCAATACCAACATAACCAGGGACAGTTATGCGGCCAGCGGATGTCCACCATGAATGATGAGAGGTTCAACAGCTGACAAGTAGCTGTCACACGACACTACGCTATACTTTTTATAGAAAAGGAAGGGGGAAAGACAAGGTTTATGAGCAGAGGGTGAGTGACCTAGTCATTAGATGCCTTAAGAGTACGGCAGACAAAACACTTCCCTTGTGAAATTTTCCCGGTGTGGTTTGAAGCCTGGTGAAGGTTTGGGAACCGCATTGTTCATGAAACATGTGTTCGACCCAGCGGAGTCCCAGGGTTAGACGGCTGGCATTCAGACATCCGCGCTGATCACAGCATGGATCCTAATGACTTTAATCATCAAGTTGTTGACTTTTCCTGTTGCACAACTTTGAGGTTAACATGCGTGTTTCTGGATGAAATATCGTAACATCAAGTGAAGTGCATCGACATGAACCGAAATCTATCCTTTGGGATTTAATTAAGAGGCTTTGGAATAAATAAATATAACAATGGTAGTATTATGATGATGATCTTTTCCCTGTTTTTGCCTCAGTTCAATAACATCAGTGTGTGGTGAAATCCAGAAGGGATGAAATTTAAGTTGGACATTAATTGCTCTGGATGCATATTTTAAGATCGAAAGAGGACCCAGCTTTTAAAGGGGTTTCACAACCCATGTAAGACAGCCTGTCTCAAATCCTGTCATCTGGAGACGCAAACAAGTGTCCATTGTGGAATTTGGGGTATACTGGAATCCCATGAAACTTTGATGAAGTTATTTGTGTGTGCTCTGATCCACTGCAGCTCAGAGTATCAAGTGTTGTGTGTGTGTGTACGTCTAAGGGATAGATTTAATAGGGAGGTTTAGATTTGGTGTATGTCTTTGCAAGGGGAGTTGCCGTTGAGGTATGAGAGCAGCTGGTAACTCCATGCTCTGTTTGAAATGTCTGGCACTGACTCTGGGGCTCGGAGTCCAGCCATTCACTTCCAACAAGAGCAAACACAGCCAGGTTAGTATCTGCCATCGCGGCCACTACACTCTTCTGGCCCGAAGCTCTCATAGGAGGAAGACTTTGGACGTCTAGTTTGGCAGTGCGATATTTTAATGTTGAGACTAAGACGGACCTGTGGGCCAAATTTGTCTCTCGGCTTCAGTTTTTGTTGGCACTGTAAAAGTAAAAAAAAGAAAGAAAAGAAAAGAAAAAAAAGGAACAAAAAGATATATTTTCCTTTCAATGGTCTGCTTAAATGTAATCACCAATATCTAAGGTGTGTTTTGATTTTCCTCTGGCATATTGACAAGCATTTTGGAGAACAAGGAAAATATTCTTGCTTATTCATTTTCTCCAATCATCAGTGACCAGCAGAGTTGAAGGGTAATGGGCACATATTAAATGCTTAGCATCGGGCCCGGGCACTTCTGGTTTTGCTGGCACAGCATTCTTTCTTGCAGACATTATTATTATTTTGGATGAATGGCCACAGGTGGTTTGCTTGCACTGGTGCCAACGCATTTTACCTGTTGGTGGAAGTTGCTTGGTTATTTGGTGGAAGGCTTTGAACTGCATCACTCAATAAATATGGCAACGCATTTGAAATCTCCCCAAATGGAACAATTTACTCACTGCAGCTCATTTCTCAAGCTATCATAGTGTCAGTAACCTCGTGCGGACTTATGCAAGTGCTCTCCTGTGTAAGGGAGGTCTGTGATCTTTTACTCCTCAAACACAATCTGTTCTGACTTTCGGCTCATCACGTACAGAAGAGGTGTTTGTTAGGGATCCTTTAATGCTCCTACAACAGTACACAGGATAGCCAGTGGCACGCTTTTCTGACGAGCAGGATACAAAAGCAGTGCCATAGGCTTTGGCAGTGTATCCAGCTGTTATGTGCTGTCCGTGTTTTAATAACGTTGTGCAGGGGTGGGGGGGTGAGGGATGTTGTTTTTAACCGGTTAAAAACAACTGATGTTCTTTTCCATTTCACTTTAGATCAAAAAAACATTCCTCTTTTCTTGTCCTTTTGGCTGCTCCCTTTTTCGGGATCGCCACAGTGGAATAATCCACATGGTTGACTTGGCACAGATTTTACGCCGGATGCCCTTCCTGATGCAACCGGGATTTGAACCCAGACCTCCTGTGCGATACCACACGAAGCCACCGGAAGAGGCAGATTAAAAAAAAAAAAAAATTTAGGTTACTTGACTCATACACTTCACCAATTTAAATCTACTTTTCTTAAAAACATCCTCTTAATCTTCCTAAATTGTCTGTAACCTTGTTTTATAACGGTTTATGGTTGAAATCTTCAACCATTAACTTATAATGTGAAAGAGCTCTATTTTTCTCTTAGCTGGAGTGGCAGCTCTACACTTCGGTAGGATCCCGAACTATTTTGCTGTCAAATCTTTCTTACCTTTCCCCTCACTCTCACTCCCCCTGTCCTCTTTCTCATAAAGAATTCTCATGAATACTGCATTTGATTTTTTTTTTTAAATTGATGATAATACCATGGAGAGAACAAACTGAACTCTTTATTTTAGGTCTAGCTACCAAGGCTTTCATTTGTGAACTGGGGAGCAGCTAGTTAATCAATAATTGACTTTTTCGTTGTTAATTAGCTGGAGTTATTTACTACTTCTACCAGCAGGGATGGTTTAGGGACTCAATTTCTTCTTTAAAAATCTCCTTATATCCATCTCAGCCACAGACGGCGTTCCCGTCAGGTGCAGCTGCGGTCGGAGTGAAAGGCGGGAACGAAACCCTGGAACGGTAGTAGCCACACAGAAAGGATGCTGGGATTTTAATGCGACGCTGCATCCCAACATGGATTTATTAAACACAGACAGCACCACCATTGAAACCAAAAAACTAGGAAAGGGTTTTTCTTTTTCTTAAGGGGGGGCTTAAGATCATTTTAGGGTGGCTGAACCCTGCCTAAAATAGGCCTAATAATGCCCATCAGTTCTGATGATCTTAATAATCATTTTTGCTTTTCATGATTAGAAAAATGACAATGCATGATTACGGTTACAGGAGAGACTAGATGTCTCTCTCTCTCAGCTCCAAGCATTTGTCATGCGTCAGTCAGATATTCAGATATATATATAATCCAGTCCTGGATTTTACCTTCTGTAATCTTTCTGCATCCGGTTAAAATCCATGGTGATATTCCATTTCAGGGCCATTTACCCTGTAATGGAACAAAACTTCACGAACGCTTAGAAAGTCTCAAGTCCTTACCTTCAGTTTTACTCAGTGATATAGTCACAGATACATGGATAAATAAGAGGAATATATATTTTTTCACAACAGCAGGTTTGGACCCTAAATGGTTCAGATTGAACACAAATAATAAAAAAGTGTAACAGCCTGTACGGGACACAAAAGTCCTATCCATGATGCATTAGCCTCATACAGCAATATACAGATGTTGATGGCTACCCTGCACTTTGAAAATGGATACTTATTGTATTGGAGTGTCACAGCAAGGACTGCTGACAAAGTGCCAGTATGAATATGTGAAGAGATGGGAGTGAGTTGTTTCATGTAGTGAAAAGGAACCCTAACATCCTTTGTTCACTGAGCACATTCAGGAAAAAAGAGTAATTTTGAAAGGAAAATACACCAACAAGCTTTTCCACCACTTCCCTTCATCGTCTCCCAGGGCACGCTGGGGTTTGACTGACAAGGTTTTCTGTTTCAGACCCCTCAAAGCTGTCAGCATCAGACCTCAACTGCCAGTTGATTACCACATTTTCTGACCCCCTTTTGTTGCCCAAAACCGCTCCTCGTATGGGACTCAGGGGGCTCGTCGTCAGTGCTTTAACAGTCGTTTCAGCAGATCCTTCCCCTTCAAAAATCCTCTGCCACTTCACAAAACTTGCCAGATGTAAAACTTCCCTAGTCCCCGATGTTGTTCTAACCACCTTGCTCCAGATTCATAACTGTTACCTAAACGTACAGGACAAGGCTATTACTCACAAGTGTCTCAGCTGAGCCCAGGTCACAAATATGTGTCAACTGAGCATGACATTGCCTGGCATCGGTTCCTGATCTTTTTCATCACTGCCACTGCTGGCTCTTAACGGCTACAAGTGCTCGGGAGAATGGCAGGCCTTGATTTATGACGGAGGGATTCTGTTACACCTACTATGTTTGCAGCATGTATTTACTCTTCAAGTGCTGCTGCTGGAACTACATCAGAGGTTACAGCATTGGAATAGATCGGGGAAGATGCTTTGGAGGCTGATTCAGCCACTATTTACACCTGCTATTTAGTGCCATGTTAAATTCTTACTCCTGTGTACAATCATTACACCACATATCAAAGTAAATCCGCGGATAGTTTGGTGATCCTCTCGCCCGAAGGACACATACCAGTAATGATGCTAAGATTCACATATAGAAATAGAATTGGGTCACTGCGATACCTCCTTAAATTCAGCCAGGACATTTTAATTAAATGATCAATGTACAGTTGAAAGGTTGGTTCTGTGTTACACAACAGGGCTTTTATTACAGCTGTCGCGTCCAATGACCGTGTCTGGTACTGAAGAGGGCACATGCTCAGACTGAATATGGTCGTCGCAGTTCCCATGTGCCAGTCCTGACTTTCTTTTCGTAGTGACAGATAGGAGGATGTACTGCAATTTATGTTTCATGTCAAATGTTGAAACCAACAGCTGACCCAGCTCCCCGGTTTATTTCGGACTGTGAATAAATGTCTGGAGAATGTAACACCTTTTAAAACACACACGTTTAACGACCTGAGATCGCTGTCATCATCAAAACAAACACTGTACGCGTCATTGTACATCTATGTTTTTTTTTTTAATGACATTTGGTGCTATAGATTCAATAATATATGTCAACTTTTTCACAATGTTTCTCTGCACTTGAGACAAGTCACACTCCTGTCGTAATTTCATTAAAAATAGTCGAGGTGGACTTTAGATTTAGTTAAAGGTAGCTTAAGTGACAAAACATCGACAAAATCCCTCCTCCTGTGTCGGTGATTGGCTGGAGCAATGTTTGTTATGCTCTGGGCAGGCTGCCCCCACTCTGCTTCCAGTTTACGGAGCTGGTGCCAAGTATGAAGACGACGTTTTTTCAAACTCTGTATTCAAGAGATAGTCAGCTAGTGGATGGTGAGAAGATGTTTACTGAATGTTTAAAAAGGATTCAGGGTTAGAACAGATTGTATTACTTCATTATTATTATTATATGATCATTATTTCATGATCATATAAGTTTTTGCATTCCTTTTATTTATCATATCACTGAAAATGTAATATTTTGTGGTCTTGGGCAGTCTGGAGGAAAACAATATCTTGATGTTTCTCAGTATGCATACTTCAGTCTTCAGGTGAAGCACTGTTCCAGTTTAACCAGCCTCCATCTAGAGAAGTGCAGTACGAATCCCCAGATGTGTTCTCGTTGCGCCCATTTTATCGAGGATGCATCCACCCGGCAAAGTATCCCAAAATACTTTTCCTACTTTTACTTGTTGAATATAGTTCCTCTAACTTCAAATGTGTGGTTACTTGATCACTATAGAGCCTAATAAAGAAATCATTTGACGTCGTCTGACACTTTTTTTTTAACCTCCACTGAACTTTATTTATAACACAGCTGAAATACAAAACCACAAAACTCATTATAAACACATCATAAAGAATAACAGTTAGGGACACTGTGACACCATTAGGAGCCCATAGTCTGTTTTACTTTAAAATTCAGAGTGTTTATTTTATGCTCAATTAAATCATAGATGTTTAAAATTTTGGTGGTTATGCAGTTATTGACATCATTAATGCAGTTATTAAACTACATGGTTGTTGCTTATTCACTGAGTCATAGTCTCAGATTTTAAGAGAATAAAAATTATTAAATAGTACTATACCTTGATCTTAAATAACTTGGAAACCTCACACGTACCTTACCTTACATATGGAACCATACTTCCTAAAAAAAGATGAAATCATTAAAATGTTTAACAAAAGAGCAGGATGTTATCTATGTGTGAGTTTTTTCTATAGTAATTGTTCATAAATAACCTTGTTGTTTTAACCATATTTTCTATTTTCCCGAAAATCATAATTGAAAAATAGGGGTCGTCTTATAATCAGAGTCGTCCTATATTCAGGCCAATACGGTAATTGGTAAAATTGGTATTTAATTTTTGTTCAGACAAAAATAAATATGCCTTAGTTTGTACTTGGCTTTATCTACCTCAGGAATAAAAAAACAAAAACATTCTCTGATGCAGTATTGATTTGGAAAGAGTGTAAGAAAAGACCCGTTTTGTTATGCTTGTATAATACCTTAGTGTATGCCCCGACTTAAAATAGAGTTGACTTGTTTATGTACTAAAAGGAAAAAAAATCTTGATACTGTACTGATTTATTGAAAAGAGGGCAGTAGGCTTACTGTAAAAATAAGAAAACAAAAACAGGATTTTACAGATTTTAGAGTTGATAAAACAGTTTCCACTTTCCAGTCATTTGCTTTGCAGGTATAAAGAGGATAAGAAAAAAAAAGTATTGTAAAAAAAAAGAAGAAGTGAACAGATACAATTTTTTTGTAATTTGCTGCTACTTCTAATCTACTGTATTGAAAAGAGTGTAAGAGAAAACACCACAGTGTTGTTAAAAAGGAAAAGGCTGGATTTGTATAAGAGAAATAATAATAAATTTTAAAAAAATTAGTCATTTGCCTGTAAATTAATTTTATCTTGTACAAGATTCAAATCCTGATTCGAAATTGTATCATGAACCCTGAATCGTGATTCGAAATTGTATCGTGAGTTGAGTGAATCGTGGCATGCCTAGCAACCACTGAAAGCTAAAATATTTTAGCGAAGTTGAAAATGTTCCTTTTTTCCTACTAACTGTCTTGTCTCTGTTCTGTATTTTATGTTTACAAACTTTATGAGGTCATTCCTTAGGAAGCTTAAAATACTTAACTTGATTAAGTGCAGCTTTCTGTGCCAGAAAAAGTGGAAAATCAAAAACATTGATCCTAAACACACACAAATACTATCTAGTTTCCTCAGCTTGAGTACATTCAGAGAACTCAGTGAGAACAGAGTTTTACCCAATATTCACTGAAAAGCACAGCATGACCTCATTTCATTTTGTTTGGAAACTAAAATGTTTGCAGCTCAGAGACTTTTCCGCTATTTATTCCTTTTGAAGTATAATTGGATAATGCTGGGCAGCAAGATGCCACAAGTTTACATCTTATGAGTGCAAATAAGTTATCGGGACTGTAACAGTCTTTCTCTAGAATTTTAGTTATTCATAGCCGCTATAATTCACGCTCCTTAAAAAAGTGGAAATCATTTTCAGCCGCTGTTGCCCTTTATGAACTGCAGAATGTCGCTGGGATTATTACGTTTTGAAGGATTTCAGTTCCTTTCCAGCATCTTGGTGAGAACATTACAGCGCACGTCTCTTTTCCTTCCTGTTTTCCCGCCGCTTTTCTCACAGTGACGTCCTTCAGCCACGTGAAGTGAAAAACAGTAGACGGGAGTCTCAGAGTCAGCCAAGTGTGTCCTTGAATGCCTGGCGCTCATGAAGCGGTCTTCCACGGGCGGAAGCTGCGGCTTTTCCTTTTTTAATTGTGATTCTCATGGCATTGCCACATAAAAACTAGTGTATAGGATTTAAAAAAACAAACATTGACTCTGATATGGCACAATGCTCTATATTATTATACTGTAGTCACACTGAAAGTATACTCTTTTGGGATACATACTTTTTGGCTTCTTTTTGAATTTCAATCGTGTTCATTGCAGAGAGAGTTGGAGAATTAAGCTAATTTAGTTTAGCACAAAGCCTAGAAGAAGCAGGAGAAGCTCTGTGCTTTCCAAACTTCCCCCAAATGGCCCTACACATCCCGTAAATGGGCTCATAGCATCTCCCAAGTTTGCAAGTCATGAACAGGATTTACCCTTGTCATGATTAACACATTTTAATTTTAAAGAAGCATCCTGTTTCTTTAAGAGAGAAACATAAACAGACAAGCTCGTTTAACGAGCTGTCGAGCTGTTTAATCACCAACACCTGTGCTCTGTAGCTAGATTGTTAACTAAAAAGTTAGTTAAAAACCAAAATCACCTTTTTAATATACTTTTCAACTCCTTGTTATTTTTTATTTTTAGTCTTTGTCTATTTGTTCCAGTTTAGTTTTTTCATTTTTTGTCGAATTCAAGTTTTTTTCTTAAGCTACGCTAACCTAGCATACCCTGTTGCTTCCTACCAAGAAAGAAAGGTAAGGACGAAATGAGTTGTTTTCTTTTTTTTTTTTTTAATGTCCTGATATGTAAAACCTTATAACTGAAAGTGGATGTACTTTTTCCTACCACATAACCAAAAATTAAAAGCTTGTTAAAAGCATATATGTTCCAGTCAGTCAAACCATGTTTTGCGGTTGCACGGTGCCGCTGCAGTATAGCTTCATTACAGATTTGTACATGGTTTGTGGAAGTTATTGAAGTAATATTCGCCTGTGGTCGAACAGAGAAAACATATAGTTTATCATCCAGAACGTTGAAGATGACGATGTGGGTAACTCCATCAGCAGCCATAAGGCCCCTTTTGTAAATCAGTGAAAGTAGAGGGTTAAAAAATTACCCCACTAAAATGTAAAGCTGTTTTTAATCTGCTTGTTTCTCCAAGGCTGCTCCTAACTGGAAATAGACCTGAAGTGCCTCTTGCAAAAAAATTCAGGAATATTTTTTTGTCTTAATCCAACACTAATTTATTTGACAATTGCTCACAGTGTAAGCTTGACTTTGACTGTCCATTGTTTGTCCATTGATGTCAGTTAAACATCTCTTCTCCCCGTACACACAGTTTCACTCCTGAAATATGTTTTACGCTTTCTCCTCGCACATTCATTACTTCTCCTGCACACGCTTCCTGAGGTTTCTGCCTTATCCGAGATGCATGGGCCCTTTGTATTCACCGCACAGATGAAAGGTCCGCGGTGAAGCGGCAAACCGCTCGGAAACAAAAGGATTCTTTTTTCTTGTGCTCACAGATTGGAGCAATCTTAAAGACAGCTGTTCCCCTCCCGGGCGTCCCAAACCCTCTGACTAGATCCCTCTCCCTCTTTCTATCCCATCTGCCCTGCTTGGTATTGATTTATGAAAATATCAAAAAGGAAATGAAAGGGCCCACCAAAGTGGTACAGAGAATAGGGGAAACATTTAACTAGACCCCGATTCCTGTTTACGCTGACCTTTGCCATTCAAAAACTCCATCCAGTCCTCATAACTGGGAGTCTGGAGTAGTGAAGCCATCCATCCATCCAATAAAGGGGAGACTCTCCTGTCACAAGCTCAACAACTGATTAAGCCAGATAACTTTTCAGCACCCACAAATATTTAACCCCTCATGGGCGGGTCTGTGCGTAATGAAGGGATTTAAATCAAAGTAGTGCACTGGAGCAGCATGCATGTGGGTTTGTGCTCAAAGGGAGAGTGCACTACTGCCTCAAAGCATTATGAAAGCACCTATTAACATGGAGGGCTAGTTGCTTAAACATGAGACTTGTGCAGCGTAAACCATATCTCCCAGCATTCCAGCCAAAGGGCTGCTTTTGAGAGACAGAGAAATGTATTTTCAGTCGTATATCTTAATTGTATGTCATTGATGTTTTGGTGCTTGCAGATGTGAAAGAGGTTAACAGCCACGATCAAATCCAATCTGTGTGATAGTCATCTGCAATAAAATTTTATAATTAACTCTCCGAGAGAGTAGCATCAAGGGCTATTTTTCTTTACACTAAACCGTGCAATGTTGCAATGGACTTTCGCTTTTTTTATGTCTCATAAGACGGCTGAATTTTCAGCTCACGTAGTTGAAAGACATTAAAAAAAAAACATTATTAAAAGGAAGGAGGGTATGCTGGTGGACCAGCACAAGCGTTAATTTCTTGATCCGGGGTGATACTGGTTCGATTCCTGTGCAGAATAATTCAGAACTTTTCCCAAAACCTGAATATGTAGTTTAGGAACCTAAGCTACTTATTTAGACTTTGGGAAAAGTCACAAAATGCTCAGCCCAGTTTCACCATTGGAAATTACTGAGATACCGCTAAGTTTTTGTGGTTGTGCAAATGATATGCAGGTAAAACGTTGCTTTGTTTCCTAGAAACAGGGGTGTTGTCATCAATTATTGAATCGAAACTTGTTCCCTATGTTGTGGAATTTTAGCTAGGGATGCACATTTTAGGATTTTTTTTTTTTATGACCGTTAACCGACGCCCTTTAACGATTAATAACCGTTAACCGATAAGTCCGGGAGGGTTGGCTGCCGCGATGTTGCGTGCGTTGTCGTGGACGCATGCGGACACTTCCCCGTGTATACTCTCGTGGCAATGTGTCGCCGTCAGCTTGTTGCAGAGATGCCACCGTCACTTTCGATTTATACTAGCACGGTCTCCACTATGTTATTCCAACCACAATGCAAGAAAGGCAATCACGAACTAGCTAAACTTACTAAACTTATCTCTTGCGTTTTTCCACTTCCTCACCATCTCAGCCGTATCCAGACCCACATTCATCGCTGTCTCCCTCCATGAATTACTAGAATATGTGCTGTCTTTATAGTGTGGAGAACGAGAATCGTACAGATGTAGGTACTTCCTCATTTTTTCGATGACGCGCTCTTTTCTATGCGGATGTAGAATTGACCAATCAGAGGCCTGTTGACACGCCTCCATGAGTTGATTGAATTACGTAGCTTAAAAACTAAATTGACCGTTAATATTAATCGGTTAGAGTTACTGTTATCAGTTAACGGGTAAACGGTTAACCATGTGCATCCCTAATTTTAGCATATAAAGCATTGTAAGGGCATGCTTTGCATTTTATGCATTTCTCATACCTTTTAGTCAGTAATAGAAGACACCATATTGTGAAAAATCCAAAGACAGTCGAACACATGAATCATTAAAAAACATTTCATAAGCTCCCAACGAAAAACAAACTCGCATAACATAGAAGATGTGTGCTTTTAAGCTTTAGCTCCGCTTAACTTTTTGCAATGGGTCTGAAAATACCTTCCAAATGTTTCCTGGATACTTTTCCAGTAAACATTTTTATTTCAGAACAAAGTAGAAGCTTAAGTGTGTCTAATCATAATAGTTTCTTCGTCTTAAAAATGTTAACGCAACATGCGTGCCACTCCAGCCTTGAAAGGTAAAAGAACACATCATAGGTTAAGCAGCGTTTTCATTAGCTGGATTCTTGGATCCCGTGTCTTATAAGAGTCACAAGGGCAAATAAAGGGTGAAAAACTGGGTCAAAGTCAGGTTTTGACCTGCCACTTCACCACAAATCAGCCTCTCAACTAAATGGAGATGGTGTGCAGAACACTTGCACCCTGGAGCTTGGAAAAGTGGTGCCTCGGTCGCAAATTCAGAGCAAAAGGTTTTTACTAGTCATAAACACAAGAAAACATTAGGAACTCAAACCTGGGATTTATTGTACTTCTTCAAGGCCTCTGGCACAGCTGACTTTTATGTGAAATATGTAAAGGCTTATGTAAAGTGTTTGTAACTGGTCTGTACTAAACTGAAATCTGTTTTTTCTTTCACCATGTTTGCCCACTAGCAGCATAACCCATCTGATCCCAAACCATGGAGCAAAACACGCAGGGTTGAAAAAGACTAGTAATCTTTATCATTTAGACCGAATACCTGTATGTCTTTCTCTGTCATTTGACATTTCCAGTACCATGAATGAGTGCTCCAGTCCTTGTGCACAACACTGTTTAATGCTAAATATGGTAACTGAATCTACTATAAATACTTGCTGCTACTTACTCAAGCAGGAGGATTTAATTTCAGGGACCCCAGAACAAACAAACTGCTGAGGGCATAACTGCAGGACAAAAAGGTTAAAGCACATTTTTGGTTTGATAGGTTGGTTATATACAGGATATAGTGGGGAGATTTGTAACCCATAAAAAATATAGTAGTACAACTGGTTAATTCAAACAACTTGATTGGTGCTTGAGCTGATTGTTGCCTCTCTACAAGTATAAACTATTGCTTTTTCAAAACGCTGTCATTGCACCCACATTATCAGCAGGTAAGTGAGTATCAAACCAATGTAGTAACTGACAATTTATCTGGGAAATCTTGAGGTCATTTCAAAGTTAGCACTGAGCAGTCATTTATTTTTCTATCATGGCCACCTAGGAACAGGTTTCAGCAGGAACCCTGATTAGCCGTTTTCCCATTATCGAGCGAGACCAGACTGAAGCTTAAATGCGCTAATAAGCCCTGGCCTCAGTTTGCACGCGGAGAAATAATTCCTGTTCACACTGTCGGGCTGATATCCCCACTGTGCTGCCTTTCTGACCTGCTCATAGTGTTGTGTTGTGGTGGACACGCTACACCTGGCGTTTCTTTAAGGAGATGGGACATCTGTAGTGTGTGGAAAAAAATCTTTTCGTCGAACAAACTGAATCAAGTCATTTAGTGAAAGGATACGTTCACTTCTTAGCTCAGTTGTGAGCAAGTCAAAGAGAGAGAGAGACTTCCAAGACCGAACCAATGTGGTTGTATCCCTGCATCCACTCAGCTAACGGCTAATGTAGTTGGACGATTGGGACTTCACTTGCAAAGTCACAAACACACAGAACATTTAGAGTCGTCTGCTTTCCTTGACAGAAACCCACAGACTGTTTGGGCTGTGATCAAAAACACCAGTATGAGGACTGATCAGCTTGATGGATTGACAACCTGTCCATGTATTTTACCCCGTCTTCCAGCTAGGACAGACTCCAGCTCCCACACAGCCCTGGACGTGTTGAGTCGGTATTGAAAATTGATGGATAGATGGCATGTTTTTGGACTGTGGAAGGGAGCCTGATCACTCGGAGAAGACCCACGCAGCCACAGGGAGAACATCCAAATTCCTCACAGAAACACCGCTGTGCGGTGCTAAAAGGGAAAAAAAAGGAAAACAATAACCAAATGTCATTTTACAATGGCTCTTTGTTCTGTGGGGATAAACTCTTACCAGTCCTTGTTGCAGTAGAGTTGAGGGTAACCGCCAGCTGGAGATGCTCTGTTGTTTTATCGCAGTTGTGTAGAAGGTGTGAAGTGCTGTCCATTACGTTTAGGAGCTTCTTCTGTCCAAAATCATCTCCAAGGGCTCCAGTTTTTGTCCTCTGCAAAGAGCCAGCATACAGATGCTAATTTAAGAAGCTGCATTTGGCGTCATAAATCAAATGGGCTTGTGTGATTGTTTGTTTTTGGTGAATATCTCATGCATTTATGCATGATGTCAACAACACAGATACGAGGCCTTGGCAGCAAGGCAAAAAAAACCCCAAAACCAGTGTCAACAAATCCATCGGGATATTTATTTTGTTTTGTCTGGTAATATATTCTAAATTTGACACCCCGTCTTATGTTCCGTCCAGCTCCCAACTGTTTGTGAACAGAACGTACACAGCTGTAATGAGCGACCCAGATGTTTCACTTGGAAGACTCGTAGTTCTTATCTGTTCGGACAGGAATCCAAAAGTAACCAAAATGTGATAAGTTGGAGGAAAAAATAATGAACTGGGGCCAAAAATGAAGCCCCATTTTTGTGGATCTTGTTTGACTTTCTTTGGAAATAGATCTGAGAAGATGTAGTTTTGACTCGAGCGTGTCTTCAGACCACTCGTTCCAGATAGCGTGCAGCAGAAGGCCGGAGCGCTTTTACACGCACTTGGACTGTGTTGACAACTGAAGAGTTTTGTGTATACGTTTAACTGACACACATGCTGATTAGCTTTTAAAAGCTTTCAATGTTCTTCACCATGAAACAGGAATGGACTGAGTCCTTGTCAATGAACTAACGCTGCTCTGTTTTTTTTTTTTTCCTCTCCGTCCCTCTTTGATGGGAAAAACAACGTCTTCGCTGGATTGACTTGAATAACGTCAGGTATGTCAAAACACCCTTTTGACTCACTTCTTTCAAATGACTGTTTAGCATATTTCTATAATTTAATACTTGTATGAGGAATCAATAAATCAAATACAAAAGTGGACAGTTATGGGGGGAGAAGAAAAAAGTTTATGACCCTTGGAAGAAATTTTCTGCTAGAATCATACAGCTTGTAATGATCATGCAAATTTATATGCATTGGAAATTAACACATTAACTGAAATCAAAGGACACAAAACCACAAAAATAGGGCACTAAATGAGACTTTGAAGTGGTCTGAATACCACACAGACCTTTGATGTTTTCCCCCATGTCGGCGTTAAATGCCCCGTCCACTCGAAGTCTTCGTGTTTTCATTGCGTTCGGCTCTTGTGTTCTGTGTCTCTGAATTGTGTAACCGGCAATTTGCACCCCACTTTTCAAGCAGAGAACAAACAAGTGAAGTGTGCAACCAAACTCTCATTTTGCATCCCCCCACAGTGCAGGAATGTTTTCTTGTATAAAAGACCTGAGTTATGCAACAACACAGAGACCGTGTCGGTTGGCTCGGATTCAGCTCCAAAACTTTGTGGGTATCTCCTTTGCATTTTTCACTGTGTGGCGTGATAAGGAACTTTAGACATACAAGAACTGGAATGAGAATAACTTTGGCTGCAAAGTCATGGAGAGACACACTCATGGGTAATGGCAGTATTTGAGAGGGAGATTAGCTTTAATGATCAGGAGAGAACAGAGTGATCAATTGAAGAGGCTTCTTATCCCGGACTGACACTTAGCTGCTGGGTTTACGCAGCCGTCTGAGTCTGCAGGCTGCAACAGCAGGACAACTAGATTTTAATCTCATCAATCTGCTTTATATGGTCTCATTACAATTTGGATTAGAGGGATGCATGTAATCCTTACTTTATCTATTTGATTTCTAACAATTTTTTTGTGATATGCTTTGATCTGCTTTGAAATGTCCAGAATATTTCAGTGAGCTGCAAAAGGCCCCCTCTGAATTAAAAAAAAAAAAAAAAATCAGCTAACTGGAACAGCAGTTTTTGTGGTATACATGTCAAAGAGATGATTAATTGGTGTTTGGTCAAGGTAATGAGCAGCCAACACAATGGGCGGGGCAGAATTGTCATCAGAGCAGTTCAGAGTTTACCTCTCCTCCATCCCAAACCGATGTCTTGTTACATCTCCCTCTTTTTTTCCTTTTTCACCTACCATTTTTCTTCCCGTTTCCTGCATCTTTGTGACATCCCTTCAGGTTTCTGACAAGACGTCTCCCTTCCTGGATCTCTTCCTCCTTTGGCCCGCTATAAATAATGCCACCTGTTGGGCCGTGGCCTTCATTACACCCATGCATTTGTAAATGAGTGAGAAAGGCCAATGAGGGTGCCTGGTACGGGCTAAGCCAGTCATACCGCTGGCACACAAAGCTATGCCTGGAACTCACTGACTAATACATTTACTAGAGAGGCCAAAGGGAGTAACCCAGGAGCAATGAGGCCAAGGTTAAAATGACCTCCAATTCTAACAAGAGTGGTAATTTTGGGAAAGAAACTTTGGGGCTTTAAGGTCTCAAGGGGCTTTATGATGGTGAATGATGCATTGGGTCGTATTTTTGGACAAGACAGCCAATGTGGACTCTGCTTTTACACCGCATACAACTACTGTATGTTTTAAGGGTAAAAAGGGTTAGAAAAAAAAAAAAATGTTGTCCAAAGTTGCTTCTTAAGGAAAGCCAAAGTGATGAAGATGCTCAGCTGAGGAATCGGGTAATTGATACATGTTTCTCACTTTAAAACCAATGACAGGTCATGGGGGGGGGTTGAGCACTTGAAAGCACGCACAGTGGGAAGTGATCAGGGTTGGCATGATGGGGTCAGAGGTCAACTCTCTCAAATAGCCTTAGTGAGTACAACGGGTCATCGGCTCATTTGGCTTTGAAATGAGAGGCAGCGCTGGCTGCTCCTGCATGAAGGACCGGCTCTCTGCATACCACGGCCCGCCACAGACACAGTTGTCGTGTCAGGTGTCTTCATGGGAGTGGTTATTTTTAAGACGATGAAGGAGGGATTTACGTGTGTGTTTGATGATCACATGCTGTATCTGAAATATAATCAGCAAATTAACGGTGCTGGGTTACAACAACACGATAGTACAGCATAGAGACTGTATAGTTGAGAGCGTAAATTCCTATAAATGAACACTGACAAGTGTGTCTTTGGTGGCTGGTCAAACTTTTGAGTTACAAGCTGGGAGGATGAAATGTGCCTGATTAAGTAACTGCTGCTACCCGTTCATAAAGGACAAAAAAGGCACTCGGCTCCAAAGGGCAGAAAATCACAGTGTTTTCATGACATTAGTCCCGGAGGAACTTCTCTTCATCAGCTAATTACTGTGTGGTTCATCTGCAAAAAACAGAACTGCTTCCTTTTCCTCATTCAGAGGGACGCACACCATATTCGGCCTGTTCTGTATGCCAAATCAATTAGTCATCAAAAGTCCCTTGGAGAAGAACAGTTAACCTTTATCTCCATCAATGATTCATGAGTTTTACCCTTGCATTTTTTTTCTTTTCCCTGCTGAAATAAAAGCAAAGCCCATTGAGGATTATTATAAATAAAAACATAAGTGGAATCAATACCATTCTGTCTACTCATGGATATGTTGTATCAGAGGCTGCTTAGACGGGGAAAAAAAAACATGCTTTAATTAGTTTTATCCAAGCAAAATGCTGCTTGTTATATTTTATTCTTATTTTTTTTGTAAGTCAAGCTGCTGATTGTGTACTTGTTGGGTGATTATGAGTAATCTTCATACTTTGTGTTGAAAAAGCAATATGTAGTTCTCTACGGGGTTTTAAGAGTGTCTTTACAGAGAAATAAATCATATTTCCTGACAGCCCCCCCCCCGATCCTTCCCACTCTAGTGTGGTTTCATTTTAAAATACAATTTTTAAAACAAAACAATCTGCATCCACGCTTGTGATTCATCTGCATGTCAGAAAAGATACCCCGAAACGACACACGACCGTTTGTGTTCACCACAATTGTACTCGTCCTTTCCACATCTAAACCAAAACCAAGTTCTTCGCTATGATGATCCAGGGCCAGGCTTGGACATCTTGATGCGGCTCTATGTAGCAATACCTCTTCTGACCACCTGGGGGCACATGGATCTCCAGCACTGACAAAAAAAACATTGATGTGCTAATGAGTGGGGACAGTATGGCCTTCTGATACCAACTTTTCCCTCTAGAGGTGCACTTTGTTCACGCGTCAGCCTGTGAACACAACATTCTTGTGATATGCTGCCCCAGTGTGGTCAGAAGTGTTATTGCTACACAGAGTGCCTTTAAAGCTTTGCCACCACTCCTTAATCACAACCTCATTGACGAACACATTCCCGCCAGGTACTAGTTCCTGCAGCCATGACTAAAAAAAAGTTGGAAATGATCATGTTGCAGATTACCCTTATAATAGTTTGCCTCCTACACATGTGGGCAGCTGCAATATTAGCCAGTGAAGTCTTTAGCTGAATAACAGCTGATAACTGGACTACAAACTAAGTAGCACTTTTTCTTCCATCCCCATGTTGTTGTTTATAATATTATTAAGGCCTGAATCAAACTCACTGGAGTAGTTTTATCTAGCTATTAAAAAAGATTCAGTGTTTTAAAATCAAGCCATCGTAATGTAGATGAAGCCCCCCCCCCTCCCACCACACACACACACACACACACACACACACAAATCATAAACAGCATAGGTGGGGGTGTTGCTTGTGACGTTCTTAAAACTACACTGACCTACAAACAGGCACAACCAGCTCATTTCTGTTTTATTTTTTTAGCCTGATGCTATTCTTTTCTATCTTAAGCTATACCTAAAGTTTAAAACATGAATCTGTAATGGGACATCCTATTATTTCTACTCAAAGACTTTTGCTAAAACATTAGACTGTATTTATTTTTGGTAACAGTTTCTTGCTCAAGGCTGCATTGAGATACGAGTTTGGAATCAATATTTGCATCTGAGAAGAAATGTGAACAGAACAGTTAAATAGTTCTCAAGCATTTTATGGTGAACCCTCTATGCCAAAAGAAGGATAAAATAACCTGAATTTGTTTTTAACCTGAAATGAGAATTTGAGAGAACTTTATTTGTTTTTAGGGTTGCATTTTAGGAATATTTTCATATGCTTTTTATGTTAATCATTTCCACAACTGTATGACAAAGTAATTAAAAAAAAAAATGTCTGTTTGGCCAATCGGTCTCAATCACAGTGATGCAATGTTGAATCAATTTTTTTTTCTATAAAAAAGTTTTTTTTTTTTAATCACTAATCCCAGCATTCATCCCAACATTTATCACTAATCACGTTTCCACCGTTCAAGATGTTTAATTTCCTTGAGAAATCTGAAATGAACATAAGAATTTTCAAGCTGTCAACGTTCAGTGATCTACCATACGTATAAACACATGTAGAGTGACACATACAGATTGGATTATTACAGTGCAGCAAGGATTGGCCCAGTGAGGCCTTTTTTTTTTTTTTTTTTTTTTTTTTTTTTTTTTTTTTTTTTACCCCCCACGGCAATCTCATAATTGGATTCCAAAGAACGGTGACAGCTTGGTGGAAACTCCTGCTGGTCATATTTCTCCCAACTTGCATGGCCCAATCTACAAGGTCTCAGTGGCTGCTGCACCTCTGTCCCACCCCATTAGAAATGCATTGACAACACACACTAATGACAGCTCCGGAGAGGAGGAATAAGGCGGCTGCCTCCTTCTTCTTTCACTCAGTCTAGCACAAACCTGTTGGGATAGGTGGCCGCCAGACAGACTGCAGCTGGCTGCGCCTGAATTTATCTAATCACAGCCCTGCTTTCCCAGCATTAGCACAGGCACATATGTATTTCTTATTGGTGGTTCTCCACGTCTGAAACTACTTATTGCTGACATATGACAACGTAATATAGGGGGGGAACTGGCGTCATTAATTCTGCACTGTCAGCACCCACATAACAAACTACACCAAGTTAAAGCTGTGGAATAACAGTATCAACCAGGCGTAGAAAATGAAGAGGAATTGTTCACCCAGCGACAGCCTTTAAAAAAAAAAGAGTTCAAAAATTAGAGACGAAAGTTTAAGGTTTTTTTCTTGTGGAGATCCATCAGTCCATCCTCTATATCTGCTTAATCTTACTCAGAGTCATGGGGGAGCTGGAGTTTATCTCAGCTGTCATCAGCTGAGAGGTGAGGAACACACTTGACAGGTCACCAGTCCATCACAGGGCCACACAGAGACAGTCGTGCACGCTCACACTCACCCTTAGAATCACCAGTCAACCTAACATGCATGTTCCTTTTTTTAAAAATTTTTTTCCCCAAGTGCACTGGGAAAACATGCAAAGTCCACACACAAACGGCTGCCGAGAGTTTAACCTTCTTGCCATGAGGCGACATTGCTAACCACCACCCCGCTGTGCTGCCCTCCATCAGACGTGTGTAAATATATTATAAATCAGTCAATTTGTAAAAACCTGTGAGGTGAAAATAGCCAATGGAGTAACAGATGCTGAATAATTTTGGGAAAACCAGCTTGATCCAACAGTTAAAACAGCATCACCCTGCTGAACATGGTCAGTGGTATGAAGCTAGCAAAGGCTAAGAGGCTAAAACTAAAGCTAGCCGAGCACAGCCTGCAGCCCCTGCTGTCCTTTCACTGCTGATTAAGCTCATTTATGGAAGAAAATTCTGTTAGAAAATAAACTGGTAATACAAATGACAGCTGATGCATTTATAATTACTACATATTCATGTCAAAAACCAGCAAAACACTGCTTTTACAGGAAAAACATTGGTTATAAAAGTCTGTTGTGTGGAAACAATTGAAAAAGGATTCAGTGCATGTGATATTTTGAAAATCACCTGCATTTCATTTATGCTGAGGTTAGAAAAAAAAAAAATCTTATAAGCGATTTCATGGTTGCAGATGAATTTCCAGTCATGGAGACTCACTCCAGTGGTCTCGGTCTTCAGGTGTGACGTGGCAGTCGGGGCGAATCTTTTCTGCGTCTTGGCTTTACGACAAAATCAAAGACGTTTGATCACTTCTGCAAGTCATTAGTCTTGTCTCATTCAAACTGTCGTTTGATAATGCGGCTTGATTTACAAAGGGATCCTCGTTGTGTTAAATAGTGACCCACATAAATATCCCTTTTCAACTCACAGATTATGAAAAAAAAGAAATCAAACTTTGAAGGAAAAAAAAAAAAGATTGTGCTGCTGTTGATTTTTCTGGAAATGAAAAAGATGTTTTATCTTGGTTTTTGGCCTGTTCTGTCTCATTAGCGGCAACACAGTTTGCCAGACAGAGGCAGTCACGCGGACAGGCAAAGGTTCAAACCGATGGGCTCTGTCGGCTCGCATTAAATCTGACGATCATGATCAGAAAGAATCCGTTTTCCAAAATTCCCAATGATTAGAGTGCTCATCTTGTTGAGAGGAGTCACTGTCGATCGCCTGGATGGATTTTTTTTTTCTTTGTTGCTATTGAATTGTCTTCAAAGGAAAATTGTCAAGCATTAATAACATGCCCATGGCAACAATGTGAGAGGTGGGAGTACGGCACCAACTGTGGTCTTGCACTTGACAAGATTAATGAATCGAATCTCACTCTGAATCCCCAGTGTTGCATAGAAATGATCACTATTTGACAGTCAAAGCCAATAATGGCTGTGAAGTACTCTCTTGTTATGTAAATCCAGTCAGAGATCAGCTCATCAACCCATCAACCAAATTCCACAGAGGAAACCAGCAGATTTATGACCTTTTAATATAGTGCAAACTAGTATGCTTTGGAAACTGTGGACGTTTCTCTGTAACAGATACCCCTCGAAAAAGCCTTTAACGTGCTCAGTTTTGTTTCCTGTCCCAAACCGAAGACATTCTGTACCCATCTACCTCTCCGTCAAAACACATCTAACTTCAGCACTCGTCTACTTTAAAACCTGGAAACCGATGCCTTTGTGGAAGAGTTTTGGTTTTTTTTCCCCCGCTGTCAGCACACTGGCTACTTCCAGAAGAAAGCCCATCAATTTTTAATGCAATTTTTATGTGGCGTATTTGCAAAAACAGGACTCCATTGAGGGATGAATGTTTTGCTTGGTCGTTGCAGGTCCGTAAGGGTGTTTTTTTTTTAATTGATCCTGAGAGGTTTGAGAATGTTGTGCAGACATGCTTGCCTGATATATTTTAATGTTTGAGTGATTCCTTCTGCTAAAGACATGTTGTAACTCCTTTTGGTTAATGATTTTCATTTCGATGCTCATTTGGAGGAGCTGACACATTTCTTTTGGGAGCCAGATATTATAATATTGCCTTTTAAGAATATTCTGAGACTGGAACATTCATTTTTAATGGGCTTGTACATTATTCAAACATGCAACGAGAGCCGTCATGGAGTCCACTTTAGGCCTCTATGAACACAAGATAGGCTACAAGTAGTTGCTTTGTTTAGCTGCGCAAACAAGTAAAGCAGTGCTAAAGTGGATAACTAAAATGTTCATACTGATAAAAGAAAACTAAAGAGAAGATAACAGGACAAATATAGGGTGTAAAGTGGTTACGGGAAGAATTGTGAGGAATTGACGGTCTCTCATTTGGGGTTCATGAATGCGGTGTGGTGTGTGATCGGCGGTGGTGGAGCCGCTTCAGTGGGGTGCCATCAAGGACCCATCTGCTCTTTTTTAAAACCACCCCAAGTGATTCATTGAATGATACTGGTGACCCAAGACGGTTTGGAGAAGGAAACCAAAACCACAGGCATTCCCACCACCCATTCCTGCCTGGGGATGAGAAAGTCTTCATGCCGGAGACATGCTTTAGTGGCTTACCTCATTTTATTTTCTCCCTACGCGCTAAAATTCTGTTATAATCCAGTTAAAACGTTACAGCTTCCCACAGACATGTCTTCAGAGGCCACCAATCCGGCCTAATAATTCTAATTAGACAGTAAAAGTTATTTGTTCCTTATCCAGGAATCAGTTTGTGCTTTTCTTTTAATGTACCTTTTCAAGGCCAATGATTATTAAAAAAACTCCAACCAGCAAAGTATCAAGGCCGGTACCAGTCCTAAACTCTAATCTAGTCGTAACCCAATCCCTGCACAGCGCCTTTTGTGTACAAACGAGCCCTCTCAGTCACTCCAGCCCTGGAGCTTGTGGTCTGCATTCCTCCTGTCGCAGACACAAGCTGTCTAAATAAATGCTTGCCGTTGCCTCCTTTTCTCTGGTGGCAGCTTGTGCTCGTGGGGGCCTCTGGCGCTTTTATGCCAGCATCCGTGCTTTGCACATGCTCGTGAACATCCACAGACCAAAACAGTGGCATGCCACCACGCTAACACATGCAGCATACAGCAGACACCAGCTGGGGACCTGTTAACAGCCAAATAACATTGGTTTGTCAACGAACAGCTTGACGCCAGGGCTGCCTGTTCGTTCTTGTGCCGAGCTGCGTTGCCCGCCTTGACACTGGCGGCTGGTATCACATGTGCTGACTGTCGGATCCAGACACTGCTCGGACCGCATAATTAGCCCGGGAGACTTGTTCAGGTCTGGAGACAGCATCTGCTGGACTCCACGGGGGGGGGGGGGGGGGGGTTGAAGGTCCCGCGATCTGTTTATGGCGAATTCCATCAGTTCATATTTAAGGAGTGTTCGGGAACCTGCATTTTTTTTTTTTTTATATTTCTGATGGATCTCTCCCGTTTCTCTGGAAATCACTTGTTTCTGCGTAATAACCTCGTCCCTCGCGCTCCTGTGTGTGGTCCGTGAGTGCAGTATAATCCCGGAGACTCCACATCTAGTCAAAGTGCCAAAACATGTCACAGACGTAAAAAGCCTGTGAAAGGAAACCCATTTCATTTCACAGGCAGTAAGAACATAATTTTCACGAAGATGAGAGACCTTCATCATTTCATGACGAAAGTAATGACAGAAAGGGATGACCATCTGTGGAGATGATGCTCCGCAGATGTTGAGATTTGAACGCGCAGTTGATGATAAAGTTCTTCAGCTCTTCAAAGGGTTCATGGAAAATGACTTACAACAATCGGTCGTAAATCAGCTATTGGTTGGTAAACCCATTTGCAGCGTGATGTGAAAGGATATTTCTGATAAGGAAAGAGAGAGTGAGGCGAATCTTTTTTTTTGATGTCACAGATGAAAGACGATAAAAGCGCGCCTGTCTTCTGAATAGGTTGTTTTATTTCTGCGCCCAGATATTGTCATGCATGAAAGCTAAGAAAAACTCCTGTCAAAGGGATATTATTAATTTCTTCAGGAACACTTTCTCGCTCGTATCCCTCAATTGTGCAGATGTCCATGAATATCTTCACAAGTTCTCCTGAAATTTGTGAAAAAAAAAAAGAAAAAACAAAACAACAAAACCTTTGAGTTTGGCAGCAGCGTTGACTGGGTCCAGGATGCTTAGATTGCCGTTGGATATAAAGCTTCTTTGACTTTCCTTTGCCAAAACAGATACAGGATACGGACTTCCTGAGGAACCCTAAGAGTCTGTAATTCTGTTTTAAAATGCTGCTACAAGAGCTTTAGAAAGTTTGCCTTGGATTCATTTGCATTTCCTCTCTAGCGTCAAACCACAGGAGGAGCCAAAGCTTTAGTGAAAAAGAACAAATTGACCCTTTCAATCTCTTGCCATTAAGTCTCTTTAAAGCTCTGGTTTTTCAGGCCACAAGCATCCGACTTTAAAAATAGGATCCCAGATTTCCTTTTTGCATCCTTCTTTGGGTTGTTTATTTCGAGCGTGTAGGCTCTTCATCTTGCAAAGCATTTTCTTGAGCACCTTTTATTTATTATACTTGTTTCTTTCGAACAAATACCTTACAAGAATCAGGCACAGATGTTGATATTTAAATGCCAGAGGTAGGGCTTGGCAAACGGCTCTTTGGCCACCCCTCTGCTTTGAAAAATACAATGAAAACTGAGGATGTCAATGTGCGGCCAGAGTAAACAGGCATGTAGAGCACTGCGCAGCAATTATGCATCACAAAATTAATTCTATTATAAATCTTGACAGGGGAAGCACAGTGGTAACGGTACAGAGTTTTAAAAGTGGCTTCTAATGACTTGGACCGGCGGCTGCTTCAAAAACTGTCCGAGCCGCAGGCAGCAACATTTCAGCGTGCTGCTTCAGACCCGCCAATTAAAATTCAGCAAATATTTTTTTATGACAATCAATACTGTGAAGTCGCCACAAGGTCCAGGAAACTCCAGTAATTGTGTCATGTTGGCGATGGAAACTTGGATCTGCTTCCTTCTTCTTCTCACAAATGTCTTAAATCTTTGGCGTGCCTCGTAGAACGCAATGGGTGACGGTGTGGGAGAGTGGGGTAGCACAACATTAAATCTCTCTCTTTTTTTTTCACATTTAAACCATGAAGTTGTTTCAGTAAAAATTACAGTATGTGTTTTATTTTATTGTACTGTGTGTTGTGCTTTGTGAGAGATATTAAGAATGGAAAAGTACCTGAATATAATCAATCAAACTCGAACCACAGATTTTTTTCAGTGACTTCAGCTACTGTAAAACTTCTTTTATAAAAAAGTGGAGTCATGTGGTTAAAAAAAAAGAAAAGAAAATGTCTGTTTCAATCCATCTTTGGATTTTATCTTTTATCTGATCAGTTTTTTGTCCCCTCTGCAGCATAAAATCAGAAACCCTTTCCAACTTGAAGGACTGCCTCTTGCTTTCTATTTACTGCAGCTAAGCTAGTTCAGGTTATACCACTGCGTTTGCATAAAATGCATTTCTTCAGTCTATAAATTTGAGTTAGAAGCTGTCTCCCCAGACAAGGACTGCCTTTGCAGCCCATATCTGAGAAGTTATAATATCTTAGGTGCCTGTGCCACCACTTCTCAGCAGATATCTTTTCACACATCAGCGGTCTGATTTAAAAAGGGTCAAAACCTACTCGCCTTCTATGTCAGACACATTTCCCCGACCCTGCTTGCCTGTCTGGTTTTCTGCAGGATTTTATTCAAGGTCAGCATTTCTTCCTTTTCCATAGGTGTTCACCCCTGGACTGCTTCCTATCATTAATGAAGGCTTGACATTGTAAACAAAGCACAGTTCAAAGTATGCAGAGACATGGACAGGCAGATTTATAGCACTTAAGATGCATTAGATGCACACATAAGCCCCCCGTTCTGACTGGCATATGAATGACTGGATGTTAGAATAACAGTTGCAGCCTGTCCGAGGGTCACAGGGGTCACCAGAGAGTTATTTGGGGGTTACCCACCCCTCCTGGCTCCTTGCTGCTAATGTCAATCAGGTTAACAATAGCCCACTTATTTGATAATTGTAGAGAGTGAAACTTGTAGATTTCTAAACGTTAAATAATGTTTAAAGAATTTTTTTGTGGCTCCTTTTTGATTATCATAATGCAACAAAGAAGTAGGCCCTTTCTTTCCAAACATTCAATGGGCAAAATAAGACACTAAATAATGTGCTGTTTTAGATACATGCGTCTATCTACAGGTTACTGTCAAGTACTGCTCTTGATTCAACACTTATTATATGTACTGCAGCAGATCCTTTATACTTCTTGTCAGATTATTATGACTGTAAAGATAATGTTGAATAAGAATGAATCAGCTGAAATAATGTGAGGCAGAGCTGAGTAACAACTACGGTAGCGGGCCAACCACCCTGCCTCTCACTTGTAGTAGGCAATTTGCTCAGTGTCCATGAAATAGTGTCATAGATTATGTTAGTAGTAGAAATAATTAAGTAGACTAACTTCAGTATGTATCAAGAATTTTTTTTTTTTTTTTTTGCCAGACATGACAAGAAGCAAGCCAAGCTACACTTGGCTGACCGTTGGTAATTTAGGCCGCCCTCCAGCAATGTAGCCTGGGTTATTTGCTTTGTTAAAGTCCGCTAATAAAGTAATTTGCAAACCTCAACTTGGGGCTGATGTGGCTGTTTAATGGCCCGAGACTAAAGTTAGCCAGCCTCAACCACCCAGGAACATGATTTTCCGTCACTTGGTTTGAAAATTAGTCTACATTCGCATGGGGGCTAACGTTAGCAATCAGCAAGTAATAAACACAGTATCGCATTTGATTTCACATGCTTTAATCCTTGAAACTTTAAGCCTTCCCCCCTGAATGCCCTGCCAAGGCAGGGTCTAGTTTCACTCTGACAGGGATCACATTGAGTTTGGCCAAGTGGGTTTCACTCTTTATGCCTTATTCTTTTAAAAATGTTTGCGTAGAAGTTGATTTTTATAAGAAACCAACAGTCATCAGCTTGTAGTTTTCACCTCTGATGAATGTTTGCCCAATTTCCCCAATATATTACCACTATGAAAGACACACAACTGACATTAAATACCACGGAACACTGTTTTCACACGCAAAGTTACTTAAGCATACATTCCAGCTTCTTCCGCGCCATCTTTTTTGGCATCCTTAATGCCTGTAGAGCCATGAATATTCCCGTGCTACATAAATCCTCTATCCATATGATGAATGGTTACTTGACTTCGACCTTAATGATGTGCAAACTACCCTGAATTTAGAGTAGACGCTCGTGTCGGGTCTGGGCCAGCAGCTGAGCGCTCTAGGGCAATCTGCACTCCTGCAGACCTGCTGTCAATAATTTCCAAATCCTCTTCTCACTTTGCAAAGTAAACACACATCTGCTCTCCAATTAACTACTACAGATCCCCGAGTGCTATCAGTGAGCGAGTAAGTGGGCCCACAATTATTCAGTGCACTTCACTGACCGATCGCAGCCTTGCAAAAAATAACATTTGCCTTTGCTGAGAATGATCACATTGGACCAGAAGGTAAATTTGGACCTTTTTCAATGCTGGACAAGTGACCTTTTTTAAAAAAAAAGTTGATATGTAAGGTTTCAAAGGTGGTGGAAGAATGTTTAATGTGCTTTTTGATGGAATGACTAAGGAACTGCAACGGGAAATCGCTGCTTATCAAGTTACATGATACGAGTCCAGAAGTAACCACGTCTCGGTTTATTATTCTGCTCTTGAGCTACGAAATTGACAAATGTCTTAAAAACAACCTACACTTGCATCATAATTTTAAAAAATGCAACCGTAAAAGGTTGTCCTTTCACAGCGGTGTGTTTTTCTGTGTTTTCTGCAAAATAGATGGTGCCGGTTTGAGGGGAAGGTAAAGCCACTGAAATAGCACTTCAGAAAAAGCAAGAGGCAACAGGAGGTTGTAATTAGCAAATTAGTTAAAGTTTCATAAGGAAATGTTCATTAATGTGGTGCTTTATCAGACCCGTTTCCTCTACATGCTGCCTCTACAGTGCTCTAGTCAGATTTATAGCCCCGCTGCTTGTTTTTTCTCTGACTTCCTCTTTCTGTCCCCTTTGGCTCAGCTACAGACGTATGGACACAAAGTCAGCCACTTTACTCTGCTGCCTGTAACATCACCTTGGAGCACTGCAGTAAAAGAAGTGGCTGTTCCAGTTCAGTTCTTTAAAGTTAAAGCTGCTTCTACCCCCTAATGTCTTTTCTCTTTTCACGCAAGTCTTTCAGAAATCCATCCGTTGTTGACACTCAGCACTTGTCTTTCTTTTTTCATGTGTTTTCTCCAGTGTCCTCCTTTCAGAAATCCGTAGTTAAGTCTCTCTTGCTAATCAGCCTCCACTCTCTGCCCTCCTTGTTTACGCATCCTCATCCTTCTGGAGGCTGGTGATTTTTTTTTTCCTTTTTTTTCTTTCTACATCTCTTTGTTTAAATCTCATGTGTCCTGTTCGCTGTGGGCAGCAGGTTTAGCGAGTTTTGGAGTTCCTGTATCATATAAACAAACAAACAATTACCGCGCAGCTTTTGGATAACATCATCACCACCCCCCACCACTTCTTTTTTTTTTTTTTTTTTTTTGACAGCATCTGGTTTATGAATTAAAAAAAAAAAAACAACACATTTTCAAATGCAAAGTTGTTTTTGTGGTAATTAGCCAGAAGTAATAGAGGTAATTTGAAGCACATGCGTGACTCGGAACAAAGACAACGTTGTTCTCTTCAACTGCAACGACTTCCCAATCATCGCTGCTACAAGTCACTCAAAGTTTGATGAAAGGCAGAAGCTGCTACTCCAAATGTGAGAAAACGTCTTTGGTGGTTTTCCCTCGCTGCAATCGATACACGCGCCTGGATTTAATCAAGCCTGCAATATCGGCGTTAAAACAGAAACACTAATTGGCTTCCCGTACCACAAAGCACAGTCTTAATCTTTACTGGCAATCTTAAATTGCCAGACATTTTTTTAAATGATTACTCATACAGTTTCACCCTAGATCAACTAACAAGAGTATCAGCCCAGTTTGTGATTTAACTTCATTTTTAAGTTTGTTTAATGAGTCTAGAGGAGCGCTGCTGCGGCTCTGGAAATGAAGGACTACTCTTTTGGCGAAGAAAAGTAAAGCATCTTAAGAGCTGTTCTCGGATAAGGACATTTCTTATTTTTTTCCTTTTTGTCTGTTCCCCTCAGGGGTCTCCACAGCAAACCATCCGCCTCCATCTATCTCTATCCTCTCCATCCTCTTCTCTCACACCAACTCACTTCATTTCCTCTGTCACTACATCCACAAATCTCCTCTAAAGACATTTAATTTAGCTAAATGTACCTTGTTTTTTCTGTGTGTGATATGTTGAACATTTGAACTTGCTTATTTTCGCTTAAGAAGTATTTTCATTTTACTGTAATCATGCATACAGACAGCTTTTTGCCAAAATAATCTAATGCCAAACTGCTCACTTGATCTGCAACATTACCAACTTCAACAGTTTGCAGTCAAGTTCCCTCGATCGCAGATTAACTGATGGATCTTTGAGGGTAACGCAGCGGGAGAATCCTTTCACTGTGTTTGTGAAAGCCCCCCTGCAGTTGTTACTGGGATTTGGGAACTTAATTTCCTGCTGTTTTGTTGTTCTCTGCTTGGTCTGCTCTCTTGTTGGCTCTGTCGGCGACACTGTACTTTAGTAACTGTTTTGAAACCTCAGTAAACAAGGGGAGAAATTTCGCTCCAACCGCTGTGGAAGGGTTATCTTCTGCTTTCTCCCCGACTCTGGCTCTTCAAGTTAGAACAGTTAATACATTTATACGCACAGTTAAATAAAGCTATGGTATCCCTCAGTTACAGGTGTTTTAATGGGCAGCTATCCACCTTTCCAGCACAAGGTGGGAACTGATTCAAAGATGGAATATGTGGCAATATGCGCCGTTTCAGCTCGTTTGTAATGGGCTTTTTCCCTTCTCCCAATTTAGCTAATTGGCACATGCCGTGCCTGAATTGGCCAGCTTTGAACATGTCATAAGCACTGTACGGTTTGTTATTTCCAAATAAGTTTCATCCTATCCTTTAGTATTCTGCTCCTGATTTTTTTTTTTTTCCTTTTCCTCTCTGTAGTCCAGCTCATCCAGGTGAAAGCCCAGTGTGGGTACTGTGGAGGATGCACAGTGTCTTAGCCATTTTGGGTCTGACTGACTCCCAACTAAATTATCTGGGTTTGTTAGATTTAAACCCCTGGACCCCTGTTTGATTTCAGCCAATGGAAATGAAACAAAGCAAATGAAAGTCTTGATTATCTTAGATTTCTTTTTTTCTACAAAGTTTAAACGATGCCAATACAGGTCAATTCACATTTAAAAAGATAAGTGGCTCCACCGACTGTGTCGGCTGCTTGCTCAAGCAGTCCAACCCTGGCTGTTTATCCAACATGCTCTTTCTTAATCCTGTCCGTCCTTGTCACTCCCAGAGAAAATCTTAACATCTTAACGTCTTTAGCTCTGCTTCCCGTCTCTTGGTCACTGCCACCAACTCCAAGCCGAAGAGAAGGGCTGGTCTCACTACCTTTCCCTTTTCTCTCTCTGCTACTGTTCTCTGACAGGAGTCCATGGTGACTCCTGTCTGACCTCATCTGTCAACCTATCCATCACCATCGCAACCAAAAAGGAGCTCGTGGCCGATCTTTGACACGGTCCCACTTTCACCAGAAACCCCTCTGGTACTCCTACAGCACACCTCACTTCTGTCATGTCGCCCTCGTACATGTCCTGTACCACTCTGACATGCTTCTCTGCCACTTCAGACTTCCTCATGCAATGCCATAATTCCTCCTGCACCTTCTTCAACTCTACTTGCACCTTCCTCGCACCCTCATCGTTCCACAGTCTTCCCTGTCATTTGCACAGCTAGAGAGGTCTTCTGTCATGCTGTGACTGACCTTCATTCCCCTTCTCTCTATGGCATATCTCACCTCTCCACTTCTCCAGGTTGTCTCCCTACTCTCTCTACGGATCACAACGTCATCCGCAAATGTTGTCGCAGTCGAATGGAGACTTCTGTCTTACATCGCCTGCCAACCCAATCCATCACGGGCTCAGGGCCAGTCCTTGGTACAGATTGCACTTAGACTTGAAACCCATCTTCTACTCCTGCTGCACACCTCACTGCCCTTTTATATGTCATGTAGTTAAAACATACTTTTCTGCCACTCAATATGCAATACTGCAAATCCTCCCTTGGCACTCAGAGACACAGTGATGCTGTTCTGACATTCCCTTTACTTCTTCATCAGCATCCTCAATGGAAAATGCATCTGTGGCGCTCTTTCTTTCTGCTCACAAACTGTAGCAGTTCTCTTAACACAAGAGCGTACTCTACTCTTTCCCAGATCTCCATTGTGTGGCTCATGAGTTTTATACGTCTTGCAGCTCTGGCCCATGTTCTTGGATATTGGCACTAGTAACACTTTCCCTCCATTCCTCTGGCATTCTTTCATCTCCAAGATGTTGTTGAACAATCTAGTTAAATACTCCACTCCTTCCTCTCCTAGACACTTCCAATATAACCCACCGGTATGTGATCAAGACCAACTGCCTTTCCTTTCTTCGTTGCCTTCAAAGCTTCTCTTACGTCAACTCTACTAATCTTTGGCACCTTTTTTTCCTCTTCATTCAACAGTTCTCCAAAGGACTCTTTCCATCTTCCCCTCAAGCACGTCTATCTTTAATCACCCTAACCTAACTAATCGGTACAAATCCTTCCTTCTTTCCTTATTGTTCAGCCTCTCATGCAACTTGTAAGCCTCCTGAATTGTTTCTTTCCTATTCAACTTCTTTCAAATACTCAAATATTTTAAAAAGTGCCCTTGCAGTTACTTTTTGTTTCCATGTGAATTTATATTGTAAATATTACATGTATATTCCTTGGTTTACATCCCAGTGTGAGATATTAAAATACAGCCTCAAAATGACAGATCCTTTCACAATGAACCGCATGGCTTAGATTCTTTCTTATACTGGAAAATAAAGTGAGTAAAACACCTGACTTCACGGTGCTCCAGAAAGGGCATTCAGAGCTGCTTCGTGCTCTGATTCACTGCTGCCAGTGGTTTAATGTACAGTCTTAGTATAATGTCATCTAGAATTTTGGATCCTTTTATTGCAAATGACAGGATGGGTGATTTTGGCGTGTTATTACCATTATTGGCCAGGAAGGATAATGCCTTATCTCTGAAAGAGCCTGAGACAAAATACAGCAATTACTGTGGAGGATTGAAATGTCAGAGCAGGTTTAACATTTCCAATGATAGAAATGGGCTTTCGGACAAAACCTCCAAACTTTGGAAAAGTAAGATGCTGAAGCCTGTATTGTCCAGCTTGGTACAGTTTCTAACTGTCTCAGTTAGTAAATTACTTGTTCAAAAGGAATTGTGTTTCTCTCCTGAGCTGATGCAAATCTACATAGATTTATGTTGCACAGGTTATACAATGAACTGCAGCTTATTGCCTTTAAAAAAGAGAAGTTTCTTATCAATCAAACGAGCCCCGTTGTTAGGTGTGAAAAGGACCAAGTGAGTGGAGGTGAGTTAATTTCTAAGGGCTTATGCTTTAGAACACTCTGCCTTTCTTTTTTTTTTTTTATTAGAGCAGCTGTAATTACTTTAATAACCGCACCGAGTATTCCTATTTAATTTTTGCCACGGTTCAGGAAATGTCGATTTGGAAAACAAAAGTAACAAAAGTTGGACAGGAGCAAACTCTGCATCGTGTGCCTGGCATACTTGTCATTTTGATGAGGGTAGGTGGGGAAGAAAGAAGGTTAAGCTGCCAGGAATAAAATGCTCCTTAGGCCCAGTGAAATTTAATTAATTATATTAATTCATTAATAATGTAAAGTTTGATGTAGGAGCAGGAGTGTGCAGCAGTGGGCTACGGATTATTGGCACGAGCACAACTCTGTATAAATAAATTGTGTTTAACATCCAACTTCTGCCACTTGGGGACTTGAAACCCAGAAGAAAACCCCTGTTGTTTACATGCAGCTGTCAGCACCTGGATAAGAATTCAGAAAAGCAAACCGGTGAAGTCAAAACAGCTTGTGACCTCATCTGAAGCATCTAACCCCTCACAGATCTCCAGTGCTTGTCAGTCTTTGTTTTTCAACCCTGGGACGCACCTGTCTCTCCAGCTTTCCTCTTAATACACCCAGGATATCACCCATCACTGCTCAGTCGCTCTTGAAGGAGTCTGAAATAGCAATCTAGACGCAGAAAGCTGCGCAGGAAACATTTACTGATCCATCAGCGGAAGAAGGCCAGAACAGTGTTTTGAGAAACTTTAAAACTGGAACAGAACATTTCTCTGTTGTGGGGAAATATCAATTGTCTGACATCTGCTTTTATCATTTTTTTTTAATGTTTTGTTGACTAAAAATGACAGCCAGACACATCATGAAGACAATGGAAATTCTTAATTGTGGGATGTATTGGTACCTGTCATGGAAACCACTCTGTTTGTATCAAGATTTTACAAAGTTCAGATTCCTTGTCTGTGCCCTTCAAAGCAGAAGATGACATTTCCTGGAGGCTGCCACTCTGCAGTGATAAAAGACAGATCCACTTACATCCCCTTCTGTCTCTCCAGCCGCCTCACTAAGTCGCTGGGGGGAACTTTGAGTAAAGACAGGTTTCTAAGGTTGGAGACTCACGTACAGCTTCAATTTCCCACACCCATCTTCCGGCCACTTTTGTTTTTTTTTTTTTTTTTCTGTTTCTTTCCATCATATGCCTGGCGGCGTGGCTCATGATGTAACTCCATTTACGTGCTGCATAAATCGCGCACCATGGCTGAAAGGGCTTTTCACGTCAGCGGGGGTGTACAGATAACCTCTGTTGTGACGTTTCATATTCCTAATCTGTCTTCTGGTTAGGTCATGCTCTTGTCCTACATCTTGTTGTGATATAATAAAAACAGAGATATTTACTAGCTGAAAATAAGACTGAACTGTTGAACTGTTGCGTAGGTTTTGACATATCTATTTATTTTTTTCCCAAGTAGACTGTACCTGAGAGCTGAGAGACTCGTCAGAGAAAATGGCTTTCTCTGAGACATTTGACATTTTTGGGAAAATACACTAACACTGGTGTTTTTTTTTTGTTCTTAGATGATGGCCTGCTCTTCTGTAGCACCCCTTTTTTTTTAAACTTTACATAGGCTCTATAAAGAACTTTGAGAACATTGTGTTTCTCATTCACACACTGCTACAACAAACACCTTTTGGTGCAAACTAGACACATCATCAGGGATGTAAGCTGGAGTCGTTGGGTGTTTTTGTTCCTTCAGCATCACACACTCTCGCCCCGGTGACCCAACCAGGGATGAACAGTCCTCAGCTTTGGCCTTGTGCTAAGCACATTTCACTCTTTCTAATACAGATGCTTGATTTTATTTATTTACATTTTTTTTGCGTTGCCCGGACGACGCCTGGCATGGAGGTTAATCGCCTATACCTGCGACCCTGGATGCTGGATGCTGGACCAGTTTGTGCCCGGTGTGTGGTGGTTTTGCGGTCGGGTGTCCACGTGCTGTCTGCGGGTGCGGACCGGTCCTCTTGCGGCTGGTGGAGACGTGCCGCCGCGAACATGGACGGTGTCGCTGGGGGCCGGTTCGGGGAAGCTAATCCTAAGCTGCTACCCACAGGTAACCACCGCCATTGGATCCAGGCTGCAGCGTCGACTGAGCCGGGACGGGAGCCCCCAACATGGCAGCGGCGGTATGCTGCCCCTAGCCAGCAGTCTACACGCCGGGGTGAGTCAGCTGACCTGGCAGGGACTGTCTGAAGACCTGGTGGGCCCGGCACCGCTGGGGTGACGCCAACAACCTGGTCCGCATGTTGAACCAGGCTCTGGTACGGTCGGCTCCATTGCTTGCTGGACTGAGGGAGCTCGGTTTTCCCAGAAGAGACAGTTTGGTTCATCTGTGTTTCTTCCTCTGACCTGGCGATATCTCACTTGATTCACCGTTGTGGAGATATACTGGTTTTAACGGCTGTTAACAGGTTTTAACAGCTGTTATCTGGAGTTAGCACTCGGACCACAGGACCGGGACATGAAGAAGGAGCGCTGGACGCCGGCAGCTCCTCAAGTTCACCAGCAGCGTCTGGTGTACTTGAAACTTGAATTTCCCCCTTGGGGGATCAATAAAGTATATTTGATTGATTTGATTTGATTTGATTTGATGCTAACAGCAGCATCTGGGGTGTTCAGGGTGGCTCTCTTGCGATGTGCAGTCCCTGATCCCCAGCAGCTTGGGGTCTTCCATCCCCTGCTCGAAGCATTTGGCTGCGAGCTCTTGGTATCTGGCCTTCTTCCCCTCAAACATCTCTTCCATCCAGTTTTCCCAGGGAACAATCAGTTCCAGGAGGGCCACTTATCTTTATTCTTCTGACACCAGAACTATGTCTAGGTCTGAACGTGGTCGTAACGGCGGTGTCAGGAAAATTAAGCTGTCTGGAGAGGTTTTCCTTCAGTTGCCAGTCCGGGCTGTAGCCCAAATACCCCCCCGCTGGCTTCTCATAACCCTTCATAAAGACAGTAGCGTGTTTTGCTGATTCTTTTGTCAGAGATCCCTGTAACCATGGTGTCCGCTGCTACCCCCAGCACCTGAGCTTGATGCCAGGTAAACCAGCAACCCCCCCAGGGCTTTTAGGAAACAGATTGTGGTCAAATTTGTCAAATCAGGCGTACATCTTCAAAATCTAGCACCTGCCAAAAAAGATTCTGAATGTATTTAAATGAAATAATGAAAAGAGGTCATTCAGAGCGATGGAGGCACACTGTAGTGTTACCATAGCAACTCACACACGGCCTTGCTTGCGTCTAACGTTGCCATTCAATTAAAATTATGTGGAAACCATTGTTTCAGGATGATTGTAGTGTGGCAGTAAATGCTGTTTAAGGCTCATTATCACAGGGGCCTCCCGAGCAGAGTGTTGGCACAGGGCGGCCTGAAAAGATGGGTCCTTACCATCTTTAATTGGACTGGGAGGAAAAATCTAGTGCTTCCAGAGTGTACCTGCACTTTAATACTTTTTTAGTGGTGCGAGACTCTGAGGCCAAAGCTAAACTAAGTTTCCCAAGCTTTATTGGAAACGGTAAAACCTGTGAATGTGGAACAAGCTGCAGAGAGAAGGAAAACTGCCAGTTTGCCAGGTGTGCAATACTCGTGCATCAGCAGAGGTGAGAAATCAAGTCCAGCACTAACACCCTATAACGTCACAGCTTTTAATCAGTTGTGGGCACCAGAAATTTAACACATCTCCTCTGCTTATAAGTGATCACGCGATCCGCTACTAAGACAACACCTCACCAAGACCGATTCATCAAACATCACATCCTCAGAAATCCCTTGCTGCTCACCTCCGTACATTGTGTATGTCAGCTGCTTTATTTCTGGATTCTGGCCGCAGCTGCTGGGTGGGAGAGCAGGAAGACTCCTCTCATGTTTGCTGATGCTACCCGCAGGCGAAATGGGAAATAAGACTCACCAAAGTGCTGTTATCTGGATGTTTTACTGAAAGTTTTCAAACTCATTTGGAGGACCCCTGGGACTCCACATGCTATTTTCTACCTGAACGTTGACCAGAATATTGAGTTTATTTCATCTCAGAGTAGTGTGTGTGTGTGTGTGTGTGGAGATGAGGGCAAAGAAATTTGACAAAAGCATCCTCAGACTTGACAACACTTTACTGACTTGAAAGGAGCCTGTTGACAACCTGCCGTTTTTGGCGGTTGGAGTTTTCCAGTGGGGAGTTATGTCCGTCCACTCCTCTGTTGTTATTGTCAAAAATTAGAGCTATTATAATCGGTGCAGCATTCTTTGGAAGAATTTTGTGAGCCGGGAGTGAGAGTGGTTAGACTAAAAGAGTGCAGGGCATGAACACTAAAATTAACTGCACTTATGTGAAACTCTCAGCATCCTTTTCGGTGTTAAAAAAAAAAAATTTGCAAGTCAATTTTACTCTGAATATTCAAAAGAACACGATAGTCTCTGATACAGTGTGATACTGTATTCATAAATTATATGATTTTGTGTGGCAGAAACACCCAAATTAGAATGGAATCTCCATTGTCTGGTTTTAATCACGCACATCTGTAAATGTTCAGTGTTTACGTAAATCAAAATGATCCTCCAGAATTACTGCGGAGGGCCTCTCTTCAGCGACTCTCCCAGTAATGATTGATACAGTGGTGCTTGTGGAAAACGCAGGCGGCCAGCGTAGGTGTTACATGTGCAGAATCGCAGACCGTTAACCAGGCGGCACATGCAACATGACGGCATGCTGGACGCCAGAAGGATGCAGCATCCCACGGTGTCAGAGGTTGATAGATGTCAGAGGGAATCGTCGGGGACGGCTCGGTGCTGAACTTGGACCGGCGCGTCTTCACACGCATGTCTCTTTAGGAGGATGGTGGACCAACTCCTTTCATCTGCTTTCCAAAAGTTCAAGTTCCCGTGGAACAAAGGCAGAAATAAACAGCATAACATTGCAATTGTAATGTGAACAGCATGCTGCCACTCGTACGAGTAATTGACTTCAGCAGACCTACAATCAGTGTCCTGTTTGAGGAATAGTGCATTTTGTGCTACAGTTAATTCTATGTTTGTGTGTGTGTGCATTATTTATTTAACAAAAATGAGGACAAACAGAAGAAAATAATTTGGGCAAGACCGAGCATCTTCTTACTGGTTCCATGGGACTGAAGATGTTAGGTGATGCTAATCATCAGCCCCTCAGGAAATGATCAACAAGCAAGCGTGCACAACCATCTGAAGGCAGACATTTTTGCGGTTTGCTTGTATGGAGCATTCAGGTGCGTGTTAACACAAAGCTAAAAGGGAAAGACATAAGCAAGTACTGCTACACACCAATCTTTAAATTCAAGATTCAAGAAACTTTATTAGTCATTGAGCCAGCGCCCCAGCACAACGAAATTACATTCCAATACATCGTCCAAAAAAAACATACAAGAAACAGACAAACATAGTAGGACATGGGTCGACGGTGCACTGAGGCTGGGTTATAAAACTATTTTCAACACCCCTCCCCTCAATCTTTCCAGGAGCACATGTCCCAGCAAATTTACCCAAAGGTAACAAACTGCTCCTAGAAATACACAAAAACCCAATAGCTGAACCTCAGAGCCTACAGGCCTCACTGAGCATGTTAAACATTCATTTCGATGACAGCACAACTACAGGAAGACTGAACAAATATAGTTTATGTCATTTAAATTTCACTAATTGAGCATATTAGTTTACCAATAATTGATTGAGTTTCTAGTGAGGCAGTTATACAACACTTAAACAAAGCACTTGACAATCTGATGAGGGTGCAGAGTGGATCCATTGTATACAAGCAGAGATGATCAAGTACTCACATAGAGACGTACAAGACAGCCGTTGTCAGCACAAGACAATGAGCAGAGCAAATGCAGCTATTCTTAAACACTGTTTGTCAATACGTTGAGCCTTGAGCTAATTTCTCCCGACAGCTACGTGTCCCAAAAATCATACAATGACGCCTGAGCAACATCCCACACTGAATTAGATATTCCACATTAGATATTAATATCACTCGATAAACAGGCCATGGTGACCTGACCCTATTTGTTAATACAACAGTTTATTTGAAAAAATTGTCTTGAGAAAGCCTCTTCTGTCTAAAAAGAGTAAAGAAGCCCGACCGAGATTCACAAAACTGCATCTAAACAAACCAAAACGCTTCAGGAGCAATGTCCTATGGACAGGTGAGAGCAAAGTGAAAACCAAACATCACGCCAAAGTCTCGTATAGGTAAATGTGAGGTCATCTGTCCAACAGCTACAGCTTGGTCAACACGAGGTCATGTCGCAGGACGATGATCCAAAGCACACCAGGAACTCTACATCAGAAAAACGTCTGGAATGGCCCAAAACCAGACCTCTATCTGATTGAAATGCTGCGGCAGGACATTAGGAGAGCCGGGCATAAGCAAACGTCTAAAGATCTAAATGAACTCAAACGATGTTGTTTAAAAGAATGGGCCAAAATTCCTCCACAATGATACGAGAGGCTGATAACATCATACAGGAAATGACCACTTCAAGTCAGCGCTGCCAAAAGCGGATCTGCAAACTATTGAATCATGGGGCTAATTAGTTTTTTTTTTTTTTTTTTTTGAGGAGCTCATCTTTGTTAAATGAGTCATGGCACAGTGAAAAACAATGTAAGAGTTGTTGTTTGTTTGAGTTTTTATTTGCTAATTATTAAATTTTTACACATTCATCACTTCACCATCATCTTAAGTCATACATTAGTTTTGTCTAAACTTTGCAAACTGACCTTCTTGTAAGGTCCATTAAAACAGCCAAAACAAGCCCGAAATTAAAAATATTTCTCCAGCTGCAGAGAATAACACCATTTGTTGCCTCTAACAATGTCAGTTTTAATAAAACTCTCAAATGCAAATGGCTTTTTACTTTTTGTGAATATATAATTTGTGCATTGGTCCCATGTGTTGCCTGATGGAAGTTCCAGTGGTCTCCGACTTCAAATAAGGAAACACGCATGTGCTACCAAATTTCTAATCCCATTTTGAAACTGGAACAACAGGAGACTCAAAGAGACGCCTGCTACGCTTTACTTTTCATGCTGTTTGGTTAGAAGACCCAAATCTGATCTCTACCCAGTAGGTTTCCTCTTGGTCATTATCTCCAGCCTCGTTCTGCCTTTTTAATGAAGCGACCAAACGCTTTGTAGTATGATTAAACAGGAGACTTTGTGAAAAGTGACAGCAAGATGCATTCAGTGTGCTCTCCAGACATAAAGGACTTATTTGGATAAAAAAATAATGACGCAGAACACTAAAAAATGCGGCCACGGTTTTACCAGAAATAACTTTTTTTTCCTTTTGCAGTTTCTTTAAGTTTTGTTGTGGGACCGCTCGTTTTGCCATAGAGGTACAGTAATCCACAACAGAGCACATTCTTTAATCACTGAAGACTCAAAAGCTCCAAGCTAAATGAGAGTAGATTTTTATCACTGCCCCGTCCAGGAACTCACAAACTGCGGCGAAGGATTTCTGCGAACAAATGGGTGGCCTGAAAACGGCGTCCAGGTTTCGCTCATAAGTCATTCAACTAAACTCAACTCTTTTGCTGGTTTCATTCAGTGTTTATCTAATAACAATCCTGCCTTCTCTCTTTTCGGACATGGTCATTATTTTGTTTGCCATCGACTGATATTGCCTGCCTCGTCAAGTCTCCTTTGTAAATATCTCTCATGCTGTGCTTGGGGTTTCTGGTTTGGCGTGCAATTTCCGTGCTGCCAAGGTTAAGCGAGCAGGACTAATTGAATCATGCGTGTCGTCTTATTATACATGGAAGAACAGAACGGATTCAGAGGCTTGAGCTTCTATAATCTCAATCATTGCAGGCACAGTAAGATGAGATGATTGTCCAGCTTAATTCAAAACGTCTGAAAATGTCTCATAACTTTGACTCTGCACTGGCTCCCAATTACAAATGACTTCTTTTTCTGTACTGCTTCCAGCTGTGCTCATTGCCAAATAAGGTGCTCAGGTCTCTAAACTTTAAATTCAAGTTTATTTCACACACTCGTTGAAATGCTCTATTTTAGCTTTATTTTGCTGCGACAGAAATCAACTCTAAGATTGTGTCAAATGACAGCAAGGGTGAATTCCAATTCCTCCCTTAACCCTCAATCTCAACCCTCGGCCTTAACCCTCAATTTTTGGCCCTCAATCTTAACCCTCGAAAGTAAGTGTAAGGGCTATCTTGTGACTTAGAAATGGGACACCCCTTGAGTATCAGAGCCCGTGTTGTCTCTATATTCCCTGAAATGACACAGGTATAACATTGAAAAGAGCGTCGTAAATTCTCTAAATAATATTAGCAAATAACACAATAGAGGATACATTATTCAGTCCTCCGTCGCTACACAACAAGGTATACAAGTAACGTGAAGCCAGCTGGAACTGCCGGTCTGGATTAAACATAGTAAAGTAAAAAAATGAATGTTACGCAATGACGATGTTATTCCATGAAAAAAGTCTCAAACAAAGACAATAAGATGGTTTCGTAACATTTATATCTTTAAGAACTACGGAGATACTTACATTTGTAGCTAGCTTTTTATTACCCAATGCCTTCTGGGTAGCTCTTACTTCCAAAGGTGGTGCCGGAGAATCTCAATTTTGAGGGCGATACAGCCCTCAAACTTGTCCCTCAATTTGACGTTCTTAGAATCTGGACAGCACTTGCACTTAGCGGGAGCGCACATTTTTGAGATTGAGGGTTAATTCACCGAAAATGTTCTTTTTTGTGTGTGTTCATCACAGCAGCTCCAGCTCTTCATCCTGCTGCCTCCTGCGCTCACTGATAATCTTGTCTTCTTCCTACAGAAATAGCTGCTGTTTGAGAACCGTGTGAGGGTGCAAAACTCTCTAAATGACCACGTAGGCTTGTTTCCAGGACCTCTGAGTCACTTTCCATGTTCACCATGGGTCACCTTGGCTTTTCTTCTAATGTTATGTTTCCTTTGAACATCCTATATTGCTGGAAATGTCTATGTATGAGACTCATTTGGAAATTGCACTGTTGTGTTTTATCTTTTTTTTTTTTTCCTACATAAACTCCAAAGCTGTGGCAGTATGCTCCTATAAGCCCTCCAATTATTTCCTCACAGCTGAGGGTTTTTGGATATATACCTTTTTGGTTTCTTGCCAGGAGTTAAGGAGAAGAATAACACCGCTCACATCTGTCCTGTAAAGAATAGCCTCCGGTCATTTGTTAAGCTTAACTTCTGAAACGGGAATCAACTGAGGTACATGTGAAGCTATAGCCTTTTATCTGAGATTTACTTGTGGGCTATTATGTGAAGGTAACTGATGCCACTTTGATAACTTTGACACAAAGACTCACTTATACAGGTTTAAATTGGGAAATTAGCTGAGCAGGCTGCCTCTTGGTCTGCAGCAGCCTGCTTTGTAGTCTCACCCGCAAAGCTGCCCCAGTAAAACCACAGTCCTTAATCGGACTGCTGGGAAGCTTCTCTTGAGCAGTTGGGGGTTAGTTTCTTCACTCAAGGGGGCTTTGAAATTAGAAAGAGAAGGAGGGGATAGCCTAGTGCATTTACTTTCACAGCACACAGTGTATTTTCACAGACGATGTGGGGATTTACTCTCAGCCTTCTGGTCACAAGCCTGAATTTTATCACTTTTCCACAAAACTCCTGTAAAAGCATGGGAAAACCCGCACTGAATATTTATAAAAACACCCCACTTATCTAAATACAAAATATAACTCATTTTACTTCAGATTGATGTCATTTACAAAGAGGGGGGAATGTTTATTCCAAGCCAGCCAACGGCATCGCTGAGAGCCGCGGAGCTGGCTGGTTGTGAGCATTATGGTATTCTGCTGAAACCCTGCAGGATTAAACATGTAATAGGAACAATGTGTTCTGGTGGAGAGCAGGGGCCCCACTGCCAGCTCTGCCGTGGCCCCCTCACCACCTGAAACTACAGGTCCGGCTTACAAGCCATCCCAAGAGGACGAGCTCCCATCCTCCTCCTCCTGCAACCTTTGACTTGGTCAGTCTGACTGACACGTAAGGAGGAAACATGATGCAGCCAGACTTTGCCGGCACACTTTCAAAACACTCCTTGTTGTCTTTGCTTTGCTCAAACGACTCCGAAAATTCTCCCCAGCCATTTCCTCTGTGGCCTTGCGCGACAGCATCTGACATTTCTGTTAATCACGGCAGCAGTCATCCTGCCCGTGGGTGTCACATATGATTTGCATTTACTTTTCCCCGCTGCAGCTTGATGAGCTAATCACTTTGGTATCTAACAACCTCATTTAGTGCCAAGTAATTTTGGTTAATACAATTACAGTAATGCATTTGCTGGTATTACTCTAAGCTCTCCAAATGTTTTTATTATATCTGCTTGGTGTCGTGTGCCCAGCGTCTCAGAGCGTGAGCCATGCTTCACCGTCCGTGCTGACAACGCTTACGGGCCTCGGGTCCTCCCGGTGATGTCAGCAGAAAAACTGCTGTCATGTTTTCTGACAGCTCTTTATTTAAGACCTGATCTGGTGACCTGATAAAGATGCTTCTGAAAACTCAACTTTTTCAAGATGAAGATCTTGTTCGGAGAAAGCTTTGCTGTTTACTTCCCGGTTGTAAGGGTACATATTAAGAGTAGCTCACATTTTTTTTTTTTTTTTTTGAGGTAGTTTGTCTAATTTCTTGCTTAATAATCACAAGAATATTAATGCCATTGTAGCATAAGTCCATTTATAGCCACATCAAGTTTTCCAGTTCTCATATTGAAAGCATTGCTTAAGTCTTCATTTACCAAATCAAGCTTGAAAAGAATCTGGTGTCATTACAGATGACCACAAACAAACGGACAGCTTCAGTGTAACTGCAGCTCCTCGTAGGTCCCGGACGTATGCTACGTCCATAGCTGCTACATAGGACTGTAAATCACGCTGTAATATCCTCCATCTGTGTTTATAAAGGTTGTTGAAAACAACAGTCGGTGATTGTGAACGCTCTTTGCTTCATCCGCTGGCAAACGCTGACTGATAATTATGAACACCTGTAGTTGTCAGTGGGATATATGAAATCCAGCAAGTGATATTGAAATACTTTTTTAAAAAAAAAAAAAAAAAAAGTTTGTTGTTGAAGATGCAAACGTTGCTTTCGGTCCGTTTTTAAAACTGCGGCTTCACTCCCGTGCTGATGCACAACGTTTTATTATTCTCTTTTAAATCAAGCAGACCCCAGGGTTTCTATTTTATTTTATGTCAAATATAGTGCTAAAGATTAGGGATGTCCGATATTGGCTTTTTTGCCGATATCCGATATTGTCCAACTCTCAATTTCCAATACCGATATCTACCGATACTGATATATGCGGGCTATTTTTCCTCAAAACTAATTTTAGGTAACATCACATATCTCCTGTCATGGAATTAACACATTGTCTGTGTAAAAAAAAAAAAAAAAAAAACATACCAATATTTACTGATATTACATTTTTATACCAATATCGGGCCGATAATATCGGTGGGCCGATATTATCGGACATCCCTACTAAAGATGTTTTACTCATACTACTCATACTGCACCACCAGTTTTGTTTTGTGCTTTGGCTAATGACCATCTTGGAAGGAGACAACCTCGTTCATGGACCGCTGCCGCTTGATTTTGGGGTCCATTCTTACTCAGTTTCTCCTCTTCTAGACAGACGTGACTTAACGTGACTTAACCACAATGCGTTGGTTGGTTGGTTAATCCTACTCTTAGCGCCCGACATAGCCCAGCAGAGCTACTTGTTTTTTTTCTAAATTACTATTCTTTTTCGTTCTAAGTTAAGCACTGGCTCTGAGCCAGCGCCAGAGCTGCTTTGGTGGAAAAGGGCTCTAAAAAAGATAATATAAGAGAAATGCATCTCTTTTGAAAGTAAAGAATCATTGACTGAGACTTCAAATAGTCACATAATGAAAACCCTGCTACAGTATTGATGCGCCCTCAGCTTTTGCTCACAAGAAATTTTTATATTTTTTCTTCCAACCCCCCATTTAACCGGCTGAAATGTGCATCTTCAATAAGTGCAACCCAGTGCAGATAAGAGATCAGATTCAGGGGTCTTGATTCTGTTGTTGGTGGATTAAAGCCGGCAGATGGAAGTTTGTGCTTTTTAGCTGAAATATCTGGAGGGAAGATAAAGTGGCGATGGGTAACTGGCAGGTCACGCAGTTGCTGAGGCAGTTCCTGCTCTTATAGGGAGGATAAGATGAAAACAGTGATCTTCCTACATATTAGCTCAAGGACGTGGAACTAAAACCTAGAAAATCTTGGTAAAAACATCATGTCATGTAAGATGTGTGATAAACTGCATTTCTGCCAGGTGCAAAGATTTCCCTGACCTTTGTAGTCATCTCGTATTTCTCAGATAGGTAGGCCCATATTCATTTTATCTCCCATGTCCAGAAAGACATTTTGAAAGATATTGTTCACAAATGCTAGTTTTTTTTCCTGACAGCAATGATTTTGTCGTCAGGAGGAAAAGAGAAGGAACTGCATAAACATGGTGGTCTTAAACTGAGAGGTTTGAGGTTTCTGTACAACCTGATTTCATTTCAGGAAAAAAAAAAAGAACTTTTATAACAGTATATAAGTCCCCTGACTGAATGCATTTAAATTAGCTTTACACCGTTTAGTGCAGTAAAAACAAGTGAGCTGTACATAAAGCTGAAAGCTGTCAGCTATGACTCAGCTACGAAGGAAGCCCCTATTAGTAACTACTGTATGAGTTCTCTGGAAAAAAAAAAAAAGTTGCCCTCATTACGGGAAATTAATGGCTCACAAAAGTAGCCGTAGGTGCAACGATTTGTGCTTATATTTGAAAAGGAAATATTGACAGAGGCTGGAAAAAAGTGAGCTTTGTTCATTTGTGGGGAATTTGACTTTCCTACCAGTTCATTTCTGCTCAGAATTGCACTTGAGTTGCGTGCGTGCCTTGTATTCTTGCTGTATGCACATTTACTTGCCAGGCATCATTTCAAGCCCATGGTGGAAAGATTAGTCTGATGAGTGGTCTGAAATAATTACTAATAGCAGTCTCTTATTGTGATTTAGTTGTTTTGTGGATTGTCTTTCTTTTAGAGGAATTATGCTTGTCCCTGAGCATTTAGGTGGATTTCCTCGGTTCAGGAAAATAAATTTTGATCAGGCTGACTCTCCGTGAGTCTCGAGCTGACATCATCATTATTGTTACAGTTTATTTTAAATTCCTACAGAGGGCTGAGAGGCGGTTTGAGCTTTCCGCATCCTCCCAGAACTCATCTGTGCTACCTGGTTAAAAAAAAAACCCATTAAAGTCGATAAACTGGCTGAAGTTTGTAACTGATGACATCATGCTGCACACATATATGTGTGTAGAGACCTACACAAGAGTTTCTCATTTAACCTGACGGCACTTTCGCATCTAAAGCACGTAATAAAGTTTTATCAGAGGCAGAATTTTTTTGCTTGAAATACAGGTGCTACAGCTGGTAGGTGAGCCTCTCTGACATTAGCTTCGGTCAGCACTGACTTCTGGGAGGAGAGGGCGTCCTTGCGAGATGGGCTCTAAACTTACTGATAAAGCACCGCTGGCCTGACATGCGATGCCGTGATTTTATGATTCAGTGAGGTTCTAAATGGAAAAATGTGCTGGTGTTTTATGCTGCCTGTGCCCAGCAGAGAGCTAAATTGGCACTCAACTTTAGTTGCAGTTTTGAGAGCTCACTGGAGCATTTTTATTGCATTAAAATTCTAGATTCAAACTTTAATTACCTCAGGCTCCCTCATTCTTTCATTTCAAAGGATAAAAAAAAAAAAAGCTCCGGTATCCATTTATTGTCCAATGTATATAGCTGGAATGTAACAACCAAAGCATCAAAAGAGTTTTACGTGAGCCATGAATTCAACAACTTCACCAGGCAGACTGAAAAACATTTTCCTCAAGAGTTTGGACTTTCAATTTGGCTTTTAAATCTTTCTTTTGTCCATCATATGAAGTCATCAAGTGCTAAGTGGTGCTATCTGACCCCGTCACGGCCTGTCTGTCATTCATTTTTCGTTGCTGTTGACAAGACAGGGTCACTTTAACATAAGGACTTCATGCTTTTAGCCTCAAACTCTTGCAAAAATAATCCAAAGAGCTGATAAACATGAGAGCAAATCTGAGGAGAATGGAGACCACCCACAGTATATGAAATTGGAGGTTTTGCAGACCAGGGTAAGACGATGGCATTGTATTCAGAATAGTACTGTTTATCCAAATTCCACACGAGCGTGTGTGTTTGTGTGTGTGTGTGTGTGTGTGTGTGTGTGTGTGTGTGTGTGTGTGTATGTATGTATGTACAGTCATGAAAAAAATTATTAGACCACTATTTTTTCTTCACTTTCTTGTTCATTTTAATACCTGGTACCACTAAACGTCATCATGTGACTAAAACAGACAGAAAAGAAAACACTGAATGCATAAAAGCAGTGTTTTTGGCAGTACAAAAAATACGCTATTATATGATTGATAAAAACTTAAGTGATTTAGGTTATAATCAATAATATTCTAAAATAAAGACAATACATGCAATTTGCAAGATCCATATGAAAGTGTCTCTTATGCAGAGTGCCAAAGAAATACACAACGCCCGCAGACGTGAAAGCCTGAATAGCTTTTGTTTAATTTTGTTGCATCAGCTGTGCTGTCAGTGTGAAGTTGTTTAAACTGAGAATACGGTCTGCCGGTCCATTAAAATATCACAAGATTGCAAAAACATTTCTGTCTTGACTTGAGTTGGCTTTTATGCAGCGATTTCATCTGTGTTGAAGAGCTGCAATGACTGTCCTTGAGCAGTTTGGGAAACTGCGTGGAAACTCTGCATCTCTAAATCTGCCCGCTCTCACACCACAGACACATACGCATGTTGTGCATGTTGGCTCGCACATCCCTGGTGTTGATAAAGTCAGCCAGCAGTCATGTCATCTGTTAGCAGCAGGTATAGGATTACACACGATATCAAAGTGACATCCAGTAACCGCATAAGTCTCAAAGATTGAGTAATGCGTGAGTAAAAATGCATTCTGACTTTGCCACTTGACAGAAAAATGTGATTTTAACCACCGGCCAAATATGAACGATTAAAACTGTTGCCAAGTCCACAAGTTTAGGTTTCACAATCACAAAGTTTTCAGCTCTGAAACATAGGGAGCATATACGCTGAGGATGCTGACTGACAGATCTCAAACAAACTTAAGTGAACTGCACTAATGGTGTGAAAAGAGCTGAGTTTGTTTTAACCAGACCAAACTGCTTATATGTGAAATCCCAAATGCATATGTGAGGTATTAAATATTTCAGTCACTTTCCAACTGTGGAAGTTCCTAACATTGTGAAATTGTGCGACTTACATTTACATTATGGGCACCTCTTGCCAACGATGCAGCAGAGCTGTCAATATGGTGAACTGTCGAGCAGAGGCAGGACAGAGCATGTTAGGCTATGATGAACTGTGACAGCAGCACACCTGTTTGTCTCACCTCTATCCAGAGAGAGCTTGAAAAAAAATACCAGGTAGAAAATAAGGTGGGTTGATAAACCTCAACTCTGACACCACTGCAAAAAAAGCAATCCGTCGAGATTGACTTTCTTCATTAGCTTTGGTTCTCTCTTAAGGTGCACAGCCCTCTAACTGCCGCGGTGCCACTCTGGTTCTTGGCAGAACTGTGGTGTGCAACTCTGTAAGTGTGTTCACATACTGTCCCAAAACACTCAAATGTACTTGGTCCTTAAGTCTGACAAGCATTAATCTGATAAGTTGAGCTGGTGTGCAGCCCCTCTAACATCTGTGGTGCTGCATTTGAACTTTGTTGTTCACATATTTAATCCGGTTCAATTTAAGTAGATAGCCCAAGTTGTAGAGCTACATCTCCCCTGGCATACAGGGAAGATTGTATTTCTGTGATGAAAGCAAAACTGTGAGGTTGGTTGTTATATATACACATCAAAATGGCACAGTTGGTTCATCTGAGGCTAAAATCGTTATTGTAGACCTATTTGATAACATTAGAGTGTTAAAAACCTAATCTGCTATGTCATAGCAGGGTCGATCCTATAGAGGCTCCTGTCACTAAAAATCCTAAACAGAAATTAAGAAATTATTATCCAAAAATGTAAATGTGTCCATGCAAATCATCATGTTGTGTGGACTTCAGACACACTTTTCCATTTGAACTTGAGCAATAGAGGGATCATTTCATGCTAATCATCCACCCATTATGCCAAAACACCTTTGCAGCTATATACAGTTCCTCTCACTGCTATCAAACTGGTTGGTACAGTATTTGCTAAACATACTTTTGGTAATCCAACTGTCTGCATGTTAACTCGCTCAGCATTCATGTGGCTAAATAACGACACCACCACCCTGAATGGTCACTTCGGTTCATGTTGTACCTGAAAAATGCTGCACGCTTCAGTTTTGCTGGGACTTGCACCTCAGCATTTTGTACTGTAATGAGGGATATGGATTTACTACCAGAGTACTCTGGTCAGAAATTTAAATCAGTCACTGTTGGTGGCTAATCAATGTTTGCAGGGTAAGACTGAGGTTGCATCTCCCTCTGAAAGCAGAAGCCAACTCAATTACCTTTTTTTTTTTTTTTTTTTTTGGGTATGTAATGTGTCTGGTCCCACAAATCATACCTCTGTGAAGAATCTTTGGTTTTGAAATGAACTTTTGGTCATTTTCTGTTTCTGTTCTAGCCTCTTTTGATGTTCTAACATGTTTCCAGCACCATCCTGAACAGAACAGGTTGAAACCACTAGCTTGGGGGACCAGAGTGGACTGTTGGCTTTAGACTAGAACTTAACCATTACAATTAAATTAGGATCCGTTGGATCCTAAAGCTACTCTGCTATCCAAGGTGGGGGTCTGGCAAGACGAAACTTGGTTAAATCTTAAAAGAAAACATTAATTTCCACAGTGGATTAAATGTTAGCCTGACAAGCCAAGCTGGACTTGTCCAAATGTTTCCTTTTTCTGATTTCTAAGGGCATGTAAATGTACAACTGCACAGCAAATGATTCCTAAGATCCTCAAAAGTTACACTCCCTCTCCTGCAGTTTGTATGTTCCTGGATGACCTCAGAATACATTCAGGCTTTCTGATAGAGCTGTCAGGATGGCCGCCTGTGCCAATTTAACTCGCAGAATAGAGTGATAGGACTTGGCTGATTGATCGGCTTATTACTGACCTCCCCTCATCAGGGGAGTGTGTTCTGCTTCCATCACGACCGCAGTCAGTACTGCGGGGTGGGTAATTGCAGTGTGCAGCTAACGGGGTGGGTCTCAAGTATCCCAGCACTCAGCCTGTTGCCAGAAGAAAACACATTGATCTCTGAAGGTGATGAAAGGGCTCTCTCAAAGGCCCGTCCTCCTTCTCAGGAGTCTTCCAGCCTTGACGCTGAACTGGAGCAAAAGCGTAGATGATCCATGCATGCTTTCCAGCCGTACTTGCATTCATGTCATTTGTTTTCTCCAAGTGTGGGTGTTTATCGAGGAACTGGGGATGAGCTTTTCAGTCCCTGGAACTAAGTCTCAAGTTTACGTCTCTGTCTGGAGATGTCTGAAAGAATACTGCAGGGCTGTTGTAATTGTGTCCGATTAATCAGTGCCACCTGCAAAGTCAGACTGTGCACAATTAATGTGAGGCCACTCAATTCTTGTGGTGCAGGGACGTAAAGTTACATTTTTAATACTAACTTCAATCTGCTTGACGCAGTGTTAATGGAGCCAGCTGTGACAGACAATTCCTCACATCCTAATGGATGGACTCGTTGCTTAATGAACTGATAAGTGGCATCTGGGCAAACACAGCTCAGAAACCAATCAACACATGCAGAACCTCCCACACAAGGCAGCGTGTGAGAAATGAGTCCATTTTAAGTTTTCTGACCACTCCAGAGTATGTTCCCAGAGATGCTTGCACGAAACACACGTCGTTAGCTTAAAATAGAAATCAGTTTCTGCTCTTTGCGCCGTAATGAGCGCCATCTCATGTAATCACATTCACAGCTTCCTGCGGGGTGATGCCTTAGGAGTTTCAGACATCAACAAGTACCCTGTTGGTTCTGAGAATTAGTTTTAACTTCAACATCGTAGTAACGCATCGCTGACATCTTTCTGGTGTCTTGTAATGAAAAGCTAAAGAACTGAGAGTTTGTGAAGCAGGCGTCACCCTTCATTACTCTTCATGACTGTTCATTAGATTAATTTAGGCCCTAATCAGTGCGATGCCTTGGTTTAATGAACATTATCAGAAAACTAATCACACTATCTTGACTAGCAATGTCAACACATCTCTATCTACTTATAACAATTCGTTAATTACAGAAAAATGCACAGATGTTCTTTGTGAAATTTGTAGATTGGAGCTGCAATAGTTGTTTGTCAGCCAAGTGAAAAGGATAAATATTTAAACTGAATAACGCAGTTCAGCGTAATGTATATGTGTGTGCCAGTGCATAGTATAGAAGAATTTATGTTGTGTTAGAATGAATGGACAAAAAAAAACATACAATGGGTAAATGTGAAAATCAGATGCAAGTGTCTCTTGGGCAACAAATTAAATATAATTACAAATAAGTATTTAGGAAATGGTTATAATCATCATATTTACTCAGGAAATTGTTGCATTGGAGTTAATTATAGTTTGAAATAAAGATAATGATAATGTATGCCACAGAATCAGAGAATGATATTAAATATCCTTCAGAACATTGTTTTTCTGGGTCAAGTTGGGATTCAAATGTGAGTCTTGGGGAAAATTAAAGTCGGGCCCCAAATTCTTCTGGAGAAAAGTCTGTTTAGATTACTTTGCCAAAAGCCCTGCAATGTCTACTGTGACAAAGAATAAGGATTTAAACCCATATATCTGTTGCAAACAAAAACTTTGTTTGGCTCGCATTAAAAATAATCCAAGCATCATTGTTCGTTCCTTTTGAAGATAATTGAAGAACCGCTGCCATTAAACAAGGCCGATAATTAGGCAACTCTCTGAAAAAGCATCACATGAAGTGCTCACCATGCTGCAGTCTGCTTCTTGCATCAGATTGCGGAACATTTGGAAACTTATCTCCAACTTCCAGGAGTTGAACTTCCACATGTGTATTTTCACGTACCCATAATTTTTGAACAAATGGAAACAAAAGTGCTCTCAGGTTTAAACAAGAAAAAAAATCCTGACAAAAGTACAATTGGTGTTTTATATCATTGCAATTTGTGGCCTCATCTGCAAGAATTCAGACCGTCGTTAGGTATGAATTCATTAAATATACTGCGTAATTTCAACCCTTCCCCCAACTGTTGCATGTAAATTTCACCTTGAGAGGGTCTGGTGACCTTCCCCTAGAGCAGTGGTTCTCAACTGGTCTGGCTTCAGGGCCCACTATCACACTTAACGACAAGCTGTGACCCAAATCAAGGAAAATTTCCATCTTCTCAAATTTATTGAATGAAAAGATCGTGCAGTTTGTACTATTGGAGATAGTAAAATAGAATAACACAGAATTCCAACACAAAAAAAATAAGTTTATTGGTGAACCAAAATGGCAAAAACCAAAATGGCATAACCAAAATGACTTCAAGTGGGAAATATTCCCTTTGATGCTCAATTAGGTGCATTTTAATTAAATCCAAAACACTTCACTTCACAGCCTTTTTTTTTTTAACAGACTCAACATGCACAAACATGAAATAAAAAAGTGCAACCACTGAGCAGTAGTTTCAAAAAGAACTCAAATATGTAGCATTTCCTGAGTACCCACTTCATAACAATTTCCTATTAAAAGTATCTAATCACTTATTTAAGCATTAATCATAAAGCTGACATAACAAACAGAACATTTCAGTAACAGACATTTTTTAAGACTCAACAGTGCTTTTATGCACAAACATGAAATAAAACAGTGCAACCACTGAGCAGTAGTTTAAAAAAGAACACAAAATATATAGTTTTATCTGAATAACCACTCACTGACCTTTGTCTTCAAGATAAGAAAATCCATATCTCATATATTCTTCGTTGTATCTGTGTTTCACCTGCTCAACACATGTAAACAAACTTTGCAGGTCTTTTTCTATGATGTTAACTGGCGGGTGTCAACACGCATTACAGGGCATTATCGCCATCTACTGTTGAGGAGTATGAATGACATGCTTTTTTTTTTTTTTAGCATTTTCTTCCCCAGGGCAAAGGCCCACGACCCACTGAAAACGGGTCTGTGACCCACTTTTGGGTTGCGACCCACCACTTGAGAACCACTGCTCTAGAGGACATTTAGGGAACACAATGGCATCTTAAGTACTAACATGTTACCTTAGATCTTGCAGTCTCATTTTCTGTCTTTTGGTTCTTGAACTTCCTGAGAAACTGAAATCCTTTTAGGAAGCTGAGGGATTAGCAAAAGTAGTTGGGGTCAGTCAGAGTACAAGGGCTTTTCTTCCGGGGTCAGTTAGGTGGGTCAAAAGAGGAGACAGGCACTTCAACATTTCAATCAGCAAAACCCTTGACTGATGACACAGAGAAGAGTACGAAAGTGGTGAAGACACAGTCCAGATCTTCATCTGGTTGTGCCTTTATCTGTTGACTTCTGAAAGACTGAGCTGGATGCTTGTGTCAAAGACAGATTGATGCCCTGCAGTGTTGTACTGCATCTGTGTAGCCTCATGGACGTATATGGTTCCCACTCTTTTCCATCAGGATTTACACTTTCTTAAGAAGAGTAAAATTGCAGACTTTGTCATCTTCTCCTGCAAAGTGCACTTATTACATGATTATTCTGCTGGCAGGGCTTTCAGTGTTAACTGTTAGATTTTGCAGCCACTGTTTCTGACAAGAACTCGCATCCGTATGAGGACGTAGAAAGCAGCGACTTTCATGGATCATACTGACTCTAAAATTGTGGTCAAATCTCCATCATTTCCTTAGACACTATAAGTGTTCCATGAATTTGGATTTTATGCATTGATTTATTCGATGTCATGCAGCGCAATAATGATCTTGGGTAGAAATGGTTCATCTTTGCCAGACGTTTCCACAAAAATGTACTTATAAAGTAACAAATGGTTGCACTGGACAGGAGAAAGCCAGCTTTTGTGCAGCTTTAGTTCCGATGACCTGGATACCAGAGTGTTGCCAGGTTTAATAAACTCATCCATCCATGTTGTGGGATTAAATGGGGTATATTCAAGTATGTTTTGACTAATTCATACTTAATCTTTGGAATGCTTGTAAAGAAGGCCTGTAAAGAAATCGATCATTGATAAAGTTGTTTTTTTTGTGGGGGGATGTAAATATTATCAACGTGTCAAGTAAACTTTGAGATCCAAGTCCTGGGGCTGGCTTAAGCCACCTTGAGATTTATTCTCCAATTGTTTGGTGATTTAGTTGATCAGGTAATTTTTTTTTTTTTAAATGAAGAAATCAATTCTGTACTGAGACAGCAAACAAAAAAGTCTTAAAATTAACCAGTCAAAATCTGTCCATAAATGAGTCAAACATGAAATCTTTCACCTCATTTAACACGTTTCTGGTATCATTAACAAGTGAAGTGTGTTAATGCAAAAATGCGTTTAATTATAGACTGCAGCGAGGTGAAACTGGACTCTCTGCGTTACGGAGTCTAAAGCCAATTTTCTCCAAACCTTATTTCCTCCGGAGGTGGAAGCTGCTACCCAGTTTGCCACATATGGACCTTTATTCTAATAACTTTGTTGCATTTGGAGAGAATTTTCTATGCTTTAATTATGTACAATGAGTTCTGAGAATGGTACTGTTAATAAGTCCGGCCAATGCTGCTTCACTTCCACCTGATTGATTTGAAGGAAAAGAGAAATTGAGGCACTGCTCTGCTCCAATCAATATTTGATGGATGGTGGACAGTTCTAAAAGGCAGCTGCATCTCAGCGGCATGAAGCACAAACTAGATGTTTGTCATGTTAGCCAATGCGTAACTTTGAAGGAATGTAGTAAAGGATATGCGCAGAATGATTTAAAAACAAAACAACCATGACAGTGGAATGTAAAAATTCAATGATGTGTGACTATTTCTGAAAAGTCAGACAATGAATGCTGTGAATACATGGTAAATGGTAAATGGACTGCGCTTAGATAGCGCTTTCTAGACACCACCATGTAGCCCCCAAAGTGCTTTACAATGGCCTCTCATTCACCCATTCACACACACTGTTGTTGACACTTTGACATGTGGTCAGTTAGAGCCGGGATCAAACCACCAACCTTACAGTGACCAGACGACCCGCTCTACTAACTGAGCTACAGCCACCTACAGCGACAGCAAACATGCTGCTGCTAGAGTTCATAAACATCAGATTGATACTAGGACTGGGCAACGATTAACATTTTTAATTGCGATTAATTGCATGATTTCCCTGATTGATCACATTGTATACGCAGAATCAAATAATGAATTCAAAAGTAGTGTAAAGTGCACTTTTATTTAAATGTTCTGCTGCCATATGAACTAAAGTGCCATGACATTTGTTGTACAAACACTTTTAACATCAGCACTTGTCAGTAACACATTTAGTGTAAATCTCATCTTAAGAAATGTTCAATAAAATAGTGCCACTTAATGCCAGGGCATTAATGTCATCCTGTTTTTTATGAAAAATTAAAAAAAAAAAGTCTACCAACAAAATCCTGAACCACAATCATAACGTTTAAAACAGGTCATTTCTGATTTAACGGCAGAAACATTTAACTTGGCAGTGGTTACAAGTAACCTTGTCTCTGTTGAGTCTGCCGTCTGGGAGAGCTTTAAAATGAAAATGTCCACGTTAAAGTTCTGTAACTTTACTGCTCTCCATGTCTGTTTTAGCTTTCCCGCATGTTTGTCCGTCAGTTCTCTTCCAGTTCTGCAGCAGCCAGTAACAAACTTTTCAAAACAAAAGCATGTGAGCAACATGCATTAATGCGCGATAAAATAAATGACGGCGTTAATGAATTAATGAGTTAATGTGATAATAACACGTTGCCTTGCCTAGCCCTAATTGATACCATTATAATTACTGGAAACCTCAGCCTGCATCCATAAAATTCACACGTGGCTCAAATATGACAAGCAATGTCATATTTGAGCCACTTGTGAATTTTTATGGACTTTGCTTCATGATTCTTGATATGTTTGACTTTTCCCTTCTGTTCACATGTAGATAGAAGTTATTTTTGTGCAAAAATCACTGCTTATAGGCTACCTGTAACTTCCACAACAACCTTCATGTTCAATAAGGCGTAACTAGGAACTGCTGAGGTATTATCGTACTGAGTACAACTGTCAAGATGCTAACAAAAACCACAAAGGCAATGCCATGTTTAGAGCTAATCATCTTTTCATCTTTTCCTCTGTTCTGTAGCTTGGTAGCATGCTAATATAAAGTAAATACTGTAACCTTTTTCTACAGCAGTTTGAAAAGGTTAGGCAAAAAAAAAAAAAACCCTGTGTGTGTATGTATGCGTGCAAGCACGCGCGCATTTATATCCTTGATGCTACATGAGGCGAAGAGTTTGAGGCTCAAACAGTCATGATTCATCCTGTGACGTAAATCAACTGTTGTTGCAGCATTTTGCCGTGGCACCAAACTGACAACCTCATGTGGTGAAAGGGGGAAATGCATGAGCTCTTTGGTTAAACTGTCGTTGAACTGTGACCGTTTCAACACATTATATTTACGGTGTGTTTAGTTGTTGCACAGATATTTTAGACTCACCCAAAATTGCAGACTGACTGACCAATGCATTGACCTTGCCCTCATGTTGCTACCCTGCTAATCTTGCTGAAAATGAAGCCAAAACCACACTTTTATTGACGCCTTTTCTCTCTGGTCCTGAATTATAAAAGTTGTTTTGTGCTACTCACTTTCTAAAATACAAAAGCCACCAAATTACACCACCACAGGATCCATTTTTGTTATGTCTGACCAAAATATTTGTCTGACCAAACATCTAAATGAACATTTAGCTAACTTTGATTTATTTCAACGTCAGACTTAAAAGCTGATGAAAAGGTTTTTAACAGATTGTTCATAGTTGCTGAACCTGATCATTAAATTCCCCGCCGCACTTCTTTTTCTTTTTTTTCTTTTTTTTTTTCTGAAACCATTGTTCCATGACAGCTCCTGGCAAACCATGAGAAAAACAGCCAGCCAAAATGTTTTTTGAGCAAGAGTGATTTCATTTGTGACCGGAGGTCTTGGTCACTGTTCTAAATGCATGTAAAATCTATTTTGACTGGTCTTTTATAGATTTAAAGTTATTCATTTGTGTTTCATAAACTGAATGTTGTTGTTGGCACACAGCAGTTTCCACTAAGTCTTTCTATGTTAATGGTATAGTCTGGGCTGTATGGTGATCTTCCTTTTAAAGTGTAAAATATGAACATAAAATTTAGTGATGAATATCGTGAGCCATGATAGGATCTATAAATAACTGAGGGGTATTTTGTCTGGACCACCAGTTCCCATGTGAGGACTGTTTTCCCAGCAGCTGTCAAAAATATACCGCTGAAATCAGAAGCGTGTCGTGTCGTCGTAGAAAATATTCTTCTCGGGGTGTCAAGTGTTATTTCAAAGTGAATAATAATGAAGCGGATGCCAAGTGCAGTAAACCTCTTTCTGTATCTTTTAAAGCCTTCAAACACAAACCTATGGAGAAAAGCTTGATACTAACTACAGTAAAGTAAAACTCAAGCGCCACCTGTGGTTACATTAAAGTGAGCCTGGACCCGTCATTGGCAGGACCTGACATTATCCTGGAAACTGCTCAAAAGGAGCAGAGTTGGAGGCTGAAGCTCAGCCCAGCAGCGGGATCAAGTCGAGGACTTAGCGTCGTACAAGAAGTATGCAGCATAATCCTACATTTAGCACCCTGGTAACACATCTGTATTGCTGTAAATCAGCCAAATGGAGAGAAACCAGATTGTTATTTTTATGTTCCCCTTTGTAATTTTATTTCATTTACTTCCACAAGGGTTTATACACAGATGCCAACAAGGGCCTTGCATTATAAAGTCAGAGTACCTTCTGACACCCAGCTAGTTCATGAGTTGACCCGGCTGTTGTTAAGAACCTTTTACTTGTCTGCCATCATCTTGAATATGACATCTTAATTGAGTCTGGCCAACAGAAGGTGGTGAGAAAATTTTACTTTTCAATTCAAATCGTTCAGTTGCAAGTACGCTTCGCACTTCCTGTCAAAAGACCTCAGCTCTGATGTAAAGGCTCAGCTTCTTTGTTTTTAAGTGTTAGTGCACACAAAGGGGGTGTTTTTATGCCGCTTTCGCTACCTGGATACACTACAACCCAGTGAAGCCTTCAACATGTAAGACCTGGCAAAGCGTGTAATTGTTTCCCTCTCCTAGCTGAGGTTAGCGGCAGGGAAAGAAAAGCAAATAGGTAAACACCATCTAGACAAACGAATTAAAAAGGAGTGCATCTGTGCTAAAAAAAAACCTGAAAACAAAGAGCTTATGTCTTGTTTAAACCCTTCATACTGAGATTAAAAAGTGTTAAAACCTCCAAGTGGTTCCTTGTTATCCTTGATGAGGCCAGGTATCCTACAATACGAGAGTTTTACAGATTTAAACGAGGTGGATGACAACTGAATTTTTATTGTGCACCTCTTTGTTGCAGGACCTCCTGGTAAGAGAGGAAGAAGAGGCCGTGATGGAGAACCTGGTATGTACATTTGTAGTTTGAATCAGTGATCTCGGTTTGAATCCAAAATGGTTGATTCTTACAATCACGTAAAAGTACACTGCATATCTCAAGAGGCCAAAATAGGTTATAAAAGTATGATTTGTGGCCTGGTGGTTTCGGTGTGAAGCTTGTGCTTTTTTGTGCTTCAGTCACTATAGAAATACTAGATCTTAACAGATAAACTGAGAGACACTGCAGCTTGACAAAGTAAAAGTGATGCCCGATGCTTTTGCAGATGAGACACTCCAGTCCTCCACTGTTTGTCCCAGACAGGGTACGCTCATGTTCAGCTTGCCAATATGATAATTAATTTATTTTCTTGGCATCAACAAACTCAGCAACAAGTTGCCTTCACATATAAGATTTCCAGTGTCCCACGGCTCCTCTCACACTCTCTCTCTCTACGGAGCTGAGACAAGAACCTGGGCCCAGTCCAGGCCTCAGGTATCAAGCGAAAGGAAATGTTCTGCAGCAACGCTCCCACGCCCAAAAAGTGTCACCACAAATTGATTTCACAGCGAGACCATGTACTTGGCAGGGAGCTGTATCCACACTCCATTCACCTGATAGCAGAAGCGATAATGGACTCCAGTGTGTCGGCTTTCTGCCCCCGGAGCCCAGTGGAGCAGAGCGCTGCAAACGCTTTGAAACAGAAGATGGAGCAAAGCGAGGTTTGAAGAGAGAGGAGGAAGGGTGCATTTGGTTTCGCACAGCTTGATACATAAACAGTTTCTTTGAGGAAGGGACGGGGGGGGGGAGCAAGAGACAATTTTTCCGGCAAATCCAGATATTATTATTTAATGTCGGTGAAATGAATTTTAATCAGGTGGGTTCTGCTATTTGGGTATAAAATATGACATTTTTTTCCCCCCTGCCAGAATTATAAGCCTGTCTATAATGTATTTTGTGAATAACTATAGCAATATTTCCATTTACATAATGCTAAATTGGTCTGGTGTATATGTATATGTTTGAGAGCCGGGGACAATGAAAATTGGGAAATCAGAGACAGACAACACTTCAATGTTATGGTCGGCTGCGAATCTGAAATACGGCCAGGCTTTGTTTATGCGGCGTCTAACTCTCCAGCATCCATCATGCCGGGGTATTTCAATTGGCACCATTGTGCACAGGCAATTTCTTTTTTTTTTTTTTCTTTTTTTGCTCTCTGTTCCACCAGAGCAAATGTGGATAATTCAAATAGTTTCTTCTTGAAAATTGTAAACAAGCAAATAATCACAACCCATAATTTCTGGCCTGCCAAGACACGGTGGTCTTTTAAGGGCGTACGGTGGGAAACGTGACTATGATGATGGGCTTCAGTGTCTTCGTTTCTGGCAGAAGACAGATTTAAGTTTTGCATTGACCGGCCTTTAATCTACTTGTTACCACGGTTTTTGCTGAAGTGGATTTCGAGGTGAGGATACAAATGCTGGGTTTAGAGGCAAGAGGACGGGAGTAGATGAAAATTTCTTCCCCACTTAATAGTCCAGAAACTAAGGGCAAAAAAGAAATAGATGGCAGGAAATGGCTCTCACAAAGATGTGAACACCCACACAACAATAATCTGGTTATGGACAAAGGAAACCTTGTATGACGGCTCTAACAGCTAATTTGATGCAGGTGTGGATATCTGAAGCAGAACCCAGGTGTGAAACGGGGACAGAAATCACAGCTAAACAGGATGAACAAAATACGAACCTGCCTCCAAATAAAAAGGGAAGCAAAGCTAAAAGACGAAACATATGAATGCAGAGATCAAAGCTAAAAAAGATAAATAAGAAGCAAAATCCAGAGATCACAACGTTTTTAAAGAATATCAGTTTTGGCACAATTAAATTATTAAATTACTGCTTTGCTTCAACATGCAATTACAGCTCATTAATTCCTTCTAGGACCTGTTTGTATACTTGAAGCAGAGAGTATATTCAGTCTGACGCTGTCAAAACAAAAATGTTTGATGCACCGTGCTGTCTTAAAAGTAAGAAGATGTTAAAGAGACGTCATTTATCCGACTGAAGAATTCGGTCCTTGATGCGCACCGTTCTATATTGTAAGCCTTCTGCAAATCCAATTTCCCTCTTTTAAGTTCTGTACACATTTTGAATTCTGAAGGGAGGCATATTTAATTCATGATTCACTCTAACCGAAAGTAACTTAGCTTCTGGAAGTTTCCCACAAATTCACAGTGAGGCGTGTTGCATCTACAAAGGCAAGAGGAAGCGTTCCTCCAGACTCGGCTGGAACTGACAGAAAGAACAAATAGGAAAAAGACACCATGATATTTACCTATGCGTTAAAAAATGAATGGGACACTTCATTAGGATCACTTGTTTGCTTACCAGAGGATACACGGAAAAGGAAAGTGCGGCATGGCATGACACTTCGGGATGAATCAAAGTTTTGCAGAAGGGAAAGCAACAGTGTCAAACTGTTCTAGTAGGTGGTCATAGCTGGAAAGAGTCAAAAGTTTCCTCGTGTGATTTCCCTCGGTGCGAATAATGAAGACTTGTTACTACGGTACCTGCACTCACAGAAGAAGGGATTGATGCTCAAACCGAGCAGCTTTGGCAATTTCACCTGTAGTGGTGCATCATGGTCTAGTAATAGCAAACACAGCTTTTCTAAACGGTAAATCCATCCATCCATCCATCATCGATATCCGCTCATTCCTCATTGAGGGTCACGGGGGTCTACTGGAGCCTATCCCAGCCATTTCTGGATAAAAGGCAGGGCTACACCCTGGATAGGCTTGCCCGTCCATCATAGTAAAAAAATAAATCATTTGGAAGAAAAAGAAGAAAAGAACAAATGTTCAAGGCCCAACTGCAGCTGCAGGAGCATCTCAAAGCATAATAACACTCACAAACCTTCATTATATGAGCAAATATCTGTGTATGCCTTATACCAGTGTTTCAGCTTGTCATTAAAGTGTGGACAAGTCTGTGGCAAAGGACCCATTAATTTGAGGCAGGTGTGCTGAGGGACAGTGGGTCCCTCAGACCAGGATTGGGAAGCACTGACTGGTACAATACCCGTTGAAATAAGTTGAGCAACTGAATTATAAGTGCCAGTGTCTGAAGAGGAAGTGAAACGGACTTATTAAAATGGAATAGACTGCATTTAAATGTGATGGATTGATGGAGCCTCTCTAGCCTCATTGACTGCTCAAAGGGCCTTACGCCTAAAATCACATTTGCCCCTTTAGACACTCATATATATATATACGATATGGCTTCTCTATGTCTTTATCTTTTCTCTGTCATTCACATCAAGCACACAGATGCCTCAGGGGTAATTTAGGGTTTGGTGTTTTGAACACTTTGACGTGTGAGCTGGAGAGAACCACAGCTGCAGCAGTCTTTAACATGCACCGCTCATTGCAACATGCACCTTAACATAGATTATGTAGTGCCGGTTTGCTAGACCATCAGGAATTTGCAGTAGTTATAATCCCTAAAACATTTAATGAGCCTGTTACGTGCTTTGAAACTAATTATACCCATTTAACACATTGTATTTATTTATTTTTATTTTTTTTTTTTCATAATTGCTGGTTAGGAACTTGTACCAAGCAATTCCACGCGGCACAGCTTGTCAAAAAGCACACTAGGGCAGGTTTATTAAAGCCTAAGTGGTCTACATTTATTCAACAATCTATAAAATGTTATAGGAGTGTGGCCTACTGATCCTCAGGCATGCTGCTCCTTAAATGCCCCAGCTGCACAATTTGCAACGGTCGTGAAGAAGAACGGTTCAAGGACATAGGACTTGTAAAATGGGTAAAGTCCCTTCTTAGGGGTAAAGTACCTGGGTACCTTTTTAATACGAACCTAGAGACCTGAAATTATTTTCTGAGTCATTCTGGGGAGACCCGAAGAGTTCTGGCACAGAATAGTTGTTTTTTTTTTTTTTTTTTTTTTTACAAGTGCCCAACCTCTTGTTGTAATGAAAGCAGAGTCACTCACAAATGTACTTTCTGCATGGAAAATATACAAAGTCTCGTTGTTCTCCACAGTCAGAAAGACTGCCAGGAGTGCATTATGCTAAGATGAGTCTTTGTTAAATGTCCCTTCTCTAAAGACTCTCAGCAGGAGGGATCATTTTCCTCAGTTATTAGAATTTACTGTTTCAGTAGAATATTGGTGATCTCTGACTGCTGGTTGAAAAACATACTAACCATGTTTTTTCGTCTCTCTTTCAGGACCTCCTGTAAGTACGCCGACTTCACAGTTTCATTTGTCAGAGCCAGGCAAAGGTAAAAATCCAGCAAATGCAAAACAGTCCAAGACACACTCTGCAAGATGAATAAGTCCATCTAGGCACTTTTAAAGCTTTTAGAGTCTTCAGAGGGAAAATGAACTGCATAAAAACCACAATGTCACGAACACAAAAGCATTTGACATTTAGCTGTAGCCTTAAATACTTAAGTGACTCACTTTCTAGTTTAAAGTTTGGCCAGACAATCATTAACAACAGTGTACGCTGGCGTTACCTTCAGTCTTGTTATCACTGGGAAGTTGCCGAGCAACACGAGGAAACTTTAAGGAGTTAAGAAGTAGTCTTGAACATAATCGTTCTTACAACTTAAAGGCATTCTCAGCAGACTGTTCCTAATGAACAACCGATGCAAGCACCTTATAAATGGGATCCTCTTCAGTTACGCCCTGTGACCCACTAGAAGTGGGTGCTGGAGTATTATTCTGCAAAGACCATAATCTGGAATTTTCTTTTATTCCACTTTTTTTCCTGGCATTTTGGAGGTGCAATTTTTGGCAAGCGTGTGTGTAGATGTCAGTCAATAACGATGCTTTTGTGGATCTACAAAAGCTTGCCGTACAACACCTCCCTCCTCTCGGCTCTCCGTCCAGCTGAGCCTGAATCACACTTGGACACAAATATTGCAACCCTGCTGAATTGTTTTGGGTTATGTGAAGGTGTTTAGAGAAATTTATTTAAATATGTAGCTATTAAATATAAATCTGGTCTAATCTTTCTGACATCCGTCACCTTGCTCCATTGTTGCTTACTGAACTGGTTTGGCCTTGAACGCACTAACTGAAATATGTAACTTAGTGTACCTTTAAGTAGAGATGAAAAGTTTTCCATTTTAAACGCCAACACTATTTTCCTGACAGCTCGGATCTGATTATTCTGAATTTCATTTCAAATGTCTAAGACCTATAAAAAACTGCATACAAAATCTTGAAAAGCACCGACACTGACCATCCCTGGCTAGTGAGCATCCCTGGCTAGTGATTAGGGCTGTAGCGATACACTAATCTCATGATACGATACGATACGATACATCTGGCTCACGATACGATATTATATCGATATTTTTCTAACAATACATTTACATCATTTTCTGAAAGATCTTAACAGGACAAAGTGATTTTGGTGACATCTTGTGAGTGTTCCAAGTTGTTTGAATTAACTGAACTGAAAGGTAGGTGACTACAGACAGAGAGAAGAGAAAGGAGGCCTCTGATTGGTCAATTCTACATCCACGTCATCGAGGAAATGAGGAAGTACCCACATCTGTACGATTCTGGTTCTCCACGCTACAAAGACAGCACATATTCTAGTAATTCATGGAGGAAGATAGCGATGAATGTGGGTCTGGATACGGCCGAGACGGAGAGGAAGTGGAAAAACGCAAGAGATACGTTTAGTAAGTTTAGCTAGTTTGTGATTGTCCCTCTCCGTTGTGGCGTTGATTAACAGCGCAGACGCGCTTCAACATTCATATATATCAAAAATAACTGCGGCATACCGGGGACAAGATAACTGCGACACGTTGCCGCGAGAGTAAACACAGCCCTTAAAGCCGGCGTTTTCCACCACTGAATACGGTCTCAAACCCTGACAAATAAAGTTTGGCTAGCTCTCAGTTAGCATTACCTTGTCCGGGTGGTTACGTTTCAGGTGGGCTCGCCTCTCAGGTTGGTGGTATTTCCAGAGTACTTTTGAGTACGTTTGAGTGACACAGCTTGCAAACCGCCATACTTTTGTCTAAATCTTCGCTTTCCTTTTTCTTTTTCAACCCGAACTGCTCCCACACATCTACTTTTAAGCACGCAGGCGCTGGGTTTATACTCGCCGCCATTCTCCTGACTGGCTCAGCTGTAGCCGGAAGAGTAAGAAGCTGCTTCTGGATACCCTGTTAGAAACGCTCTACAGCGACACTAGCGGCTGGAGGACTAAATGGCACTTTGCAGGAAGAGCACCCGTGAGAGACACAGGGGTTTTGAAGGGAGCTTAGAATATCGATACCCGCGGCTGAAATATCGATACTCTCTGGGAAATAAAATATCGATATATATCGCCGAATCGATAAAATCGACCAGCCCTACTAGTGACCATCCCTGGTCAGTGATCATGGTCATGCTTGTGAGCAGACTGTGGTCCAGTATTCAGTTGCCACATTTTCACTGGTCATTAAAGTATCTCTCAGGTGTGCTTGAAGCGGAGATGAGCAATACGAACGACTGAGCAAGTAATCATAGTTTGTATAAAAAGGCTCCTGCATGATTGTTACATGCTTTTTGGAAAAAAAAAACAAAATAATCCTATAAACGTATTGAGTGATGATATAATACAAGGAGTTATTTTTCCATTCATGAGCGCACACTGATTTGGTGTGTGCACATCGAGAGGATGATGTAGTGAGTGTCTGAGTGTGTAAAGAAGGGAGCAGTGACAGGATGAAGTGAAACGCTTCTCTCAGATCCGCAGTCTTCGATTGAACTGTTTTGGAATCGCACAAAGTAAAAAATATGTGAGCGTATTTCCAGATGTACTTTGGCTGCCTCTAACACACAGATGGGTCTCCGCAAAGAGTCAACATGACGTTGGAAGTCCTGGTGATACCAGTGAAAGACAAAAGGCATCTGGCTGCGTTTTTAGCCTCCTATCCATAGTTTTTGTGTTGGAATAAGTTTGTTGTGGCGGATGTTTTGGTAGCTGTACTGCCAAGGCTATTTTTATTTTACAGGGTGAACAAATTGCTGCTTTTTAATGAAAAAATTCCATCAAAATCTCATGCAGGACTAGTGCGTATTGATTTTTCCCAAATGTTGCATGCAGCATGGAGGATGTGAGCAACTGCACAATCTACAGTATGCAAAAAAAAAAAAACAAACTAAAAACAAACTGACCAGTATCCCCCCCCATACTCTATCCGATAATCCGTAATGGGTTGCTACAGTGGAAGCCAGTCACAGTTCCAGTTATGTTGCAGCAAAACTGCTCATATGGAAACGTGCTCTGTCCTATTGATGATACACACTGTACAGTGTGTTTGTATGCACAGCATGCAGTGTGGTGTTGAAAATAAAGCATCATTCCATGATGTGTTTACCAACCAAACAAAAATAGAAAAAGAGAGAGCAAAAAAAAGAGATTTCTTAATGTCTTGGCCGAGATGCGTTAATTAACTGAGGAAAAAAATAAGACTTGTAGGTCCTTGATTGGCCGATCACCAGCTGATCACCAGCTGATTGATCAGTGCCTTCCTGCCTTCAAGGCTTAATGTGTTTGTTCCTGTTGCAATGATGTGAATTTCAGAAGTACGCAGCGAGCTGATTTGTCTTGATCATGTCTCTGGTTTAATTAATTTCCGTAAATGTTCCAATCTAACTTTTGCCAAGTAAGTGAGTAAGTGTATTTTTTTTAATGTCTGGCAACACTAAAAGCAAAGAAAAAAATGAACAGTCAGACAGATAGATAGATGGAGTTAATCAAACAAGGATACACAGGATATAATTTGTTTCTTAATGGTTGTTATGACCAGTTTTGCTGGAAGAAATCTTTGCATGAAAATATTATTAAACTAATCTCTTCTTCACTGCCGTCCACTTATAGAGACCTTTGTCCCCGTCGTCTCTTCTGTCTATGCTGTAAGCATCCATCCATGTCGGCTCCCTGAACCTGCAGGGACTATCTCACCTCATCACACCACCCGTTGATCACAGATTCACTCCTGAGAACAGATGGAAAACCTCAGACTGAAGAGAAACGCATACATATAGAAGTCCCAGAGCTGAGACAGTTTGCTTTATAGCCGGGTCAGGCGGGCAGCGCGTGCGTGCACGCACACACATACGTCCCTACCGTTAACTTTTTTTTTTTTTACAGTTCAGAGGCAAAGTGTGATTGAATAGGTATAATAGCATGTGCCGATTGAGCCGTAAAAGTTGTAAGTTAATCCTCTGAGCCCTCTCAGACACCCGCCTCTGCGGCTCTTGGACGTAAGTAAGTGCAGGTGGTCCTGCTTCCCGGCCTCTCTCCCTCGGCCTTATACCTGACAAATAAAATCATTCTGTAAGACGTCTCAAAAGTGGACTGAAACTCAAGAACTGTCTCTGAAGTGTTTATATGATGGGAGAAGTTGGATTTTCTGTTTCACTAACCTGTTTGTAGGCACTTGTGGAATTAATTCTTTGCATGAGACTGTATATTAAATGCACATAATACCTGGCAGTGTCCCAGTTGTGGCCAGCAGGTCACGTTCTGATTAAGTCATTATAGGTAGTGCAGAGTGCTAAATGTTCACCCCTTACCAAACCCCCTACCCAAAACGCACGTTTTGAGCATTTTGTGCTCTAAATGTAGGGGTCCTACTACACAGCAGAAAAACATAGTGCATTGAGTTTAGAGTTTAGACCAAATAAAGAGTTAAATTTTTAGAAATGGGCTTAAATGAATTCAGTGACTCCCCCGACGCTCACCAAATCTCAACTTCAACAGAGAAAGTACAGTTATGTGATCTCATGCGGTTTCTCATCTGGTGTGCCCACCCGGGGGATGGCAGGGGACTCACTGGTATGAATATTCAACAGCCCCCATTGTAACTCTGGGAACACTGTAAATTGTACACAGACCCTCTGGACCAAACAAACCAACTGCGTCGCAGATCTGTGTGACTTCATCGTTACTTAGACAATGATGAATGGACAGGGACTGAGAATACAAAAGTCATCAGGACAGCTTGTATTTTACACTCAAACTTTAGACAAAAAAGACGTTTTTTTTCTTCTTGAGCTCATGTGCTGGTTTAGTGTTTCAGAGCCACATTTTCGAGTGAGGTTGTGATTGATATCCAGTTGTCTTTTCCAGGTAGATTGATAGAATCTGAAAGTATAGATGCTACATAAATTGGCTTAAAAGTGAGGATTTGAATACATCTTCCTGCTTAAATCCAGGATTTTTTTTCTTTTTATGACAAAAAATGTCAAGTCTGTGAAATGGCGTCTAAGGCACAATTATGTTGTCTACTCTGGAACTCGTATCAAATCACCCCAGCCGCTGTGTGTCCACACTATTTAGCACCAATCAAGCATAAAACACAATACCAGAGGCGGCTGAGTACCCACCAAGACCACTAAACTTTTTTTTTTGTGTGTGTGTGTGTGTGCATTCTGAAATGGCCATACAAGAATTGAATTTATAAGGCCAGAGACAGAAGATAGGATGCTTTGAAATCTGGTCAGGGGGAAGGAAGGAATATTTGAAAATGATACAATGATGGAAATATCAAACCCATCTTCGGCCCATTAAGTCTCCGTACCAGACTGGATTCTCAGAGCAGGCTAGTTATAGTGCAGCAGAAGCTGTTGCAAGGGGTTTAGTAAGATAAATAAAGCTGGCCGTGCATGCATTCTGTATTTGACAAGTTGTTTCCACCTCCCTGCTTCATCAGCTGAGGATTCCTGAGACGCAGGTTGAGGATCTGTCACAGAGTATGAATTATGCAGCTGCAGCACAGCGATTAGAGGAAGTGTGGGGGTGAATCAGAGGTGCCTAGGTACCCTCAACCCTTCATCCCTCATCTGATATGCACCATAGCGCCACACCTGTTAATAAAACATGTTCCAGCAGGACTTTGATCACTTCTCCCCTAGAGAGGACGAAAAGGTGCCTGTTAATCTAACCTCTCGCTCGAGTCGAAGGGGCCTCTGCATACTCACGAGTTGTGTTCATTTACACTTTTCGCTGCGTTGGCATCTTAAACCAGAAGGTCCCTATAAAAAGAGGTAACGTGACATTAGCTGGGGGGGTGCAGGTGGCTCACACGTACGGTTTGGCCAGTGGATCTATCTGACATGACAGCGTTTATCTGGGCTCATTAGGGTGGCACCGCCTGCAGAGGCCGACTGGCACCAGACGTGACCACATTAAAAATGTGAGTGGCTTGCTTACACCAGGCAGATCAGCAGCACTTGTTTTCAGAAAAAAAAAAAAAAAAAAGATAATGGGCAGTGCTCAGACCCAACTGGGAGTTTACTCACTGGGATTTGACACAGCCAGTAACATACCAGGCTGAATACCCACAGGAATAATTGACGGTCACTATTTTAACGTGGCATGAGGATTGGTACTGTTTGAATGCGATGCCCGTAGTGCGAGAGGAAGGCTTGACAGCTTTGTGATTTAGAGGAATTTTCCTCCAGCTCACTTCAAATGATGAGAAATGTAGAGCAGCCACTGTGTGGTTTCAATCGAACGAGCAGAAGTGAACACAATACTTTTCCAACTGGAACACTGTCAGCTATTTAACATCTCAAATCCACAACAAGAATTTTGTGGGTCAGAAATTTGCTTGCGTATTACACAGAGAAAATTTTGGCCACGATGTTTGGCTTTTCCTGCCTGCAATTTGTGTTAAAGCTGTTTAAATGCCCCCCCCCCCCCCCCACAAGGAGGGATGTGATTTCCCTGACCGAACATCTCCTCCATGTTTGATTTTTCTCCTGGCGCACTTGCGTGATGCATTGCAGTCGTACGGTTGCGCTATCGGTTTCGTTTTCCTCAGTTCAGAGCCCCCGCTCCCACAAGAACATCCAGCACATAACAGCAAGCAGACACACTCGCAAACACACACACGCACGCACACACACATTAAAGTCATTTTATGCTGCCTAATTGTAATACACTGTGGATATGGGAACCAGATGCCATTCCCAAGTCAGTTTTCCAGTGTGGTTTTTCCTATCCCTGCCTAACCTCTGCGTCCAGATTCCCCCGACAAGCACCAGCCACTTGTGGTCGTCCGTTCCTGCCCATTCTGCACTGATTACTCACATCTCTGTCCTCCATTAGTTTCCTGCCTTGAAGAAAAGTTCCCCTGGGGCCCACAGTAATGTGACTGAGGGTTCCCGTGCAGAACTAAAGCAGGCACGTGCAAGTACAGATATGTGAACATCTTTCACTCCTCTGCAGGTTTATGCCCTTTTTTTTGGTGAATCCCAGGCTTGTTTTGAAGTTTTTTTCATCTACAAGATGCTCCTCTAATTCCCTGCAGAGCAAAATGGGAAATATAAATGTTTTAACCTTGACAGTCAATGTCAAGATTAAAAATTTCCTTCCTTGCTATGGTTCACACTCCGCAAAAACATCGCGGCACAACGGGCCGTCCGGCGGTGCGAGCAGTCCTGCAGCGTCACGACTTTAACGGTAGCGTTCAGCCATTTCTTCTGTGGCGACAATTTGTAGCACGCCAGGGTTAATGTGCTGAACCCGGCTTTTAAACAGGGAAGATGTAACACGTGAGCTGAAGCACGTTTCCCAAAACTGTGAGTAAAACAACCAAGGTAAACGTGATCCAGGCTCTTCTGAGATGTAGGCCACCTTTTTAGTTTCCCCACGCACGAGGAAACTTGATTCATCACTCCGGTGTTTTGAAGTGTGTCAGTCAGGGCTCGGTCCTTTCAAGTCTTTACTTTGCCCCCCCTCCCCCTCTGCACTCTTCAGCTGCCCGTCTACACTTCATTCCCTGTCAACACTTGGTGCCTGGAGGATTGCTTTGTTTGACTTCCTGTGTATACACATGTTTATTAATATTGTGTAGCTGTGCGAGAGAACCACATGCCTGTAAAGAAGAAGTCGTAAAAGCGGTAGTTGCTGGCCTACGCTCTCTGAGATGCCAGTGCTTCAGGGTGAGATGATTGGATCCATGTGGCCTGCAGTTCGGGCTACAGAAACCACTGCCAGCCCATTTGGCCCTGATTTCACAAAGAGGATATGAGCTCTGTTTGATGGATTGAGTTTCTGGATCTTGATAAGTTTAACTGGTCAGTGAGATGAAAACGAATGCATGCGATTCCAAACAGAATTTACCCGAAATTTTTGCATCTCGTTGGGTCACGCGGATCGCAAAAAAACTGTACGAGCAGCTGGCAGCAGAAACCCGAGAGAATTACTTCGCTCATGTCAACAGCGGCTAAAACTATGGACACCAGCACTGTCGGGCTTTCAGTCATCATGTTTTCAGTAAATTATACCAGGAGGAATGCGAAGAGCAGACATGCATCGTCTAAAACCTCTTTGGTGAGACTGTTTCGAATAAAGATGACAAAAGGGACACATTTATTACCACAAAAGATATAAACACCAATGTTCCAGATATGAAACAGTTTGGACATAAAAAGCACAGAGACCATTTAAGTAAGGCAATCAAAACCCACTGGAAGCTCAGCCTTTACGCCAACAACAAAGTATTTTCTGTCATCATTTTATTACTGTAAAAACCTTCGATCAGATATAGAAGTCAGAGGAGGCTCCACGTGACGCTCGTATTCAAAGCTGCATGCTAACTCCTGGGCACACGGTGCCATTTACAGTATGTTATTGTGTAACTGTCCAGCGGTCGTCGCTAGTACAGCAGCTGCGCTACGGCACAAACTGCAGCTGTCCTGACCCGGTCCAGGTCCAGACTCAATGTCCCTGTGGGCAGCGTTCGTATGCAGGACCTTTATATGATACAGGCTATATGTAACCATAAACCATGTAGTTCTCCTCAGCTCAAACAAGTCCCTTTTAATGCCTTTAATGCTGACTGAGAAATCATTTGAACCCCAAGAAATTATATTTCAAAGTAAAGCAGGAAGTAAAAGTGCTTCAGTTGACACTCGGCCGCGGTTCCAGTTCATTTTTAAGTCAGTTTGGCAGTAAATGATCGTGCCTCTGGACATAAACAAATAGATGTGAAGGTTTTTATGTTTTTATGACACCAAGGTGTCATACCAAGACTTACATTTACCAGTAGAAGATGGAAGCCTTTCCGTCCATTTAATATTTATCATTTTAAACGAGTGGATATTCTACTTAGGGTTCGGGGCAGCTCAGAGACATAATGAGTCTCTGGCCACTTGCAGGCTTTTAGTCTTTAAAGAAGCGTTCTGAAAAATAATTGATTTAGATTTAATACTTTAGACTTAGTGAGCTCATGAGGCTCGTGTGCTGTGCAGAAACGCTGCTGTTGAAGGTTAATCAGTTTCCACAAGCTTGTGAAGGTGTGGTGGGCATTTTTAAAGCATCCCCCTCAGTCATGAAGCACCTGCCGGAGGGCTGCTCACGAAGAAAAGTGAGAGCGGAGGCAGTAAAAGTTGAAAAAGCACACACAGGTACTGATTGGAAACCTTCCTGGGGGTGGACTTAAAAACCGCAAAGCGAGACGCTTTGACAAATAGACGCCCGTTGCAATTCCAGTGTAGCACAGTTGGCGCCTTCGCACTAGTTTTTTTTCCAAAAGAGCTGTTTAATACTCTCTATAAAAGACCTCCAGTTATCTCGTTTAAACCTTTTGGAAGAGCTCCAGTGGGTGTTGTCTCTCCAAGTGATGTGCAGATGATGGGCTGTATAATGAGCAGGTGCACACCGAGTTGAAAAATCATTTCCACCTGCTTCACAAGCAGATGGAGGAATGGAAAGACTTTTTACCCGTAAACACCGCTGTGTCTTTTTTTTTTTCATTTGAATTTTAAAGTCAATGGGTTTTGATGAACAAAATGTGAATCGTGTAGAATTACAAAACGTGTATTCTGAAGAGCAGCATCTGACACACACAAAAAAAAGCCCGGGAGCCATCGGCTTGCGTCATAACTATTTAAAAATATCTTCCACCCCTGTGACTCTCATTATGATCATGCTTTTTTTTGCCCTCTTGAGGCGGGTCAGAAAAGATTTGATGAAGCTTCATTATGCTGCTGCACTTATCGTGAAACAATCCGGTTTTATTGTAATTCTACATCATTTTAATGCTGAGTTTTCTTTTACACAAGCTGTGCTGCCTCGTCATTTAGCCTTGTAATGTGGTGCGCCAGCTGCACTTTTCACTGCCAAATATGCATTAAGCACACTTGTGGAAAAAAAAAAAAAAAAGAAAGTTGTAGTGGGTATGTTTATGCATTACTGCCTGTCAATAGCCTCCTATTGTCCAAATCCAATTTTCTTGCACAACAGAAAGCTCGCACTGGCTTCCATTTTGAGGAAAACACTGGAAACTTATTTAGCCCTTCTGGAATGCCACTACATCATTATAAAGCTTAAAGTCACATTTGATTCCAACATGCTGCCCCTGTTATTCCTGCTCAGGGAACCAAAATCGGAAACGCTGTTTTCATAATAACGCATTTTTTTTGTTTACAAGCGTGTTGAGGCTCTTCGTATCGCTGGTCGAGTTCCAAGCAGCCAGACCACCTCCTCGAATGTGTGTGTGTGTGTGTGTGTATCAGAGCCTGCATTTCCCATCAGCCTGTTGGGTTGTTTTAAGCAAGTGTAGTTACCTCATATGTAAATTTATGTGATGATGCATTGCACAGTCCCTCTGTGCAGGGTTCACAGCCTCATGACCGAGGCAAATGAGGTCTCGGGCAGATCCGGTAGGGAATGCACGCATTTCTGTACGTAAACAAAGAGCTACGGGTACTTAAGGAAGCATCAAAAATAACGCCGCGTGGCAGCAATCAGGCAGAAACCCGGCTACAGGCTTCACCCCCTGCCCCGAACAGTCAAAACTGGCAGGGCTGAACTGCTGAACTAGACCGTGCCAGTAGAGCTGAAGCTTGTCTGTACTGTATCTCTAATCCTGCACTTCTGGGTCACTGGTCCATAGATTCAAAGGAAAAGCATCCATTGACAGGATTTATACTAATGTTATCCATCTTAGGATTAGTGCCAGTTTGACCAGCGCTGGGACAACAACAGATCAACACATACCTTTCTGGTGGAGCATTTTTTTTTCTTCTTCTAGTTTCAGAGCGTTTCATATCAGTTTTCATACGCTAAAGTAGATAGCTTTTAATGTGAAATGCAGATGAGCACCGGCGAAGGCTCATCTCTGCTTCAGGAACTGCAGGTCGGCGAGTTGCATCACTTTCGCTGCGTTGATTCTTCGAAATGCCCGACCTCAGAGCACCCCACGAGCCGCCGCCCGCTCACCGACGCACTGGATGCAAAAACTGCCTTTCAAAAACTGCTGTGCACGATGAAAGGAAGGAAGTATTCCTCATGTTCAGGGAACATTTCGTGATGCGCTTGCCAGTACTTGGTTGGAGATTGCTGGATTTGATCCTCTAAGTAAACATGGACTTGATTTGGGTCTGTTTTATGTTTTAATTGCATGTTTTTACAAGGCCTGCTGTCTACGGGTACATAAGGTATCGCTCGCCAGCCAGTGACACGGGATTTTAATTAAATCCTGAGATAGTTGTCAAAAAGTACACATAGTGTCTTCATCACAGCTCTATATGTCTCTTAGTGCATTACTCTTGAGTTATGTTTAAGAGCTCTGCTTGTTTCATGTGCAACATGATTGATCACCCTGTTTTGCCATTTAAATGACTGTTTTTTTTTTTAAACCTTTTTATTCTTCAAGATGGTTGCAAATAACTCACATGCACCACGCCGCCATTATCTTTCTATTAACAATCTTTTTTTTCTTTCCCACCTCTTCATAGGGCCCCCCAGGTCCAAAGGGTGAGAAGGTGAGCAATTATGATCTTGATGATATGTTCGTTAAACTACTTTAAGACATTTTGTGTGACAGTTTGAAGACTACTGGCTCTTATTTGCTTTCCACTTGAAGTTTTTCAAATGTCACTTCCGCTCTCATGTCTTTGTGCAGAAGACAGAGCCAGCAGCTGATGAGCTTTGATTCTGTAAAACCGAAACAGGGGGAAGCATTTAAAGTCGACCTATTTAGACGCGGCAAAATTCAACCGGCCAGGCAAGTCGCTTCCCAATTTTAAGCCTCAGTGCGAAGCAAAGTGGCTAATTTTTCCCCTTTTAAATTTGTCACGTTTAATTTTATAAAATGTTAGTACTTTAACAGGTAAGTCCATGACATTTTGAACTGCTCTAAGTTTTAAGCACCTATAAATAAGGAGGAATTAAAATTCTCAAATGTCGAGTCAACATATGTTGTTCTTCCTCTCCTCGCAGTTAACTCGCCCATTAGGGGTGCAGTTTGGCATCTGCTGCTTTAGTTTGTATCCAAGACATCCCAACCTTAAGTCTGAATATTTAAATTCTTCTGCCATTCACAAATCCACAGCGCAGAGCATTAAAAGCCACAGGCCTGAGTTGAAACCCTTAAATGCTTCACTGAGCAGTCCTCCATAAAATAGCAGCGGAGCATGCAAAATAACCACACTGTCTCTTTACAACTCTGCGGGATTAGGGGACAAAACACATGCCTGTGGAATCACACCGAGGTTGATAAAGTCCCTGAATTTAATTCTTAAAGTAGGTTGCTGTAAAGAGAATTCAGAGAGCAAATTTAAAGTGCTACTGTGGAAAATTGCGGCTTTTTACAGGCCTTATATGAATAAATTAATCATTTATTCAAGTTTTGTAGTGCCATGTGAAACAACTTAGGTAGCAAGCCAATAGATTTAAAAGGTTCTCATGTTGTTTAAAAAATAAAAAGGAAATAAATTGAAAAGGCCTGAGATGGCCAAGTTGCACGTTTTTGTAAATGATCATTTCCTGTAATGCGGGGTTTGAAACGATGTGGGTTGTTGTTGCCGAACAGCATCATGAATCAACAGCACGATTTCTTTTTATAATGTGCTTCAGCTTAAAATAGCAGAGTTTGAAATTCCAGTGCAGGGGGATTTATGCGCTCGTCGAGCATTCGTTAGGACAGCCGCAAAAATAATGCGGTCCCGCTGATTAGGAAATGTCCTTCCCCACCAGGATGCGTTCTTCCCACCCAGGACGAATGAAGCCTTCATCATTGTGGCCAATCACAACTGTTTACCTATTAAATTCGGTTTTGGCGCAGCAGCCCAATAAAAAAATGACAAAAACTCCGAGAGCTGTTGTATTTGAAATAACACAGACGTTGCGCTGACATCAACCGAAGCAAAACTGCCCGTCCATGAGCGATAAGTCGCTCATCTCATCTTACTGTTTGGCTAAATTTTAGCTGATTAAGATAAGAGCAAAAACAAACCTCAGATAAGAGGACGAGGACGTCCACTTTAAGGTTAGTAACTCGCTTTCCAGGATTCAAGTCTTTCCTCGGTTATTTTAAGTCGAAGTTTGCTTTTGTTTGACATGCGCGCTAATGTGATAAAGCCGCAGTCTTCGCCACGCAGGTCCACTGGAAAACCAAACTGTTTTCTCCTTCAAGACTGAGCTCAGGTCCAGAAAGGCAGAGATCCAGAGATCTCTGGTGCATAAAAAACCCTCTTACCAAACCCACCAAAACTTTACACCGCTGTTCCTTTCCCTCATTTGCTCTCATACATAATGCACATCAGCCCCATGTTATCACAAGTGATTTCACTTTCAACCACGGTGAATAGGTTGAGGGTTTTTGTATTATTTGTCTTTATCTGTATGTTCTGAATTATGGCTGAGTGATTCTTGGTGCGAGTCTCGGCTTGTTGCTAACACTGTATTTGCATGTTTGACCCTCACATCTGAAGACAAATTCTTTTACTGTCCCTCCACAGGGGGATCAAGGCGACCAGGGACCACGGGTATGTGGTTTACTCAGACTTCTTGTGATTAGCAAATGAATGTGACTGTGTGTGTCTCCCCCTCCCCCTCCAATAGAATTGTGGGTAAAAGGTTTTAGATGCATGAAATTCCAGGGATAGTGTTCTTCCACTGTGGCCAAATGCAACAACCATCTCTGCACAGCTTATTTCTACATCAGAAATGGGCAGGAAAACACGCAAGCTATTCTGGAAGGCTTGAGGTGGTGTACTTTTCAAAAATGCAAAAACTTTCTTTTTGCTCCTCATCTTTAAATTGAATGTGCATTCAAGGTTTTTCACACCAGCTCTGCTCAATCTCAGCAACAATCAAAAACCAACTAGCTCTGTCTCTATAATTACTGGTGATTAACTCGAATCCTCAACGTGACATGGCATATTCGCTACTTTAATCACTTCCAGCTCTGTAGTCTGACATTTCCATAAATGTGCAGCGTCTAAATAAATCTAACGTGAATGCTTTTCCATGCTTGACAGACTCAGACATGAATTAGTGTATCTGGGCTCAGCAGTTGCTGTGGCTTTCATTCTTCTCAAATAATGGCTAAAAAACGAGCCCTCTTTGAAAAACAGACAGCACAGGTTTGCTTGGATCAGACTGCGTTAACCGGGGCCACGTGTGAGCATGCATATGCACACTTTCACTTCCCCTGCGTCCACGGTTTCTCATCAAGGGGTAGATTGTATGCAAGTCCAAGCCACTTTGAATGCCTCTGATTTATTTCTGAAAACTTCGCAGCGGAGTTTGTCTAGCCGGTCTAGTCGAGCGGATCTGATCCCAGTTGGGTGCTGGCACCCACCCAGACGTTGGTAGTTTTCAGATGAGCTTTGTCAGCTGTCCTCCAGGCTAGTTGCACCAGCTTTCTATTATATCAACAAATGAAAAGTATTGCATAATCATCATAGTTACAAAAGCACAAATTAATTATTTTTTCTTGGATAAACTATCCCCGTTTAGACAGATGTCTTTTTTTAGGCCTTTTAAGTGGAGTCGTTAACTATCAGATAACTGATTTATACTTGGAAAACAGTACTACGGTGGACAAGCCATAACAAGGACTCGCCAGGTCACATTCATCCCACAGAGTAAATAAACGGTCTGCCTTAAGATAGTATTTCATTACCTACCATTTACGCCAAAATTGTCCCCTAATAGGTTCAAATTAACAGACGGAGTTTCAGTCAAATGTGACTCTAGGTCACCACCAAATTGTATTACCTTCCTACAACAGCATATTGACTTTACACATTAGATTAGTGAGTAAATGTAGTGGAACAGTATTAGAAAGATTTCCTGAATAAATGAAGGTGGAACGGGACAAGTGCTGCCCGACCTTCAGTTCTATCTATCAAGTTGGCAAAGGAGCTCATTTCGTGTTACCGAGTGTGTGCATGGAGTTGATTAGACCCATATGGAAGGACATGTAAATAACAGACCATGTCAATGACAACGCCCTTGACGCACCAAACAGAATACACTCATCCTGGAAAAGCTTTACAGTAATGTCATGGAAGTCAAAGGGGTCATTTCAGACTCGATCTAGACGTTTGTGGCTAAATACAGCGTGACAATGATCACACTGGACACTCTCACGTCAGGGCCAGGCTTTCATCTGCCCTAAAAGCTCCAAATCAGATCCAAATATTGGGGCTTAATCAAGCAACACATCATAAGCTGGCCAGATTTTACAAACAAATGCAGGGGAACCACTTCGCTGCTCTTGTGGATGCGCTGTAATTAACAGGGAGTTACTGGCTACGCGCATCACATGGAAAAGTGTGTGGTCCTTTCTGAGGCATAGCTCTGGCTCGCTGTCATGCAAAATTTGGAGAATCCCTGGGTCAGTTTGAGGAAAAAGTGCCAGAGAGTTCCCCACAAAAATGCCATTGTTTGTCCAATACTTCTCAGAAAGTGGGATTTGGCCGTTTTGAAATGTTCCTCCAAAATAAAGAGACCATGATTATATAATTTCCAGGATCTGACTGTTCGGCTGTGAACAAAGAATTATTTTGTCGATGAGTATTTGCATCTGAACTCTTGTTTCTCGAAGTCAGTTTAACTGAGTTTTATGCGTAGGACTGATGCCACATCTGAGGCTGCAGGTTTATTATCTCTATCCGTGTCTGCACTTTAACATGCTTTAACCATCTGATTACTGAACTGGACATCTATTCCACAAACAGATATTCTGAGAATACCTCTGTCTGCAGTAACTTTGGGTGACATTTATGTGTATGGTGCGTTTGAGGATGCGGTGGGTTTGGTCGGCGTCCTCTTATGGCGGATGCTGGTTGCCCTTATGGCTTTTGTTTACTACAGCTCGAGTCATTTGCTGCAGGCACATACATAATGTAGCAATAGAGCTACCCGCCAAATACCCAACATCCGTTTTTGGGAGGAAAAAAAAAAAACCAAACAAAAGCAGCCTGTAAATGGTTAGGATTCTCCGTCAACCACTGTGTTATTATCATTCTCACACATGGACATCGGTGTGGAAGCTATACGCAGAATGAACACGAAAACACTTTGTTTCCTGAATTTCAAACACACGCTGGTCAGTGACATTGTCAGCACCAAAGTGACCCGGCCACAGATTCTCTCCAGCGTCTGCTCGCATGTGCCTCAAAAGTATTGTGAAAGAAAAACATGCAGCCCACCAGCCATCACGTGCGCTTTGGTCTGCTCCCCCCCTCTTTTTCTTCTTTGCCCTCAAAATGTTTGAGGTTGCAAATAACTTGAGGAAATACTTGAGCTTCGATCCCAGTCACACACAGGATGGCTATTGTCTGCTGTGTAAGTGAATCCATTGCCCCGTTCTGCTGCAGACCTGAATAAAAAACAGCTTGCCTTTAAAGACGCATTCCTAATGAGCCATGCTTTTTAAATTATCTTTGGAAAATCCGAGGGACGGCTCGAAAGCCGTGTTCGGATAAGCCAGATTTCATCTTGACCTTGTCTGTGGATAAAGACAGGGCATGTTTATGCCAGTGCGCCCGCCTCAGGTTGGTTATTGTGGTGGAGCAGAATTTCCTGCATAAAGATGAAGGAGAGACGATGCGTTTATTGCACGACATGGTGCAATCTTTGCGTCTTCTGCTGCATTTATAAACTCACTGCTGTACCACTGAATACAAGAATTAGGAAGAACCTTTGTGTTTAAAAGAAAATCTTTTTCAGGTAATGCTAGCAAAGTTGACGTAGCCTCTCGGTATCCTAATCTTTGGTAGAATTTTGGATGAGCTCTTAAACCATTTGGAGAAAAAATGGGTAAGTTCATATTTTATTTAGTGTCCTCTCAAACTCAACAAACTAATGCAGTTAGTAATTAATAATAATTATATGATTTTAAAAGAACTGATAGATGAGTGAGGTGAGGCCGTTAGCAGACATGCTCATTAGTCTTAGCATTATTAGTTTTCCTAGACAGGGGTCAATGTTTTGGATGAAACCGTCATGACTTCTGTTTGGCAGATGTGCAAGGAGGTGCAATCAAGTCAAAATTAGACCTATACCTGCAGAAAACATCCCTTACAATTCTTAAACTTAATATGATGCATTTAAGATGACTAAACATTATCTATATAAACTAAAAAATTTTACACTTGCATAGTGGTGGATCAGGATTCACGATTTCTTTAAATTAAGCTTCAGATTGTTCAATATCCTTGCACACAATGCCCCTTTTTTACCACTAGACAATATCCTGTTGACTTTGTGCAGGTAAAGTTTAGACATTAAAACTACTCGTATTTTACATTTTATTGTACTGAGCATAGATAAAATGCTCTTTAGCACATGGAGCGTATAGATTAGCATTAGATGTGTTAGCGAATGGTAAAGTACCAATGCTTATGCCTGAACGTGAGTAAGTTACTCTGAGCTAATACCTAGCTGCTGCTTCTTTGTGAGAGAAGGAATGAAAAGCCACTCTATGTCTCTATGCAACACCACACCTGACCACATGGGGGTTCGTGTTCATGCGTCACAATGAAGTGAACTTCTAGAGAGATGAAAGTGGTATTACAATGGCTTCAGCCAACACAGCAGATCTGTATGTCTGCTTGAGATTAGAAGTGGTATTGCTACATAGAGTGGCTTTAATTTATTTTTTTTTGTCCAGACTTGAGCTGTGAGACACTAGTGAGTAAATGTCCTTTCACACATTAATGACAACCAACATGGGGATTTGTGACTTACCAGCAAACAACAACTGACTGCTTTTATTGGATTTTCCAATAAAAAAACGCGGGTTAAATGTAGGACAGTCTCCAGTCTGCTGGACAATTTAAAAACCCTTGTTTTCTTCTTCTGTGAGTTTATTTTCTGCATATAGTATTACAAACTGTTTGGTAACTGCACTATGGTCCCACTGTAAATGCAGTTTCACTAGGGAGAGTAAACTTAAATTTTAAAGTTACATGTGCAGAATAAAATCTTAGTTTAGAGCTGAGCTGAAGTCTGGCCCGAAACTCTCTGTTTGACAGTCACGTTTGATGTGGGTTTTTTTACAAACAAAACACAGTGTCCCCACACATTATACAGATCATTTCATTTGCAAGAATACATGTCAGATGCTCAATTTCTTCCTCCTTTTACTGTTTTTGTTCACCCAGTGTTTGAATGTCATGTGTGCGTTGTGCCATGTTCTGCTGTTTGTCCCTTTAGGGATTGCCTGGTCTCCCTACGCTGGCTGCTTTGCACAGCAATCAGATCCTGACTGTCAAGGTTTGTCGGTGGTGGTGCTGTCAAGCTGCTCAGTCAGACCCTTTCGCAGCACACACTCGGAGTAAATGAATCACTGTCAGCTGCTTTCCCTAAAGCCTGATGATGAAGTATGCGCCGGAAAACCTCCATCAAGTGAATCACAGCCAGTCAATATCCTCCTTTGCCACACTGCTGCTACCAGTCTTTTACTCGAGAGATTTCTGCTCCTCACTATATTCCAGATCTTCTGCCGAGAGCAAAGAGCGACCTTGTACGACCTTGGGATATGTAGCCAACGGGAGCAAAAGCATCAGCGTCCTGAAACCAAGACACGATCCGGATCGTGCCCATTTATGCCAAAATGAATGGAAGAAGCAATAACTGGAATGTGAAGAACCAAAAGTGGCAAAATGTTGTTTTTATATGTCATGCCCATGGTTCACCGCAAATCTTTCAAACCACCGATTTGGCCTCCGAGATTGTTTCACCAATGGCTGCAGCAACTCAATACCGGTGGACACTAGTGGAATAATAACATGCACTGAAAGACAGGAGGTCGGGAATCAACCTCAAAGCGGAGGGCCGACCACGCTGATTCCAGTGTGTGCAGCTCCCAGGGTCTGACTACGCAGCTGGCACGATGATGATGACAGTGCTTTCACAGACGAGGGGTAATTCCCATTTTTCCAGGGGAACTGAGAGAGCCCGCTGTGGCACATTTGCACCCTAGAGGTGGTAATTATGGACCTCAGCTCCAAAAAAATAAGCTCAGACTTCCGAAGCAAACCATCTCTGTGTGCTGGAAAAGTGTGGATTCCCCCCTCCCGTCGGTGAGAGCGCTGGAGCGGGGTTTCATGAACGCAGGCCTTTCTAACAAAATCTGTTTCTTTTTGCATTTGCCTTCCTCCTCCTCCTGCACCTTCTCCTTCCTCCTCCGGGACCTCATCTTTCTTCAACCTTCTCTCACCTCTGACCTACGACTTCTTGACCTTAAACACCTGCTCAGATGGTCTTCCCTAAGATCAATCATGGCTTTCTTTCCGCTGACCAGCAGCTCATAAAGCGACGGCTCATTAAGGTAGTGGGTGTGTCCTCGTTCGTATGTCTGTCCGCCGAATCACTTCTCTCTGGCCAGTGCATGCAAACCTTCAGATAGACCTGTCAGATCTACTTTTATACTCCTTCTCTTATTGTAAAAGAAATGTTCCTAATAAATATTGTATTGAAAGTAAATTACCATCTTGGCACTTATGAAAAGAATTTTCCTGCAAGTTCGATTGCTGAATATATATTTTTTTATAATCCACTGCGATAATAGACCACACATTTTCAGAACGTCTTTCCTGATTATTGCAGCCTTTCGCTGTCAGTTGTGGCATTTTTGAATCTGTACCTAATGCACAGTCCATTTAGGATTGCATGCATTTTAAAGTATTTATACTCGCTCCTCCTCGTAATGACTGGAGGCAGGCCATTGCCACCCCTGAGATCATTCCCATACCTTCGCTTTATCATCATTTTTAGGGGCTCCGGTCTAAGTTGGTCTGGCAGTGTCGCACTATAATGATGCCAAAATGTGTTCCTTTTGCCAAACAGGGTGATCAAGGCCAAGCGGGACCACCTGGGCCACCGGGGCCCCCGGGCCCTCCTGGACCCAGGGGCCCTCCGGGGGACACGGGAAAGGACGGACCCAGAGGTGTGCCAGGTCTACCCGTGAGTAATCCTTTTTATTTGACTGTCGGACACGTGATGAAGCTGAACCAGATCTTTCCTCTGCAGTCTTTGTGCTATTAAAAGGCCATTAGATGAACAAAATTCTGGAGAAGGGTAGTTCTCGAATCCTACATTGTTTCCGTTAAGCTCAGCCGTGTGTGTGTTCTTATTCGATTCGATTTCGACTCGTTGCTTTGAGGTTTAATTCCCATGAAAATCTTTCCAATGAAGATGAGGGAAGCTACTTTGCTTTGCAGTTCATTGCCCTAATGTTTAAATCTATGACTAAATGCTCCCAATAGGATGTTTGATGACATGGATTTATGTTTACTTGGTTGTTTTGCAGTTTTAGCGTACCATTTTCCTTGTCTTTAGCCCTGTCACTGCCATCTCACTAATTTATGTGAACTCTGGGAGAAGAAAGAAACAGAAAAGGCCTGTCAGTTATGTTCAATCGTAAAACCTTCTGTGAGCTCCAGATGATCTTTATTGGCCTGGCAGGGATCTCAGTAGTAGCGCAAATATATTGAGTGTTGTTTGTGTGATTCTCTCCAAGTTCTTCATGATTATTGTTTTCAGTTCTGCCTGTTGCAGTGGCAGAAAGGTTTTAGATCCCTCCTTCCAAGAAGCTGCACTTGCAGGTCACTCTCATTTAAGATTTATTCCTCCTGTCGGGAATAACTTACAAGGACGACAAAACTTATCTTGTAAATGTCGCTAAGATGTCAGAATTTATTGTCAAGGCTTTAAATATTTACATGGCATATGTCTCGGTGCTGCGCTGAGATCCGAATGAGGCCTGAAGCAAAAGCAGAGACCAGAACGAGGGTCATAGACGGAGGACAGCATGTTGAATACATCCCAATCATCTAGATTCTAGATCAGTGGTGCGCAAACTGTGGTACGCGTACCACTGGTGGTACGCGAGCGCTCTCTGGTGGTACGTCATGACTTGTCAATGCATGACAATGCATTATAAAAATGAAATTCAGGTAACAATAAATTACCACAATAAGGAATAAACATCTCTCCTGTGTGTTTCAAGCTAATTGAGAAGGTATGTATGGCTATATTTTAAAATTGGTCATCATGGTGGTACTCGGAGAGCTCAATAGTTTCTCAGGTGGTATACAGCATTAAAAGTTTGAGAACCACTGATCTAGATATAGTCTGTAACTCCTCTCTCTCTCGTTCTCTTTTTCCTTTTTTTTTAAAGAACCTCATTAACTCTCTAACCTTTCATGTCCTTGTAGTAACAGATATTTTTGATTCTGACGAGACTCGTCACACACATCGTGACCCGGCGCATATTTTGTTACTGTAAACAAAACCTTTTGTAAATCAGTTACCATCAGCGGATGAGTGGGCGCGTCTGACTGGTTTCTCCTCCAACGACCACTGAGAAACAGCAGGTGGCCGTGACACCTGTAGCATCCTCGGCAGATTCATTTCATTCAGCAGACACCCCACTTTGCAGAGATGTCTTGCTGAAAATGAAAACATTGTTTTTTTATTGGGGGGGGGAGGTTTTTTCTCAGCGCTCGCTCAGTGATTAATCTTTGGTTTTAACTTTGATCCGAAACGATGGCAGAGTTGTTGTTTCAAAGCGGTGTTTCGCCACTCCATCATTTGCAGTTCATCTTCTTCCCAATTCACCGGGGACGTTTACAAATGGGATCCATTAATTTAACTTTCTTGGATCGTCTGCTGCTGGAAAACAATAACATCAAGTAATAGGTGTCCGTCATGTGCCTGTTATTCAATGCGTTTAATATTTTTATTCTGCTGCCGAACCATTCAGTGCCTGATAACGAATGCTCTGCGTCCCGTTATCAGCGCACGCCTCTCTGGATGAGGACTGCTCCCATCAACAGGGTGTTTTATTCTTTCTTACAGGGCGACCCGGGGCAGCCAGGAGAAACAGGACCCATGGTGAGCACAAGCCTTTAAAATGACATTTTCACGACTGATTCCTAATAACCATGTGGCTTCGGTAATTCACTGCAAAACCTTGGCTTTGGAGCGGCGCGATTAGCGTTTGAATGTTGTCGTGCCAACTTGCCACCACTTCCAAAGCTCACAGTTAATATGTTTTATCCTGTTTATTTAACTAATTACAAAAACGTGTGGTAAATGCCACGTGTGGCCAGACTCCAGTCAGAATACCGTTGCTTTCAATTTACTTCCAGTAGATACGATTGTTATGGAAAAACGTATTCTTTATATTTATCCACGTAAGTGAAGACCTGAAGCTCTCTCAAGTTTTCACGAAGTAAAAGGTCGGACAGGCAATTATTTAATTCATTCTCCAAAGTACAGAAAACGTAAAAACGGTGAGATAACGATTGGAGTCGTGCAGTGAGTTGAACAAGTGCACGCAGAGAAAAAGATGGATGCAAGATTTGCCGAAGAAGTCCCTGCTGCCTCAACGGCAGCCTTTGATTGGCGCTGCGCTCGTAATTAATGAGACATCCATGGTGAGCATTAATGACACATTTTATGGTAACTCGCAAAAATGTCTGTTTTCTCTCACAAACACCAGGATCGGGCTTTTCAAGTTAACTACAAGTGGATGCCGCTTGTGGTGTTCAGCAAATAAAGCATTAGATTAAAGCTTCCTTGTAAAAGCCTCACTGAAAAGGTCAAAACAAATTCCAGAGAGTACCACGACACGAAAACACATGACGCCGGCTCATTTCATAAGAGCAGGGGAGCAAAATGAAGCTGAGAGATGGACGCGCTATCAAGAGCTTTTGTCTCTGATCTCTTTGACTTTTGTGGATTGTGAAGAAATAGATAATAAACCAGAGGCTTAAACAGTAAAGCAACCAAAGTTGATACCTTCTTTACGCTCTTTCATAAAGTAGCCGTAAAGGCAAATAAACCGTGCATCAAAATTTGCTGCGTCATGAATGCTAAATGCGGCCGATGGCCCCACGTGTCCTATAAGTCCGTTCACTGCTCTTGACAGCAGCAGCTTGAGTATTTATCCAAAGGAAGACTGATGAACCCCATTCACAGGGACCACAGAGTCTTCACGCAGAGCTCTGAATAAACGCTCGCCGTAATTCTTGAAGTCGAGCCCACTTTTTTTGGAGGGAGTACGCAGCTGTGCTTTGAACATGATATAACGTCGTCATTCGGAAATCAAGGTGTGCTGTAAAGCAGCACGAGGAGGTTCGTGACTCGGTTGGACTGTTCAACCTCCGAAGAAGGAATAAGGAGAAGCTCTCTTCTTGGAAACGCACCACCAATCCACACCCTCGAGCCTTCTTTTAGTGATGTGCAAAAGTATGAAGACACATAGTCCCTGCTTTGTGCCACGGACTGAAAAGATCATCTCTGATTGGCACGTTAAGATGTGCACATTTAACTCCTGGTAAGGATTCTGGGGTCACGACTTAAGCATCATTTACCTCTCTTTCAGTGCTCTCGGAGCACTTGACACAGCTCGGCGTTTTTTTTTTAATGTCGTTGCTATTGTTAAAGAGGCAGAAGCAGACTCCATAGTTTTCCAGCAGCCTTCCAGGACATGTGGAGCTGGTTAGAAGGATTAAACTCTTGCGGAGCAGCAAGGAGGAGGGGGGAGTGGAAAGACGACATTGAAGAAAAGGAAATATTTTCGGGACTCGGTTCAAAATCATCAGTGCCATAAGGTCTCTCTGGGGTGGCTTGCAGCCTTGCACACAGTATTCATTTGGAACTTGATGGGATGAAAAAAAAAGAGTAAATAAGTCTAAATATGTTCCATTCATAACTGAAAAAAAGCCTCGTTCATCTCCATGCTGCAGACTTTTCCTGATAGTTGTGTACATCCCTCCAAAGCTACCCACGGATGCCTCACTTTCGATTTTTTATTTTTTTTTTAATGCCCTCCAGGTATCCATGTCGAGATCTGATTTTAATAATGAGGACATACCTCTATCAATGGACAGGTTTGGGCATCTGATGTAAAAAACCTAAGCAAGTCAAAATGCAGAGCATGCTGATCTGCTGTGGTGACCCTTACAAAAGGAAAAAGGGGAAAGTTAAGCCAAAACATGAGGAACAAAGATGTGAAAGAAAGTCTGAAGATGCTTAATGGATTCAATTCATTCAATTTTAAGGGAAATGTTTCATTTTTGGAACAAATATCTTTGTTCCTTTTTTTTTTTTTATAACGTTAGGTGTTTTTTTTTTCTTTTAGCCAACTTCTATCCTGTTATTACCAGGCATCAAAGGTTTATCAGTGCTGATGTCACAGTTTGTGACAAAAAATCTCCTCAATTAGAACTGAATAAGATGTAAATTCCAAAGCTTTATCAAGCAGTTTCCAGAAGAATCCTCTTGCAAACATGAAAGGGAGTTCTGAATAATCTATTCTGACATTTCGAAGATGCTCGTGTTGTTGTAAGCTCTGCTGAACGTAATTCAGCGTCCCAGTTTAGTCAGGATATGAAGGAGAGGTGGCCCGTGAGTCTCCGGGGGAAGCTGTACTGTAGGTTAACATAATATTACTCACCACTGTCATCGCAGCTGCAGCGCACAGTAGCTCTGCACTGTAACCTGGAATCTAATGACTCCCAAAAGCTCCGGATGTCAAATCTTAACCCAACACACTTGATGTAAAGAATGGAGGTGAGGACCTAAATGTATTAGCCTAACAATCAATTTTCCGGTAACAGTCCTGCTCCAGAGAGCGACGACTGGATGACTGCGGTGCCTTTTTTCTCCAGAGCTGCTCTTTTGTTTATTGTAGAAGTCGTTGTGGTCGGGCTAATGTTAATGAAAGGCCTTAGAAAATTAAACAGTGTACACATAGCTGCAGTAAGGCACACATGTTCACTCTTTACAGTGATGGTCATCATCACAGTGTTATCCAAACCTCTAGCTGCATTTCCTAAACATAAAAAAGAAATAGCCTGACTGTCAAAATGATGAATTTGTTTTAAAGTTCAAAGCACTGTGATTTAATGTAAATAGAATAATACTGCATGGTTCTCGAGAGAAAGAAAAGCTCCCGACCTGCTCCCCGAAGTTCAGACTTGGAGCTCTTCTGCGCTTTGATCAGCCAAAATATGTTTTCCTGTAAACGCGATGGCGAGAGCTGCACGCCCTGGAAGTCCTTCAAAAGCTCAGGGTTCAAGTGTTGCAGTCTGAATGTGGGAATTGACCTGGCAACTGCCTCACTGTTTGTCATTTCCAAGTCGAGAATGAATGTACCAAACATTCAGTGCTTTGTATTTGTGCTCGGATGCCCGACCTCAATAGGCGTCCTCTCGATATTGTGCGTTTGTGGAATCCTCCCCTTTGTGAATGCTTACAGAGTCAGCTGAGTTGTTACACACCGAGCATGTCCAATCATAACAAATTGGAGTTGAAAATAAGCATCCTTGTACATGAAGATCTTTATATTATAATTATTTTTCAATTTATAGCATCGTTGGCGCCCAATCTGAGTACAAAGGAGCCTCAAGGGCTCGTGACTTTCTGGAAAAAAAAAAAAAAAAAACCCTCTTTTTCACCAAGTAGCTTCTGAGTGCTCTCAGATGTAGCCAAGTTAATTAGCACTCAGGCAAGTGGCACATGCTCTTACATACCTGCCGGGTCATAAAGATGTTTACCAAATCCTGCTGAAGATAGCTAACAAAGGCTTTTAAAGGCGAGCAGGAGGGAACCTTTGTCTGGGTTGGCTGGGATAATGAAAGTTCACCATTGAGGTTTTCGTTATTAGTGCAGAAGGAATTCGCTATAAATGGGCTGCGACTGTGTGGGCCATGTTTGTAAATGTGAGAACTTGATGATAAGAGAGTTTTAAAAAGGCTACTTTTGGAAATAAAATGGAAATTAAAAATGAGGAAAGCTTTGGATTTTGAGTGGTGTGGTGATTGCCTCGTTTCATCGAGCAAAAACCTAAACAAGATATGATTTAATAAACAGCTTGTTCCCAGAAAACCAACCGTTGTTATGTCATAACTTGGCCGTCGCCAAAATATGCTTCTCATAAATTTGCACTGATGGTTTAACTTTTCGATTTCAACATGTCCTCCTTAGCTAGCTTTTTTTTTTAACAAAGGTGCAAATGTTTTACGGTCAACAGGGGGTCGTGTCTTTTTCTCAGTTATATTGCATCAGCATGAATAAAACCTGAAAGAGCTGCTGTTGTCGGGGCGATAAGCAATTTCAGAAAAATGCTTCCTCAGCAAAAAATGAAAAGACATTTAAAAAAAACCTCATTATCTGCTGTGCATATCATCAAAAGATTTAAAGATTCTGGAGAAATCTCTGTGTGCAGGAGACAAGTCCTCTGGTTCCTCTGGCCACGAGCTCGAGGAGCACTTCCAAAAATGAACGTCTGAAGTTAAAGAGACGTTCAGGAGAGAAGAAGTCCCATGTGAATCCAGGAGCTCTGCTGTCTTCTCAAGCCCAGAGCTCATTAAAAATGGGCTGAAACAAAGTGGAAAACAGTCTTGTAGTTGGACAAATCAAAGATTTGAAATCCTGTTTGGAAACCATGGAGGCTGTGCCCTTCAGACCAAAGTTATTGCCTCGTCCTATCACCTCTGAGACGCGTTCATCAGTTTCAAAGCTGCTGGAACAAACCCTCACTTTTACGTATATGTTTTATTTGTCCCTCTGTGAATAAACCATGGCTTTATGACATTTGCAGATCATTTCATTCTGTCTTTATTTACATTTCACACAGTGGGCCAACTTTTTTTTGAAGTTTGGCTTGAAGCATAAATGTAAATCGCTCTACCAGGCTCATTGATCACTGATTAAATTCTCAGAGATGTGCTTGTTTTTGGGGCTTGTTAACTTATTATCTTTGGCAATTAAAAATCATTGTTCGCTGGGTACGCGCTGAGATCATCATAAAAGGTCATTTTAATTCATGGCCCTGAGTTCAGTTAAAGCAAAGCTCTTTGTGAGAGGCTTGTCTGTATGAGCTGGAGAGTAAAACAAGGGATTTATTGTGATTCAGTTCTGCCTGAAGGGTGTGTGCTCTCTGCATGAAATCCTCCTATCAGGCTTGCCAGCTTCTATGTCGGCTGTGGAGATCACATTATCTCAACTTACACGGACTCTTTTTGGTGTAACTCTCCCTCCAATCAATTTCCCTCTCTGTCTTCACATTTATAGGGACCCGAGGGGCCGCATGGGCTAAAGGTAAGTTTTATAAAATAAGCTCTCGTTCCACCTACGTTACTTAAATCAGATTAAATGGCTTACCCTGCTTTAGTTATCTTCTGAGATGCTGTTCATCTCATCCTGAAACGGTTCCTTCCCCGTCTGTCTCTGCCAGAATCGAGGTTTCCTTTCTATTTGCGTTTAGATAAGTCAAAAGGTAATGTCTTTAGCGTTTGAATAATGTTTTTTATTTGATGGTAACTAGGTTCAAGTCGCACGAGTGATTGTAGAAATATTTTGAGTGTTAAATATTTTTACCTGGAGATTAGAGACGGAGGGCCACGGCCAGGGCAAGTAAACACAAAGAGGAAAAGAAAAGCCAGCGACAGAGACGGAGAGAGACGGAGAACAGAGGAGCTGGAGCAGAGAGCTGTGATTCAGGCTGATGTGGGGAACAGATGTAAGCCATATCCAGCCATCAGGTAGCTGCCAGTGTTTGTTCAGTGTAACCCAATCAGACATTTCCTGTCTGTGCTGTCATCTGTCGGCGAGGCCTCCCGTCGGGGAGGGGAGGGGAGCAGTTGTACGCGGAGGGGTCAATGATGACACACCGCCGTGTTAATGACTCATAAGCCAGGCCCCGGGGCTGATCAATTAGATCTGCTGCCAGCGGACTGCTGTGTTTGGCACAGGGGCCACGGCAGGGATTGTTCAGGTTTCATCACCTGGTGACTGATGGATTTCCATCCGATGATAAAAAGCAGAGCATAAATAATGTTGAATCAGTCATTTCAGAAAACACCCATCCTGCATTTCAAGAAAAGAATAAGAAAACTGTATGCCAACATGGCAACAACAGCACTCTTATCATAAAATATCACAAATAGCCAATATAAGCAAACCACTAGATGAGAAAGTAAGTTTTAAAATGTTGAAGTAGATGTTATATCTACCTCCAAAATGATCTCCATCTAAGTCAAAATTGCAGACAAAAGCAGTTTAACAAAATAATGATTTCTACTTTTCACATGTGTATTAAAGCAAACTGAGTAATTACACACAAAAAGGAACAAGCTGGAAAAAGTAATTGGCTTCACTGGAAACATTTCCTGTTACCGCTGATGAGACTTGGATCACTCCGTGGTTCAGAACCGTTTCAGTTCATTAATATTTCTCGGATGTATTGATTGAACGTCCCCCCTCAGCATCCCAGCAGGGTCCACATCAGACCTCTGGCTTGGCAGCTTCCAACCAAACTATTGTCTAAAGTTCTCCAGTGTGCATTTCAGAGGATTTATTCGCAGAAGCGTGCTATGATACTTGTGATTGGGTTTCACTGGTGCAGAATCACATGAATGTAAGAATCTGGTTGTTTTTTTTCTGCCTCAGAGAGAGAAGTTTAAACATCTACAGGATGCACAATTGGTTGTCATTTGCAGTTTTAACAACAGATGTCACTAAATCCTACACATTGCTCTGTTGTATTGGTTCCCCTCGCTGTGTTCCTTGCATTGAGACTATTATTACACAAGAGCAGAGTGGAGCGATAACTGTGGGTGTTACCATTCGGGCTTTCGTCCCACTTGCAGCAGTGAATTTTGTGTTCTTTATGTGGCCCTTTCAGGACGCCGTCTGCCGGGGAGAGCAGCAACAGTCCTGGATTTCCTCCATACGAGACACTTCTTGTTGTTAACTGAACACTCGGGGCTGTAGAAATCCTTTTGCAGCCTTTTCCAGCTTCATTAAGCTCTACAGTGTTCCTCCCAAACTCCCGTGAAAGTGGGTATGAGGGAGGCATGATTCACGACAGCCAAACGGCCTTGAAAAGCAACACCTCAACAAACCACATTCACGGTCTCACGTTCTGTGCTGGAACCCCTGAGTCCACTTAGTTTTTTGGAAAAAAGCTGTTTGCAAAGAGCTTCTCCCCCCCTTTTTTTTTTTTTTTCAAGCATGAACTGCAGACGATAAAGACATGGAAAGTACAAGTTATGGTGGGCTGTTAGTTAGTCAGAGAGAGTTTGTTTCTAATTGTGGTTTACAGGAAAATCAGATTTATTTTTATGAGTAATAAATGCAGGAATCCAAAATTCCAAAAGGCTCGAGACTTTTTCTTGCATCTGAAGATATCAAATTGTATCCAACAGTATTATTTTTTTGTTTTGTTTTGTTTTATTGCCATTTCTTTGAAGGAGACCATGTTCGTTGAATGATGACATGATACCTAATATTATTTGGTTTTTCCAGGGTTCTCTTGGGCCTCCTGGGACTCCAGGTTTTGATGGACTGAAGGTGAGCGCACTCATGCAAAGAGACAAAATCGTCAATAACAGCAATGGAAATGTATTTTCTGTGTGTTTCTCTGCGTTCACGCACTTTGTGGAACAATTCGGATCGGTTGTGATGTCACGACAGGAAGCACAACAAATGGACTGGCAGGGGAGTAAGGTGGAAAGACAGGACACCGTGTAGTCACGGGGGATGAGGAGACACTGGTGTGAGCACTCAGGGAAGATAACGAGATGTAGAGGCAGACGAGGGGGGGTTAGGAAAAGATAATGTGACAAGACCAAAGACGAAGCACCTGTGCAAACACGAGAGACAAAGACGCACAAACCCAGAAATAAATCTGGGAAGATAATGACAACACGATGCAGGTTGTGGCGATCAGTACGGGAGCTCAAGTGAGTAGACAAAGATGGGAAACAAAATAAATGCCACCACGTGAGGAAAGGAAAAGAGCTCAACGAAATCCAAAGACAAAAGAGTCAGCATTAAAACAAGGAAATACAACAAAACCTGCAAACCAGGACAAGTGTTGCAGAATTATATTTATCAAATCCTGTCAGTGAGTAATTTAAGGTTTTCTTTAGTGTCAGTCATATAAGGTAATGTGGTGTGGATATTTTTAAATATCTAATGCTAAAAGTATTTCTTTTTGTCCCCTTTATCTATTTAAAGTTCGTCCAAAGGCATGCAAGCCTTCCTTAAAAAAAAAAAAAACAAAAAAACTGCTGCACAGTGCTGAAAGCTTGTTTCCATACACCTGATAGTGTTTTACCTCCAAAAGCCAGTTTATGTCAGTTCTGTATGGCCGTGCGTCGCATATCAGAATAGTTCTGACATGCGCTCTGACAGTTTCGAGCCATTATTTATTTAGAGGAAAAGTCCTGGGCTGCATCTTCAAGTCTCGACCACTAAATACGGTCCTGGCTGCCCGTGAATCCGTTCACACACGGAGCTCATCTCTGCAGTCCGTTCTCCAATCAAATAAAGGAGACACAGTGCAGGTGTTTGACAAGGCAGGATCACTGGGAAGTATTTTTCAAAAAAAAATGAAGTGGTGAGAATGAATGAGGAGATAATTTGAGGAGCGCCATCTTTCAAAACTCAGGCGTACATGCGTAGAGAAATGTGAACAGAGGCATTTGTGGCTGTAACAGGAGCCCGTGTAAAGAAGCTTCATTTCAGCTGCAGCGACGGCTAAAGCTGACAGTTTACTCCTCACTGGTGAAAAGAGCACGGTTTGCCAGCACCCATGAAACAGAACTCCAGTTCTGTGCAGCTCAGTCATAAAAGCCTGTTACGGTATGTAAGTCTCACTCGTGCAAGAAGTCGGACACCAAAGCATCTAAGGCTGCTCAGCCGGCAGCGGCAGGTTGACTGGCAGAAATCATTTTGATCTGACACAGATATCTGCTGAAGGGGAGGGGAGGTGGGTGGGGGGGGGGGGGGGGGGGGGGGTGATCGCTAATGCAAACCTTATCAGCCAAAGGCTGGGAGTTTTTAATCAGACTCCACCATCACCGTGGCGATATAGCATCATCATTATGTCAATGACTCCCATATGTGGGCTGATGAATGACACAAGGTCCCAGCATCTATGACGCCTCATCACCAGTGTGGCGGGTGGGATCATTTTCCCCACTCGTCTTCATTATTGCGCTAAAAATGAAATCGACCAGAAGAAAAAACCGAGAAACAACAGAAGAGGCCTTTACGGAACTAAAATAAAAGAACGCACAATCGTATTTTATTTTTCTTTCTTTCTTTTTTTTGTGTGCTCGATGGCCAGTCACCGAGCTGCCCGCTGACAGGAATTTTAATCAAAATAATGAATTGCTACATTTTCCATTTTAGCCGGACTAATCAGCTTCATCTGGTTAGAGTTGTCTGTCTGGGTTGAGGAATAGCTACTGCTCTTTTAAAAGGGTAATGATGTGGTAGGTTTACGCAGGTCAGGAGGTTAATTGTTTTTGGCAGCAGACGGACTGAGGTTGGTTTCTCTCTTTGAGCCTCACACTAACAGCAAACTGGCATTCACCAGACGGTACTTGGCTTCCTCTCTCACTCATATGCACAACCAAAGCAGACATAATTAGGCTTTTAATCAGCTTGTTTATCCTCCCCACTTTTAGATTTAGTTTGTGGTTTAAATAACTTTAAAGGCCTGAGCTTCTTTTTTTTTAATTTTGTGCAATTTATTCATCTGTCCACCTACAATAACACGCAGAGACTAAGATACACAATCTCCCGTCTCTGGCTCCATTATCAGCTGCCTCACAGACGCATGTAGCACCTGTGCATTATCAACACAAACTTAACATCAGACAGAGTTAAAGTTCAGCTTCATCCTGGTGAATTTCTATTTCTCAATTTTTGTTTGAACGGTAACACACTAACCAGAGCTGCTGTGTGTGTTGTGCTGTCTGTAGGGGGATGTTGGTACCCCCGGACTGGACGGTATCCCAGGGGCCAAGGTCTGGTGCACACATGTTTTGTGTGCTCTTATTCTTTTTATATTGGCAACAATCGTCTTTTTTTTGTGTTTTCGAAATCCTTCCTCCGTTTTTGGTTCAAAGAAACATCTCTTTTTTAAATCATTATCCTTTCATCCCCGTCTCAGTTTTAGACCACCAACCTGCACTTAATTTGTTTATATGTACTTTTATATATATATATATATCTTTTTTTTTCATGAGGTATGAACTCATTGTGTGCAAGTAAATGTGGAACATCTAGGTTGTAATTATCTTTCTCCTCCATTTCAGTTTAAAATGTCTCTTTTTTTTATTGACTTTACTTTCTCACCCCATCTCAGTTTTGGACCACCAGCCTGTGCTTTGTTTATATTTGTTTATATGTTCTCTCTTTTTTATGCATCCTAGAAACCGGTTACACCTGCACATTTATTAATTTTTTAAAATGATTAATTGTCGTGGGGCATGAATTCATCGTGTGTAAATATTAATGGTGCATGTGGGTTGTAATTATTGAAATGTAGCTTGAAACTTTGACTAGTCGATGCCATTAACAAGCAGTGACAATCAAAGCAGAAAAAGCAAACACTCAAAGGTGTGACTGGAGAAAAGAACTCACAACACAAGAGTATTCCAGTAATCTACCGTAAATGTAACCCCAGATACTATCTGACCCCCTAAGTGGCTGCAGTAATTACCCAGCTCCCCCAGAGCCGTCCCCTGTTTAATACTCTGCTTTCTTTCTCAACAGGGTGAAATGGGAGAACGAGGTGAAAAGGTAAAGTGTTAATCCAGATCTCCTAACATTATTCCTAGCATCCCATCATGCATTAGATAAGCCTTTGTGATGAAACGCCAGCAGTTCTTCCTGCATGTGGCACAATTCTGGCTGTTTTATATATATATATGTATATATATTTTTTTAGTTTGAGATCTGGCCATCAGTGAGTCAGCAATTAAATGAGTCACAAAACAGCACCCAGTTCCTCCAACTCTGGGCAACAGCCTTAACGGACGCTTAAAATAAGCTCCCATAGCGGCTTCATTCTCTCCATTCCTTAATTCTAATGGTGCCCTAACTTGTTGGAGAGCGGCGGGTGGGAGGTGTGAACACCGACCAAGCTGGCAGAGCTGCAGAGGGAAGTGATGATTCACTCTGCTTCCCTGACCGCAAACTTGGCCTTTGGGCTGTTGTTTTAAGTTCAAATCAGACTTGTTCTCTATCACCAACCATACCTGGCACACTATTATAATGTGGCTTTTGTGGAAGCAGTGGGCATCCCGCGGAGAGGCGAGCCGAATGAAAGTAACAGCTCGAGTTCCTTAAAACCGCAGCCAGTCGGTTTCTAATGACGCAAGATTGTGTCATAAGCATCGCTCGGAGCCCCGAGAAGGTAGATTGGTTTCCAATGTTTCAGTTTGCGTTGGTGTGAAACCGGTGTCCAAGCCCACACACGCACGGTACACCCCCCGTTGTGGTCTTCATGTGATAGCAGAAGCTCCAAGACTTTTTTTTCTTATCGCTCCATAAAATCAGGCTTCACCTCCCCGCCGTGTGACCCTTTTGGCTACACGTCCGCAGGCTGTGAATAATTTCATCGAATGGCCGTGTTCCTTTCTCATGTTTCTTCATTTGTTTTAGGAACTTAAAAAGTGGAAATGTATCTTCAAAATCCTTTATTCAACCAGCAGAATGTAATTGGTGCTAATTTCTAGAGCTGTCAAACCCCTGATAGGGTCCCAACTTTTATACTGAGAACTGTTTTTTCTGAAGTATGGTCAGTTTTATCTGTTTAAATAGTAGATTTTGGCTTTGTTCTCCACCTAAACAGCCAGCAAGCAGATTCAGGAAGGCGAATCATGATCCCAACTCCAGGCTACAACTCATTTAGCTTCTAAAAATTATTTTTAGTTGGAAAAACGCGAGTGTTACAGTCATCCCATTTTCTTCAAGTTCTTTTTGAAATAATCTCCACTTGAAAAAAAAAGTTAGATTCCATGTCCTTGGAACTGCTAGTTGTTGCATGATTTGTGGCCTAATTTTAATGGGAAATCATGTGGATTTATTAAAAGTTAAATGATCTGTTTGTTGCCAGGGAGCACTATAACTTAGCCCAAAGTACTAGAAGCTTTTATTTCAAGAAGAGCCAGACATGTCAACTTAAACGGCTGTTGTTGGCTTTGATTGCTCACCAATTAACCAGCAGGAGAATTTGGGAAAACAGCTCCTAACACCTATAAAACTGTGAAGCTGTTACGATAGCTTATTAGCTCAGCGTCTTAATGACCTGACGGGTAAAACAAAAACAACAACCATCATTTTGTTTTGTTTACCACTCACTTCACAACAGTTCAATCATTAGTCACAAAGAAAGTCTGAAAAATTTGTAAGTGCAGATAATAAAAAAACACACACAAGCATTGATTCTGACATTTGCTGTGACTTTTATTTCATTGCAGCGTGAACCCATGATATTTCATGCTTCTCTCTCATCAGTGTAATTTCATTCATAACTATGCGTTCATTTTTGTATACAAGGTCTGCAAGATATTCTCAAAAAAAAAAAAAAAAAAACTTTTGACAGGGTTTCCTTAATGGCAGTAATGGAATATAAAAAAATAGGATAAAGCTTTTTCAAACATGTGGTGTCAGCGGCTGATTGTTATCGCGATTTGGTACAAGAACAGCATCCATAAACGTTTGAGGCTTTCTTCGTCAGTGTTCCAGGGAGTGGAATTTTGGAAAGCATATACATTTTTCTCCCTCTGCAGTGCATAATATCATTAAATGATTCAAAGAATTTCAGTGCATAAAATCCAAGGGCACGAGCCTAAGCTGGAAACTCCAGAGATGTCTGATCCCTCAGACGGCAAGGAATCAAGAACTGTCATTCATCCATAGCTGATACAACCACATGGACGAGGGATTACTGAAGGAAGCCTTTGTGAAGTACTGCAGTACAGATCTGCATTCACAAATCCCTCTTAAAATAATACTGTACCAAAAAAAAAAAAAAAAAAAAAAAAAAAAAAAAAAAGGCAGTGTCAACATCTCTGGGCCTGGAGGCTTCTGGAACGAACAATCACACAGTGCAAAGGTGAATTCTCATCAGACAAATCTGTTTTTTGTTTTGTTTTGTTTTGTTTTCAGTCAGCACCCTGTGCCTTTTACTAAAAGAGAAAAGCACCATCCAGACCGTTACCAGCAACAAGTCCAAAAGCCGAGATTTGTGCTGGTATGGGTCTTTTCAGTGCCCTTGGTAAAGATAATTTACATCTATGTGATAGTTGCATAAATGTAGAAAGACTCATGGAGTTTTTGATTTGCATGTGAAGCTCATGAGATGAAATAATTTCAAAGTATGTTTATTATTAAGTATATTTTTTCATTAAAGCAGGACATAGGAACTTTTGCAATATTTAGCTCAGTGGGTCCCCCTGCAGGTGTAGAGGTTAAGTTGCTTTTACCACACAGTCTTAGGGCCCGATCTTTCGCCAAACCTCCTAAAGCTGCTATTAAGTGATAGCGGGTAGTGCGAGGGGCGTTCCCCTGCAAAGAACACAATCTTCCACCTCCCTAAACCCGCGATCTTACCTGCACTAACCGCTATATTATGCATATATTATGTATGGGAGTGGTTAGGGCGTTCCACCTGTTTAACCAATCAGTGCGTCAGTAGCCATTGCCTTTAAGAGCATGTTGCACTACCCGCTATTAACCATCTTCCACTTCCCTAAAGCCGCTACCCGCAAACCGTTATGGAGCGTCTTCATCCAGATCAGAGCAGCTCTCATGGGCAGCTCGTCTGGGACTCTGCTGTAGAGCTTCCTCCTCCTCTTCCTTCCTCCTCCTCCTCTGCACTGATATATACATAACTAGCTCTAGCCAGCGGGTGGTCAGACCACCTGCTAGCTGCTATCCTAAACCCGCAATCGCAAGATACCGAGTTTGCGGAAAGCGCAAATGACACGCCCGTTGCCGCGCCTACAAATGTGAGTAAGGGAGTCGGCAACGCGGGTAGCGGCTTTAGGGAAGCGGAAGATTGCATAGCGGTTAGTGGAGGTTCCCTAAATCCGCAATTTGTGGGTAGCGGCTAGTGGGAGGTGTACGATCGGGGCCTCAGTCTTGGTCACTGTCATTTTCTTTTCTGTAATGACTTTCTTGAGTCTCGGTCGCCTCTGCCATGATGCCCCCACGATAGTAGCTCTGTGAGTAGCGTCATTGTTGCTGATGTGTGACAGTGTTGTAAAACAATACGCACCTGTCCCGAGATGGAACGCAACACTTCCAAAAGTAAGCAAACGTTCCTTCAAATTTATATTTTAATGTAAACAAAAGTCTTTTGAGCTGCTTTAAAATATTGCAAAATCATAGTATGTCCATATTACAAAGGCTAAAGAAGAGGAGGGTTCTGGACAGAAAAAGAGAAAGTGGAGAAAGTCAAATCCCATAGTGCTGTAAGCCTTAAGATGTGATTGCAGGGAAAACCTGGAAATATAACACCTGAAACTCACCTGTTATCCTCAATGCTAGAACGTCTTTTAAAAGTCCTGAGAATGAGCTAGTGTTTCTTTTTTTGTATTCATTTATTTATTTGAATGTGTTGCAGGCCTGACATGAAAAAGTCATTTACAGAATGACAAGTTAGAATGAAAAAACATGAAGTATAATGGGTTCTCACTGTCTTCAGATAAATAAGTCAAAGATAATTCAAGAGATAAGTATTTGCATTTTTCATGCTGACCCTTTTATTTTGGATTTGGATTTGCAGATAAACAATAACAAATATTGATAAAAGTGTCTCCAGCTAAAAGGTTCTCACTTTTAGAGGGAAATAAATGTTCCTAAGAAGCCAAGGCTGAGGATTATTAATCAATTACTGCTGACGACCTCAACGACATAAAACGCTTCTGGAAAACCATCAAATCACTCTGTGAGCGACAAAACTCCATCTTTGCCTCGTTGAAGAGTTACTGATTCATCTTTTATTGACGACAACCATGAAATGTTAAATTGCTTCAATAAGCATTTTACAATCCATCTGTCGATGTATCTGCAAATAGCCTCGCTCCGTCATCATCGGGCCACTCTGCCTACAGTTTTCAGCCCTTTCCTCTTGAGGAAGTTTTTAAAGATCTTAAAATTCTTGATTTTAAAAAAGCACATGACCCAGATCTAATAGATCTCTATAGTTTAAAAATCACAACTGACATCATAGCAGAGCCTCTCGCATGTATTTTCAATCATACTTTTTGATCTTACGTAGTATCTTTGAGCAGATGTTCTGCCAACTGCTAGCGGTGTGCCACAAGGCTCTGTTTTTGGCCCCTTGCTCTTTCACTATTTATATAATCAAAGTGGGTCTCGATGTAACAAATTCATTTTTATCCTTTTGCAACACTTGCTGAAGCTGTCGAACCGCGTAAATGTGCTCTTGGAGTTGGTTTTTAAAACCATCTCTGAACAATACGAAAAAGCAGGAAGCAGCAGAATCATCCCTGATGGTTCCACCATTGAGGTTGTTAACTCTTTTGAATACTTGGGTATTTTAACAGATGACTCTTTAACATTTGAGCCTCGTATTGACTCTCTGGTCAAAAGGCTGTGCCTCAAATTGAGTTTTTATTTTAGAAATTAGTCATGCTTCACTTTTGGTGGTAGAAAGAGATTTGTTGCTGCTACATTTCTTCCCAGTGCTGGACTATGCCCCTCCCCGAGACTTGTGTGTCTTGGATTCAGTTTTCCTTGCTCCCCCATGCTTCATAACAAACTGTAAACCTCAGACCCATCATTATGAACTGTATTCCCGGGTTGGATGGCCTGCCCTGGCGACCCGTCACTGGCACAGACTTACCTGACATACCTGACTCTGTATCTTCACCAGAACTCTGATGGACCTTGTCGTTCTCCTCTCATAGGATTTCTTTACACTGACTGTCCCTAGTGTCAGGAAAAAGTGAAAAATGTCTTTTCAATGTTGTGCTCCTTCAGATTGAAACAATTTCCCAAAAAAAAAAAAAAAAAAAAAAAACCCTTAAAACCCCAAAATCTAATTTCCTCGATTCATTTTGACTCTACTTTAAAGGACCTGGAGATGCAGTCACTAACTTGCCTCTGTTTTTAGACATCGTCTTTCAGAGATATTGAATCACTTTATCTTATCTTTACATTTAGTTAGTGTAGTTCTTTATTGGTTGTAGGGTTCTTTTTTTTTTTTTTTTATTGTTATTTGCATGTTGTTCGAAACGTCTTGCATGAAGGGTCGTGTTGCTGCTGCCGTCTTTGCCAGGACTCCCTTGAAAAAGAGATCTGCAAAACTCATTTAGATTTCCCTGGTTAAATAAAGGTTCAATAAAAAACAAATAAAAGCACACACACACACAAACAGAGTAACATCGTGGTTTATATAAAAACACTTAAAACTTGCAAACTCATTAGGAAAGTGTTTGTTATGGGTTATTTTCTCATAGACTTGCAGTATATGCAGTCACCACGCTCTTTGAGACGAGCTGCCATGCAGGTGAAACACACGTCCACACTGGACTCATTTCTGAGACCGAGATGTCAGACTTTTACAGTCTGTGCAGTCAATGGTCTGAACCACAAATGTAAACTTTATGGTGGCTGTAAAAGAAAATTCAGGGGGTCGCCTGAGCCATTAACAATAATTCCTCTGGGAAAATGTGAATTTTTCTATCAAATTTCTAGACAATACGATGTTTGTTGGCATGATTGTAAACGGCACTGACATCCATCACCTGCAGGCAACGTGAACCACATGTAGTGACCAAAGTGAAAAGGTAAAAGACCATTACCATGCACGCGTACTGTCCGTTAATGGTATTCAAATTTGGCTCCGATGCACTTGGCTTATTCCTCAAGTATCCGTCACACTATTTATAGGCAATTCTTCTGTGTACCATGCCTGTTTAAAAGAAAATAAAATAAAAAAAATCCAGTTTAAACTGTTTTAGAGTTGATTCAATCCTGCATTCAACAGACTGAATATGATTACGTTTGATCTCATCATAGGGTGACATGGGTGAAGAGGGACCGAAAGGTGACATGGGAGAGAAGGTATGTAATTTTTTTTATTACTTTTCCTCTCTTTGTTTATGACTTGGAGCCTGCACAGAGAAACAGTAGACGGCCCGTCCGGTGGCCAGAAAGCATTACAAAAAGTTAATGTTCGCCATCTGAGACGAGATCTGTTGAGAGCGGCGGAGACAGCCGAAGAACAAGTGCCGTTCATTGTGAAGGCGCATATTTTTCTGCAAATATTGCCCTGAACTAATAGATTCATGCCTCTGTCCAAAAAAAGATTTTTGTTTTTTCAGGAAACTTTTGTTTTGAATCAAAGCCCGTCATGCTGCATACGCTCTTCTTGTCACGTAAAAGAAGCGTTCATGAAAATGGACCGCAGCTTTATTTGCATTAGGGTGACCTCATACAGAAAGTTGGATCATCTTTAGCCTTCAAAGCTGCTGAAAGGCATTTCGGAAACAAAGCAATTACCAATTTGAATAAGCCGCTCTTCGAAAAATGTTGGTCCGGCTCCTCGTGATTCTGGGAAAAGATAGAGTCTTCCCAAGGTTGCCAAACGGCGGAAGTGCAATTGCTGACAGCAGACAGCCGACACCACGTACTGCGACGTATTACACACCAGAGATGCTGCTTCTCGCAGGGGATAGGAAAACAAAATGTAACTCATGGACCGGCAGCTGAGTGGGAGTAGTGTACTCAAAATGCCACGACCAATTTATTGCTGTTCAGTGGAGAACAACTTTGATAACCTCTTACTTTATGGATGCTGCGGGGTTTTTTTTTTTTTTTTTTAAAGGCTGCCAAAGTCGGCAGCCAAGAAGGACACAACTCAAAGGAAACATATGCAGGATATCATCTGTGGAAAATGAGTGAACGAATGGCAAAGTGTTGCAGGGGATAAAACTTTGCAGCTCCAGAAGTCCTTTGATGTAGTCTACCTTGGTGCAATAAAAGGAGGAAAACTAATGGACTTTAGCTGCAGGAGTGAAAGAGAAAAAGTGGAATTGAATCTCATGGATATTGAGAGTCGTCACCTGCCATTCTTTCTTTTGAGTGTATTCTCATATGTTTTAAAATAAAGAGGCAGGAGGTAGTTAGGATTTTAAGTGAAGATGGATAAGATTACCTCATCGCAGACTGCCAACATCACGTTAGAAGGCCGGAGTGTTTTATGTAACATAGTGCGCAACATATGGAAGGAATAATTTCAATCAAGATACCTTCAGACGAGTTAAACATATGTCAGACACACGAAGAGCAGATTGATATTCAGTCCAGGAGAATAAAACGTTCACGTAGAGTTCCCCTAAGAGTTTAGGGACAGATCAATGGCTCAGCCTTATTGTTGTGTCACTGGTGGAAAATGAAACCAGATGACAGAAGGACCCGGGAAGAGAGGAGGGCATCTTTATTCCTCCCTGGTGAGGAGTCCCAGACTACACCGTACACAGCATGCAACTGCAGGGGGAACGTAGGAACAAGAGGTGTGAGATGGGAGAGTAAAAGCTTCGGCAGAGAGTGAAATGGTAGAGGAAGGTAACTGGGCTGTGCTTTGCATGGTAGAAATGAAGGCAGTTTTCGTGGCAGGGGACCTGGATCTGTGGTGTATTAAAAAGCACTTAACGGCAGGACTAAGGCTTTAAATGTTTGCTCACTCTAATGACAAGATTAAGTGGCAGCATGCTGAAATATAACTACTTAGATCAAAAAGACTGATGTTCCAGATTATAAATGAAATGGGAAAACGTAGAATTAGACTTAGAATTACGGGGATGTCAGTGAAGTACTCTATTACAAGTTTCAAGGTTTTAAATAAAAAGATGTTTCTTTTAAAGCAATCATTACACATGATACTCTTGATTAATCTGGATTTAAATATAAATGCATATTTGATCCAGACTTGGTGAATTTTAACAACCTTCGGTTCCCCAGGCATATTCACAACAGGAGTTTTTATACAAATGACTGCAAGGGGAAAAAAAATCAGCAGTTAATTCATTTTTGATGAATCACAGTAGCCATCTTCAACTGATGTATTGTAACAACCAAGCACACGCTCCTTTTATGAAATAATTCAGTTATTTATCTGAAACCTCTGCCCGTTACCTGCAGGAGTTTCCCACACATTTGCTGCATTTCTAGGTTGCTTTCCTTCTTTTGTGTTCAGTTAATCCACAACCATTTCGTGATAAAGTGTACAGATGGCGCCGGCCTCTTTACGTTTAGGTTTACCACCCCGTTCTTCTAATGAGGTTCGTGCATAGAGCTAATGAACACGCATTAAATCACTGTCTCACTATAGGTTGAAACCAGGATTTCGTGGTCATCCTGTTGGCTAAACTCTGCGTAACCAAAGATGTGAAGTTTTTGATTCATTGGTCCATAATGAGCCTTCAGCAGTCCACTGCTGTTACTGCGTGTCACGGCCCAGCCAAGTCTTGCTTCCTTAAAATATGCTCAAAATGACTCAGATTTATGACGTTTCGTGGCTCTTGGCTTCAGAGGTACTCGTGTTGCATCAGGGCGTACTGGGTTAAGGATTTGCTGTCTGACAGCCATGTGACCCATCAAACCTGCAGCACCAAGTGTCCTCTTCCCTGTAGAAACTGAAACTGGCTTCTTCTTTTTTTTTTTTTTTTATCCACTGCCTGAGCTGTGCTTGTAGCTGTTGAGCTGTGATGTGTCTATCAAGCGAGCTGGTGACCCCCCAGCGCCGTTTTCTCTTGAATGGATTGTGACTGAAGGCCTTCTGAATTTGTTCTGGTCTCTAATTGCCTCCGAACTGCAATAAGACACTTTTTTTCTTTGCTTTTTCTCTGGATGAAAAGCCCACAGATGCTCTGTTTTCATTATATTTGGTGACTGCTGTTCTCTTGCCATTAAAACTGGGATTATAACTTCCTACAGTGGCAGATCAGTGCTCGTCGTTTTCGTCATTTCAGATCATTGCAGTGAGGTTTTTTGTTTGCGCTGCCGCGTGACTGATGTTGTATCATTTATATGATAAACGGCAGCAAGTTGGCTTGACTTGGTTTTCGAGCCAGACGTGAACCTGGCTCTGAAACAAACTTAACAGATCCAGAGCAGATGTAGAGCAGATCCTCTGAAGCTGTTGACGCATTAAATCTTAATTTGTTTATTCGCCACTGAAAGCAAATAGTAACACCAACAAGTTGTCACTTGGGGATAAATGTGGCCAACAAGAAGGATATTACAAACGTGTTGGGTGAAATAAAGATATTCAACTGAAGACGCCTACGGCTCACAGAGTGAAGAATATGAAGGAAGAGGGCAGTTCCTTTGCAAAATGTACCAGAGAAGATTGTTTGAGTAATTGTTCTCATTTTAGTATTATACTTTTATGTGGCACGTCACCTGCTGTTTTGCTTTCATAAGCCATCATCAGCTGTGAGCAGAGCTGTTTCCAACCGCGTCTGCAGGTCGATCTGTGGCCTCATTTAGAACAAATCATTACCACAGTTAAAAGCTTTAGTTTTGAGCCATTTGCTGCCTAAGTATTTAACTAGTTGTGAAATTAACTGTGACTCATCTTCCTGTAAAAAAATTTTTTTTTTTTTTTTTTTGGTAGTTTTAGTCTTTTCGGAAAAAAACGACCCCTGCAACCCTGAGCAGCAGGAAGCAGGTACAGTAAATGGATAGGTGGGTAAAACTAACTGAACTCTGCTTTGGATTTCCAGGCTCGAAGAGTGCTTTGAGCAGTTTGAGTCCTAAAGGTCCGGTCTCGATCTTGTGAATGGGCCACACTTCATCTGCTGGCAGGGCCCTGTCTGCCCCGCCAGCCAATCATAATTGATGTTGCCTCGCATATATTCAAACCCAGCGACTGCGGTCGATATTCAGCCGAGGCCGCTGGATTTGGTCATCTCTGTTAATGGCCATAATGTTGAGTGAGAGCCGTGTTCTGAAGGCTGTAGCGGTATTAAACGGTGACATACAGCATGTCTCGCCTCTGCCCCGACTTCACAGCTCGCAGATTAATTCCCTCCATCTCCTTTTGCACATCTCATTCCCAAGCAAAATGGCCTGATTTACTAAGCATACATTATGAGACCTTCAGGCCATTATCTTTAAATGCCAATATGCAGCGACAGGTCTGGGTGCCTGTAATGAAGGGGAGTTGTGGTGACAGCTCTGCGTCTCACTCTGCTCTGTGGTTAAATCACAGGCTGCGCCCTCGCCGTGGTAATTGGCCCAGATGGGACATTTCAGCACTCTCTGCCACACCTCAGCTCACCTCCCAGCTCCGCCTCTTTTTCCATCCCATTCAGCCGCATTTGGAAGAGATTAAACTCTGGTTAAAACCCTCACTTGACTCTTGAGCTTGAGCGTTGCTTGCGTTAGAGCTGTCACGGCAGCGGGCGTTACGGGGTTTTCGTGGCAGCGTCAGAGAAGCGTTGATCACCTTTCTAGCATCCTCTCTCTCTCTTTCTCTCTTCACTGTCTGCTGGCTTTTTCTTTTTTCATAATGTTTGCAAGCTGCATGTAAATTACATTTTTCCACAACATTGTATTGCTTCTGTGATCAGTTAAGGAAAGCATCATTCATGGTTGCTTATGATCAGTTACAGCTTGATTATGAGCTTAACCAGGGGCGTTTTTTTTTTTTTTTTTGGTTTTTTTTGTGGTTGTTGTTGTTTTGTCTTTGCATTTGATGTACCAATAAAATGCAGATGTGTGGCATTTTCAACATATGCATCCTGGCCAAAAAAGCAACAGGTGTACACCAGCTCTGATTTGGATGGTTTTTTTTTATATATATATGAAAGAAAGTCACAGAAATGAAACGCTCTCCTTCTGTTTCTGAAGTATTTGGCCCGAGACATTTCTGTTTCATCATGTCAAATCATGTGCAAGCCTTAAATTTGTCATAAAACGTAATATGAGCAGCCTGTTTTTGCAGCTAACTACAGAGGTTCAAAAAGTTAAAAGCAGTATCCTCAATAAAATATATACTAACTTGTGAAAATGCCCGTATTAAAATGGAACGAGTTTTGAGGTAGGGTGTGGAGATACCATCAAGAGCGCAACAAAGCCCAGCTGTAAACAGCAATGCAGTTTATTGTCTGTTTTAAAAAATGCTTTAAAAAAAGAAAGGAAAAAAAAAAGCAGCAATTAAACATTGCCTTGTGTGCCGAGCATCATAATGATTCCCATAAAAAGCCAAGGGTGAGAGGCATTCCTTCAACAACTTCTGAGCGTGAGGCGTATGCGTGGTGAAACCACAGAGTCCAGAGCAGAGTTAAAGACCCAGTCTCCTCCTTCCCACTCCTTTTTTCCCACCAACCGCCCATAATTACACTTATTGGCCCCTTGTTTTATGTCTGTTTTTACTGTACACTGCAGTAGTAACGTGATGCATCGGAAAGGGTTCTGGATGTCTGGATCGCTTTGCTCGAAAATTCCATTTAAGTGGCTCTGTCTCCATCCAGTCCAATGTGTTACCTGAAGAGGTGTAATAAAAGAGAGAGAGAGGGAGAGAAAAGAAAAATGTTCGAATGGTTACAGTACATCTATCAAGCCCCTTTACTGTTGTGGATTTCTCTTATTATCGTGTAGGATTTCACCCCTCATTTCATCACTACGGCACATCTGTGCTCCGACTTTGTAAAAACACTGAAATGATATCCAGCTCTGCAGTCTAATAAAGGCTCTCTCTCTCAAAACTTCTCTGAAAAGTCATATTCAGTGTTCGCACTGTTCGGAATAGCAAACAATCTTCTTTCTTATTGGATTTCCTCAGTTTTGGCCACAAGAATGTAACTGTTGCAAAACTATACCCAGCATTGTTCAGTGAACTGGCTTCTCTCACAGATAAACCTCTGTCACCTTTGGTTTTTCGTGCCGTGACTTTCTAATGTTTGCCTTCTTTTTTTTTTTTTTAACTTAGGGAGATGCAGGCTCTTCTGCTGCAGGCATCAAGGTGAGCACAAGGTTTTTCAGTGTGCAGTAACTGCATTTCTTGATTTCTCAGGGGTCAGTTGTGCTATTTTTTTTTTTTATGTCATTTCAAAATGTGGAAATCAGCATAAAAGTATAATGAAAATATTTACAGCTAGTTCCCTTTTTAAGATTCATGTTCATACTAAACCATTTTGAGGGTTTAAATGTTAACTAGCTAACTTCAAAACTAAGTTTAACTTGCTGAAATATGCAGAATAGCTTTTGCTGATGCAAGTCTGGTCACATGCTTGTTTTGGTTGGATGCCTATCCAAATGCGACCAGAGGAAGGTTCTTCCCCCGTGACCCTTCAGAGGATGAAACGGGTATAGATAATGGATGGATGGATGGAAGGTTCTTCTGAGTCCAGTGCTAGTACCCTCTGGAAATCAAGGTTGAATGTGGAGGATCCAGATTAAATCTCTGTAACAAAGAGGGAAAGAACCAGGAAGGCCCACTAGGCTATTCTTAACTCCCATTTCAACAGTTACAATCCTCTAGTGATGTCACGAAGCAAAACCAGAGGTAGCTGAGACAATATGGTCCATTCAGGGGTTTGCAGTAGAACGTGGATTCTGTAACTCCGATCCAAATGACTTCAAAGAGAAGAGTTTGTACAGGCAGCATGGAAAGAGCAAAGGTTTTATGGACGTGCTTCAGGTTTTACGGTGACTGACAGCCTATCAAAGCCGGCTTATGTGAAACAAAAGAGAGGTAAAGAGGTAAAGATTCCCCAACAGCTGGTGCTGAAAACTCTCTGCGTTTCTTACAGGGTGAACCTGGTGATCCTGGACGAGGTGGACAAAAGGTAATAATTACAACTGGCAAAGCAAATCTATTTGATACACGGTAGACAGTAAAAAAAAAAGAAAAAAATCATATACATGAACACCAATAGACGTTCTGGTGCCATATTTTGTTAATGTATTTACTGTTTATATTGCTTTTGTGCTATGGAAGAAGATATTCAACCAAATAGAAATAGAAAGTCTACAACAGTAGGTAGATTTATCTACTATCACTGTGAGTACATCTGTCTGTCAGACTGATTTGCAGGGTGAAGCTTCCATCTATTGTGAAAAATGAAACAGATATTTCTCATTTATACCCAGATAAAGCTTGGTTTATGCTTCAACGCCAAACCAACGGTGTATCTACCCCATGGGGGGCGGTGCGCTAGGCATACATTTCTCTCCAAATGTCATTAAGTTTTGCATTGACGCGGTTGCATCCTTCTTGTTCACCTTTGTGTTTTCTGCTGCACTGGAAAACACAGTCTCGAAAGAAAGACTGTTGCAATGGCAGTAAAAACTAGACCAAGCAGCTGTGGGAGAAATTGCGGTCCCTGGTCTCCTGCAGCTGTTTTCAATTTCACCGCTGACCAGCAGTTAGCTCTGAGAACATCCATGTCAGTTCAGAAGCTCTGACCAGGAGTCACTGGTCACTCTCAGACTGAAAACCCTCTGTTTTCAGGCTGCTCCACTCCAAACGGTTCAACACCTGTCCAAGACACCGGGAAAAATCATACCACTGTACCAATTTTTAACCACTTTCCTACGTTGAACGGTGAGAGATTGGTTAGCGGACAAAAAAAAAAAAAAAAATTACAAAGAAGAATAATCATAAACATTCAAAAACAGCATGTAGTGGGATTGCTTCTTTCACAGCAATCCCACTATATGCTGATCAGTATTTATGCTTCATCTGCTCCTTTGCCTGAGCTTCATATAGGAAGTAGCAAAAGGAAGCCCAGCGCTGCAGAAGAGAACCCATCAAGGCATCGAGCATTTGGTCGTGTAATTACAGAGCAACACAAATGACAATGCAGGAGCATAAAATTTAGGACATAGGTCCTTACTGTGTGTAGGTGCTAGGTAGAAGCATAAATCAGGGAGTCCTGCGGGATCTGACCCTTCAGCTTTAATCCATCACAGTGCTGAAAGTTGATTCATTCACTTTGGTTTGATTTTGTTTTCAGGCTAGCGTAGAGTCTCAGGTATCTTACTAACACCAAAAAATATATTAATGCTTTCATTTAGATTTGTTTGTATTTCACAGTAGTCTGTGCTCACCAGTCCGTCCCATTATGTTGCTTTGCATCAGTCCAGCTAATATCTTGTTTGAGCAACGTTACTACAACTGTGACCCCCCCCCCTCTAAAAGCCGGCGTTATTTGTTTGACGCTTTCCAAGGCAACAAATGAAAACAGGGGCCATGTTGCTGAAGAAACAGCTGCTAATGAGAATCTTATAAAACAATCAGTCAGCAGAGGAGGAGCTAATTTCCTGCAAAATCAAAGCCTTTACTCCACCAGACTGCTGCTGAGATCGCACCGGTGCCTCATCTAATTACACGTTTTCATCCCACGTGTTGCACCCCATTAATTCGCCTCGTCTTTTCTCTGTTTGGGCAAACTGGTTACAGACAGGCTTTTACCGGAGTGTGTTTTTTCTGCTGCTGTGCTGCGGAAGGAAACACGTGTGGCCTAACTAATTCTTTGACTGCCTAATCCTCTCTTTCCTTTTTACATTAATTGCACTTGTGCTGACACGCTGCCACGATGTAAATCACAAGATTCTGTTGTTTCCAATCATAACCTCAAAATAGAGCACTATTCAATAAGTGTTGGTAAAAGAATAGTCCACAATAAAGAGTTCAATTCATTTATTTCATAAAGCTTTAAAAAAAACCACAGTGTAAAGTACAGCCTCCTCTCTAATCCCTGGAGTGCCATTAAAGCTGATAATTCTCGTGCTGCTCTAATCATTTCTTTTCATAAGCCATAAATACAATGGTCTTAATTGAGCATTAAATTATTCAAAGTCAGAATTTTTGTATTGGAAGTCTCTCAAGGGGCCTAACCGCATACTTTGAATGGGATTGTGGAGTTTTCAACTTGACAATGACCCAGTCGAACAGGCCAACTCTCAACCTCACGCGCTGCCAAACTCTAATGATCTTCAAGTCGGTGCAGCTCTCTTAAACAGCTTTGGCCAGTTTAGCCCAAAGTATCCGAAAGTTCTCCCCCGTCTAGAAAGCAGAACTTTTCACACCTACGCGAACTGATTAGATCAAGCCCGAACTCCGTTCCTCTTTGCGAAGAGGTGAGTGTCATAACAAGCACTAATCTTCGCTGGCAAGCCACGGCTGCATGCACGTTGGTTGTGAAGATGCATGCCCGGTCTCTCCTGCTAATGCTCACCACCGGCAAACCACAGTCAACAAGTTCCCGTGCACAGGAGGGCTGCTTTTCAGATTTGCAGCAGCTTGATAGCCAGAGGAAGCATAAGGAGAAATTAACGTGAAAGCTAATCAAACCCCAAAGAGCCTTCAGATGAGGCTCGACTCAGCTCAGCTCGGCTTGGCTGTAACATGTCACACTCTTCCTGTGTAGGGAGAGCCAGGACTTCCAGGGCTGCCTGGACTCCCAGGGATAAAGGTAATGGATTCGCTGTTTTCATCCCCAGTCATTGTTGTCCCTGTCCATCCGCTTCAGTCCACCTGAGAGCTCAGTGCGACGCTCAGCTGGCCTGCCGTCATAACTCACTTATGACACGAAGGTCTGATCATCTTGCCTTTCCTGCCTTGAGGGATTTAAACCCAGAGTTGGGTTTTCTGTCCGCAGCAGTGGCAGAGGCACAGCTGAAACAGTACCTTCGATGCAGTAAAAAGCAAAGACTTAGATGCCTTTTTTTTTTATCTGTGGATGCCAGAGTTCAGCAGGATAACTGTCTTGCAAGGATTTGTGAAAAGCAGTAGAGATCTATGAACTGCATCTGTGGCAAATATTTAATCCCAGTTCCACATATTGGCATTCAAAAGAGTAGGAAGTTTGGTTTTCATTTGATCTTTTCAAAACCTTTCTATTTTAAATGATTATTATTTTAGCAAATTAGGTTTTTTTCTTTCTTTTCTTGGTCAAAGCTGCATCAGCAACAGAAACTTAAAAGCCCAAACAGTTCATATTGTCACTGCCATCTATGTTTAAAGAACAGCAACCGTCCTAATGTGTTTCAGGACCATTAGCTTGAAAAATGCAGGGAATGCTCACACGGGCATGATGTTGATGCTTGTTACTGTTTTGGTTTTGTTTTTCTCTTCGTATGCCTGAAATTTGCTGGCCTTGTAAAAGGCCCTTTCATTTTACATTTTATATACTCCTGTTTTTACTTAAGAGGCCTGTATGCTTGACAGATTCTAACAAAATTTCGCTAACGTAGCACTCACGGTTTCTAAGCCCGGCTTGCACTTTGTTCTCCGCATTCTGTGCTCTTTATCCAGTGGAAGCTTAAAAGTCGCCCATTACCTCTGCAAGAGCTTCCTGAGTGCCTCATTTACCTTCGTGGGGACTCTTGTTGCAGGTGGTGTAATAATCCATTCCAGTTAGGTAGTTTCACAATAAAATATAATGCAAATGGGGTCCAAGATCACGCCTCATCCTGGAAGCCCGCTCCTTCTGAGTGAAAGTACAAATGCAAAGACGTTAAAGCCTCTTCATGAGTGGCACAAACTCTGGTTTTTCCACACTCATCGTGAGAACTCCTCTTGTGTCCTGATAAGTTCCCTAATGAGGTCAGCTGTGTTATCTGTTAGTGCTCATGAGAGAGAGAGCTGGTAAAATATGTGAAAGCAGGGCATAAATTAAGAAACGCTGGAGTGTCTGTGTCTGTGATTTATGCATGCGTCCCTCGGTGTGTTGTGTCGTGCATGCTTGTTGTTCTGAATATATTCCACCGTGCATCTTGTTCGTGTTTTTCATGCTCATTAAAAGTGCTAAACTGAAAATGCCCAGCGGAAAAGTGTGTAATAGCTGCTGATTTTATTTCTTTTTTTTTTTTTTCAATTTGTTTGTTTGTTTGTTTGTTTTGCAGGGAGAGCCAGGATTCCTCGGCCCTCAGGGAGAACCAGGGCTCCCAGGACTGCCAGGAACCAAGGTGGGCGCCTTTATCTTTTTCAGTAATCTTATCCATCCAGATGGGGGTGATAATTTCAGCCTGTAATGATCCACTGCATAATTCAAGCTGAAAATGAATGAGATGCTACAGATTTCCATTTAATCAGTGTGATCATCATTCACATCATGAATTTTAGTGCCCAAAAATGTCATTTTTCTCACGAGTGACAAAAGCGGATCTCCGTCTCCTCAAAAGGTCTCATGGAAGCGATCAGAATGAATGAATCCATTTCTGCCTCCTTTGAGGCGTCCCGACATTATCCCACTGTGGAGCCAGCAGACGCATATGACTTATGTCCCAGTTGTCTTTTTGCTTGATGCTGATCATTTTGGACCATCCACTGCTGCTTAAAATTTCATTGTGTAACACTGAAAGTGTATGATGCTCATAACTTTGTTTTCATTAATGCAGAATAACGCTCATTGGAAAAAGAGCCATTTATATCTGTTCAGTGCTAATGGATTTTTTTTCAACCCCCCCACAGTCACCAAAGTTAACATTTAGTTAGTTGCAAGGGTTTTGAAAAATTAGCTGCATTCTGTGGCTGCAATTTGCAGCTTTGCCAACAGATGTAAACAAACCCTCCAGGCTGCATATTTAATGACTGTTAGGTTAAAGGAAAGTGGAAAAGGCACTGCAGAAAGTACCTCATCAGCTTTACAGTTTGAGTTAAGTTAATATACTCACCAAAACTTACAACCAGGTTTCTACCTATAAAATGATTACCCCTGAGCACTTTTATGAAAAGAAAACCAAAGTCTAACTACTTGTCTCTCTCTTGGTTTTGTCAGCAGTCGACTCAGTCACTTTGACCACATCGCCCTCTATTGGCTGCTTTAAGTCATTGGCTCATGAAGGAAAGTTTTCACAGTTGCAGAGCAAAAAAGTGTGAAGCTTTCCTCAGAGATTCAACTTGAAGGGCATACAGTAGAAATCAAGTTGATTTAAATGGACATTTTAAGTGATTTTCCCCAAAACAGACTCATCTGGCAGAGAGCACACTGTGCTGACTTTGCAGAAATATCTCCACTTCACAATGGAAATCTGTTGAGTAAGCACACTTGTTGGATGGATGAATCAGATTCCTGAGTCATGTCAGGCCTGCCTCTGATGCTTAGAGGATTGACACTATCTCCTCTGCTGACTAGAAAAAAGTAACCTTAGCTTTTTTTTTGTGTGTGTGTCAGGAGAGGAGTGGTATGTTACTGAGCTTTTTCCTTTTTTTCCTCTCGCTCTCTTTGTCTGAATAGGGTGAGAAAGGTGACCATGGACCACCAGGGAAGGGTGAACGGGGAGAAATCGGACCTGTTGGGCCAAAGGTCAGTAACTTCAGCACACATGAGCATTCTTGTCGTCACGTTTGGCGCGGAACCCATGAAAATCTGATCCCTCAGCGGCTGGTGTTCGGAGCTCCCTGCTCACTGCTTTGCTGCCATCTGCAGCCTCTTCGTTTAATGCACAGATTTCAATACATTCTCAGGTTTGTTCAGTTGATCAACTATTTGGTTTGATCGGCAAAGAGAAGCAGGCTTAACGGTCGGCGATACGTCTGCAGTCTGCGTGAAGTAAACTAAAACTATAAATGAGTTTACCATTGTTTATGTCTTCCAGATTGCTTAAGCTTTAGTCTAAACTTAGATGAGTCAGAGATCTGGTTCACATCCTATTTGAAACCCTGCCTTTGTTGGAGACCGAGTTCAAATAAACACTTTCTCCAAGGCCTGGCAGCGACGTCATATTAAAAGCTGGTTGTGTTTGTTAAGGTGACTGCGTTAGTCCCTCCGGAGGTGTTCAGGGGTCAACGAGATCCTGTGAAGTTTGCACGAGAAACATAGTGAACCCAAGCCGTTTGCTTTGTGTTTGTGTGTGTTTTTTTTTTTTTTGATAGGTTTTCAGACATTTAGTTTACCTTTTCTACAGCTACCTTCAAACCAAGCTCGTCTCCTCATCTTTTTATTTCTCATCTTTTCAGGGTTCACAAGGAGAGTCGGGTACACCCGGGCCTAGAGGGTCAAAGGTCAGTGTCGAACATATGTTTTCTTCAACTTTGTGGACAGCAGTGTAATTACCTGATGTTTGGGTAAAAGACTGAGCTAAATATTCCCGTACTTGCCGTGAAGATAGATGTCTGCAGCTGGATTATAACTAGTTGTTCTAATGTCTCGTGTGTGTGTGGTAATGTCTGTCATCGAGAATTTAGAAGCTCTTGTTAAACATGTAATATAATCTGAGCTTTAAAAGCTGCAGAAAAACATAGAACGGGTGCAAACCTCCCCGTCTTTACATCTGCAAGTAATAGTCAGGAGGAATCTTAATAGTTGCAGTTTTTAGTCTTAATACACTGCAAAAAATACTTGCTAAAATACAGGACATAAACAAGATACTGGGTGAAAATGAGTTAATTATCTGTCTGTGCAGCTAGATATTTTTACTTGACAATAAATCTTGTTTCTAGTTTAGAGCTGTGAAACATTCAAGGGTCTGAAACAGTTTTGAAAAAAGAAGAAAACAGACTTAGTCCAGCAGAGAAACAAGTGAAAGACACTGAAAATGAGTCAATAAATCTAGTTTGCTGAAAAATCAAGACCCAGGAACAGATAAAGTTAAAACTGAAATGAATATATTTTTAAAAAAAAAACATTAATTCAATATAGAATTAAAAAGAAAAGAGACTCAATTAAAAAAGTAATCAGTAAATTATATTTAAAGCAAGATAAATAATCCCACATTTCCAGATCTAAGACTTCAACAGCAGTGTAGCAACATTATCTTTGTGATCATTTTCTAGAAACTGATGAATGAACAAGCATGAGTTGCATTTCAAATATTTAGATGTACATCTGCGCTGGATGGAAAACATGTACAGACATACAACACAAGCCGGCCGAACTGGGGTTTTAATGCCAGAATATTTGGATAAACTGCATATTTGTTTCTATTGGCCTTTTCCACAAATATAAATGTAATCATGCATAATTAAAATCTTTTGTTTTCACCTTTCAATCAGGGGGAGACGGGAGATAAAGGAGACTTAGGGCCCGTCGGGCCAAGGGTAAGTAAATATAAGATAGGTAAATGCCTTCTTTCTACCGTAGATTTAATCATTTAATGGTGCTGAATGCTGATTGATATTCAAAACTTATGAGGGGGTCAGCAGTTGGGCTTTTAGAGCGGGACAAAGATAATGCTATTATACTTTGATGTTATAGTACGTATAAATCAGAGGTTCAGGATGAAATAACAGCCATTAATATGTTTGTTTTTGTTCTGCAGGGCCCCCCTGGTCAGAAAGGAGACCAAGGAGCCACAGAAATCATTGACTACAATGGAAACATTCAAGAGGCTTTACAGGTTGGAGACGTCATCACTTAACGCGGCGCATTTGAATCATTTTTATTGCCTTTGTATCTGTAACAGAAGAGGACGCTGGCGACTTGCTAATGAATAATTTGATCTTTGCCATGATATAAATTATTTTCATTATATTTGTTGAGTGGCTGCTTAAGTTGCATTCATAATTACGGTATTTAAAAAAAAGAAAAAAAATCAGTTATTGTGCTTGAATCTTCTGGGAAAGTAGGAGGAACATTTAAAATGTTTTCAACTGATGGACTGATGAGGGTAAAATAAATGCATATATTCTGTTAGCTTTTCTTTAAACTCCACATGAACTGGTCAGGTTTTATACCTTTTATTTGTGCATGTCCTTTATTTATTAAGTCCAATGCCTTCAAGTCAACGCAGTATTTCGTTTTTTTTACGTTATTGTCACATAAAGAAAGCAAACTTTCTCCATGAAGAGCTTAACTTCAGTTACTGCAGAAATGTGCTGACACAAAGGTTTTTTTTATGTGACCTCCGTGTTCTTATCTCTTACCTCCTCCTCGTTTCCACTCCTTTCACCAACTGCAGAAGATTACCACTATTACAGTGACGGTAAATAGGCTTTGTGTACTCTGTGTATTGTGTCACCTCCGCGAGTGATTCATCTTTGTCCGAGCATGGGCCCAACACAATACCAGCGCTGGTTTTCACCTCCATCATGCATTATGTTTGTGTCTGTGCTCCCCATCACCCAGACGGCCTGTTTGCTTGACAGTAAATGAAACATTAATCAGTGCCGGCAGTGACTGACTTTACTTGCCGCCCGAGTTGCCAGTTCCCTCCTGAAAAGTGAAGAAAGGTTATTGAAAAGGGGGTTTGCCCGATCTTTGGATCCTCGTTTTCAGAGTTTGAGCTACGAACCGGGTCTTAAAATTAGGTGATGAATAAATGAACATTTGAACAACAACACCAAGTCAATTTATTGAACAAAAACAAAGCCCAAATGATGAAGCAGCATGCAAAACAAAAGAACTAAACTTTTCTCTCTGATTACATCAGTCCCTCATCGTTTCAGAAGAAGAAGAAGAAGAATTTTGGCCCGCCCCTTTTTCTAACATTGTTTTAGCTCATTGACGTTTGGGGGTATTTGTTTATGCACAGATGTCTTAAGGTCTTGCCGTAGCATTTCAGTTGGGCTGAGGTGTGAACTTAGACTGGATCATCACTGTTGTACCATTTTCTGGCAGCCCCCTAGAAAACCAGCTGCTTTTACAGTCATTTTCACATTGTACTCTGCTGAACTCCTAAACATTCAAACATGCTACCTGAGACCTGTAAAAGACCTGAGACGAAGCTCTTGGAGGATTTCTGCAGTTTCTCTGTGCGTTGCTGTCCTCAGCGTGACCTTGTAGAGACGTCCACGCCTGAGAAGACTGGCACTTGTCTTGAATGTTTTCCACTTTTTAATTATCTTCCACAAGTGAGGATGTGCTTAGTTTTTCACCTGCTGCTTCTGCTTAATTTTTGCTCAGTAAATCATGACACGGTGTGACATGTCACGTGACATGTTGTTGTCCATCTCAGATTATATTCACCTAAATTCGAGACTAAGGACTAGATGATTTATGCCCCTGTATGTAAAGTCTTACAAATAAAATGGGTGTACAGTGATCCCTTATTTCCTTATTTCCCGCTTGAATCAAAATCCGCGATCTGGAGCCAGAGCCCCCCGAGCCTCAATAATGTGTTTAAAATATGTTTAAAAACCCCCAAAAAGTATTGAGGCACTGCAGTGAAACAAGACAAAGGCCAAACTGTGGTCTTTCTGTTTCCTTCACAGCCTCTGGTCTCTGAACCGTAGTAAACAAACTGCTGGTATTGTGCTATTTTTGGCTCGTAATTAGCAGCTAACTCGCTAACAACAACAAAAGAAAAAGTCCGGTTTTCTCTGCATGGAACGAGCACTTTATTCTGGCACTGCAGGAACTTGTAACATCACACAGGTTGTATTGTTGGGCTCCTGTCGGTTAACAGAGAATGTAAATCTATACACGCTGGGCTGCTGTTTGTTCACTCCACTTTTCATCTAACCCCGTTTTCGTCTGCTGTCCCACAACACACACACTACATTACCCATAAGGCCACATCATTACCCATAAGGCCACCTTCTTAAAGGGGCCAAGCTGGCTCACAGCATTTCTTCACTGTGAGAGAACGCGCACAACATCCTGTAATGTTTCCACGATTTTTAAAATTTTTTTAAATTATAATATATATTTCTGAAAAATCCGCGAATAACTAAAACCGTGGAACTTAAACTGCGAATTGGCAAGGGATCACTGTATTGCCATAACTGCATTTTAAATAAAAAGCAGCCTTTTTTTCCATAATTAAATTGAAGGGAATTGGAAGGTTGCTTGTCATGTATTCTGGAGTCATTCTGGTATATTGGGCCTGAGCTTCTTTAATTTGTATATGCATCACTTTATTCAGTGGCAGTTGTTTTAAATGTGCTTTTACTAACAAACATGAACTGCTTAATTAAACCTATATCATAATTCTATTCGCCAAAGCAAACGAATATATATTAATAGTAAGTGACTCAGTGAAGTGAGAACATCTTAATTTTTTCCCCCCATAATAATGAACACAATGTAATGTATATTATATATTATGTTGGTCAATTTGCTTAGGAACTTGCATATTTAGCCTTTTTTTTTTTTTGGTTTTTTTCTTTTTTGAGAAACCTCAGTACTTATTTCAACAGGGTTTCTGCAGAACAAAACAAAACCTGAGTTTTCACAGTATGAATACCTTCCATTGTCCCAAACATTTTTGCTTTAAATGGCCGTGAATTTAAGGTTTAACTAAAACGTCCCTAACATCACAACATGCAGCTCTAACGCCGGTGATAATCATTCCTTCGTGTCTCTTTGCTGCTATGATCTCAGCATGTGTCAGTTCAGCATCCTGTTCATGTTACAAAACTGACAACTAACAAGTATTTTTACCGTCTTTACTTCAGTGTGATGGTCCCGTCTTATTCACTGAATGCAATTCACATCATTTTTTTTTTTTTTACATTTATTACATTTGAATACAGTTAGTTTAAATTCTGAGAGGTTAAACCAGAGATTTGATTATGCGGAGCTATACAAAAATATACTTTCCTCCGTAAGTTGGAAAGAATTGTGATCAGTTTTCCGCTCTTTGCCGCTCTTTCTGTCCAGGGTCCTCCTGGGCCACCTGGACCAATGGGACCACAGGGCATAAAGGTAAATATCATTTTCTGCATTTTTCTTTTCCTCTCATTTTGCAAAACCTGCCTCCCTTTAGATGAAAAATGTACGTTTTTCTTACTCGTGGGCTACCTGTTAAGAGTCATAACATCCTGTGTAATTACGCAACAACATTCGTTTTTGAACACATGTTGTCTTTGCCTGTGGTCTCAGGGGGATCGTGGTATGCCTGGTCTCCCTGGACTTGATGGAGAAAGAGTGAGTCAGTCCTCTCATACGCCAAGGATGAGTTCATTTTTAAGTCTTAAGATCCATAGCTGTTACCTTTGTACAAAATACATACATAAAGCGCCACATGTTGAAACAGACGATGTTTCTTTTAATTTCTGTGGCCCTCTCTGACCTCGCTCAGGGCTACAAAGGTTCGAAGGGCGACATGGGAATGCCTGGGGCCTCGGGAGAGAAGGGAGCAACTGGTTTGCCAGGGCTTACCTGTAAGAATCAGCACTCACTCACCTGTAGATAAAAGCTTCTGAAGCGTCTCTGTTCCCTGTAATCTTCAAACAAACGGTCTCATGAACTTTGTTCCAAAGGGCGTCAATGGAGTGAAAGGAGATAAAGGAGATGCAGGACTTCCTGGTCCTCAAGGTCCATCTGTAAGTAAAATTCATATTGAACTTGCAAAAAAAATTATTTATAGGGCTGGGCAAGTTAACGCGTTATTATCGCGCTAACGCGTGAATTTATTATCGCCGACATTTATTTTATCGCGCGTCAATGCATGTTGCTCACATGCTTTTGTTTTGAAAAATCTGTTACTGGCTGCTGCGGAACTGAAAGACAGGTAAACAGAAGGAAAAGCTAAAACAGACATGGAGAACGGTAAAAATCCGTGAACTTTACAGTTCAGGGTAGCAACTCAGGAAGCAATATTAACAATTCTGTCTGAAAAAAAATTCTGGACTGCAACAAAACTTTCACATCATTCCTCCATGTAACCATCAGATCTGCTCCATGTGTTCACTGTCCTGCTGTTCTCTTACTGGTTACTTCAGTGCGGCTCCATCTAGTGGCACAGATGTGTAATGACAACAGAAAGTCCAGTCCTCGATTATAAAACAAATTCAGATTCTGAGGCCCGTTTTTTAATTTCGTATTTTTTAACCAAGTCTAAAATTGAAATATAAAAAAACGAGCTTTTTTTTTTTTCATTTTTTTGTGTTATAAAAAAATGTAATAAAATGTCACTTTTTAATTTTTTTTTTTTTTGATTGATAATTGAAAATGGAAAGAATGAATGATACATGGATTGGTAAAGTTACTGAACTTTAACATGGACATTTTCATTTTAAAGTTCTCCCAGATGGAGGATTTGACAGAAACAAGGTGATTTGTAACAACTGACAAGTTGAACTCCCCGTTAAAAGTTTCTGCTGTTACCTCAGAAATTACCTGTTTTAATGTTCTGATTGACTGAGCCAGAATCATTTTGTTGGATTTTGGTTGTAGACTTTTTTATTTTTTATTTAAAAAAAAAAGGATGATATTGATGCCCTTGCAGTGGCAATAAGCTTTATTTTACATTTTTTAAGATGAGATTTACAGTAAATATGTGTTACTGACAAGTGCTGATGTTAAAAGTGTTTGAACAACAAATGTTATGACACTTTAGTTCATATGGCAGCAGAACATTTCAATAAAAGTGCATTTTACACTACTTTTGAATTCATTATTTGATATCGCATATACAATGTGATTTATCGTGATTAATCAGGGAAATAAAGCGATTAATCGCGATTAAAAATTTTAATCGTTGCCCAGCCCTAATTATTTAGTTTTAAAGTTGCTCTTTATTGCAAATTAGACTTCTAAGTAACATTAATGTGAAAGACGGTCAATGTGTGATACAGTTATTGAATCATAATTTGGTGAATTTGTTCATCATTTCAGATTACAGGCCCTCCAGGGCCACCAGGGCCCCATGGCCCACCGGGACCTATGGTGAGTCTTCCTCCCATCGTTGAGGAAAGTGCCTATTAAAGAGAAATACCACTGCTTAACCCATTTATACAAGTTGACATGGTCCAGAAAACCAACACGCTGCATCACTGCTCCAAGTGAAAAACCGTCACATTAAGAGGCGCGGCAGCGTAACGCGTCGACACTGCTTCTGTTTATTCTCATGCGTTTTTTTATTGTTTTGTTGCAAGGACGTGTCACACAATGCTTTGACTAGTAAATGCAACACCGCAGCGTGCAGAACCAGTTCAGTCAGGACCAGTTTAAATGCTGGCACAAGAGTCACTGTGAACGACAGGGTGTCAGTCTGTAATTACAAGCCGGATTCCAGTGCGGCAGTTTGACTTCTGTGTAATTCCAGAGCAGCGTAAATTAAAATAAATAAATTTAAAAATGTAAATACAAAAAGGTGGAGCGTGGGATGATACTTGACCGTGGCGAGTTTCACAGAGCTGCAGTTGCTCACCTCATCCCCCTGCATCCAGAAAACCTGTTTGGTGTAAAGACAAAAAAAAGAACTCTCATTACTATAGATCAACAATGTACTATAAAAAAAAATAATATTTGTCACTTTTTATTGCTTCTCAGGGACCCCATGGCTTCCCTGGACCAAAGGTAAGTGTCACGGAGAAAGCGAACATTCAGACTTCACTTATATGACACTTTTTATGACCACAATCCAATTTGATACGTTACAAGAAAATGTTCAAAGTCCTCCTGCTTTTAGGGAAACCTTCAACAGGCTGGAGGTGTGTGTAGATATAGATATATACACATACACATATACACTAGATAGATACCGTAGGTAGATGTGTGTGTCTCTGTAATGGTAGGGTTAGAACTATGCAGGTGTCAGTAAGCAGTTCCTTCGTGATGGGACGGAAGGAGCTCTTTGTTGTTTTGTTGATGTTTTCTTCAAACATCAACATGTTTGGATGTTATGATCCAGAAGTCACTTACCCTTCCTTTAAGACAGCTCGGCACTACAACTGCACTGATGTTTCCACAGCGTTTAACCTCATCTCATGGTCTTCCTCATCAAATGGAGATCCTCAGGACTCATGAATGAAATTTCAGGAAAAGAATACTTTAAATTTATTAGTAGAACATTTATTCATTGTAAAAAAAAATATAGCGTTCTTTTAATTAATTATCGTATTTGACGTAAGATACTGATTTAACAGATTCAGCTCTTGGAGTAAATGGAGAGGGGTGTTAGAAGATACTTCTGGCCTGACAGGATTTTGCAGAAGCAGCTATTAGTGGCAAACCTGAAATGCACAAAAGCCAGACACGGATGACACAGCAACCGCGTTATCTTTTCCTGTTCCCCGTGTTTTCCCAGGGGGAACCTGGTTTGCACGGCATGAAGGGCATGAGAGGGGAACCGGGACACAAAGGGGACCGCGGACCTCTGGGTCTCCCTGTAAGTAGCGAGCTGCACCACGCCGGCCCTGTCTTTACCTCCCAGACGCTCTCAGACATCCCCGTCACGCTGCGCGTTAGTGTACACATAAGGAGAGTGTGTTTAGTGTGTGGGTGTACACCTGTGTGTCTGTTAGACCCTCTCCATCTCCTGTTCTCATGTTCATTTGCCTGTGCTGACTGCTTTGCCAAGCTGCCCTGCAACACACAGTGTAATTAGTTGTTGTAAACCCTGCCATCAACCTGCCCTAATAACAGTGTTCATGTGGTACTAATCCCGGCTTGTTCATGTCACTCATACCTCCATAACCACACAGGGAGCCTCCGGCTTGGACGGCAAGCCTGGAATTAGGGTGAGTGTCATGTGACCAAGAGGCTTCACCACCCAACTACTTTCTCTCCCCCCCCTCCGTCACCCTCCATACAGTCCCCTTTTCCTGAGGTTTTATTTCATCCGCATCACTTCAGTGTATGTACCATATTGTCATCGAAAGGAAAGTAATGTAAGCTATTGATTTTATTTTACATTTTAGTGAAGTCTTATAAGTTGAATGAAGTCACGCAGTTTTTTTTTTTTTTTTTTTTTTTAACCATGCGGCAAGCTGTTATAGAAACCTTTCAGGGCTGTTTTATTTTTATTTATTTTTTGTCCCGTGTTGCATTAACTGAGCATTAACATACACTCATATATTAACTGTGTCGGCAGTGTCGTAAATGTCTTTTGTGGCCAAATGCACGTTTGCTAGTTCTGTGTGCTGGTTGTAGCTCAAACCAGATGGGAATATTGAACAATTGTGGAAGTTTTATTTTCTTTTGGGGGGGGGGGGGGGGGGGATTAAAAACAAAGCTCTGTTAGTTTAAAGATGCAAATACGTTCATAGCAGTTCTGCTCTCTTGCAGGGCATGGATGGGCCTCCTGGTCCAGCTGGTCCAGCCGGGCCGAAGGGTGACATAGTAAGACTGAAATTAGATTCTCTCTTCATGTCTGACCGATGGTGCAGCCATGGTTGAATGGTGTTGTCATGCTAAAAAAATCAAGTTAATAGAAGTGATTTATTTGTTTTAGGGTGAGAGAGGAGCACCAGGTGACCCAGGACCACGAGGACCTTATGGACTACCTGTAAGTCTGGCATGGATGCTGGGTCATAGAAAGATAGAAAGGTGTTTGCAAGAATTGCGTATGAAATAGTTGCACGCAGGAATTTATCTTCGTGGCATGTAACGTTATTTTTGTTTAACATAAAGTGGCCGGCAAAAAGTAAGTGATTTGTTCTTTATCTAAGTCACAATTACAGAAAAACACACATTTCTCATTTGAAAAACATACTAAAAGCACTGATTTAAAAAAAATGCTCAAAGCCGAGCTCTTCCTTTTCCTGACACCATTCTGTGATGGATTAACTGGACTGATTTAATAGGGCTGTAGCGATACACTAATCTCGCGATACGATACACGATATTCGGCTCACGAATACGATATATATCGATATTCATCTTACAATACATTTACATCATTTTCCGAAAGATTTTAAAGGGACAAAGTGATTTTGGTGACATCTTGTGAGTGTTCCAATGACTTTGTTTGAATGAATTGAACTGAAAGCATCAATTACACATTATATGGCTGACAGGCAGCTTGCAAATGCTGGAACAAAATGAATAAAAGATTTGTTGAGAAAAATAGTTTCATTTATTTAAACAGTGCAAATTGTTGCTTCCAAGCTTTTAAAGGTGGGACACGGGGGTTTTGAAAGAAGATTAGAATATCGATACCCGCAGCTGAAAAATCGATACTCGATAAAATATCGATATATCGCAGAATCAATAAAATTTTTCAGGTCTACTGATTAAGGTCATTGTCTTGCTGAATCACCACTCTTCTGCTCAGCTTCAGTCATTTTGGTAAATCTGGGAATTAAATTTTCCTTTGATGATGGGAAGCGGTTCGTGCCCTGAGGAAGTGAATTAATCCCAAATCACGATGCTCCCTCCACCATACATTACTGATATTTTGATGTCATCAATAATGCTTGCTGAAACAACTCATATTCTCTTTTAGTCCATAAAACATCTTCCCACGAATGTTGCAGATTTCTGAGGTGCTCTTTGGCAAACCTCAGGTGTGTAACTATGATAAATCTGCTATTGTGACTTGGATAAAGATCAGATTTTATGGCAAACTAACTGCAAAAATACAGAAAAACGGGAAAATCCAAAGACTTGATGTGGTTTCTGAACATTATGAGGTGGTGGCTGAAGTTTTTGTTTTGTTTTTATGTTCTTCTAATATCTTTCTCTTATGAAATATTGTATTGGTGTACTACGTACTCATTAAACACATCAGCAGGCCAAACATCATATAGTAGCATAGTTCAGTAGTTGAACATGTATATAAATATAATAACGTGTGAAAAACAATTTCCCTTTGTTGCAGGGAGCTGCTGGCACACCAGGCTTGGATGTAAGTATCGTCACTCCTCTGGCTCTGTCTTTGTGAGGGTAGAAAAACACCAGACTTTCATAGGAATAAATCAAAAGCATTTAACTTTTGATAATTTAACAAAAATTAACTTAAAGAAAGAGGGAAAGTGTAACTCTTCAGAGTCAACCGGTGTTCTTGTGCTCACAGAAGTACGCCGAAGCTTCACGGGTTTCAACGTGATGTTCGTGTTGGCGCTGGGAGCGCTGCTGGCAATTATCCGACCCCTTTAGCCGACTTTGATTGGTGTCAGCTGTGCAGCGCCACTTCATATCCACAAACCCAACGTGCAGCCACATAACAAGCTTTATATGGTGGAGTTCATCATAAAAACCACATGAAACCTGCTGCTACATATTTTCCATGAGCTGCACGAGGCAGGAGAAGATTCAAATTAAACATAGGAAGATGCTGACATGTTTTCAGCTTGCACAACTGTTTTTATTTTTTTTTATTTATAGATTTATATATAAATCAGACGCATTTCAGACCCACAGTTTTCATCATACATGTCACAGTTGACACAGATGAAAGAGATCCCTTCTGCTGTTAAATTCTGCTCCACACCTGATGCTCATCAGTTCACTGGCGACGGAGGGAAAGATGCCGCCGCGTTCTTACTCAAGGTTAATACGTTGCAGATCCAGTACAAAAACATGTTTTTCCGTGCACAAGTTGCTGCGGTTGATCTGGGAGAGTTCCTGTTTTCCTCTTTTTATGAGTTCAAAAGTTAAGCTCATAATGTCAAGCTGAATAATTAGTCCAAATAGACACGCAGCAATCTTTTCTTTTCGCTGGCTTTTCCTCAGCGCACATTACTTCAGCTTTTTTTTTTTAAATCTCAGTTTATTTGGATTTTTCACCTCCCACCTTTTGTTTCTGTGTGACCCTTATTATTGTGTGTGGCTTCGTGTGGACGGGAAAAACCTCTGTCTTTAAGTTAAGTTGTGCTTTTTCAGGGGTTGCCAGGCTTAAAGGGAGATAAAGGCGACGTTGGGGAAAGAGGAGAAAAGGTAGATGTAGATATGCTGTAACTGCTTGTTATAACCCTAACACAACGGAGGACTGATGTCAATGGACAGTGTAGAGGTGTTGTGCTGTAGATGTAGCGTTTTAACACCCCACAGTTGAGGAGCATAACGGCTTACTGCAGAACTGTGAAATCATTTTCTGAATTATGTCTGAATAATGAATTTCCTTTATTCTTGCAGATTTCTATTCTTGCCTATTTTTATGACAGCTGCGCCTTCTCTGTAGATAAAACGTCATCCCCAGTCATCTCAAGTCAGCTTTTATTTTTTCACTTTTCAGTGGCGAACCATCTCATTTCTTTTCAAGTCCAGTTTCATTCTTAGGCATCTAAAAGTGATTTTCGACATATTTGCCCAAACAAGTCCATTGACAACAGGCTCTTTAAAGTCATTTGCTTTATTTTTATGTGTTTTCCATGCATGAACATGAGCACATTTCACTCCCCTCAGTCGCTGAGCCTGTTGATAACCCTTCTCTTGCTTGTATCTGTAATTAACTGCGTATGTCTCTGTGGCATTAACAGGTATTATGTGTTTTCTTAGAAGTTGTACCTCCGTTAGAAACTGTATCCTTAACATACAGCATACAAGATACCTTGCATTTGGTGTGTTTTGTGTGTTTACCAAGTCCAGCTCATGGGCGTTGATGTGATGGTGAAATAAATCTGACAGAGATGTCTTTTAAATGTTCTTTTTCTTGGGCAAAAGTATCAATAGTCCTAGACCTTTGGCTGAAAAAACTGAAGATATTGTGCACAGGTTTTAATTGATTGTGGGTTTTCTGAAAACAGCAGTGGATCACCCTTAAATCAGTTCAGTTCACCTTTGTTTGTAAAGCACCAGTTCACAAGAAAAATCATCTCAAGACAGTAAAATAATAAAATAAAATTGCCCAGCTAAGGAGCCCAATAGATTGCAGGTCCTCTCCAAGGGTTTTAAAAGTCTGGTTTAGTAAGTAACTTGTTTAGTATGTAACTTATGTTCAGAGGTTTGAACTGACAATTTGAAGAAGAAATGCTCCTGACTTGAGAGAATCATGATTATTAACTTGAAGTTAATAGTGACTTATTGACTTGAAGGGGACATGATGGAAATTTCTGCACCTCTGAATCGATGGTCTGAAAGGCTGCTATGTGTCTTTTTAAAGCAACACAAAAGACTTTCCTTTATGTAAAAATATCATTAGCATAAAATTCAGTGTAATTTGAAGAAACACGCGCCTTCTTTTATTCAGCGTCATCTGAGTCCCCAATACTGGTGAGACCAAACAGATGTTACAGTGTGGTAAAGGTGACTAAACCTCCATGCCTATAGGGGGACCTGCTGAGCCAGAAATAGCAAGTTTCTTTGTGCTGCTTTAAATTCCTGACCAAATCAGAGGTTGATTTAAATGAACATAATTTCAGTTATTTTTTTTTTAATTTTGTAAAAATCATCCTTTCCCGAGAAAAATAGCTATTCAAGGAAAGGAAAGCTCAAAACGACCATCACATTCACATCCATGATCTGGCAGATGATGGATGATTGTCAAATAATGCCTCTTTGAAAATACACAATAAATATGTATTTAAATGAGTCTTTCAATTTTTAGTTGTGTGAAAGTAGTTTAAAAAAAAAACACTAACATAAACACTGTAAGATAGAGATGACTTTGCTGCAAATTGTACATTTATAATGATGTTTTCATTCTTTGTCCAGATAATGATTTGAAAACATGTTCCTCAAACGGGATACAGTTTAGAACTTTTTCAGTGCATTGTGGATTTGATTGTGTCTTTCTGGAGGTTCCTTCCCTGCTAGTCTTTCTCATCCTTTGTGCCCTTGACACCATTCTGATGATGAAGTGTTTCCACTCTTTCCTACATTGCTATCCCCCCTTATTTGTCCTCTTCCTGTTCTAAGGAATGTGCTTAGAAAACCCAAAACTGCCTTGGAATCCCCTCCTATCTAACCTACCTGACCATGTCTCTTCACCCTTTGTGGGCCGGAGCTTCCTCTTTTAATCCCTCCCTATAGTGGTCATAACTGTTGACAAAATGAATTTAACTTGATCAAACCATTGTATCCACAGGGGGAGAAGGGAAAGAAGGGCAAAAAAGGGCCTAAGGGCGAGAAAGGAGAACAGGGTGCCCCAGGATTAGATGCACCCTGCCCATTGGTATGTCCTAACTGTGAGCTGGAAGCTGCCTGCCAGCCACGTAGAGCAGTTGCCCCAAATAAGGACGAGCTCCCCGTGGGACCACTGAGACCTGGCTTCCTGTCCTCAGTGGTGGAACGACACTATAACCTGAAATGAAAAGTCATCAAACCCTTAAGTTCAGACATTAAAACCCAACATTCGGTGCTGAAAACATCAGATGGGGCTGGATCGTGGAATCAGCAGTCTCTTCGGGGAGCTCCTCCTTCACCTTCCTCTTGCGTCTGTCGTCCAGAGACCGACGCAGAGGTTTTAGGCCGTCCACCTCTCTCCCAGTAACACTCCTAGGTCATCTTTGTAAACAGGGTTTCCGGGGATTTAAGGGTGAAAAGGGGGAACCAGGTCAGCCAGGTTTGGACGGGCTGGATGCCCCATGCCAATTGGTACAGTATTTCTCTTTTTCCTTAACCTCTTACCCGTGCATGCCAGTCACCTTCACCCATTACTGAAACGAAACCATGCATGATTGGAAACCTTGACAAGCATGAACAACCCTTATTTGAGTCATGAAAAAAAATCTACTGATGAATTATTAAGAATATATATATATATACGTATGTATGTCACTAACATCTTGACTGCAAGCAGCCTCCTTTACATGGTGCAAGTGAAATGTACAAAATAGGTAATGATCACTGATACTTAAATGTGTCCCTCTAACTAAATCCTGCCATTCCCTTGAATAAAACTGGAGATTAAAAATTAGAATTAAGTTCAGTTCTCTGTCTCTTCCCCACTGGTTCCTTGTTGCACCGATTTCCTGTTAACCTGATGCTAACACAGACCCCTGTACTGAACAGCCAGTCCATGCTGCAGTCGCATGGATCCCCTCTCCGGTCTTTTAACTCCCCTATCCCTTCCAGTATTTGTACCAATTGGGCCAGACCATGACGAGATGAGAGAACCAAAGTTAAGTTGGATTACTGCTGCAGTATTCAAGCTGATGTTTGCTTTGTTTTTATTTTTTTTATGATGCTTTCTGTTTCTGAAACAATTGTGTGGTGCATGGATGTTCTCATGTTACGCATAGAAATTTAGGTGGTTAAAGCATCCAAGGACTTAACTTAACGATTCATTAGAGATTCTGTGTGTATTAAAAAAAGCATATCACCAGTTGCTTCTGCACTTGTTTACTTAAACCTGCATTTTCTTTATTTCAAGACAAACCTATTGAGTGATAGTGTCCTCAAGTCCTGTTATTTGTGTCCCAGCTCAGTGCTGTTTGGAAACTCAATTTGAGGGACAACTAGAATAAAATCAAACAGCAGAATCATTATGACATGCATGAGCTTTATGTTGCTGTGTCTTAAATGCATGTTTGAAAGTATTTTTTTTTCAGCTGCCAGTAAATGTGATGTGTATTATGTATACCAGTCGTTAGGTTTTGTTGCAAAGAGGACCCAATTGGGCGACTCAGATGGCAGGAGTAGTCCGCATCTTTTATTTTTCAAAACGCAAAGCGTTGCCGGAGCACGAATAAACTGAAATAACAAGCAAGGCACCAAAGAAAGAGAACAAGAGGGAAAAACATCCAAAGGCACCGTGAGAGATAAGAAGAGGAAAGACGAGACAGTATATGCAATAGAGGCTGACAAGATGCAGGTGGAAAACAATCATGGAAATGAGACAAAGGGAAGTAAATAGTACAAAACCAAGCATGGAAGCAGGAAGTAACGTTAACAGTGTCCTGGGCCTGCTTCGTGGTCTCCTCCCAGTTGAACAGGCCCGAACACGTCACCTAACCAGATGGCCGAACCACCTCAACTGGCTCCTCTCAGTGTGATGGACTCTACTCTGAGTCTCTCCCAAATGACTGAACTTCTCACCCTCTCTCTAAGGGAGAGTCCAGCTACCCTGCGGAGAAAACCCATTTCAGCCGCACTTTCCGCAGGGAAGCTACCCTCTCATCCACCAGGGAAAACCCCAATGTACAGACTACAAGCTGGGGGCTACAAGTAAGCCCACACCAGCCTCTCACACTGGGCAGCACCAGAGTAGAATAAGGTCCAGCCTCTCTCTCGAGAAGATTGTCTCCAGGGGCCAGGCTGTGCATCAGGGCGAGCCCGACTATATCTATCCGGTACCTCTCAACCTAATGCGCAAGCTCAGATTCCTTCCCCACCAGAGAGGAAACGTTCCACGTCCCAGTAGCCAATTTAGTCAGAACGCCATGATCCACGCTTTTGGCTGCTGCCCAAGACACGATTCATCTGATCCCTATGGCCCTGCCTACAGGTGGTGAGCCCACAGGGATGCGTACCCATGTTGCTCATTCGGGTCGAGCCCAACCAGACCCCATGGGTGAAGGTCCTGCCACCAGGCGCTCCCAAACGAGGGTTAGGGTTCATTAGTGTACCCGACCCCGTCCCTCCTCCACTTTTTCTACACCTAACCCTAATCCTGACCATTTTTAATGCCGAACCCCAACCCGAACCCCCACCCTTTGACCATTTTTATGCCTAACCCCTAACCCCCTTCCCTTATTATTCCCAACCCCAACCCCTCCCTCACCCCGTCCCTTGGCCCCTTTTTCCACACTTTTTTATGCCTAACCCCAACCCCTTCCTAACTCTAACCCTTTTTTAATACTTTTCATACCCAACCCCCTCCTCCTCCTCACCCCTTGACCTTTACTATCTCCAACCCCCACCCCTCTCTCACCCCATCTCCATCTTCTCTTACTATTCTCCTTGTCTCCATCTGCACCCACTAGCAACCTACAAAAACACAGGATTCATCTTGAATCCGCTACACCCATATGGACAACTACCTAACGAGGTTGTCCGTGCGCTACACAGCACTTATACTCAGTAGCCTTGGCGGGCCCAAGTGCGTCTACAACATCCATAACATAAAAGTGAGCAGTACGGCAAATGAACCTCGACTGTGACATCGAGTCGAGTGCAGAAGAAATCTTCTTCATACTTCCAGGATGTCAACGGATGGTGGAAGGAGCAGAGTTGGACTTATCTCGACAAAGTCCACAGCAAGAAAACCTAACCCTAATCCTAACCTGATGGGAGGAAGAGGTTCAACTCAATATCTCTTTAAATTGATGAGTGAAGATTTTGATTCTAAGGAATCTTATTTATTAAATCAATTTATCAGTTTTTCTTGTTTTTTTTTCTGTTTCAGAACCAAACCCATGAACCAGAACTCAGTGCACATGTTATATTGTGTCTCCTTAGATTTGTGCTTGTTAAGCAGATGCATTTTTGCAAGAATAATAGCTCATACTTGTACTTGAAGTGTGTAGTTGTGGTATATCTGTAGCAAATCACACATTCCTGTTCCAGTCTCACTGTGACTCTCCTCTGAACAGGGCCCAGATGGATTACCGATGCCTGGCTGCTGGCAGAAGGTAGGATGAGCACAGACACTATTTCACTCATGTCAGACTCTCATAGTGAAAGCGTGAGTGAGCAAAATGACAACTGACAACTAAAGCAACATATGTTAAACTTCATATCTAATTTAAATTGAGTCACAATTCGAGTGCTTAGACTATAATTTCATCGTTCCTTCCAGTTTGAGGGAGATAAACTCCTAATATTTTGTTCACTCAGTACCAGTTTATCATATTTTTCATGTGGTCTCTATGTTTGCATGGGGTTTGTGTTAAATTAGCTGCAACAACGATTGCTGTGTGGAAACATCTCACTGTGACAAGGTCATGAAACAATGTGACAACACCTCTTCTTCTTCCAGCATCCAATCTTGTCACTCTCTCTTCTGTGTTTTTCTTGCAGTGATCGCTCTAACCTGAAACGCATGGAGTTTGTAAATAATGCTTCTTATATGCTATTTATAGTTTTTTAAATGGAAAAAAAAACACACATCTAAGAGAAAAGAAGTTTGCGTGTACAACCATGCAGAAAGAGATAACCGTCCTCAGTTTCATGCCCTAAGCTGCTTCTACTCACATCGCCGTGTGGAAACGAAACGTGTCTGTCCGCCGCCTCACGCCCACGTTGTGGTGGAGCTCCGATCCTCGGCTGGCGGCAGGACTTGTGTCTTTTAGCCTTTTGCATGGCTCAAACTGGAGCGGCGCAGCCCGGCCAGATTCACAGGGGGAGGGGTTGAGAGGAGGAGGAAGGGAGGTAGGAGGATCTGGACTGGCTCCCTAACACCAAACGCTAGGTGTTGTGTGTTGTTTGGTCCCCCACAAGCTCACCAGCCATTTATGCAGCACCACTTTCTCAAAGACTTTAAAAAAAAAAAAAAAAAAGAAGGAAAAAGACTGTGCCAAGCTGAACATCGCTGCCTGACCCCTGAAAAAGCATGAGTAGTGTATTATATTTAAATGTATTGTACATACATGTCACTGTTGATGTGGTTGCGTCATGGCTTCTGCAAAAAAACAAAACAAAACAAAAAAAAACAACACTAACAAAAAAAAAAAAAAGAAAAAAAAGACAGACAGAGGTCTGAAGTAGTAATTCTCCCTTTCCTTTAATCTTCCTAAGGGAGTCACACCGTGGCTGGTAGCCTGAGTATCCCCAGAAAGTAAGGCCGGTGGTCATTTTTGCTTTATTGTGGTGACGCCTGCAGAGAGCACAGTCTCAGCAGGCGCTCACTGTTGCACTCGAGAGGCTCAGCATCGCCAGCGTGGTGCGTCGAGCAACCACACACCCCCCCAGACGACGAGAGCTCGGCTGGCTCACTTCACTGAAAGGAAAACACATCAGGCTCACAAACGCTCGAGTCTGGACAGGCGTGCTTGGGAATCCCTGTGAGCGTCCAGGAACGGATTCTTACAGGAGCGTCGTCGACGGTCTCATTGGTCTCCGTGGAGATCCAGCCGGAGCTTCAGCCTCTCCCGGCAGCTTCAAGGTCGACTGAGAGCGTTGACAGAATTCAATCGTCAGTCTTTCTTTATTCATTTTTTTTTTTACTTTTTGCTCTCATTCTTACACATCCTTTGTATTTTGTGTATAATAGCCTTTGGTGCCTCAAGCTTTTATTCATTCCTTTATCAGAAATGTACAAACTTATTTCATATTTTTGAACCATTTGAATGACCTGTATTTCAAAAAAAGACTTTGTTTGGTTAGTTGTGAGGAGGCTGAGAAGATATTGCACACTACTTTTCACGTGGATTATTTTCAGAAGAGTAGTTTGATCATCCCATCTCGACCGAACAGCCACTGATCTTACTTGTGTTTTTTTTTTTTTTTTTTTTAAAAAGATCTTGTTTGTACAAAAACATCCAGCGTTGTTGCAAAGATGCTACATTTTCACACAGAACTTGTTGTTTGGGGAATATTTGTACAGTGTTGTTAGTTTGCTGCATGAACACAGTTTAGGACATTTCTTAAATACTGAAAATCAACATTTATTTGAAGTAGTACAGGATGAGCATTGAGCGTTTTTTCGGGGGGGCGAGAGTCGGATTTAACTAAACACAGTTGCTGGTATTTCAGATGTGTCAGATTAAGGCAGAATACATTTTCCATAGTGTTTCACCACATACATATGGTCTTAAGCATATAGAAAACATTAATTAAATCACAAGAAAAGCTAAATTGGACAGACGCCATCAACTGGTCATCTTCCACTAACACACCACAAGCTAACTGGAGGCCAGTCATGTCACATTCCTTATCGAGATGGAGCAAAGATTTTTAAAAAACAGTTTCATAGTGATATTTCACCAGTTTATTCTTCTTTTCACGTTTCCAGTATTCAGATTGCCTTTTGACATCGTGTGCCAGATTTCTTTTTTTTTTTTTTTCCTTTTCCAAACATTACAAATACGTATGAAGATTTTACTGTAAAAGCAGATGTGAAAAGCAACATTTTTTTGCTGGGATGTAGCAGCAACCGCAGGTGGATGTGACAGGATTTCCTTCCACGTGGTTTCTGTTTGTTGTTGGGTTCATCTCAGCGTGATAATGGATGCACATGTGTACAGACTTTAATGGTGCTATCTGACAGTAGGCCAGCTGATGTGCTCTACCAGTGGCGCGAGCTACACAACAGCTTTCTTTATTGTTGTTGGAGTTTTATGTATGTTACAGTTTAAAGTTCTCTGTGCATATAATTGTGTATTTGTCCGGTACTCTCAGCGGTACATTATTTATTTTTCTATACTTTCTTAAATGAAGGCATTTTTGGTTCTGAGCAGCATTCCTTTCAGCTTCTGATGTTGGTTTCCTGTCGAACTTTGGGTCACGCGAAGGCATCATGAAACACCTCTGCAGACGGCGCAGTGGGAGGGAGGTTACAGAGCGACGTGCATTTATTTCAACTCACAGGCCTTACCGTGGCGCGCGTCCATCTGTTTTTATTTACTTTAGTGCGTCAGAAAGCTAAATATGACAACAAAGTACATGTGGCCTGAATGTTGACGGGCCCAGCCAACGCTACCACACACAGTTACAGACGACAGCCTTTCTCTTTTCTCTCTATATCTCTTTGCATTGAATGTAGTTTGATATATGTATAGTGGATTATTAATGTACTGTTGACACGTGTGCTCATTTGACATAAAGTGCAATTTATACTTTGGTTCATGTGTGTAGCATCAAATGCAGCTTAAATATCACATTGCGGTGATGACTATAGCTCCATTTGTTCAGTCATGCTACCCTGTATACCACTACCTGGAAAGAAGATGTTTATTTACCAGGAGACAAAGAAGCAGATGTAAACATGAACCTTTTAATCAAATCTTAATTTACATGATTCTTGCTTCTAACTGTCCCTTGACTTATATTTGAAAGTGTTATTTCCATTTTATATTCACTAATTTTTGAACAGTGTTCCTTTTTTTGTTGTTGTTTTTTTTTCAATTTTGTGTTTTGATTTCCAGCCTTTGTTACAGTATTTGTTTTTACAAGGTGCTGTATCTTTAGCATGTGCAGCTAATTTTTCATAGATTTTTTTTTTTTTATTGGATTAATCTTTTGTTTGTTTGAGATTTTTTTTGTCAAAGTTTCAAATGTAGTTTGTTAAGCTATTAGCAGAAATGCCAAAATATTCTTTTGCATTAATTTCCATATCAGTATTAAAAGAGCTGCTGAGGAGCTGCACTGAGACGCAATTAAATGTCCCTCAGTTGTAAAAAGTTATTGTGGCAGAAAAGTTCTGGTTGACATTTTTTTCTGAGGACACAGGAAAATACACCTGTGAGATTCACTAGAAATCAGATTTAGGACAATAAAGTTACATCCAGTACTCGAGTTGAGGGGGATGAGGTCGGATGGCATCCCCCCCTGAAATAAAAACGATCAAAATCATCCCCCCTGTAAAACTGCTCATCAGGCAACAAAAATAAGTGAAGATGTTAGCTAAAATTCGGAAGTCTTATTTACAGTGTTTTATTTTGATAATGAATTTACACCCCTGCCACTTTTTTTTTAAGGTGAAAAACATTGACCATCCCCCCTGAATTTTTTTACAACTCGACTACTGGTTACATCCATAGTGTTCTTCATCAGAGGGTTAAAAAAAAAGGGGGGGAAAATAAAGAAACAAATATTAAACCTCTGTACCCTCAGATGCCCTGCAGCCTTACTGAAAAAAAACAACTTTATTTCCAATTGTGTTCTGGAACAAGATCCAGACTGAATGCAAAATCCACTTTGTGACTTATTGGAAATATAACTTTTTTGGGGGGGTTGTGATTTACATTCATTTTCTGTTCCACATTTGTATTACGTATTTTACGTATTTGCCCACTTGATTTACCTACATGGTGTTCACACTCACATTTCATATTACTGTACCATTGGAGCCAAATAAACAGTCTTTCAAATACACCAAAAAAGCATGTCTGCCTTTAATTGTTCATTTGGGTTCAGTGTCTCCTGGCATCCATAAGTTCTGTGTTTTTAAATAAAATGACCTCAGATTACTTATATCACACATATTATATATCTATAAAACATAAAAGTATACAGCCTTGCAAGCATTTGCTCCACATGACTGTCAGTACAAGAATTCAGTCAACATGGTTTGTACTACAGGCAGTAAGAATATCAACCACTCCATTCCTTTCTGCTTCACTCTTGTCATTCTGCCTGCATTCTCTTTCTACCCGTATTATATGAAATCTGTATAAATGTCCTCTGCAATATGTTCCTGCAGCCTTGTCTTGGTAAAACACATATTAATGTCATCCTGATAATCCTGCTGTCTTCTCATCACTGCTCCAAATTCATCCATTTTCTTCGCCTTTCATCTCACAATTTCTGTGTCACTGAAAGAAGAAAGTTTTCACTGTTCCCATATCATCCCATATCTGGCTGCTTGGTGCGCTGATAATAACCTTCTCCTTAATGCCACCAAAACTAAGGAGATGATTGTGGACTTCAGGAAGGTGAAGGGCGAGTCACATGACCCCATACACATCAATGGTATGGCTGTCTTGAAGCTAGAACGTTTCTCTAGCTTCAAGTTCCTGGGGACCCACATCTCAGACAACCTGTCATGGACAATTCACACCTCCAGCCTGATCAAGAAGGCCAATCAGCGCCTCTTCTTCTTGAGGACACTGATGAAGCACCAGCTATCTGCCGACATCTTGATGGGCTTCTCCCGCTGTGCGATAGAAAGTATTCTTACCAGCTGTGTTACAGTCTGGTATGGAAACTGCTCTGTCGCTGACCGTAAGGCGCTACAGAGGGTGGTGAAAACCGCCCAATACATCATCAGAACTCCACTTCCTGCCATCGAGGAGATCCAGAGGACACGCTGTCTGCGCCGAGCACACAGCATCCTGAAGGATGCACTTTGCAATTGCACTCTGTAGAACTGTTCAATTGCACTAGTTGTATATTAGTTGATTTTTTATCATTAGTATATATTGTTCAATAATTCATCTGTAAATTGTACATACTGTCTATACTGTCTATATTCATCTCTACACTTACCTGCTGTATATTATTATAGTTATATCCTGCTAATTTGTCCTATACTTATTCATTACCGTGTATATATTGTTCAATAATTTGTCTGTAAATTGTACAGTCTATATTATCTATATTCATCCCTGCACCTACCAGTTGTATATTATTATAGTCTATATCATGCTAAATTATCCAATAGCCATGCCTTACTACTGCCCTTAATGTTCATTCTGTATATCATAGTGTATATTCTGTATATACTGCACTTTCGGCTCTTGCACTTCCGATTAGATACAAAACTGCATTTCGTTACCCTGTATTTATACATGTAATGACAATAAAGTTAAATCTAATCTAATCTAATCTAATCTAATCATCACTTTTGCTTGTCCAAAACAAATAATAAGTCTCCTTTTTGGAAAAAAAAAAAAAAAGTGCTTAAAGTTGTTGCTGCCAAAGGAGGTTTTAACGCCAAGGCTTTACCACCTGCACTGCTAACATTTAATGCAAATGTTTAACTGGCATGTTCATAAGAATTTATTCCACAAGATTGTATATTTTGAGTTTAAGGACATTGCTTTTGTCTATTATTGGACATTAGATGAGGATCAGATCTTACGGCGAATTAATTCACAAAGTCAGTTCATTCCAAGGGGTTCACAGGCTTTATGTTGCTACTGCAGATCATGTCCTTAAGTAAATTTTGTGGTAACTAAACTGTGCCAATATCTTAATAATGTATGCCCAGAAGATACAAAATCTGTTTGTTATACTGACAGTAAGCTTTTTAACAAAAACATGCTGTTCAGGCTAATTGCTATTCCTAAATCCCACCTGGGCTACATATAGATGAACTAAAATCTAATTTGATTTATGGCAGTAATTTAGTCTCAAATAGATTGATCTCATACATGTGGAGGTTTTATTGTAAAAGAATGCAATGAAATCTTTTTGCAATAGTATCTAGATCTAGAGAAAAGTTTATTTTCAATGGAAATCTACTCAAAATTATTAGATCACATGTTTTTATTATCTGTATTAGCTAACTAACTGGTGCCTGAGTTTAACAAAGAGGTTTAAGAAGTCGTGTTTTCATTTTATATTTTGGCCACATTGGCTTTCCATACAGTGCGCTACTATAGAACGCCGGTGCGCGCGCCGGCACCTCTGCCGAGCTCGCGCGCATATATATAAAGCCGGAATATTTCGGCTGGATCAGAAGTGCCGGTTTTTCCAACTAGGAATAAAAAGAATAACAAGATGTCTGTTGAAGAGCTGGATAAACAGAAGACGATAGACTTGAGGAAGCAGCACATTGGGTAAGACAGTGAAACTTCTAGTCGTGTGTCCTGTCACAACTCTAGATTTGACCAGCGTTTAAGCCTTCCCACACATCTGAGAGTTATGACAATACTTGTGTCGAAATGTCATAATGTGAGGTAGCATAGATTCCATTTTATGTGCCATGTTCTTTAAACTTTCAGTAGCCTTCTGTATTATATCTGTCACCACAGTTTATTTGTGCGCCACAACCTACTGTTGACCTTAGAACTTTGCTGTTGTGCTAGTGATGCACCTTATATTATCACATCTTTTATGCTAAAATATTATCAGAAGAATTATTAGACCACCCTTGTTTTCTTCAGTTTCTTGTTCATTTTAATGCCTGGTACAACTAAAGGTACATTTGTGTGGACAAACATAACGATAACCACAAAGATTGCTCATAAGAGTTTTATTTAAGAGCTGATATCTTACCATTTTCAATGGTTTTCTTGATTATAACCTAAATCACTTAAGTTTTTACATCAATAGCTATGGCGTTGTACTGCCAAAAACACACTGCTTTTATGCATTTAGTGTTTTCTTTTCTGTCCCGTTTTAGTCACATGATGACGTTTAGTGGTACCAGGTATTAAAATGAACAAGAAAGTGAAGAAAAAATGGTGGTCTAATAATTTTTTCCATGACTGTATGTAGAGAGAGAAAGTTTGGACACGCTTTGATTGCATCACAGTGATCATTTTTCTCCTCTGCAGACCATCATGTAAGATCTTCTTCAGCCATGATCCTATCAAGATAGTGACAGCCAAAGGTCAATATATGTATGATGAGAAAGGGAACCGCTATCTGGATTGCATCAACAATGTGGCTCATGGTAAGCACTCACAGCTTTCTCCACCACAATCAGACACACTCACCTAAACCTAAACCTAAACAATCGAATGATAGGATTACATGAGCAGACTGTCTCCAGGCTTTGCAGACAAAGGGAAGTGAAAGTGAACTCTACTTTCAGCTGTAAATGATGTGCTTTTATGACTGAACTGCAATCAAATGATTGATACACTTGTCATAAAGTTTTCATGTCAGGATATCTAATCTGGTGTGCGTGCTCTCTTCCATCTCTCAGTGGGCCACTGTCACCCGGATGTGGTGAGGGCAGGAGCTCAGCAGATGGAGGTCCTCAACACCAACACACGGTTCTTGCACGACAACCTCGTACTGTACGCCCAGAAGCTGCAGGCGACACTGCCAGACAAACTGTCTGTGTGCTACTTTGTTAATTCCGGGTACATTCAAGCACTTTATTTTTCCTCTTTTTTCTTTTTTTTGTTTGTTGCACAAGAAAATCTGCAGGCATGAAAAAAGTTAGTCAGACCTGTTTTTTTACTTGGCTGGTTTAGTGAAGGTGTTGTGCAGATAATGCCAGAGATATCCTACATAGATACAAGTCCTGCAGCAAATAGCTTTGACGCACTAAGATCTGTAAAAAATGAGAGTGGTGAAAGTGTTCTTTCAACATAGCACCTTCAGACAAAGAAAATATAACATGCTGCATAGTCAGCATTCGTAGCGTCCTCAAAGTCCTATTTATCTTCCTGTCCATTTAGGCGTAGTTACTGATTTACACAACTTGCTACAGCGCAGCAGCGTGAACAGAAATTATCTGGACGAGAGCAGTTCCGCTGTAGATAATGATCCATGTACAGTATTAATGTGTTTATTAGCCCCGATAGTGTCTCTGTTCAGCAGTAAAACAGCGTTCATAGTACATGTACCTAGAACGTGCACAATTGAGACATCGAATGTCGTCCTAATGCTTTAACTTTTTCAGATTTTCAGATTTCAGACAGATACGGTTCAGCATGTTTTCTCGGGGGCCTTGAAATTGCGTAATTAACTATCCAAGTTAACTCTAACGCAATTAAGTCTTCACTGTTCTATTTTTATGGTGCGAATAAATAGGTGTAAATTGGTTCACCTTTTCTTGCAGTGGGGTTTGAAACGGCAAACTGTGTCTGACGTCAAAGCGACAGTGTATTTTATGGTGACTGAATAACCCGGTGTAACCTTTGCCCCCTCAGCTCCGAAGCCAACGACCTGGCCCTCCGGCTCGCCTGGCAGTACACGGGCCACAAAGATATCATCACTTTGGAAAAGTAAGAGCCACCGTAGATGAGCGACAATGAGCCATGAAAGTTTACAAAAATCATATCGTATGATTAAAAGTATCTCTTGTCTGTTGTGTCAACCTGTATGATATTATTATTATTAAGAGAGGTAACTGCTTTTATCTTCTTTGTTTGCAGTGCATACCACGGCCATGTCTCCTCGCTAATTGACATCAGTCCATACAAGTTCCACCAGCTGTCAAACGTTGACCAGAGTCAATTTGTCCACGTGGTGAGTGTTTTTCTCTCTCCGTCTGCCTGCCTGCACACTATTAAAAAACCATGAGTCAACCTGCTCCGACGGGTTTTTGGCAGACTGCTGAGTGTTCAGCGCGCACGGGTGTGGATAAGCGGGAAACAGTAAGAATGAGATTCAACCACCCTTTTTTTTTGTTTTTGGGGGAGAGGTGTTTTATTGTTGAAGTCAGAAGGCAAAACTTCCCCATGATGAAATTTGAATTTCCAGTGGGCAGTACGAAGAGATAATGGAGAAACTGTCTCTGGACGTTTGGGACGTTTGTGGCGTGAATGGGCCAGGCTAGAAACTCACGCCTGTTTGGGCTGCTTTTCCAGTTCCTTTGTTAAACTGGGAAACAGGCCTTATTTAGACTTCACTGGGCTGAAAATTAACATATTTCAGTCAGTTGCTTGACAAAAACTGTCAAAAATGCCACTGTTTCCTGGAGTCTAAACAAACATTTCCCATCTTGGCTATGAGATACGTCTCATATGGTGACGTAAGACAGCAAAAAACAGACCTCGTCTGGAAGCTTGGATTTCAAATGACATCTACATTTAAAAAAAAAAATCAGAATCTCTGTCATCATAGCGGCTTTCATTAGACCATCTTGATTTAGACTTTGAAGGTTAAGAGTGACTGTTTAGAGGTGTTAAGATGCCACTTTGCTGTTTTAAAGGCATTGCAGTTTGCTTTGGCATATATTTCAGCCATTTTGATATTGATATTCCTTTATCCATCCATTAACTCGACCTCCGTCTTCCTGTTCAAGGTCACAGGGTTCTTCTGCCTCCCTTTGGGTGAAAGGAAATATTAAATACCTGTATTGTATTATGTCATTTTTTTCAAAATGACAGTAGGTTCTTTGTCAACTAAGCTTTTCTACTTCGCCTTTCTAAGAACACTGAAGGAGGGTGCACTTTCTTTTTCACATGACTATATAACTTTTCTTTTTTTTTTTTTTTAATTCTCAATTCTGAATTAAAAGTCCAATTATCACAACTTCTGTCTCCCTACAGGCTCCCAGTCCAGATGTGTACAGAGGCAAATACCGAGCAGGACCACCCCGATCCGTCCACAGCATATGCAGATGAAGTCAAAGATATTATCGGCAAAGTCCACAAGAAAGGAGGAAAGGTACAGTTTATCACAGATATCTCTGAGACCCTGAGAGCACTTTACCCGAATGACCCACAGTAACATTCATGTTACTGTGGGTCATGGATTCACACCCCCCCTGTTGCAGTTCATCGGTCTGGCCTTGGTTTTGTGGGCCTGATGTGTATTTTCTCTGATGCAGGTTGCAGCTTTTATTGCTGAGTCATTGCAGAGTTGTGGTGGACAGGTCATCCCCCCTGCAGGTTACTTCCAGCGAGTGGCAGAGTACGTACCCAACAGAGTCATTTACGTTCACAACAAGACCGTGCAAAAACACAAACAAGCCAAAGCAAAAACTGAATTTCAGAATTTTAGAAAACAGTGACAAAACAAAATGAGCGTCTGAAAATTAACCCTTACGTTCGCTTTCGTGTCAATTTGACACAAGCCTGACTCATTCCTCTGTCATCGACAGGCATGTCCGTAAGGCAGGGGGCGTCTTCATCGCTGATGAAGTGCAGGTTGGTTTCGGGCGCGTTGGCTCTCACTTTTGGGCCTTCCAGCTTCAGGGAGAGGACTTTGTGCCCGACATTGTTACGATGGGGAAGCCCATTGGCAACGGCCATCCCATGTCATGCGTGGTCACAACCAAAGAGGTGGCAGAGGCCTTCATGTCCTCTGGAATGGAGTACTTCAATACAGTAAGAGCACAATTTATGTACAACGATCCATGTATAACAGATGGCAGACTGCAGAGAACACATCATAGGATGTTTGCTTTCCTTCCCAAGTTGAAATGCCAAATGAAATGAACTCATCTTTGATGTCATGTTCCATACTGCTTTTTTTTTATAGCATTTTATAGAATATTCTGTCATATTAGGTCAGAAATAAAATGTCTCATGTCTGTAACACATCAAACCTCCAGGCAGAAGAGGTTGGAAACAAATCCTGGTTTAATCTTGCCTTTCTGTGCCGAATGTGATTCTCTCAGTTTGGAGGAAATCCAGTGTCGTGTGCCATTGGCCTGGCTGTCCTCGATGTGATCGCAAAGGAGGATCTGCAGGGCAACGCGCTCCGTGTGGGGCAATACCTGACCAATCTGCTGGAAAAGCAGAGGGAGAAGCATCCATTGATTGGAGACATCAGGTAAGAAAGTGTATCAAACTGGCATGGCTGCGGTTCGTTCGCATCTTGTTCGGGGTATCTGTCTTTATCTATAACTGTTGTTCAAGAGAAAATGATTCATTTATATTTGGTTCATTAGTAGAAGGCCCTGGTTTGACTGGCGTTCACATTGGTCTTTTAACACTGGGCAGGCAAAAAGACAAAACAGATGAAATATAGAAAAGGTCACAACCTCATAGGACAGATAGGTTTTTCTGGTTGTGCACACACTGAGAATCACCTCTATAAGAGGTCTCAGTCTGCTTGTTTGGTGAGTACCAAAGCCTGAGGTGGCAGCATTCAGAAATTTAAATTTAATCACACCAACAGGACAACTGTTAAAGGTTGCAGACTAAAGATCACAGTCGTGAAAGAATCGGGGGGGATATCTCTCATCTTTTGATCAAATCAGCTGCCCTGCATCCCACAATGTGAGCAGTTTGATGACAGTCGTCACTGCCTGATTTCAATTTTCTGACAAGTGTCAGAAATCCTCTGACTCCGCCTACTCAGTAGCCAATCAAAATGCAACTTTAAATGACGCATGAACTCAATGCGACCCAGCTCCATTCCAAAGACAAATCCCAGGTTGGCCTCTGTTTTTGGCACGCATAAAAGCTACAACAGAGCGGTTCATTTTCACGTGTTGTTTGTTTACTGACGTTCTGATGATGCTGTCTGCATCAGTCGTAGCCTGCAGGTCAATAGAGCTCATCATCGTACAATCGGCACATACCATTCTTGACATCAAACCCATGTTTTTTTTTTTTTACGCAAATTGTACAGCGTAAGATGTTATTACTTAATACAAGTGCAGAAATCGTGCAGTGAAAAAGGAGCCCTAAGACACGTCCAGTGGAAAACTCAGATCAATAGATCTTCAGTGACATCACGGTGTCGTACTTTCTCACATATTCTCAGCACTGAGGCATTTACCGTGTGCTTCATAGTGGCCATCAGGTTAAGTATTGTCCAGGGGTTTTGTCACATATTTACCATGGACTTGTGTCTGAATGCTGACTCACACAGTCACTGACGTTCAAGGAAAATCACGTGACCCTGTAGAATCCTATAAGAGCTTCATTCAGATATTTCTGTCATTTGCTAAAAGCCTCAACGGTGATTAATTTTTCACATGGTAGGGTTAATTTTTGCACCTTATCATTCTTGAATGTAAATAATTGAAAACAATTTGGCACTAAAGAAATATTTCTCCTGTCCAAGGCGGTTGGGTTCTTTCATGATTTGTGAAATCACAGATACAAAAATCAGCAGAGGAGAAATCAGCCTCACTTGTAGCAACCTGCTGATCTGATTGGTTTTGTTTGTGACATAAATAGTGAGGTTATCCATTCAATCGCCTGCTAAATATTGTTTTTAAAAGTGCCTTTCTTTTTTTTTTTTTTTTTTTTACTGACACTTTATTTGTAGGATTTCACAAACAACCTGACATTGCAGATGGTTTGTTCCACACACTTTACAATTCTTGTGAATATCCAGCCACCTCAAAGTGTAACTCCCATGATAGCTCTGTGAGCAGATCATCTGGACCTTTACTAACGTAGTGTCTTTGGCGTTTGTAGGGGGCGTGGTCTTTTTGTCGGGGTGGAGCTTGTGAGGGACAGGAAGAAGCTGACTCCAGCCACGGCGGAGGCCCAGGAAGTCATATACAAGTGAGTAAAAATGTGAACCCCTCACATTTGACATTGATATAAACAACTGCTTACTGTGAAGCATCTCAACCAAAAAGGCTTCTCATTTTGTTTTAATCCCAAAAAGTCTGTGTGGAGAACCTGAATTTGACAGATCGCTGGAATGAACTTTGAGTAATTAAGACTTTGTCGTTGGCGCTTTTTCTTCCTCCAGGATTAAAAGGTGGCCACCATGGAGACTGACAGCCATACTTTTCATTTCAGCTCTCCATTACAGTGTTGTGGTTATCATCATGGAACATTTTGAGTTGCTCTATATAAATTTCAAATTATTAATGTTATCAATTTGACAATAATGGACTTTTCTTTTGAGGAGACACTTTCATTGGCAGTTTGCTGCAGAAACATAGCACAAGTGAAATTAACAACACTGACTAAGGCTTCGTACCATCAGGCACGATGTCAGAACTTGCTACCAAGTTGTCATTCATCCTATTACTTCTGCCTCTGTTGTAGCTAAGAGGAAGAAATCAGCTGTGAAACAAACGGTTGCATCACTGATAGACTGAAATCTGTAACTGACCACAACAGATATTTTGTTCCAGGCTCAAGGAGCAGCTCATCCTTCTTAGTGCCGACGGGCCTCATCGTAACGTTCTAAAGTTCAAACCCCCACTGTGCTTCACGACGGAGGACGCTGACCTGGTGGTGGAGAAAATAGACCTCATCCTGACAGGTACTTGGTTTTTGTCTCTTTGCTTCTGCCGATGATGGGAGACACCGTTTGCTGTCTGTCTGACTGCATCATTTAAAGGGACCTGTGTGTTTGCTATAAATGTAAAGTCTTATTTCTGTGTATGTGTGTCTGTTTCCAGAACTTGAGAAAGCATTAGGCTTGAAGCTGCAGGACACTCCTAACGGAGAGAATGAAAGCAGTAAAAGAAAGGTAAGTTCTGCCAAGTCATGCAAATATATTTCCATGCAAAGGTCAAATAATTCAGAAACAGTCTATTTTGAATTTCAGAGATTCCACTGATGTTATTTTCTTACTTAATTTCCTCTCATTTCTATCTCAAGGCGTTGACTGACGAAAATGGACACCAGAATCACAGCGGTTTAAAACACAGCAAAGGAAACGGTGAAGAAGTTCCACAGCAAAGCAAACAAAAACGCCTCAAGACATGAAGATGCTTATGAACAAACCCTTAATTTTTAACCTAAAGAACTGAATTAAGTTTTTTTTTTTTTTGTTTGGATTGACAGTATAAACATAAAGTAGCACAAAGGAACTTTTGGCCATTTTTAGCTCAGCGGGTCCCCCTACAGGCGCGGAGGTTTAGATGTTTTTCCGAAAGCTGAGGCCTCTTGCCCGGACGGTCTCGTTTCCTCTCACGCCACTGCGTTCTTGGGTCTCTCAGCCACCTCTGCCAGGACGTCCCTCTGTAGCTCTGTGAGCTGGAGCCATCACTGTTGATGTGTGACATCGTGGTGTAAAATGATACACAGTTTTCAAAGGGATACTTTGGGTTTTGCTAATAGTAAGTATGGGGGGGCTGCCCCATACTTACTAAAAGAAAGACAATATTTCAACTTGAACAAAAATTGTTTTGTGCTTCTTTAAGATGTGTTAAAGTAGTGGGGGAGAAAATACTTGACTATGTAATCCTACAAAAATGTTTTTAATGCCAATGATAAAATACTGTGAAGAAATATTTCACTTTTTAAAATCGAATTTAGGCATTTATGCGCAGAATAACATGACATGTTAAAATTAATATAAGTGACTTAATTTAACAAGTTTGCTTTGCACATTAATTTGTTTTTTTTTTTGTTTTTTTTTAAATTGGAATTCCTGTTATGATCTATCATGTCAAATGCATCAGTTTTTAGGACCTCTGCACCGTGCACTTGAACAAATTTTCAGGAAGACGCATTATACTATGTATAGTTAAAAATAAGAATCAACATTATGTGAGCAGTAGATTGTCATAAATGTCACGTGTATCAAGTATGATACAAAAAATATATCGAGGTGGTGATTAAAGAAAATACATTACATTTAAACATCCAATAAAACTCTGAATGAAAATTAAAGTCTGATATCATGTGTCTGACTTAACAGGGTCAATAAATAAAATATACATAATACTGCTTTAAAAGAAATCCTTTTAACCCTTATAGAAGTATAAAATACTTGTATTTAGAGACTATTACAGTTTTGTGGAGACCCTATCCCACAACATGTGAGACTTCAGTCTCAACTGAACATGAACACTGTTTGACAAGTCTTCAATTATTTACCAATGTTCCCACAGGCCACACAGACTAAAGGTGGTTCCCGCTGTGTTACTTGGATGTCAGCAGCACTACTGTGAAAGATGCCTTTCTTGTGCAGAGAAATGGAAATATAATTCCTCCTAATGTCTATCCTGACGTGTAGCAGTTCCTCCCTCTTTATTACTTCCTTCCTAAATCTTGATCAGGTCTTTTGTCAACTGAACCGACTCTCCAGCTCCGTCTTGCAGCTGATGTCGCGGCAAGCTGCAAGATTCTATCAAGCACTGACCCTGATAAAGATTTGGTGACCTGAAGCAGTTTTATCATTAAATAAAGAACATAATGGAGACGAGGCGCACCTATGTGCAACATCACAAGTGTCGAAATATTGATTAAGTGTAGGTACCTCTCAAGTATTTGAACTATTCTATGGGTATTTCCTCCTTGAACAATCAAAGACAAACTCCTCAACAAGTATATGAATATACATTCATCAACCGATATAGAAACTCACTACAAGAAAAGAATGCAAAAATGATCAGAATCACAACTATTTGAATGTAATTAGACCCATGAGTTGTGTTGCGTCCTGGTCCCACATGAAAAAGAATCACCAGAGGATCTGATCGATGGAAACAGGACATGTTCAATGAAAAAAAAAAATCCTGGTGATGAAATGTGTGTTCACTCATTTTATTAGAATCAAAAACACTACTGTTAAACTTAAAGGTAATTCAATTATAAGCAAGAGATCAAGAGATACAACTTTTACTTGATTTGTTGTTATATATTGATCAATATTAGTCATAGATAATGAAAAGGCTTCCTTTCTAATGTTTGATCTTTTTTGGTTTTTAGCAGCAAATGTGCAATAATCTTGTCAGCATCTTTGTTTTAAGAGTTATTTACACTCACAAGCAGCACACAGCTGTAACTGAAAAATACAGTTTGTTCATCCATTGATCCAGGACCTCTATTAATTTAATGTTAATTTGATGAAGAAAATATCCTGAACAAGGCTTGTGAAAATATGACCAGTTTACATTGGGCTGGTAGAGAAATAGCACCATCTTGTGGGGAGAATTAACAATGCATCTTGAATTGTAAAATTCAAATAAAAACTTACAGTTAAAAACCAGGCGTTTACATACAATGTATAAAAAAGACATAACCTTTTTTTTCTCACTGTCTGACGCTGAATTAGGCTAAAGTCTGTGGATATTCTCATTTATCCAGGTAAGTTCCATTCTCACAATTGAATCATCGGCAACTGGACTTAGATTTGTCTAGAAGACGTTTCGCCTCTTATCCAAGCGGCTTCATCAGTTCTCAACGCATCGGTCTGACTAGTCCGCACTAATCAGACAAACAGTGGAGTATGACTCAGGTTTTTTACCTCTGTGGAGGTGTGCACCCACTAGAGGTGGGCGGATCGATCCAAATATCGATAATATCGATACCAATGCCGGTATTGATATCGATATCGTTAGTGGAGTTTGGCTGGACCCTTTGTTTGGGTCAGGAGAGCCACACCAGTGAAAGGACAGTCGTTAGGGGTGAGTGGGGCCACTGGTGGACAACAGCCGTTAGGAGTGAGGTGTGGTTACCAGTGAACGACTGTCGTTATGTTTCTTTGAGCAACTTGAGTTTAGTTTCGGGCAGTCCTTGTTATTCAGTCTCTTAGGAACAGTAGCGAGGGCTGCGTTGTAAATGGGAGATAGATGGAATCTTAAGCCACCTCCCCTGTTTAGAGACGGCTTTTCTATTTTAACGGAGATGGATTCTTTTACTCCTCTCAAACCATCTGTCCTCTCTGTCCAAGATTTTCACATTTTTGTCCTCAAAAGAGTGAGCCTTCTCCTTCATATGAACATAAACAGCAGAAACTGGACCTGAGGAGTTCGCCCTTCTGTCTTGAGCCATGCGTTTGTTCAGTGGTTGTTTGGTTTCCTCAATGTATGAGTCTTTGCATTCCTCACTGCATTGGACAGCATATACCAAAGTACTTTTTTGCGTGTGGGGTACCCTGTCTTTGGGGTGTACTAGTTTCTGCCTGAGAGTGTTACCTGGTTTGAAACACACAGGAATTTGGTGTTGATTGAAAATGGTGTTGATTTTCAATCAACACCAAAATTCCTGTGTTTGAGCTCCTGTTTGAGCAATCAGGAACCAGCATTCAATCGACCAATCAGAAGCGAGGATTCTTTGAGAAATAGGAAGCCAGGATTCAGTAGACGGTTCAGAACCCTGGATTGGTTCGACCAATCAGAAGCCAGGATTCAATCAACCAATCAGAAGTCACGAATAGTTCTACCAATCAGAAGTCAGAATTCGTTTGACCAATAAGAAGCCAGGATTCATTTGACCAATGAGAAGCGAGGTCTACCAAGCGAAGCGAAGTCTACCAAGTCTACCAATCAGAAGCTAGGATTCGTTCGACCAATCAGTAGCAAGGATTAGTTCAAGCAATCAGAAACCAGTATTCAGTCGACCAATCAGAAGCCAGCATTAAATCAACCAATCAGAAGCTAGGATTCGTTCGACAAATCAGAAGCAAGGATTCACTTGCTTCTGATTTGTCGAACCAGAACAAATCAGAAGCAAGTGAATCCTTGCTTCTGATTTGTCGAATCAGAAGCAAGGATTCACTTGAGCAATCAGAAGCCAGGATTCAGTGGACCAATCACAACCCAGGATTTTTTCGACCAATCAGACACAAATATTCTTTCACCAATGAGAAGCCACGATTCAATCAACCAATCAGAAGCCAGGAATATTTCAACCAATCAGAAGCCAGAATTTTTTCGACCAATCAGAAGCCAGGATTCAATCAACCAATCAGAAGCCAGGAATAGTTCTACCAATCAGAACCCAGAATTCTTTTGACCAATCAGAAGCCAGGATTCAATCAACCAATCAGAAGCCAGGAATATTTTGACCAATCAGAAGCCAGGATTGATTCAACCAGTCAGAAGCCAGGATTCAATCAACCAATCACAAGCCAGGAATATTTCGACCAATCAGAAGCAAGGATTCGTTTGAGCAATCAGAAGCCAGGATTCAGTGGATGAATCAGAAGCCTGGATTGGTTGGAACCAATCAGAAGCCAGGGTTTAATCAACCAATCAGAGAACATTTCGACCAATCTGAAGCAAGGATTCATTTGAGAAATAGGAAGCCAGGATTCAGTGGACGAATCAGAATCCTGGATCGGTTCGACCAATCAGAAGCCAGGATTCAATCGACCAATAAGAAGCTAGGATTCGTTCAAAGAATCAGAAGCAAGGATAGATTTTCCACATTTCAAATATGGCCTTGGTATTCTGAAGTTTGGGAATCGCTGTTCTACAGGACTGAGATCAGGGCTTTGTGATTTCCACTCCGAAACATTGGCTTTTGTAACTAATTTGGCGGTATGTTCAGAGTCACTGTCCATTTTGAAGACCCATTTGTGCAAAAGCTTCATTTTCCTGGTTGATGTCTTGACATGCTGCTTCGATATTTTCACATGTTCTTTCCTCGTGATGCCATCTATTTTGTGAAGTGCACCAGTCCGTCTTGCAGCAAAACACCCCCACACCATGATGCTGCCACCACCGTACTTCACAGTTGGGTTGGTGTTCTCAGGCTTGCAAGCTTCCCCCTTTTCCCTCCAAATGTAACGATGGTCATCATGGCCAAACAGTTCAGTTTTAGTTTCATCAGACCACAAGACATGTCTCCAAAAAGTGAGCTCTTTGTCCCTGTGTGCATTTGCAAACTGTAATGTGACTTTTTTATGTTGCTTTTTGACTAATGGCATCTTCCTGACTGAGTGTTCCTTCAGTCCACAACAATACAGGACTGGTTTCACTGTGGATAATGATGCTCTCTTACCAGCTTCTGTTTTCCTTTTGTTCTGGGGTTGATGACATGGTGTTTATACTTGTGGTATAATAATTTGAACAGATGAACGTGGCACCTTCAGACATTGATTGTCATTGTTATTGATTGATTGATCTGGAAATCGTACCCAACTTTGAACAGCATGGTGGGGGTCCACAATTCTCTTCCTGATGTCTTGGCTGATTTATTTAGGTTATGACTCTTTTTTATGTAGTATGTAAACTTCTGGTTTCAACTGTATAAGTTTTGATAAGTCATTCATAATTTGTTTTATATATAGTCAAACTCTGTATGACAACAACTTAATCAATTCATTTCGAGTTTCTGAGATGTTACGCACTCTTAAATTCTATGTCATAATTCCTTCCTTAATTATCTGTAAAACCATCTGGAAACAAAACAACAGGTGGAAGAACATCAATAACTGTGATGCCCTATACCTTTAACAAGTTATCTCAACACAAATTATGTGCAACAATTACAAGGAAGTGTGAAAAGAGGATTTATTTCATTCTTGTACAAAAATGCAACTCTGGCAGGTTTGAGATTTTTTTCTGTTATTTCTGTACAAAAAAAACTGACAAACATTATTCAGACACCCATCTAAATGATTCACAAAATGCTAATTCAGGTTTCTTAGTGACTCCAACTCATCAATGCTCAGTAACTTCCTTTCCTTTTCCCTTTTTTTCAAACATGACAGTATAAGTATCAGTCATTAATAAAAATGCATAAGGCAATGTAGAGGGGAAGTAATTTAACAGGGTCTGCACATAATCCTCAGTTGTATCAATTTGAGAAAAAGGACAAAAGAAGTCACAAAACAAAATAAAAAAAAAAAAAAAAAAACCTCCAACCAGTGTGACTGTCTGAACAATTTGGTCTCGTTTCTTCAGCCAGGTCATTGCTTTCAGTGCTTAATGATTTCTGAATCAATAGAGTTAATTTTATCTATGACCTAAATCCAACTGCATGTATGTCCGTTTGACTGTTGAAACTGCGTTGCCCATGTCCTTAGCCCATGAGGTATCCTCTGAAAAGACAAAAACGAAATAAGCACAGTGACGCCACAACACAATCATCTAACAGATCGAAGCAGTCGATTAACAAATGCACATGAGCGAACTCAGCGGGGCACAGTTTGAAATAAAAATGTGGAACCTGATCTACAATGTGATGAGAAGGAAGCTTAGACTTACGGCAGCTTCATGCGCATGAAGACTCTCGCCATGAAGAAGCTGAGCAGAACACTGACAAATCCGATGAAAAGCAACAGGAAGCGGTTGAGTTTGGGAATGTTTGGTGCGTTGGAGCGGTCCAGGATTATAAAGCCCAGGCCTCCCATTGTGAAGAGGAAACTGGAGGCCAGTCCTTCCATAATGTACTGCCCATTTACTCTGGAAAACAAAAAGTATCTGCATTAGCTACAAGTTGTTTTTCCCTCTTTCTTTTTTCAATCTTTCATTTAGATCAATTGCTTATAAAAGACAGAAATATGACATACATACCTGTATGCCAAAAAGGCAACTGGCCGCTGGTGTCCATGCTCATCAGTCATTGAACCCACACTTGGGGGCTCTACGATGACGTCATAGATGATACCTGCAGATTTGGTTGGAAACCCACAATCATTATACCACAGTAATAGCCATTTCTATACACCATTTAACAAAGTGCATTTGTGACCAATTCTCCAAACGCCAGATATTAATGAGTAAAATTAAAACTGTGTATGAGTTTTTAAAAAAAATACTTATGATTAGATGGAAACAAATGACCTAAATGTTCTTCAGTTACTGATCTTCGACAAACTTATACATTGAAGAAAACCAAGCTTTCCTCCATATCTGCTCAGTTTAGCCGTCCAGTTTACTACAGCAATCTTAAGTCTGATTTTAAAAATGCAAAGTCTCTATAACCTGGAGGTAAAACAGCAGCACTTGAATGAACATTTCTAGTAAGTAGGTATCTTCAGACATTTATCAAAGAGAGGCCAGCCGTCCAGCCTAAACATCAGCAGCTTCATTTACCTCCCGTGATGAGAAAGTAGGACACGATAACGACCGCATACACAGTCATAGCCGACGGCATGTGCAGCCATGACGGTTTCTTGAGTTTTATGTTTGGACATTCAAGTACGACAAACGGGAACGCCGAATAAAGCCTCCATGTTGTATGAAAATATATCCAATTTCAGGAATGCAGCTAATGTCGAGGGCTGACGTCCCTCTGCCCGCTGACTTTGTTGACGTGTCCCGGAAGTACTTTTTCCCTTTTTCGTTATCAATATTATTTTCGATCTTCTATTCGATAATATATTTTATCCGGACGAGTTCATGTATTAACACACATTTAGAAAAGTAAAAAAATAATAATATATTTTTGACATAAATTCAATTAATTCTCCGTAACCGTCACCAATGACGACATCACGCAGTTAAAGAGACAGTACCAGCGCCGTCATGCCAAGAAGACTCCTGCAACCAAAAACACGAAGGGGAACATCCAATCTTCATAGTATGACATCAGGTCAGTGAAACGCCAGTGAGCATCTACCCGAATGTAGTTATAAAATAATTATTATAGTTACCACTGACTGATGACGGAATTTTGCTTTCCAAAAATTCATGAAATACATCAGTAAACCTGACATTTTCAACCATGACATTTATGACATTTTCAAACTTTTTTGAGCAATGTACGTGTGTGTATACGCATACACATATACACTGAGATATATATATATATATATACACACACACAGTGCCTTGCAAAAGTATTCGGGCCCCTTAAACTTTTCAACCTTTTGCCACATTTCAGACTTCAAACATAAAGATAGAAATGTTTAGTTTTTTTGTCAAGAATCAACAACAAGTGGGACATAATCGTGACGTGGAACGAAATTTATTTGATATTTTAAACTATTTTAACAAAGAAACAACTGAAAAAGTGGGGTGTGCAATATTATTCAGCCCCCTTTATTGACTTTACTGACTCCAGAAGTTCAGCGAGGATCTCTGAATGATCCAATGTTGTCCTGAATGACTGATGATGATATATAGAATCCACCTGTGTGTAATCAAGTCTCTGCACCTGCTCTGTGATGGTCTCAAGGTTCTGTTTAAAGCCAAGAGAGCATCATAATGACCAAGCAACACACCAGGCAGGTCCCAGATACTGTTGTGGAGAAGTTTAAAGCTGGGTGTGGATACAAAAAGATTTCCCAAGCTTTTAAACATCTCAAGGAGCCCTGTGAAAGCAATCATATTGAAATGGACGGAGTATCAGACCACTGCAAATCCACCAAGACCTGGGCGTCCATCTAAACTTTCATTTGGAACAAGGAGAAGACTGATCAGAGATGCAGCCAAGAGGCCCATGATCACTCTGGATGAACTGATCTACAGCTGAGGTGGGACAGTCTGTCCAGAGGACAACAATCAGTCCTACAGTGGACAAATCTGGCCTTTATGGAAGAATGGCATGAAGAAGCAATTTCCATAAAAAAAAATCTCATTTAAAGTTTGCCACAAGCCACCTGGGAGACACACCAAACATGTGGAAGAAGGAGCTCTGGTCAGATGAAATCAAGAGCTGAAGACTGCTTGTTCACAAACGCTCTCCATCCAACCTCACTGAGCTCCAGCTGTTTTACAAGAATGGGCAAGAATTTCAGTCTCTCAATGTGCAAAACTGATAGAGACATACCCCAAGAGACTGGCAGCTGTAATTGCAGGAAAAGGTGGTGCTACAAAGTATTAACGCAAGGGGGCCAAATAATATTGCACATCCACTTTTCTTTTTTTTTGGTACAAGTTTAAAATATCCAATAAACTTTGTTCCACTTCACGATTGTGTCCCACTTGTTGATTATTGACAAAAAAAAATTACAATTTTATATCTGTATTTGAAGCCTGAAAATGTGGCAAAAGGTTGAAAAGTTCAAGGGGGCCGAATACTTTTGCAAGGCACTGTGTATATATAATTATTCTAATAGTTGTTCATCACACTGCATCTGTATTTTTCATACCTTTTGTTTATATATCTAAATTCCTTTGTTTCTGTAAATTGATGGCTAATCAGCTACACAAAGTGGTGTTAACACTAATTTCGATATACAGGCGTCTTCAAACTATCATTACAAACAAAGGCTTAGGTATTAAATTTCAGTAATGATGCACATCACAGTTCAAATCACCTCAAACTAGTTTAAGCGTCCTCCACTGTCAAGACCTCAATCTAGTAGAGGACCTTTGAGATGTGGTGCAACAGATCTGCATCATGGACGTGCAGCTGATGAATCTGCAGCAACTGTGTGACGCCATCATGTCAGTGTGAACCAAAATCACTGACCAACGTTCCTAACAGCTTGTTGAATCTATTCATTCAGAACTGCCACTAATTAAGGCGGTTCTGAAGGCGCCAGGTGAACCTAATAAAGTGGCCAGTGAGAAAACACCTTTTGATCAGTTTATAGTGATCAGCTTCTACAAGCAGTGATATCAATCTTTTATTACCCTTAAGAATAGATTGCTCGTTTTAACTTGTTTTTGCAGCAACCAACCTTTACAAGTTAAAGTACTTTAAGACATTACAACTCACACCGGAAAAATGATTTGTCTTTTTTTTTTTATTGTTTCAATACAAATAGACATTTTATTTCAGTTTCTGGCTCTGTGCCTGGGCCTTGAGCACCTTAACGACGATCTTCTGCTCCTCAATCAAGAAAGCACGCTTGATCCTAAGAAACAAAAAGCAAAAATGAGATGTTAGACATTTACAAACTTGCATCAAAATGTTCTTCTGGCTTCTCTAATTTTTCCAGCCTTTAACTGTCTGGTGCAGACCTTTACACCAGACATCCAACTGCTGCAGCTCAAAAGGATTCTATGAGATTACAGGCATATTTGGATATAGATTGCTCCTTCTCCACCAATTTAAAGTGCAGACCGTACATTGCATTTCTGTTAATTCAAACCTCTAAAGCTCACATACTGGTCACTTTAAACTGTCACATCAAGACCAATGCTTGCCAGGTCACATGAAAAGCTTCCCTTACCTGTCACGCACACACTTGGCGCACATGGATCCTCCGTAGGCCCTGCTAACGTGCTTCTTGGTCTTGGAGAGCCTCATCAGAACCTGAGGTCTAACAGCGCGAATCTGCAACGCAACAACACAAGGATAAGAAACACAGGGAGGCATCCATCAGAAAAGTTCTGGTTTGGAGAAGACCACAAACACAGCACCAGGTAAAACCCACATACACCTGCAGCACTGCAGAAATGACCATCTTCTAGTTTATAGGTTGCTGCGTGAAGGAGACCGACATGACCAAACTGCTCCTTTACAACTAGACTTGTGTAAAGTCATACGAAAACCAGTGGTCATACAAGCAAACATTGATTTAACAATTTTTATCCCTGCTTTTCTAACAACGCACATGGTTTTGAACCCATCTTCTCTCATCTCCATGCATTTTCTGCTTTCAGGTCTAAAAACCACCTTATTTCAGGGAGAGACCCTCATTTCTTGGACCAAAGAAACGTTACACGTGACGTAATAGACGGTGATTCACACAATGAGGTACAAGAACTTGTCGATAAACATGAATCAAAGCAGAAACGTTGATAATGTTGATTTCGAAATTATCACAATCCACCTGTTCTAAATCCAACTGCAAATTTGACAAGTCCTTTTAGATTGACCTTAAAATTACACAATTTCACCAGGGAAAACACTAACATCTTTGCTTTTCTCATTGGTGGCAGCCTTCCACATGAATGTCACAACTCGGTTTATTACTAATAGAGCTAACATTTAGCCCATTTTTAAATAGGCAACAGGCAAAAACAAAAGGCATTAAATGATAACCAGGTCTACAGTAACAGACTTTAAAAACTCTCACTTGTATTATAAGGAAGAACAACATGGAGCAAATATGCAACTTGTACTCAGGAGGATAATATTGTTTAACAGCTAGAGATCAATACATCCCAACGCAAGTACAAGATGGTTAAGATCCAAGTTTAGTTTGATATCCATGTTTCACATAATGGCTCTAAATACATCTTATATTTGTGTCTAATTTTGGACATCTTGCGTCAAAAGAAAGAGTTCATCTTACAAACTACTAAACCAACAAAGTTGTGTTCACACTGCAATGTTAAAGCAGCATCAATCACTTCTGACAAGTTGTTTTTAATCACAAATCTCAAAATTCTAGTTTTACTCTCTTCAAAAGCCCGATGTATAAAAACCCATTCTCTAAGAATCAATGCACTGTGTAAAAATATACAAAAACTTAAGTGATTTGTCAGAACATTGTGACATGCTGATATTTTTAATTAAATTTACATAAGAGCTCATTTCGAATTTGGTGATGGCAATCCATTTCAGGAAAGTCTGAATGATTATGAAGCCTAACCTTAGTGTTTCAAGTTGATGAGAGTTGTTTAAAAAGTAAAACGTTTTAACATGTTTCATACTTCTTTTCTTTTAAATACAAATTTACAACAGCTCAACAGCATTTAATAATTAACAGCTCAGCATATGAAGGTATTCTGTTGTTAGATGAGCAGAATGTGGTTTAGTATCCTATTGCAGAAAATAGAAAGACGTTCCAAATCTTTATCAGAAAATTTGTTGCTCTATAACCTAAATATTGCTCCTTTTCTTATTGAACACTTCACAGCAACAGTAGCAATCATCAGTTCACACAGGAGTGCTTTAATGCTGTAAACACTGAGCACATGTCACAGATGACGGCTATTTAACTGTGCTGTGATAATAAGAAGGATGGTCCCTGTCCTTAGATTTAAAGATGATTAGCAGCATGAATTCAAAAATCTGATCCATCAGACCACACCTCAGACTACACCTGTCTGTTTTAAACCATCTCCGGTCACATGATGCAACCCATCATCTAAATTTAGCATGCATCTCCCGATTCCTTGAGATTCATCACAACTTGCTTGAAATAAACGGCATGTATAAATTTAAATGTGAACATGAACTGAAAAACAACCTAGTCTAACCTTAATGTTGAATAATGTCCTGTAATTAAGAACAGACAATTCACCACTCATGACCTCAAAGACCCTCGTCAGAGTTTTGATGGATTTACTTACTCCACGCAGTCTTCCCGGGCAGATGCCACATGCTGACTTGGGGGCTTTGCCAACCTTCTTGGTGTACAGGTACACAATACGGTTACCAGGTGTGCGGGACCTACGGGACGACAGAGCGCCGGTTATCGCATGCCGGGACTGTGTGGATGAGCTGCACTGGGTTAAGGATGCTGTAAACTTCAACGGTGTGCAAAGGAGAGTCACTTACAGTCTGGTTTTGTTGGAGGCCGTGTTGTAGGACAACCTACGGCGGTAAGTCAGGCGTTGCACCATCTTGAAGCTGTAAGACACATTTCACATTTACATTACAAGTAGCCGACGTTAGCTCACCGCTAACAGCCTTTCACTCGAGACTAAGTTAAACTGACGTTTGTGTTTGTCAACATCCGCTTAAATCACAAAACACGGCAATTTTTTTTCAGGAACATTATCTGAAGCCCACTTCTTTACAACCAGCATTTCGACCGCTGTTTATTACTGCCATGACTGCATCGCCTCCTAAACAGCAGCGTTCGCAGCGGCCGCATCATGACTCCGAACACACAGCTAATATTGTCCCCGTGAACCCACTAACTCATAAAATTATACCATCGTTGCAGACACAGACTTGTTATGAGTGGTAAAACTATATCAAATCGATCACGTTCACTCCTGATACTCAGGATTACACTGGATTACATGTTCTCTTACAGTTCAGAGAAAATCAGGAGCCGCCATACCTGCTTTCGCCGTAACCGGAAGAGGAAGGAGTCAGGCGGATGTGAAAGGCTGAAGCTGCTCCATGCCGAGTATTCCAAACTGCCAGGCGTTTTCTGCCCCCTGCTGGTGGTTGGTTTTATTACATTCACGCAGTCTTTTGATTGTTTGAAACGAAAACACTGACCCGTGTGTACAAAGTCGGTTTTCAATAAACAGTCTAACACTTATTTATATATATATTTGATATAATTTCTAATAAATGTTGTATAATATCAAATAATCACGATGAGATGGACAGAAAGACTTTAGTGATCCCAAACTGAAATTCTGGTGTTTCAGCAGAATGGTGAAATAAGGCACAACACAGCAAAAATAAAAGAACAAACTACAAAGAAAGAAACTAAGGACTAAAAGGAGATACTTGATAGAAATGATTTTCAAAATGTTTTTTTTTTAGGTGAATTGAAATACATACATAATCACATATGAATATGTCAAATCATACGTGGGTTCAGTTGTGGTTCACCAGTTTATAAAATAATAACATAGTGAAAGAAACCATGGTTTACTCTTTTTATAATTTCCAAATTTTCTATTAGATTTCTATTGTATCATGCCTACTATCTATGACTCTTTTATTTTATTTTAACTATCAGAAGGTGATGTGAATCACAGCTCTGGCTGTCTTAATGCAGTTCTGTTCCAAAGCAGCAGTGCTGATGAAGAGCAAATTTACTGGCACTCTCACATACTCTCAAGAAAGCTTACATCTGCTGCAAGAGCAAATTGCATTATTTAAAAAAAAAAAAAGTTTTTTTTTTGTTCTTTCTGTTTTTTTGTGGCAGTCTTTGCCCTAACCCAAGCATTTGATCAATCACCAGCAAAGGTTCTTTCCATCAGAGCTGTCAACCTGTTCCCATGTGTGTGCACTTGTCTAGTGATCATGCATGATCTGTGATCATAGTGGTGGATTATGGGAGATATTTTCAGAGCTGAGCTGGGACGCTGGGATGCAGATCACTTATGTTCTTTGTAACGTAACAAGCACGGACCTGCACCAACGTAGACTTATTTAACCTCATTAGTTTTGCGCTCTACAATCGATGTGTTGCCTCACCCCGTCCCTTCTCCACCGACTGTAACAGTGACTGTAACAGTGACTGTAACAGCCTGATGTCTTGACAGCTCTAAGACTCAAAGATCAGTGTCCAGTTTGCAAACCAGTGGGCTATAAGGTGTATCCACGTCTCTCTTAGGCTCCAAAGAAAATAATCCAAAGATGGTTTTCTGAAGTGCAAAGTAGAGATAAAATAACAAGTTCGCTGTACTTTGCATCTCAGTCCTCTCTCTCTCAGGAAGAGGAAGCCAAGAAGAGACAAGAGGTGAGGGGAGTCAAGATAACGACTCCTCAACTTACTATTTCAAACCTGTCATCTGTGTATTGTTCTGTTAGAGACAAACTGAATTCACTTCACAGTTTAAGCTCATGCACGACATCACTCTTAACAAACATGATTGTTGCTGAAAAGGCTTTTGCGAAGGACACACCTGTGCATCCTTGCTTATATTTCCTAAGCTTCCTCTCTTCTCGCTTCTCTGTCCTGTTGGGTGAGTTTGAGGAACTGAGGCGTCCCGCCAGAGACTTTGCTCGGACTGATTTTGGGTTACAGGCAGGAGAATGGAGGACAGAGGAAACATGAAACACCTGCAAAAATGGCTCAAGATAACTCTTTAAAAAAAAAAAAAAAAAAAAAGCACAAATATTTATTTGCCACTTTTGGCCAGCAGATGGAGAGCTTTGTATTCTTTTTAAGTGAGGATCATTGACCAGTGTGTTGGTATATTAAACATGAGTTATGAGGTGAACAAAACTTTACTCTTCAGGGCCAAATGTTAGTCTGTCTTAATAGGCTTGATTTAAAGATTAATCACCACAACATCTTTTGGAGAAATATTTGAATTTCTGTATTTTTGCAGTTTGCAGTCTTGAAATCTAAGAAAGGAAAACTTAAGGTCTATGTTAAAAAAAAAAGTATTTTTATGCTGAATTACAGAGCTGTTTTTTTCTAAAATATTTGTGTGATTGTGTGAGTGATGAATGTACACAAATACAGCTCAAACTTGTTCTTTTTTGCTTTTTTTTATTGCAAATGTTTTATAGCTTTTGACCTCAGAAAGTAGATGCGTCCACTTTATAATCTGTTAAGAGACTGATTTGATTAAATCCAGATGTGAGGTGACCGGGGATTAACCCATCCTTCATAAGAATCGAGATCTTTTATTAAAAAGAAAAAGAAGGCCAAGAAGATTTGTGCCGACTGCAAAGGACACTTAGATTCACACACAAACACACACACACACCAAAATAATTAGTAACATCTGCAGGCCGTCTTAATTTCCCCCATAAGTAATTAATCTAAAAAGCCAGATCAGGATGTTAATCCAATGGTACGACAATATATCCATGATGATTGCGCAAATTGAAGGAGTTTAGGTTTAACATTTGAGGGTGCCCCTGACACCCCCATTCACTCCTTCACCATCAGTCCCGGCTTGTCAAAGATGAACCATATCACCTAAAGTGCACTTGATTACGCAAGCCCCCCCCGACCCGTCCCCTGTCCGCATCTCCTTGGGCCTTCTGTGTAATCTGCTGAGATTTAAACCTGCTGCTCTTGTTTAATAAATCCACAGCGATTAAAACAGGATTACAGCTCCACTTTTGCCTTCCCAATATCATCATCGCATGAAACATTTTTTTTCTCCTTTTTGTGTTTTTTCTTTTCTTTTTTTTTTTTCAACCGGTTGTTTTGATTCCTCCCTCCTTCTTGTCTTAACCAGACGGACAGGGATGGATTTCAACTTCTTGCCCCCGCCTCCCCTGAAAACTCATCCCTGATGGCCAGGAGGTCAGCCCATCTGTGGGCTGTTGACATCAGGATTAACCTCATAATGCAGCTCATAGCCTATATCAATGATATGCCCCTTCACATCAGACTTCTCAATGACAGTTAACAAAGTTAATATGCCAACATGCCAGGCTACTTGCCTCAAACCTTAACCCATCACACAAAACCACCCACGGCGCTTTCTTGTGATGATCAGATGTTCATGGATGTTAAACGATGAAATATTAAACACCAAGTTCAGCTGCTGAAGGTCATAGGGATACGCTGCACAAGCTGTCGCTTCCGCTTTCCGTTATGCAAAATGAGGGATAGCGAGCAGAAATCAATGTGTCTGCTTGTCCCGTTCGTCCAGTTTGCCCTTCCGTAGACTCGTCCTGCAGTGGTAGAATCCCATAAGGTCACTTTAATAAATTTTATGCTTCAGCGAACTTCACAGCGCAGAGACAAAAACCTATTTAAGATAGAGTTTTCTATTCAAATTTGCAACATAGCTGAACAGTCTCCCTGTCTTTCTCTTTGTTAATTCTAGAAAATGCTGCTGGGGAATGAGTGCAGTGAAGAGCTCTGAGGACATTTGGATGAGGCTTGTTTTCATTCAGTCAGGGCAAACCCCCCAACTGCTAGGAAACATCAGCATGGTACTGTGAGATTTTTTTGACTTTCCACATGAAGTTACAGATTCAGATATCATGCCAGTAAACGACATCCCATGCACGAGCAGGACGAAATGTAAAATGTCGATGGGAGATGTTGCTTTATATAGTTTCAGGTGAACTCAGAAATACATGGAGGGAACTTATTTTTTCATTCAAATGAAATATACAAATGCTTCCTTTCAACAATACACAGAAGTTGACTTGCAAGCACAGATACTTGATGGAAAGAATTAGACTGATGATCTTCTTCTCATTTACGGAACTATTTGCCACTAGATTTTTTTTTTTCCTTCCAACTTTTTACTGCATACAAACTGGGAGCAGCCCACATGCTAACAACAAAATGACTTAAAGCTTAAAGTTTACCAAACTTGGCCTGTTTTGCCCTGTATTTTCCTTTGTTCGCCATGACTCTGTCAACCGTTGAGTCCAGCCGTGAAGATGGCACACACTTCATTTGATGTGACAGGGTTAGTAGTCGGTCCCTCATCTAGATGCAAACTGAAACCAAATGCACTGCAATCACATTTAGCATTTTGGCCTTCTTGGAAGATTAATCAAACTACTTTGAATATTGGAGTGTTGGCAAGAGGTTGACTTCTTTGTCTTTACTGAAATGTTATGGTCAAATATTTCCAAAACTTACAACGCACTTACTTTACAAGGTGTTAACGTGCTGGCACACTCGGATATGAGAGTGTAGATATTTTGTAGCATGCTAATTCAAATATTCATAAATACTTTATTGATCCCCAAAGAGAATTGAATTGTTGCAGTAACTGTCATGATTTCAGTTTCTTCAAAGATTCATTGTAGATGGTTATTGCTGTGGGCGGGAAGGATCTCCCGTAGTCGTCTGCGCTGCTGCAGATCTGAAGAAGCCTCTGGCTGAAGACACTGAATCACTGTGTTGTGTGAATGATGTTCAGAGTTGTCCATGATTTTTGTCATTTTATGGAGTCTTTTTTTGTCTTTTTCATATTTAAAATGAGATGATTGTTCCCACACCACGCCACAAAGTGGTCCACCAGTTCTCTGTCCTCAGTCTCTTGGTCCAACTTGTACTGGAAGTCTGAGGCGTACAGAGAGAAGAGGAGTGGTGAGAGTACAGTCCCCTGTGGTGCTTCCTGTGCTGCTGGGCATCTGGTCAGACACACAACCATTTAGCCCTCACAGACTGTGGTCTGTTTGTCAGGTAGTCAGTGATCCAGGTGATTGTGGAGGCATCCACCTGTGTCTTCCGGAGTTTCTTATGTAGTAAAGCCAGCTGGATGGTGTTAAATGCACTGGAGAAACTGAAGAACATGGTTCTCACAGTGCTGCTGCTTTGTCCAGATGACTGTGGGTTTGTTGAAGTGCGTGTATGACCGCACAACCCGCGACAAGGACTTTCATGATGTGGGATGTTAGGGCAACAGTATTGTTACTGGAACAAGGCAGCACCCAAACCTTCTCCTGGCCCAGGCTGATGTTGAAGAGATGCTGTAAAATCCCACATAGCTGGTCTGGACAGGCCTTCAGGACTCTGGGGCTGTCACCATCCAGACCTGCAGCCTTGTTCCTGTTCAGTCGCTCCAGCTGTTTCTTCACCTGGACTGCTAGAAGGAGGACAGGAAGGACCCCAGCATCTCCTGATGTAGTGTAGCTCTGATGACAGAGCAGCAGCAAGATCATGACCAAGGGCAGGAAAGCTGTGGGTCAAGGGAGGGTGGGAAGTCTGTTTGGCTGTGGGCAGGAGAGGAGGATGCTGAGATTGTCTCTGAGTTCAGTTCATTGTTTTGTGCCAGACTTCTGCCCATCTGATCCTCCCTTCTCCATGAAACCTTCAATCTGCTCCATCCCTGACCACACATCTCATACATTGTTCTGACGGAGCTTGTTCTCCAGTTTTCTCCTGTACACCTCCTTGTTGTCTCTAATCTTGACTTTCAGTTGTTTTTTTGACTGACCTCAGTAATTCGCTGTCTCCCTGAAGGCTCTTATTTTCTTGTCCAGGAGCTCCTGGGTTAGTTATTGAGGAAACACCTTACTGTTGTGGGGGAGGATGGTGTTGTCCATTCAGAAGTTAATATAGTCAGAAACACACTCAGTCATGGCGCTGATGTCATCTCCATGTGGCACACAGAGTGCATCCCTGTCTGAACCCTCAAAACACCCTCATGGACTATCTTCAGCTTCATGTGACCATCTCCTCAGTCCTTTTGGTCACAGGTTGCCTCTGGATGAGGAGAGATAAACCAGATTATGATTTGCTTTGCACAGAGCAGATTGTGCAGAGGAGCTGTATGCATCTCTAATGTTTGCATAAAACAAATCCAACATTTTACTGTTCAAACATTGGAATTGTGGCACAAAGAGAGAGACTTGGTTGGTTGAAATAACCAGTAACGGCTGAGCTGATGACATCGCACAGAGCGTCAGCTCCAGCTGAAGGCGGGATGTAAACTCCCATTACAGTAACGTTGGTGAACTTTCCGTAAATAATGAGGAATGAGGAAACACACCGCTAAGAGTTCAACATCCAGGCTGCAGAAATGATCTTTCACAGTAGCACGTCCTGGATTACACCATCCGTTGTTGACAAGCACTGCCATCTTACCACTTTTACTTTTTCTGCTCCTCTTCATTATCTCTGCCTGCCCATATCATCTGAAATCAAGGCGGTGAAGTCTGGGATATGTTCCTGCAGCCACGTCTCTGTGAAACACATTAAGCTGCACTGCTGAAACTCCAGATTTGTCTTCGTCAGCACTTCAAACTCGTTTTATCTTCTTAGCGAAGAGATCCCACGTTCCTCGTTACGAAGAGCAGGTTTAAACCTCCTCTTTCTCTCTCAACGCTTTGCTCCTCCTCTGCATCCACAGCATCTCCTCTTCAGCTCGTCGGGGATTCGGGGGCTCAGTCTTGGTCGGCTTCTTCATATCTCGATCAGCTGCTCCCACTTGCAAATAACTCTTTCATTGCTATGGTGGTAAAAAAGATTTAAAAAAAAGTAACCAAGTAAATCCGTCAAGCAGCACAGCTTCTAAACCAGGATGAAAAATAGTTCAAAAACTAATTTTATCAATAAAGTTGGTTGGGTAAAAAAATTCATTCATAAATTGACGGTGCTAATATAGCTACAATAACTCCACATTTAATCTGGACAAATACTGTAATGGTTTAAGATTTTGATGTTTGGCAAAGTTTTCGACATGTCCTAAAAACTTCCAATTTATTTACTCAAGATACATTAAAAGTGTTTTGACAAACACTTTGTACCAGGACAAAAGGGAAATATGAAACATATGAGCCATATAATATTACAATATAATATTTCTCAAAACCAAAAAGTTTATAGAATTTTGATGTTACATAATTCAAAAATGACCATCCAGCCTCAGTATTTACTTGCTGGAAGTTCTTGAGGATTATAAATTGGTTAATCTCTTTTATGCTCCTGAAATGAAAAATGATCATTCCCCTGCATCCATTTTCAGGTGCAGCGGTCTTCCTACTTTATTTTAAACAGTCTCACTTTTTTCAGTAATGTCTTAGCAGATCATTAGTCATGTGGAATATACTTTTACATTTACTTTACCATTTTAAGACTAATTTCTTCACAACTCACTGTTTCTGAGCCTGTTATGTTTCACTGGCCGCATTTTTCTAACGGGTAGGTGGTCTTTCCAAGCTTCTTTGGAAAGACCACCTGCCCCTGGTGAGGTGTTAATATAAGGTTTTCAACATCTACTCTGGGGCAAGTCTCTCTCGAAAAAAAAAAAAATCTGGGACTCTCCAATCTTGCGTCCTTCACATGGAAGAACAAAAAGCTTATGGGGATGAAATAATATACATGACTTGTTTGATAGGACACATTTGATACTTTGCTTTAGTGACTTGTACTTCCATCCTCACCAGAAAAAAAAAAAAAAAAACTTGCTTTGTTATCACCCCCCCCACTGCCCCTGACCGCCCCTGCCTCATTGCTGACAAATCCATACAACTATGTGGGACACAAAGGCTCGGATTTAGCTGCCGGGCCACAGTGAGGGTGAGCAGGGTGGTGGTGTTGGGGGTGGGGAGTGGGGGGGGTAGTTACAGCATGGAAATTTCTGTTGTTTTTGCCGCAGCACAGATTTCAGTCAAATCAAAACAACTGCCACCATCACCCCCCCTCCTCCCTCCACAGGCCCACATGACCTGCAACCAGTCATCACTTTTATGCTGGAAATCCAGCCAGATCAGGAGCAGCTGGTGATGCGATGAAGAGGAGAGGCTTGTGTGTGCACTGTGGGGCCATTGTTGAAAAAGAGCTGACGGCTTGGATGTGATCTCATTTGATAGGCAAAAAATATTGACCGATCTCATTTGAAGAGCTGGGTCACCACCTAGGGGTGTGCTTTATGAAGATCATGTGGACTGATTAGAGAGGCCCGTCCAGCTAAACATGTCACTCTAAATGATGGATTGTCACTTTTGACAGCCCTTATCTGTCATATGGGACAGTTCAAACTGACACTGACCACGTTATAAGCAATATTCTGACCACGACTTTAGTGCACAACACTGTCTGTAGATTCACAACTGAAGTGTGCACAAACAGATGTGTGGATAAAAACGATTTCAGCAGATTTATAAAGGTGTCTATGCACACGGTCCTCGTTTATGAATCTCCAGTCTTGCAGAAAAATGTAAAATAGTCATGACAATTGATCTACATACAGGAATATGTTGTCACCCTATTTTATCATGTACTCAGGAAAGGAGTGTTGCATTACTTTTAACAGGCTAAAAGACTTCACTTGGACACATGAGGGGTTGGACACACACGACACGTTACAAGCCACTTGATTAGGGTTTAAAAAGAAAAGCAAAGAAAACAGTTACAGCTTCCTGCTAAAACGGAAACATAGCATAGCATATCACGTCAAAATACTTCCCGGATCTCTGTTCCACCTTCTGTTCAGTGCTCCGGTAAAACCGGGCTTCAAAACCACTCTTGGCCAACCCACGGGTTGGTCAACCTGCGGCTGACACCACGTAAGGGTTTCTCTAGTTCTCTTTATGCAGTCTGTGGTTTCAAATGCAGAAGAAAAGCAGAGAAAAGCAAAAGCATATCATCCCGTTGTCTCACTAATGGAGTCAGGACCAGCGCAAAAACCACAGAATGAAAGAAAATGTAACATAGAATACTCAGGCACTCAGATGGTCACAAATCAATATCAACATTTTATTTAATTTTTTTTTTTTTCATTTCATTTACCTCAGGTTTGTCTTCACTGGCTTGTTATTAAAAAGTCTCAACGTTTAGCTGGCGACATAAAGTCTCTGCAGCGTGACATTGTACCACTCCAGGTGAATAAACTAAGCTGAAAACAAAATGCTATTTCAACCAATCTTTACCTGTAAAATGTCAGAAATTTACCTTTTAATTGGCGAGAGGGACAAAAAAATCCCAGTCTTATTATGTCTAACCATATGGTTGATCATGTAGCTTATTTATATGTTTATTCCACAAATCACGTCAGAACTTTCATGTGTTTGACAGCTCCGGAAACCACTGAGAATAGTTGCATGAAGACCGATGCTACTATGTAGTGGAAGTAGTGAAGCGATCAAACTCAATCATTTGGCAAAAGAATGATTAGTCTTCTGGGCTTTGGAGTTTGACAGCACTTCCAGGACTTATATAAGCATTGCACAATGGAGCTTAAATGGAAAACTTAGACATTTTGCCTATCCTATCCTCCAGAAACTTGCTGATGGTTAGATAACATGACCAAGACAAAAACAAGGCCATGTACACTGTATAATTAAAGACGCGCTAATCAATTACATATCAGAGGACGCGAGATCAGTTAATTCAGCCAGAAATGGCCACAACAGTATGAAGCGTAGTAAAGAGACGTCAGCAAGCATCAGACTATTGACAATGTGACGTAAAGCACACGAATGCTTTCGGCGTGTGTGTTTCCTGTTAGGTAACAACAAGCAGCCGTGGTGTAGAAGAGAGAAGCAGAGAAAAAAGGGCGATCAATGAGGTCAGTGACTCATGATTTATTATACAGCAGCAGGCCAGTGGTGGCGCGCAGATTTGTCACAGCAGATAAAGACCGCACGCCTGTGTCTGTACAGTCCAGACCGTTAACTAGTTGGAGCATTTCTTAAAGAATTCAAACCTTGCATTTAATTTCATCGTCAAATTTTAAAATAGATTTTTTTTTTTTTTTTTTTTACACGTTAGCATGTTGCTCAAGGTTGGGTGAGGCGCATATTGACATTTGTGTGGTTTAACTTCTTCTTCTTAACGGCACTTTCCACTGTTGCTATAAGAGCTGGATTTCAGCAAGACCAGGAAGTGTTTCACAGTTTCTGGCTTCTGCTTTTTATGTCACAATGTGACGAATTCTGTGGGTGACATGTCTGAACTGCATTCAGGCCACTTCAGCTTCTGTAGTCTTTTTCTCTTCAGCCGAGCTCCTGCAAGAAAAAAAAAAAAGTGTAGCATTGTCTTGCTGAACTGAGCAAAACACCGCCTGAAAAAAGGTTGCTCCTGTTAGAATTAATGGTGCTTTTACTGATGCAGATTACCCATGCTTCTAAAGCAGGGGTGTCACTGTCATTTTCACTGAGGGCCACATCCGCATCATGGTGGCCCCTGAAGGGCCAGATTGACAGCATGAATGTAACAAAATGCAATGAAAATCAAAATAAATTAAACTACACCTTATTATTTTGTAAAATAACGGTTTCTGTGTTATGTATTAAAGTTTCAAATATTTAAGTCATTATTATATTAAACTCAGGGTTTGTGGTTGTAAGAGTATCCATTACCTTGGTTTCAGAAGTGGAAGCAGTTCTTTGTTTTTCTTGGAGGCTAAATTTAGCATACTTAGCTCCGTGTTTGCTGTCCAAATGCCTACGTAGATTAAACTCTTTCACAACTGACACTCGCCTCATAACACAAAAGACATACTGTTATTTCACCTTGAGGTACAAACTTGTAATTGTTTTCCCATCGTTAATGAAACTGCATTCCTTGTGCAAAAATTTTTCTTTTCTTGGACATGTTGGTACAGGAGCCCCTCTGGTGACATTTGATAAAAAAAAAAGAATGTGTGGCCACGAGATAGTTAATACGTTGAGCAGCCAAATTAAGTGTCTCTTGCTAAGCAATACTCCATGCCTAACCGCAAGTGCCTTAAGAATGTCATTGTAATTCATTCCTATATTAAAATTAAATTAAATTAAGTCAAAAGTGTCCATGTTTGTTGGTTAAAGTACGAATCAAGCAAGCAACAATCAATCTCTGCTTGGGCATGGCTACTATAATTATCTCGTTGGCACGCATTAATTATCTTGTGGCGACACGCATTATTTTTTTTTTTGTCAAATGTCACCAGAGAGGCTCCGTATGTTGGACATTAGTTTGTAGAGGTTTTTCTTAAGTCCATCAGTTCTGAAGAATCATCTTGCTCGTAGCTACCGTTATTATTGTGGGTAACAATGAAATGCATGATGGGAGATGTAGTTTATTGTCAATATGCACTTTAAAGCGGTGTAAGCTTATTTTAAGTCTTGAAATATTGGTTTAAAATTTAAGCCAATAACGCCCAAGCTCTCGAGGGCCACATAAAATGATGTGACAGGCCACATTTGGCCCGCGGGCCTTGTGTTTGACACATGTGCTCTAAAGCCTCTGTCATAAAAAAAATTACTTTTTTTTTTTATTCTGTTGATAAAAAGCCAGAGTTTATCTCTTCTCTTCAACCCAGCTGATTCAGTATCCCTCCTGCATTCACTGACAACGCCTTTCAGAGGTGCTTCTGAACTCATGCTGTGTCTGTTTTGAATGCAGCGTCCTCTTGCTCAATGACTCTCTCCAGATTTCCCCGATATTTGGATTACGTTTACACGGTCAAAGCTACAAATTCTTTGTAAATTTCCATTGGGGAATGTTTTTTTTTTTTTTTTTTTTTAAACTGAAAATGCTGAACTATTTACCCACACATTCCTGACATGATGCTTAAACATCACCCTCAATCAAGACAAGATTAGTGTATCTTATCTGTACAATAAGTGAAAAAAAAATAATGGCCTGTGGGTCAAGTATTCACCACGGCTGACTAAACAGTCCTTTTTTTGCCTTTGTACAGTAAAATAAAACAGTAAAAAAACAAACTGTTTTGTTTTTTGTTTTTGTTTTTTTTACATTTTGCTAGATAAATGAACAGATTGTATTGAATTTAAGTGAGATAGACCTGAGCAGCTGTCTCCCATGTTTCAAACCCTGTTTTGCTTGGAAACACAATGTTAAAATTCTTATCAAAATAAAGTCAACTCTATCTTCAGACAGAAGACGAGACTTGAGGTTAAAAAGTAAAAAAAAAAATCAGCTTTGATTTTACATTTCATTGTCTATAGTTGCCTTAGTTATCTGCAGGAACTTGTAATGTAACCTTGAAATGACCCAACTTTAGCATGTGCACCTGTTCCGTCATCAGAGGGAGGCAAATATATATATATATATATGTATATATATATATATATATATATATATATATAGATATATATATATATATATATCTATATATATATATATATATATATATATATATGGAAACACTGCCTTTGCTGTGTAACCACGGCAACTCCTCCCTTAAACGGAAACATCACCAAAGAACCAGGAGGGGAGGAATGCGTCGTGTGCCGCTTACCTGCTTTTATGAAAAAATAAAATAAAGATATAGAAACCACGCAGTGCACGTGGTCAGCCCAGCCCATATTTTAGCCACATTATAACCCCCCCCATCCTCTCTCATCCTCGGTGGGAGGGATGCTGCTGCTCCTGCTGCTGTGAGGGGGAGAGGCTGAGCGCATTTGGAAGAGCACCCTCACCTCCTCTCTCGCTCCACAGCTCCTCCTCTGTCGTCAGTGAGCGGTCACATTTTTTTTTTTTTTTTTTTTTTTTTGACTCAATGAGAGCAGGAGGGCACGGGAGAGGGTTTCCTGATCTCAACGTGCGACCGTGCCGCGCGGCTGTTTTCTCGCCTCTTGTCAAAGGTAAGGCATGACACCGTCTGCAGCCCGTCCACGCGTCCGCGCGCCTCCTCCAGGAGGAAAATGTAATGCGGCGCTCGGAGGGATGATGCTCGGCTCTGTATTTGTGCGATGATACAGCTGAAAGGGCGAATGCATGATTGAAGGGCAGACAGGGTTATGGGAATTAAAAAAAAAAGAGTTGTCAGAGGAACTGGCGTCTCAGACGAGCCGATGGTTTTTAAAGGCAGTGCCAAGTCAGACAGGACACAACGCCTGTTTCTTTTAAAATCCGTTTTTACCTGAGCAGCAGCAGCAGCGTCATGCCGCCGAGCGTTTTTCAGTCACTGCACCTAAGTGATGCTCTTAAACCGCCGGCCGTCATGTTCCACGGTGTTTTTGCAGGTAAAAGCAGCCCAGCTCGCGATCTGCTCGTTTGTTTCTGGCACCAAGTTGACGCGGAGTTGTTGCCTGGTCGGTTAAATCAGTCAGAATCATCCAAGTGCGTGACAAGTTTTTTTTTTTTTGGCTGACTTGTGGTTTGAGCTGGTTAACTTCTGAATGTGGATTGCTGATCATGTCGATTTAGACCCACAAGGCAGGAGCTGAGGGCTGTCAGGCCACAAAATGACCACAGAGACCCATTAGAATAGAATAATCAGTATCTTTTTTCCATCACTTGCCCCTTTCATGACTAGTCTTAGTACTGTTTAGTGTAACAAACTAAGGAGGCGACTTACTACTGTGCATTAGTTAAGGATTTAAGGTACAATAATTTGTATGTATTTATTAATTTTTTTTGTCTTTGCACAATTTTCTTTCTTTCTTTTTTTTTGTTTTGGTTGAGCGGATGGAGTGGTGCAAGGCTGAATCTTCCATGGCAACACTGATTTAGCAGTTGTTTATATAAAGGTCAAACTAATTGTATAGCTCCCAGTCTCTTTTACTCCCTAACCAAACCAATCTGCAATAAACCCTGTTTACAAAATATGCAAATCACCTTTCCAGCTTTTCAGTTTGACTTAATTTACTTCCTGATGCAGTGTTAATTTTTTTTTCTTCTCTCTTAACTTTGTCAACGTTGTCCAGCAGAGGCTAATATGAAGACATCATTTGGCAAACCAGACCCCGGAAAGCACCTGAAGTCTTCTCAACTCATTTGAAACCGAGGATTGCGCCATGCACCATCGCCTCCGATAAAACCCGCTCCCCCACTCTCCTCTCTTTTCCCGACTACCCGCTGAGAGTGAGGACATCAAGAGCTGCGCAGACATGGATTCAGATCGACCCTGCATGGACTCCCCAGAGCAAAGACCCGTACCGGGTCCCGCCTGCAAGCCGCTGGGCCGGCGGTGTCTGCGGAAAAAACTGAGGCCCGTGCGAGTCTTGGGGTTTGTCTTCAGCCTGGTGGCCTTAAGTGCCGTGTCTCTCAGTGCCTTCACCTGGAGCTCAGGGGTTCTCAGCGAGCCGGCGCTCCACCAGGACAGCGGCCTCCAGTCGCCCCCTCACAGGACCCTGCTTTTCACCCAAAACCAGAGGGACCCAAACGTGTCAGCGGACATGCCCATAGCCATGAAATCCACAGCGGACGGCAATAAGAGCCAGGGAGATTACCCACCAGATATTTTCAGCCGCCAGGAGAGGCGCCAAGGAGCAGTGGTCCTCCACATGTTTGGCATGATCTACATGTTCATCGCTTTAGCCATTGTGTGTGATGAATTCTTTGTCCCGGCTCTGACGGTGATCACAGAGAAGCTGAGCATCTCAGACGACGTGGCGGGCGCCACCTTCATGGCGGCGGGCGGCTCGGCCCCAGAGCTCTTCACCTCCATCATCGGCGTCTTCATCTCCCACAGCAACGTGGGCATCGGGACCATCGTGGGCTCGGCCGTCTTCAACATCCTCTTCGTCATCGGAATGTGCGCCATCTTCTCCAAGGAGATCCTCAACCTGACGTGGTGGCCGCTTTTCCGCGACGTGTCCTTTTACATCCTGGATCTCATCATGCTCATCATCTTCTTCCTGGATAACTTCATCTCCATGTGGGAAAGTATCACGCTTGCTGTCTGCCTACGCCGCCTATGTGATCTTTATGAAGTTCAACGGCAAAGTTGAGGGCTTCGTCAAAGATTGCATGCACAAGAACCAAGTGGTGGAAGTGGAGGTGCAGCCCAAGGTGAGTTGAACATCTAGTTTTATGTTAAAAGCTATCATAGGTGAACAGTGATTAGCGTTTTGGGTTCTGCGACGTCTCTTGTGGTATTACAGTGATCCCTTGCTGCGGTTTTAGTGCTTCGCGGATTTCTTCAGAAATATATGATATAATTAACAGAAAATGTTTTTAAATCGCGGAAACATCACAGGATGTTGTGCGCGTTCTCTCACAGTGAAGAAATGCTGTGAGCCAGCCTGGCCCCTTTAAGAAGGTGGCCTTATAGGTAATGATGTGGCCTTATGGGTAATGTAGTGTGTGTATCATGGGACGGCAGAAGAAAACGGGGTTAGATGAAAAGTGGAGTGAACATCAACAGCAGCCCAGCGTGTATAGATTTACATTCTCTGTTAACCGACAGGAGCCGAACAATACAACCTGTGTGATGTTACAAGTTCCTGCAGTGCCAGAATAAAGTGTCTGTTCCATGCAGAGAAAACCGGACTTTTTCTTTTGTTGTTGTTAGCGTGTTAGCCGCTAATTACGAGCCATAAATAGCACAATACCAGCGGTTTCTTTACTACGGTTAAGAGACCAGAGGCTGAAGGTAACAAAAAGACTCACAGTTGAGCCTTTGTCTTGTTTCGCTACTTTTTTGGGGTTTTTAAAACATATTTTAAACACATTATTGAGGCTCAGTTGGCGGATTTTGATTGTCGCGGGGGTGCGCCAGTCCCCATTAACCGCAAAAAATAAGGGATCACTGTACGCGCATTCATTCCATTTAAACGTTTCATGCAACCAGTTTGTTTTTATAACGAAGTCAAGAGGTATTTCCAGTTGGAGCATAAACTACACCAGTTTCACAGTGGAGACATGCTATTTTAATTTTTTTTTTGGGCTCCCATCAAGCTAATAACTATTTACAAATAAAGCCAGCGTCAATCAGATCTCCTGAACTCTTGCATCATTCAGTATGTAACGTCAGCTGCCAAACACACGCCACCCTGGCTTGCATCTCGCACCCTCATTACCTTCAAAATAACAGAAACTCAGTGGGCGTTCAAGTATGGCGCGCCGTCAACGGCTAAACTGACCATTTTACATTGATATGATTCACTCTACGCTGCTGCGCGGAGCTGGCATACAGTATTCCACTGTGGGATTAATAAAACACAGTCAAATGTGTAATTCTGGGTTAAGCTCTGCAAATTGTGTCCCAGTCTGACAAACAAATCCCTCGGAAAATCTCAGGGGCTATTTTTCCTTTATTTTTTTTTTTCTTTCTTCCTCCCTGTTCAAGATTTTCAACATAAAGACTTTGTCACCACATTTAAGAGACATCCCCAGATTCCTCCCATACTTTTTACCGTGTTTGCTAAGTGGACGTTCTTCACGTTCGGGCCAATCAGTGCGATTCTTCACCCCTCGCTCACGAGCGTTAGGAGAAAATCCCCCGTGGGCGGAATCGTCAGGGTTGCTTCACCTGACACGGACCCAACTCAATGACACTTGAGGGCAAAAGACACTGCAGTGCAATTTGATACCAGCGTGGAGATTATCCGGACGGATTTAGTTTTCTTTGTGACATGAGATGGAAATGAAATTTTTTAGAAAGTTGTATTTTAAAGCTGTCATTAAATCTGGATTTATTTGAAGTACATAAAGGATATTTAAACAGCAGGTTATACAATGTTTGGAAAACCTCTCAAACCAATAGCGCCGTATGCTCTGCTGGCTGTAGGCCAAATGCCTCCTGATTTGAAGCACCGGCATCACCCTTTATGGTATTTATTGCCATATTATTGCAGGTGCATGGCTCGATTCCTAAGGAGGACTCGGGTGACCTTCAGATACGAAGGATTCTGGGTATTTCGGCCAAGAGGAGGGTGCACGTGTGCCTGCTTCTGCTGGAAAAACAATTTTCAGATAGCGAGAGGGCTGCGGATGCAAGACAGATTAGTCGATTAACCCCCCTCTATTACAGCTCATCTTCTCGTTGCTTACAGCAGATTCAGCTTCCCTTCTCTGTTGCTTTGTGGAGAACAAAAGCCCCGCTAAACCTCTGAGCATCCCCTACTTGTAAAACGTAATGTGCTGGAATGAAAACATCATCGTCTATGATATTGTTTCTGATGTTTAGTTCTGGCCATGAGCCTTTTATTTCTGGGTTTTCTCCTGCTTTTCACTCTCTTGGACACCTGAAAGATGTTATTCCTAAGTGCCTCTTATATTTTGTCTAGTGCAGTGATTCCCAAAGTGTGGGCCGCGGCCCCCTGGTGGGCCGCCGCGGTACTGCAGGTGGGCCGTGAGAGGTCATTAAAATTAAACAAATATGTTTTAAATCCTCGATCTTTTTAAAATATGTTTTTAATTACTGTAATATATTAACGACATGATTTAAATACATTAAGAAGTAACAAAACAAACCAGTTAAGTGTTATACTACCGTCATCTTAACTTAATATGACAAGTGTCACCTTATTTGTTGACCCTTTACATTAATGTCAGAACATAGCTTCTAGTCCTGAATGTTGATCACAGTTGTGATTAAAAGGTTTTCGGTGGGCCGCGGAGATTTTTCACATTTCAAACTGGGCCTTGGTGTTCTGAAGTTTGGGAATGGCTGCTCTAGTGTATTCTAGTCTTTTGTTTAAGCCGTTTGTATCACTGATTCTCTGTCATTCTGCATCAATCTGCTGAGGTGTAAGGTGTGACCCCTTTGTATAGAAAGGATATTGAAATGTACTTAATTCCAGTCAGAGCCAAGTCTTGTTATTTAAGTTTATTCTCAGTCTTACTCAGATGTTTTAGCATAAATAAAATAACATAAATGAATCTGAGATAAGTAATATTTCACTCCATATAGGCTGTTAACTAACCTCTTTTATTTAGTAGCCTGGGTCTCCAGGGTTAATAGACGACAGAGAAACAAATATTCTTAGAAGGTAATAATCTAAACACCCGCTTTATTCAGGCTTTGACATTTTGGGGACGAATATTTAAAGACACAAGCGTTATTTTCAGAATCAACTGCTAATACCAGCGCGTGCACACTCCTGTGTGTGTGTGTGTGTCAGTTTGTGGTGTCGCAAGGACAAAGATGACTGAGATCACTCATAAAAATGTCAGACACATTTTTTTTTTTTTTTTTTTGCACCTCCCTTGTTTTTTTATTCCAACAACATTTACAGCAGAATTTTGAACTGAGAGCAAGCTTTACTGCACGGTCATCACTTCACTGCCCTGAATGTGTCCAGAAGTGTCGTCAGTCTGCACATTTGAGCTCAGATATGACGTCGTGCGTTGGGAGGACGGCAGGCCGTCGTTTGACACTGGGGCCCTTGATTTCCCGAGATCTTTACAGTATTACAGCAGGGTGTCCCAGTATCATCCTGACGCTCAGCACTGAGCAGCAGGAGGAAAAGGCTGTTGCGTCTGGAGCTTGCTTGACAAGTTTTTTTTTTTTAATGTGTTGCCAAAAACATTGGATTCTGAGGATGGAAAAAAAAATAAAAAATAAAAAAATGGATGGCAGTCTGACGTGTCAGTTTTGTTCTGCTGCCTTTAATCTCATTACATAACCGCTTGTGCTGCTTTATCTTTTTTTAGCATGTGGTTTTGTAGTTTCTAATGTGTAACTTGTTTTCTTTGCTCCTTTTAACACAGAAATAGATCGCTTCGCCTCTCTTATTTTTGAGAAAATGACGTCCCAGCTTCCGGGCAGAAAGTTCAATTATTGAGAGCAGGGCTTGCTTTTCGATCACTGGACACATCAGAGGTGTCATGATTTCTTTCTTTTTTTTTTTTTTTCTTAATCTTCTCTTTTTCTAACCTAAGGGCTGATGTGTAACGTTATCAATAAAACACTAACAGAGCTGTCAGATCTGGGCTCCCTGCAGCAGCTGCTGGATCTATTCAGGATGTTGTTTTCATCAGCAGCCTCATCAAAAGTGTCCCATTTTAGTCGGCACCGCTGCGCGCTCTGTAACATCACGCACTCTAAAATAAAAAAAAAGATAGCTGTGACATTTGTTTTTAGTCATCACATTGTTTTGGGGACTGACAGCATATGGATTATTTCACGATCTCTCCATTAGGCTAATCGTGCACTTGCTTTAGTGCAGTCTATAGCAAGCAGTCGATGGCTGAATCAACTGGAGGTGGAAAATGAAGTCTGCTTGCTCTACTAGAAAAAAAAAGCACGCCGAGTGGAATGAAGTGTAAGGCTTTCTGGTGAATACGAAGGGATGTTAAAAACAAATCTGATTTTATTAGACTTCATGTCACTCATTTATTTTGTCGTTTTTCATCTTATTTCCTCTCTGCTGGCATGTGCCTCTTCAGCAGGTTAACTATGTTTCAGCGTGTCTGACATTAATGGCGAGGAGAATGAATTAAGACTTTAAAATGTCATGTAGGAGAAATAGATTATTTACATTTAGGGACTGGAAAAAAAAATCTGCTGCAAATCTAAGAATACTGATAAAAGAGGGTTTATCTGTTTTGACAGCTTATTGCAACCTTTAAATTAGGGATGCATGATAACTGTTTTTAAAACCGATAACCGATAACTTTCAGCTCCTAAAGGCCGATACTGATAACTGATCATTACATCAATAATATGAACAAAATCAAAAATAGTTTTGAGTCTTTAAATGAAGAGATATGAAGATAGCTTTTATAAAGCTATCAAACAAACCTATTTGATATCTCACATCAACTTAAATAAGGTGCATTTCTTACTGATATAAAAAAAAATAAAGGCTCCTCGAACTAATGGAAATACATGCATCAAACTTACAAACTGAATAAGATTTACATTTAAAGGATTTTGGCTTGTGGTTCTATTTAAATTAATACCTTTAATTAAAGTAAATGAGGTTCAGTAGTTTTTTTTTTTTTATCTCATGGAAGCTTTCGATGAGAGAGATGATGGAGAGCAGAGGGGAGGGGAGACTTCCTGGGTTGCTCACGTTAGCGTTAGCTCACATTAGCACGATTTCAGAACTTTTAAAAGCGATGGTTATGTTTCAGGTGGCTGATCAGGTTTGACGTATCAAAGCTTGAGCTTCTCTCCTCATGGAATTCGCTTTGAGCATTCGTCACAAATAATCAGCCAACTTCTTCTGAAATTTTAACGAAGTTCCACACAATCGCAGCCATGTTTTCTTGTGATCAGCACGCTGTGCTGCATGCTGCATTAAAGGTGTAACGTAAATGCCCCCGTTCCCTCGTTTGCTAGTCGTTCTTTCAGCCTTTTCTATTTTTTTCGTTTTTTATGTGTAACATGCGGTAAAATTCTGCGATTATCAATTCAAGTTAGCAGCTAGCAAAATTATGACCGAGTTAACAAGTTGTTTTCTGGCATAAGGGGATATTCTTGATTTTTCTCAGTTTTTTCTCTGAGAACGAATTTAGAATTCGTTCTCAGAGGGAGCGAGGCACTGCCGTGTTGACAAAAATATATGTTATCGGGGCTATTCGTCATGATATCGGACTTATTGCAACGACATCATAATTTCCTGTTATCAGCCCGATATTTATCGTGCACTTCTACTTTAAATCCATCATCAAGTCATTTTTCTTACTGAAACAATGATGTTATGTTGAATTCGAGTGGTCCCATTAAGTCTCTTTATAATCATGTTCCAGTGTTGTTTGTTTCTTTGACAAAAGCAGATGTTTGGGTGAAAGCCTTTGCTTAGTCATTCTGGTTTGATCGATACCCGATGCCTCTGATTACCAGATGAGTTCTTAACTGGTTCTTAATCCCACTGGCACGCCATTTGGCCTGCAGGATTGGTTGCCGCCTCTGCCGTCCTAACCAGCCTGTAGACTGCCTGTTCTTGTTCCTGCTAAAAGTCAGAACACGCCTTTGTAGAGCAAAACAACAAAAAAAAAACCACAACTTTCCTCTTTATCGTGAATCAGATTAGAAGAGGACAGTAAAGACAAGTTTAGATGAATCATCTTTCCCAGGTACTGATTTTATGACCCCCTCAGAAGACAAGACTTCACAAGTCTTTCAGCACTATTCCCAATGATGGCTTTAGTGTCACACATCTTCACTGGGTCGGTCGCAGATATCCGTAGCGCAAATATGGCACAAAAGCCTGCTTTCTTAATTGTCGCACGTTCTGTCAGAGTTGAACTCTCTAATCTGATTGTCAGTGATCTAATATGACAGAATGAATTTATTCCCGAGGGCGAAGGTTAGATTTGAGATTACTCAGTCACTCGTTATGTACGGCGCAAAGGAGGTCGCCTGGTGCATGATGCTGTTTGAATGCTTGTCACACCCACACATTCAATAAGTCCTTAATGTAGAGACTCTAGAGACGGCTCGAGGTCAAAAAAGAAATGAAAGCTCCTTCTGCAGCCCCGTAAGGTTGGATGATCTCGGTGGTGCAAGATGGATGACTGCTTTTCTATGCTTAAGCAATTTTTAAATATGTGTGTGTGTGTGTGTTCCTTTTGCTCTCTGTGAGCAAAAACCAGCCCCCCTAAGTCCATCTGTGACACCTCTTCTTTCAGCAGGCCATTGTGGTAGATTTTATCATGAGAAAATGTCTTTTGAAGAAGTCAGGCCTTGAATGAAGTCTGTTAGCAGCAGCAGAGCCGGGTTGCTCTTCCTGTTCATGACATCAGAAAGGCCTTTCATCCCCTGGATACTGCAGGTCCCCACCCACGTTCCTCAGCACCACCTCGCCAAGGGCGAGTCCAGACCTATCTTGTCATCTTGTGTGGCTGATGTCCTACTTGGCTGCTTTCTAAAAATACTGATTCATAGTCAGAAAACTCAGGTGCAAAGCAATAGAGGCAGCCCGAGTACCGGGGAACGTGACGTGGAAGGGGGCAGAGCTCACACTCATCCAGGACTTCGCTGCTCTTCGCTATGGCTTCCTCCAGTTACTCCAGCAGAAGCAGACAGGATTCACCACTAGTCTCGCAGTCAGCGTTGTTCTGTTCCTTGCTGAACTGACAGGAACATACTGTAGCCTTGAACATTTTCTGAGGTTCGGTAAGTCAGCGCCTTCTGAATCACTGGAAGGTCACGCAGTGGCTTCAAAACCGGAGGCTTGTCGGGTCACGCAATAGCCTCACATGCATATGCATGCTAGAAGTCAGTTCTTGTCATGCTTTTCTGTCATCATAGGTGTGATAACCGTTATGAAAAGTAAAAAAAAAAAAAAAAAAAAGAAATTCTCCGTCATTAAATGGAAAAATGAACAGCATCCACAGATTGAAGATTCTGCACCCGGCTTTACGATTAGAGGCATGTTATCGTCAGTGCTGGATAAGCCAGTGTGTACGGAGACAGATGTTGGTCCTGCCGAGATGGAAGGTGTGACCTCTGATGCATTACCAAGCTATAAATAGCGTCACGGAGGCGAGATCTTCCATCAGGATGCGCTTCAAAGATCGGTTACAAAGCAGGTTCTGTGCAGGGAGAAGGCTGTTTGTGCAAACACCCCCCACTCCCCCAGTTGATTTGGTCATTCAGACACCGGTGCTGTACATATTGATGATGCATGACACCAGCTGTCTGTTTACTCAGAAAACCCAGCTATTGCATGCTTGTCATTGCACTATATATATATATATATATGTATGTATTTCTGTCCAGTCCAAATAAATAAATAAATGAATATCCACCCCCATGCACCAATACAACACAGTACTGCGTAAGCTCTGTCTTTAGCTTTTTATCTTGGTCGTGTGTGACGTGCTTAGGGGATTATCTTCCATTATGATGAATGAAAGGCTAATTTTCAGCTCGGTCCAGATGGGCTCCATCAACGTTATATCAAAATATAAACTACATCTGTTTCATATTGCCTTTTGGGGCTTGAATGGATAATTGAATGTCAGAGTAATGTCTTGTAAATCCTGCTTTAAAAAAATTTTTTTTTTAATTATGGTAAGAATATTTATTTCTGTTAAATCCAGAAATATTAATACCACCTTTCATTGTAAGATTATACAGGTTTGGACGTTTGACCTTTACTAGTGGAATTTCTTCTTTTGCATCCTCTTTATGTGGCACATGCTGCTCTCCTTGAGCTGCGAAGCCAATTTCCATGAAAGCAGTGAGAGTATCGTGTAAAAAGAAAGTTGTGGAAGTGACCTTGGTCAAATTGAATACAAAAAAATAATAACAAAAAAAAAAAGAAAAAATACGTGTACTTTAGAGGTCAGTGTTTGTTTTGTAGGAGGCTCAAGGTAGAAGGAAAATAAAAGCACTCTGCAGTGAGTAGAGCTGTAGAGACGGCAAAGAAAAGCTGTTTTAATAATAATTTAATGGTTTCATTTTTAAATGTTCCATCCAAAGACGACGTGTCAGTTAATGGTGCACACACCTTTGTTAGCAAATACAGTGGTACCTCTACTTATGAAATTAATTGGTTCTGGAAGTAGTTTCGTAACCCGAAAATTTTGTAAGTAGAGACGTGTTTTCCATGTAAATGTCCTAATCCGTCCCAAGCCCCCCAAAATTTGAACATGCATTTTTTATAAATTATAAATAATACATGAAATGACATAAAAACCTGTAAGAAATACATGTTAAAACTAGAAAAGCACTCGGAGAGCGCAGACCTCCACCAAGCGCAACAATTATCGAAAATTTGAAAGTGATCCAGAATCCAGGATTTCTTCCGGATCACACCCAAAATGAAATCAGTTCTTCCTTTTCACATTTCTGACAACTCCTGAAAATGTCATCAAAATCCATCCATAACTTTTTGAGTTATCTTGAAAAACAGACAGACAGACAGATAAACGCCGGCAAAAACATGACCTCCTTGGCGGAGGTAAAAATAGTTCATTTACCTGGGTTGCTGGGTTACGCTCATACAGACAAGGGGCCCTCCTAGCCAATGGGATGCCAGGATGATGCTAAGCGATAGCCAATGGCAGAGACGCACCACTTTCAAACCGAGATACAAAGCCGACAAGTATGTTTATGTTCGGTAAATTCTGGGAGCTGCGAGTAGCAGCCCGTACTGTATTTTTGCCTTTCATATCCTGAAATTTCTTTCGTAACAAGAGGCAATATTTTGCCGTTGAGGCATTTCGTAACCTGAAAATTTTGTATGTAGAGACGTTCGTAAGAAGAGGTACCACTGTACACTGAATGTTTTAAGGCCATTTCCTAATTTTTCACACTTTTACGACTCAGCTTCATTCTCAAAATACATTCAGTTTTGTTTAGTTTTTTTTCTCACTAATGTATATGCAATTCTCCTCAGTAACAAATATGCTTTTTGCTGTGTTTTGTTAACCAGTTAGAACTATAACGTCAGAGTCCTTTCATTATGCAGTCACCAGGGGAAAGGTACAATTACAAACAATGCCTGTGCACTTCATGTCCCTATTTTAATTTTTGCTTTTTCATATATACAGTCATGGAAAAAATTATTAGACCACCATTTTTTCTTCACTTTCTTGTTCATTTTAATACCTGGTACCACTAAACGTCATCATGTGACTAAAACAGACAGAAAAGAAAACACTGAATGCATAAAAGCAGTGTTTTTGGCAGTACAACGCCATAGCTATTGATGTAAAAACTTAAGTAATTTAGGTTACAATCAAGAAAACCATGGAAAATGGTAAGATATCAGCTCTTAAATAAAACTCTTATGAGCAATCTTTGTGATTATCATTATGTTTGTCCAAACAAATGTACCTTTAGTTGTACCAGGCATTAAAATGAACAAGAAACTGAAGAAAACAAGGGTGGTCTAATAATTTTTTCCATGACTGTACATTCCTCAGCCAAAGCCTCAGTGTGACATGGTGACAATTTGCAGCAAAACTATTTTAGTTTTTCTCACCTTAAATGGGTATTTCATTTCCTAGATTCAGCCAGGTAGCTGTGGTGCGTGTATGCGGCAGGACTGGGCGCAGAGTGAAGCGCTTACATCCAAGGTTAAACAGGAGGAGCAGAACAGTTTCTTGCAGGGCTCAAACTCCCGGCTGACAGCCGATGGTGTCAGAGCAATCCATCAGGATAGAGGAAAAGATGGATGCTGAAAAATACAAAACAATCCTGACCGGAAAAAAAAAAAACCTTTTTGGAGCGTTTGGAACCTCAGGCCGGGATGAAGATTCACTTTTTAACACGTAGAGCGTCTGAGGGATGGTGCCAAGACAGTGATTGCAATTATTACATAACTGCCTGGGATGCTATTATCTGAGCTGAATGTAATTATCTTGCGTAACTATAAGAATCCATTTAATTGACCAGGAGTTCAGAGAATGGACCCTCCACCCAACCTCCCCTCCCCCACCAACAGACAGTAGCACATGTGGATTTGTTTACCAGATGAAGCCCAGTATAACCAGCAAAGAAAGTGAAGCATAACCGAACCAACAGAGACGACAACATTACAACAGCTAGGGGTTGTGAACACAGCAACGTACTTAGCTGTGATGTAGCCTGCTGGTCATTACTGTACGAACAAACTGTAAGGGCACTGCACACAACTCATGACACGGCCCTGAAACAATGACGTACACCGGCCCTTTTACGGCCACGATGCTAATAAACAGAGGATAGCTACTCAAGGAAATTTACTTTCCAAATTTTAGAATCGCCCGACACAACGTGAATCTTGCTCGGCACGTTTTACAACCCACACAGCTCGACAGGAACCGACACAGAAAACAGTTGTTTCAGTGGAACACCTTGCACTTAGACCAGAAATTACTGCAAGTGTGATGTTTGCAAGATGTCTAGCAATTGACAAAGCATGCAAAGACAAAAATGATAGCGTTGCCAACAGTCAAACAAGAAACCACAGGGACAGCATGCAGCTAGCCAGCCACCTACAATAAGAGGTTAGCATCCGTCTCGCATCCCGTTTGGTCTTGTAGCTGATAGCCAGTTTAACATTTACCCTTGATTTACCCTTGCATCCTGCATCTTCTAGTACTTTGGCCAGAGAGTAAGAACCAGTCCAAGGTCAACCTTCCCTTTGTCTTTGTCTTCGCCCTTAGCGAGATTCATATGTGGACTTGACCTGCTGGGTTACACAGAGCGATTCCAGGTCAGCCGGGGATGTTGTGACAGTGAGGGAAGCCTTATTTACTGCACTACAAGTCAACAAAACATCAGAAGGATTTAGAATTTATCATTTTAAGGCAATAAAATTAGGCAATGTTGCTTCAACATAAGTGATAGCTGTCTACACCAAAATGTTACCGATTCTTTTCACTTACTCTTGCTCCAAAACTCAGCCAAGTTCCATGGAATTTGGCTCAGTAGTACCTGTGTAGCGAAAAACAGCTGCATCAAACTGACAGAAATGTCCTATTTCCCCTCACAACATCCACGTGGGTCACCACTCTTTTGTGTTCCTTTCATCTGTTATGGATTAGTGTCAGAAACTGTTTATCTTGAAGCGATTTTCCTCGGATATTTGACTGATTGCATTTTTATGAGCATCCACTGACATCAGCGCCACGGATTTAGTTGCAAAGCCAAATGTCAAGGTTTAACTTTGGGAACATTTTACTTTTAAGCCAAATGGGGGGGGGAATAAAGGAGGGCTGGAGGATGGGACGTTTTGTCAGATTTTCAGTTCTAACAGGTGCTAATCTCAAGCTATTGATGGTGTATAGAGTAAAAGACACATGGCTTCAGGAAAACGGTGTGAAAGTCCTGCAGTGACTCAAGGAGATCAGGACCTGAACCAGGTAGAACATCTCTGAAGGGACAAGAAAATGACTGTGACTCACATCCAGCCAAACGTGTGCCTACTTGAACAAACCTTTTAGACTCTGACTCCAGTCAAAGGTGCTTGAGCTAAGTTTGGCAGCTGGATGTAAATCCCAGATTCCAGCTGTTTATGTGCTTACTGTTGCCTTATCATTATATGGTTTATAGAATATACACTGATATGAATCTGAAATGCACAGCGATGTGGAAAACATGAAAGGCTCTGAAAACGTCCCGTTACAGAGGAACAGAATTGTTTTAGCACGCGTGCTCTCCTCGTGACAACACAGCATGGCCAGTAATTTAAAAATAGAAAGCCTGCGACTTTGATCCCACCATGACAATGAGGAATCCAAGTTTTATCATCCGTTCCAGCTGCGGCACCTTGTCTAAGGACTGGGAGAGGAGCGGGCGCCGCTGCCGGGCCAGTAATTAGTTTTTTTTTCCTGTTTTTTGAGCTCTTGCCTTGTTGTCGGACTGGACAAGTCAATGGAAGAATAGAGATGATCAAAACATGGTGTGGAGTTGTAGGAAAATAAAGCAGATGGGTATTCAGAGTCTCTTCTTTCACGATTTTGCTTCCATTGTCTGTAATTATTCCGTAAGCTCTCTGGACAGTGTCGTTCTTCCTCGCAGACGCCTTGCTTTTGTCAAAATTCAATTTAATTGTCATTCAGTGACAGTAATTGTTCAAGTACCGATTAACCAAGCAGGTGCTGATGACCGCTTTTTAACTCGTCCCGAACCGTAATTGTGAATGGTGGTCCGAGGGTCGGCCTGTCACTTATTACTGTCTGCGCAACCAGTAACGGCTTCATTTAGCATGCTCAAAAAGATTTTTAAATATCGGAGTCTGTTATTTTTGGCTCGTGACATAAATGTATAATATGCAGAATGGGGCCAACACGAGTCTCCTTCAAAGACGTTAACACAACAAAAAGAAACGTTTGCAGTGCCTGCTGATCAGTGAACATATCAACCAACCAACCAACCCAAACCCTAATCAAATATTCCTCTGATGTTTATCACTAATATTGTAATGAAGGGGAAATCATTTTATAACATTGTATAACTTATCAACGGCATGTTGTTGACCAAAACAAAAAGAAATGAAATGAAAAATTTGAATCGGAATGACGTCCTTATACCGGTCCGCTATCAGCTGTGCCCTGTTATGCTAGTCTAACCCTAACCTCTGGAGTCTTATCGCCTAACCCTGATTCCAGCTCATCAATAATCACTGGTCTCTGCTCGTTTCCGGTGTTCGGCAGAGGTCACGTCTTTCCGTTGTAGGGCGGAACTGACTGTCTACTTACTCCCCGTTGTGGCGAACTGCCCTGCTATTCAGTGCTGCATGGCAACACGGACGCTCTTCAGTCGGGAAAATAATGTCGAGTGACAAGTAAATCACTGACTGGTGCAAAAGTGACAAGATTTTAAATATATCCGGTGCAGCATTTGCTTGAACCGCTATGAAATTTATGAGATTAGAGTTGTTTTGGATGGTTGAAATCGCTCCTCTGTAGCCCTCATTCTCAGTCGCTGTCAGCTTAGCTTCCCATCAGAATTTCTCTGTTTTTCCAAAGCGAGAGGGCTGTAACTCCTGTCTACTGCAGGTAAAACACTGTCTACTCACAAGTGCTTCACACAGGCCCACTTCATAGCCATAAAATCCCTTTGAGCGTTCTTAAAAACTACAAGCTACTCCGTCCCTCCTTGTAAACATCCAGGCATCTGCAGTCTTCCACCACCTCCACCTTCTCTTTTTTGTGGTTTTGTTGCAGAGAGCACTGCTGACATTGTTGAGTGCACTGTAGAAACCAGGGAACGTGATCTTCACATGATCATGTCTGCCTTGTTCCAATGAGAGTGGGTTCTTTGAAGCAGGTGCGTTGTATATGATGGCGTCTTCAACTCCGTCCCCACGATGACAAACTGATAAGCAAAGGGTCCTGAGAGGTGCGTACGTCTTTACTGAGGTGGGCCAATAACAGTCGCTACACGAATTTCACAATGTGTGATATCAGGGTCCAAAGCTGATGAGGGCACATAGGGCAGATATTTTAGGTACTGGAAAAAGGTAGGATGTCTTCTTCAGCACGGAAACCTCCTCCAGGGTCGGACTGAGGTCGAGGTCAGCTTCATCTCCCAACTGTTGGAGACAGATTACTGCTTTCAAAAATGGGGGAAAAAAACAAAGAGAATGCTAACAAGAAGTTGGACTTCCTTGTTGTAGCATGGTTTATCAGTCCCCAGCAGTGCATTTTTTTTTTTTTTTTTTTACAGGCGCAGAGGAACGTTTAGCAGTTTTTAGCTCAGAGGACTCCCCTGTCAGTGTTGAGGTCAGGTTGCTTTTACAACAGTCTCTAAGATTTGCTCGGTCTCTTGCTCACCTTCTCGTTTTCTCTTCCATTATTACTGCCTTGAGTGTCAGTGGCCTCGACCATGACGGCTACTGCAGCTCCGTGAGCTACTTTCATTGTTGCTGATGTGTTAGTGCTGTAATGCACAGTTAACACGGGAGAGAGGCAGGACGGGTTGTCTTTGGTTACTTTGTGGGCTTTACCGATAGAAGGGACAGAAGACCGCAAGAACCATACGACACTTCCTGATCAAATATTCTTAAAAACTCCTAACGTACCAAATAAGAATAATATCTTTAAGTTGTTATTCTTGTTTAAATAAACCATTACAACAAGTCCTGGCTGAGAATTTCTAATTCACTTCTTTCTTAGGGGGCAGATGTAATGAGAAAAAAAATCAGTTTTGTGTTTGACAGCATTTATTTGTTCAGTTTTCTGAAATGAATCCAAATTCATCTTTGTTTTTATTTTTAGTGTTTTGACCAAAGACTGTCACAGTCATCCTACATTTCATTTACATGAACTTTATATCTACAGATGAAAAATGCCCAATGCAAAAAAAGCAATAAGCAATAGGCGTTTCAGCTTCCCATTTCTGAGACGACGTGAATGATTTGAAGCTGATGTTGGTTGATAAAAAAATCGGTGGGGATAAATATGGGGAGGCTCGATACTTCTATCTTGACCTGGGACCATGATATGATGTAAAAATGTCAAGCGCTCACTGACTTACATGTTTTCCAACCTCGGCTGCCCCAAGCAAAGCAAAAGGGGTAGAGTTTTTGAGTTGGTAGCGACACCCCAATAACCAAATGACCAGTCAAAGTGATCATTTTCATAATTTGCCTCCTTTAACTCCCATTCTGGCTTTCTTTCATTCTGGATATATTGCTGTATTTGCGTTCACCACCACCAGGGCTGCTTTAGATGATACTGCATCTCCATTCAGTCAGCCTCATTTTATCTTTTCATCTCTCATTGGCAGTGTGGTACTGCACCAGTCTGCAAGTCCTTGGTTCCCAGTTTTTGAGATTCAGTGTATAAATCTAACCAGCAGCAACTCATAGCAAGTAGGCTGATGTGTGTTTTCTCCTCAGTTAACTAGAAAGAAGCGATTATTTTCCTGCACAAGCGTGTTTAAGTCAGTGCTTTGAAGCTGCGAAGGTAAATGCAAATACGTCTCCAGATTCAGTAATGCAGACATCCAACAGTTTTTTTTGGACACGTGAAACTAGTGGTTTCATATGTCCGAGTTTTTTTTTTTTTTTTTTTTTTTTTTTAGGTCGAGCCACAAGGTGAAGTGCAGAGGTTTGCGTGAAACTGAGTGCTTTATTGATCAAAGGCTATTTTTGAAAGTGGAGTCGAATTAGATAATGTAACTGCACTGTAAAAACATAATCTGAAGGGCACTGGGATCTCACGGAAAGGCATGCACGACCCAGGGAGATGGGATGATGCATATGCTGATGATCAGCTGCTGGACCTTATATGCTTAACTCCCTCCTAAAGGGGACCTTTGACCTGACGCTCGTCATCAGCCTCACCAGCCTGCAGCGGCTGAACATTGCAACATCTCTACAAGTTGCAGTAGAACCCATTACTTGTGAAAACCAGGACAGTGATGTCTGTGCCACGTCAAGCACTGGTGTAAAGCTCATCACCGATGCAGACAGACCTCATAACACACAGAAAAGCGCCAGGATTTCAGAACCGGCTCTAATAGTGAATCAGCCTCTAGTGAGGTAAGAAGATGCTCTCAGGCTCAGTGTGTCTGCTGAAAACCTCTCCATGGCTTTGTCTTTTAAGACGGTTCACACTTGTTATGTCGATTACTGACAGACAAGTGATGCACGAGGCTCCTGTCAACAAGCCCGTCCTCACTTCAGCCCCACAAGGTGACCTGAAAGGGCTGTGCTAAATATCCACGGGCGGAGTGGAGAGCCCGGCAGGAAGCTGCTCCTGCATAATTCCACTTCCTGGGAAAGACAAGGGCCTTCTGTGAGCGCGCCGGGCCTCGGATAGGGCTCGAAAGCCTGCTGACAGTACAACAAAGCGAGTCAACGGTCAGGATTATGTGGATTAAGTGCCAGGAAGCAACATATGGCTTTCCTTACATATGTTAACACAAGGTTTAAAAAAAAGGAAATAAGCTAAAGAAGAGTTCTGATGATATTATTATTTAGTCTTCCTTCGCACTGGCTAATTAACAGCATATTTTATTCTGCCGATGAAAGCGAAATGTCATCACAGCACCAAATATGTGGTAATCCGCAGCTAAAAATATCCCTCTGTCGATTCCTTCTTGAATAGCGTTTGCTGTTTACAAAGCTGAACTGAATTATAACTGTATTTGAGGTCATTTTTTAACACGTGCGCTGAATGGGCTGACTGTCACAGATGAGCTGGGGAAATCATAAAGACTGACACGCTGTTGGATTTAATCTTCTGAAATGGGTTTTTGGGGGGAAAAGAGTATTAGCAGAGTTCTTGGTTAAAATGGGACAAAGTTGGATCTGATGGCATAAAAGGATGGAGTTGATCGTCATTTGACTTCCATAAATTAACCGGGCAAGAACAATCTATTCCGCTGGAACATTTGTTTTCATTAACCATGCCCTTTCGCACATTTACTTCAATTTAAAATCTTTCTGCTGTCACATTGACAAAGACATTTGCTTTCTCCCCAGTTTTCCCAGGATGCATCGCAGAGGCTCGGGACTCAAATATGCTTCCTTAACCATTACATCATCTGCTTTTGTATTTTCCTTTCTTATTTAATATACTGATAAGATGACACCTCTAAGTATACTGATCCATGTTTTTTGAGATTGCACAAATGAGCTTCTTAAAATTATTCTCTATGTTTCTAAAACAAGCTGTTTAATCCAGTGAAGTGTGAAAATGAATTAAAATGAAGGCAGGATCATCATCAGATTATGTTATTGTTGGTTAAGAGAAAATAATAATCAGTTCTTGTAGCACAAGCGTTCAGATGTTTTAAGTTTGAATCTGCACATGTGATAATATAGATGCAATCAAATGCTAATTTGTAGTATGAACGTAAATGTGAACATTATCAGGTTAAAAAGTCTTCATGCATCTTTTCTGATTTATGAGTCTTGGCGTATCTCTTTCTGTCTATCACAAAATCAGACATTTCAGAATAAAGGGATAATATGTCTTCTTTAACTATTATCATAAAAGTTCCCCGACTGGTTATTTGGACTTTTTAAATATGCAAAATTGGTATTCATTAGCTGACCCTTTCAAGGATAGTTGTCATACAGTGGACAGCAGCTGTTTTCAAGTGTTTGATCATGATGCATTTGATCCATTTCAGTGGATATCAGGTCCATTTAATGCATTGCATTGAACAAAATTTCAAATTAAATTCTCTTTTTTTTTTTTCATTCCCTTCGGCTCTAAACATAGCTGTGCATGTCCTTAGAAATGAGTAATTGTATTTGTGCTGTATTTTGAAGAAGATATGAGACTGTTTTTGATGATTTATGCATGAGTGTTGAACATGAACTGCTTCCTGTTTACGAATGTCATCGACATTAAACTTAGAATCCAGATGACGTTCAAGCTGAAGTGTGAACGCTGTAAGATGACTCTAAACGCTGTTTTAGTCACTCTTTCTAGGTTCTCCCATTTGCATTTTTTAATTCTTTTGATGCAGAATTTTATTTAAAACGTGCTGAGTGATGGTAATGGGAAAAGTTATACTATTCATCGGCGTGCAGAATGAACAAATGAACACGGGGCAGAAAGATCAAAGCTGTTTCGGCCGTTCTCAGAAAGCTGGAAAATGTTGCGGCTGTTCAGATAGAGAGATATTTTTGATCGTGACCAGTAATGGACTGCCCTGCTGGCTGACAGTAACTGCATTCCAGACTGAGCTCAGTCTCACTGCCTCTGTTGTCAACAATCTCTTACATCAGGGACTGACAACAAGGAAAAATATCAAAAACTGCAGCACAAGACAAGAAAAAAACATTACCGAAAAACAAGCAAGCAGCCACAAAGATCTGCGGCAAAGAGTGCTGGCTCACGAGCGCAGCAGATATACTGAACAATCTACAGTAGAAACAGAAGGAAAAAGGCTTTTCCCTATTTCTTTTTCTTTTTCTTAAAAACAAAAAGCCTTTTTTAATTGCTGCGTCTGCAAAATAAAACCAGCTCAACATCAGCATCAGTCTTATAAGGAGGTCAACATTCCCCCCTTAAAGTTATTCAGCTGAAACATTACATTTTCTCCTCTGATCGTCGTTTAAGATGGAGATCAAATTACTATTAGAGAAGTAAGAAAATTGGTAAGCATTAGTAAGCAAAATTAATCAATCAATCAATCAATCAATCAATCAATCTTTATTTGTAGAGCGCTTTTCCTGCAAGGACATGCAACACAAAGTGCTTTACAGAATTAAATACAATTATCACAATAAAAAAAAAAAAAAAAGAAAACAGTTATGAAGAAAGACCCTCCCTCCCACCCTCCATACTAGACACACACACACACACACCACACACACACACACATACAGTACAATCACACAAAATAGGGAAAAATGAGTACTTGTTCCTGATCAAAAAGAATAGTATACTTCATATATGTGTGTGGGTATGTATGTATATACACACACACACACACACACATATATATATATATATATATATATATATATATATATATGTGTATATATATATATATATTATATATATATATATATATATATTATATATATATATATATATATACATATATATATATATATATATTTATATATATATACTGTATATATATATACAGTATATATATAAATATATAAATAAATATATATATAAGAGAGGGCCAATGTGGCTTCTTTCTGGTTCTTTCTGGGAAGCATGTCCTTGTGGGAAATCAGTGTCATGGCAGCTCCTGTAATTAGTTCTGCTTGTTAGAAAAATGAAGGGGTTACTAATTAGCAAGTGGATGGCTTCTTGACTTGTTGTGCATCTTTTCTCTTCTTTCCTTGAAGATCATCATTATCGTCTCCTGGCAAAGCGAGAGGCGGGGGCGATGGGGGTGCTGCTCAGTCGCGCTGCTCGACAGTTTAGCTCTAAGACGATGAATTCAGATGGACAAATCTCCAAGGATTTTCTGTCATCCTCTGACAACCAGACCGGCTGCTTTAAGTTCTTGCAGGCAAACGCCTGGAGCTGTACAAAATTCCCCTCTTCAAGTTTGCTTAACAAGTCAGGGAGAGAACAGGTGCTCATTGATCTTTACGTACACAGCCTTGCGTACTGTTATCTATATATAGACGATATATCCTGCGACGGTAGAAGCGTCTCCAGCACTTTTTTGCTGTGTGATTAAACTCAGTGAAGAAGAAAATGTACATGCAACCAGCGGCATCTGCAGTGATGCGGCCTGATGTGTTGTTGTAAGCACTGCCTCCTTTCAAAAACAAACACAGTGTCAAGAAATAAATGTCATTTCTCCTTTGACTTGACTTCTTGATTAAAAGGACAGTTTAAAGTACTGAATCGGTTCAGTCCTTCCTCGTATGAGGCTTATGCTTCTGCCGGTGAACTCTTCAATCCGAGTTAGAGTGAACAAATTTACCTTGTTGATTCCTTTCATTCAAAACTTTGCGTGCAAATTAAAATTTTACACTAACATGAGGGAACTGCATCCTCCTTCGGTACTTGTGCATTTGGATTTCAGCCTGCAGAAATCACATGAATGTAACCGTTTGGTTTGTGGACTATCATCCTGAAACCTTCGACTTTGGTCAATGCTTGATTGAAAATAGTTTAACGTACCATTGAGCTGTCTTCTGTTGTTTCTGTTCAAGCAAAAATAAAGATAATAGGACAGAAATGTCATTTGTACGAGAGAGAGAGGAAGCGCCGTGCTGTGAGCTGATGTTAGCACTAGCAGGCTAGCTTGCTGAGCAAGGTGCGTTTGTAATTCACATTAGCTGTGACATTAATCGTGATGGTTCTTCTCAAAATGAAGGCCATTATATTTATACAACATATAAAGTTTCTCAAAGGTCTGCGGGTCTAGTTAGCCAACCTGAAGGACAAGCCGTCTTCCCTGCGAACAAAACTTTTAAACTTTTTACATGCTAACAGGTGCTCGAAAAATCACCCATTGGGAATTCCTGGTGTTGTGACAAAATGATAAAATCTGTGGTTGACCAAACTGAATTATACACCCCCTGACTTCTGAAAACATAAGCTAATGTGAGTCACTCCAGCAGGCTGAATATCCATTTTATCGGAGCGAACCATAATGACTCAGGAAAAAAAACTAATGGAGTTCTCGTACCTCATCAGAGAAGATGGCTGATCTTAAGATCAGAACCAGGCAGAACCAGGAGCCACGTCCATCTTCGATACTGCGATTTGGACAGAGCTGTGCTTGCATTTTCCAGATGTCTTCTCTTGGTCGTTTTATATGTCCAGGTGCGAGAAGCTCATCAATTGTTTTCATCAATGAACAACTTCTTCCCCAATTTCTCAATTTCATTGAGAAATTTCACGTTATTTGTTTGTCAGTTTTCATGCAGGTACGATTATCATTTGGGGATGCTAGAAGCATCTCTTCGGTCTTCTGGTGACTGTGATTTACAAAAGTATACAATGTGTCCTTGTGGGCTGGTATATTTATGGTTCCACATAACACAGAGGAAGTGCCTTGTACAGCTAGCTTGATTGGTAAAATAATTCACTCAGGGCAGCACGAAACACCAGTTCAATGTCACTGGAAGTTTAAGGGTTTTGATTTAATGCTGTTGAATTTATAGCGCATGATTGAGGCGGTTATATCCCAAATTTAATCTTGTAATTGGATTACTCTTAAACTTAAACAGGTGAAGGAATGAGTAGAAATGATATGGAAAGTTGTTCATAAGATGAGAAAATGTAATCCCGACTGCTGCTCTGCAATATACCTATAGAATAAAAAGAAATATATTAAGGATTGAAAGGATCATCTTGCTGCCATGATGTATTTAATCGAAGTCCATCACTGGCAAACTATAAATCGTGTAAAACGCATTACTCTCCTGTGCAACTCGACTTTGATGACGAGGCATAAAGAAAACGCTAATCCAATTCTTCCAGAAATAGACTTATTTTGTGCTCTGAAATTTCATATGTGAAATCTATAATCCAGCACCGATATTCAAAAGCCAGGGCTTCCAGCTCTGCTTTCAGCCTTTCATCAGTATCCACAGATGCGTCCCACTTATAAGCTGTGGGCAATTTAAGCCGTGAAAACAGAGCAGAGCTGTTTTTTTGCATGATGTCACCCTGTTAATCGATAAATCTCCGCAGCAAAGTGTTACACGCGCATGGCGGAAGAAGTACATTTATCTCCCTTCAGCTGATCCGCTTCCAGGAAATATCCTGACGTGACATTACATAAGAACTCGACAGCAGAGCCGCTGGTATTAGAGAACACAACGAAAATTCCAGAGGACGTACTAATCTCCCCGCACGATTATTAGTTTTAATATTTAATGCCGGCTTAATGAGCGACTCGTGGCATAATTTCTATCCAGCACATTCAACCGCTCTGTCCTAAACTTCCTGTCCTGCCTTCGGCCAGGATGCTCGGGAATAAAATGGGATAATTATACCAGAGTGTGCAAGGAATTTACTTAAATTTATGAACTGGGAGGGGAAAGGTTATGGTCGAAGAGCTTGGGATGTGCTTAGCTTCTCCTTAATTTTTGAAGCAAATGATGTATTTCTTATTAAACTGTTGCAATACGGGAGTCAAAGCTGATACATGGTAAATTATGGGATGCAGTGACAATCACGGTGACTGCAGTGGCAATTTGTCTCAAAATAAGAGTCATTTAACCAGGAAATGTTAATTCCACTTAAAAGGGAATTTATTTTAAGTGTAGTCACCAAAAGATGCCGCAAACAACTTAACATACTGCCCTCGATCCAGCAAATCAGTTGGGACACAAGCTAACCCTCTTGTAAACTCATGAACTGGAGTTCATGAACAAAATGAGTCACTGGGCTGACAGGCCTGAAGGCTGTGTCTTAAAATTGTTGTGTTTGCCCTGCATTTCTAAACACGAGATCAAACTGGATCAATTTCTGAATTTCATTTGGCACGGGGCACCTTATCAGCACACGCCAGTGCCTTCACAGTCTACACATTTCTCTTTTGAAACCGCGTAGGCAGCGAAACAAAGCGCTGATATTCTCAGATCCGAACAAAAGCTTTGTGTTTTGTTCCCTTGCAGTAAGAAGCCGAGGCCTCGAGCGGCCGCGGCTTCGCACTTGTTTTCTGGAGATGAAGTGAGCCCGCTTCAGTCAGGCGTCTCAGAAAGGCTTTTGTTTCAAAAATAAACTGTTACAATAACGCGCGTGCCAAAACGGCCTGCTGGGAACTCGACGAAAACCGAGTGATTTGTTTAAAAGACGAGAGTCTCTTTGGCATGATGTGGCAGATTCTGTGCGACAAAGTTATCACCATAAAACTGGCACTTATTTGCGTTCTCGCCGAGAGTAAGACGAAAGTCGCTTCACTGGTCCCACATCTGAGCGGTAAATATGAAAGTGAAACCCAGCAGTCGCTTGATATAAATTGTCAAGTTGATGCTTCAGTTGTCATGCAGACAGAGCAAACAAGCTGTGATGTTGTTAATTAGAGGCCTGTAGAGATGCGACCAGGTGGCCTGAACTTTTTTTCTTTACATGTGGACAGAGCCAGGAAGCAGTTCTGTCTTTCATTTCCACAAGTATTTCAAATGATGCCACGTTTTAATCGAAGTGGTCGATTCATCTGCTCTAATTTACATGCAGTTGCCCGCAGACTGGTTTTTTGAAACGTTCCCTTGAGTCTTCTCTGAAATGACATTACAATACATTTACATCATTTTCCGAAAGATTTCAAAGGGACAAAGTGACTTTGGTGACATCTTGTGAGTGTTCCAATGACTTTGAATTAATTGAACTGAAAGCATCAATTACACATTATATGGCTGACTGGCAGCTTGCAATTGCTGGACAAAATGAATAAAAGATTTGAGAAAAATAGTTTAATTTTTTAAACTAGGGATGCACATTTTGGATTTTTTTTTTTATGACCGTTAACCGACGCCCTTTAACGATTATTAACCGTTAACCGATAAGTCTGGGAGGGTTGGCTGCCGCAATATTGCACGCGTTGTGATGGACGCATGCGGACACTTCTCCGTGTATACTCTCGCGGCAATGTGTCACCGTCAGCTTGTCGCAGAGATGCCGCCGTCACTTTTGCTTTATGCTAGCGCGGTCTCCGCTATGTTATACCACACCACAACGCAAGAGCGACAATCACGAACTAGCTAAACTTACTAAACTTATCTCTTGCGTTTTTCCACTTCCTCACCGTCTCGGCCGTATCCAGACCCACATTCATCGCAATCTCCCTCCATGAATTACTAGAATATGTGCTGTCTTTATAGTGTGGAGAACGAGAATCCTACAGATGTGGGTACTTCCTCATTTTTTCGATGACGCGCTCTTTTCTACGCGGATGTAGAATTGACCAATCAGAGGCCTGTTGCACCTGTCGACACGCCCCAATGAGTTGATTGAATTACGTAGCTTAAAAACTAAATTGACCGTTAGTATTAATCCGTTAGTTACTGTTATCAGTTAACGGTTAAACGGTTAACCATGTGCATCCCTAATTTAAACAGTGCAAATTGTTGCTTGCAAGCTTTTAAAGGTGGGACACGGGGGTTTTGAAAGAAGCTTAGAATATCGATACCCGCGGCTGAAAAATACTCTCTGGGGAAATAAAATATCGATATGGTGGTCTAATAATTTTTTCCACGTCTGTATATTGCAGAATCGATAAAATCGCTCAGCTCTAATATATATGTACTTTCCATTAAATGGCCATAAGGATCATATCAATGCTTGGTTTCCATTTCTGACCGGTTTTCTCCAGAAAAACAAAAAACGCTGGTTCTCATTGATTTTGTCTACTGGCTTGTTGGCTGCCTGTTCTCATCCAGTCCCGTCACCTTCAATTACTCAGTCTGGTAGAGTAAATTCAGAAGGACTCAAAGGTCTTCCTGTGCCGAATGACAGCGACCTATGTGCCTTGGGGCGCCTTCAATAATGCAGAGTTTTTCTTGTATCCTCATCCAGATCTGTGCCTTAACACAACCCTGCCTTGCAGCTTCAGCTGTTAGATCCTGTTTAAAAGATCGGTTGTAGGAGCATCTCATGGGCGACCATCCCATCCCGTTAATAAAAGTGGCCTGCACCAGGGTTTCCATCATCTCCATCATCGTTGATGGAAAGAAAAATGTGTTTAATCTATTTTAAGACGGGTTTAAACAATGACAAAACGTTTCACAATTATCACAGGGAGCATATTTCACAGAATCCGCTGAACGGTGGCTCGTGAGGGCGGCCGTCTCTGTTATAACCTCTTTGTCTTCGCTGTGCTTTTACGACGGGCACCGAGACAAGCCAGGAATCCTGATACGAGTCGACATCCTTGACATTTCTGAGCGAATTTCAGGGAAATCCAAGCGGCACATCCACAATGTGATCCCACTCAGCTCGCGACTGACGCAGTCGCCGGGCGCAGCGGTGGGAAGGAATCTGCCCCCAAAGTCTTGTCCACTCACATCACAGTCAGCCATCGCCATCACCGTTCGCGTGCTGTAATGTCTTTCTCTATCGTCCTCTCACCTTGTCCGTGTGGTTGTGTGCGGCATGCTTCACATCTATGTCCTCTTTTCTCTTTCTCTCCCCCCCCCCTTCCCCCCCTTTTACTTCTTCTTCTCTTTGTGTTGGATGAGAAGGCAAGTCCTGGGACGCCAGAAGATGACAGCAAGTTGTCGGTAGGTCCTGTCTGATGACACTTCTTCATCTGCTTCTGTGTTTGTACCCGTTTCTGTGTATGACTGTTCCCTCTGTTTCTACCCCCACAACCTAAACAGGACATGCACACTTTATAATTTTTTTTTTTTTTTCGAACCCTCAGCCTCCCTGCGAGCAGAGAGTAGCTCCGTCTGTTTTCCGAAGCCCCTTCTTTGCCACGGTTGCATTTCCACAGAGCATGCAGTAGGCAGTCGGACAGGGAGCATGTGTTTTGCAAGCCTAAGACTCTTTTACTGCCTGTGTAGTTCCCAAAAATAAAAAGAAGAAGAAGCTTTCCTCCAGAATGCACAGGACACAATCAAACCAGAGCGGAACAACGTGACTCTTCAAGTGCTGCATGGCTGCATCTCCAAGACCTTACACCAGCCATGCCAGTGTGTGTGTGTGTGTGTGTGTGCGCCTCCCTCGCCTCCCGCTCACACCCATATGGGCTTGTGAATTATCACCTGACACCTACTGTGCCTACGCATCACCTGTGAGCCTCCACAGGCAGACGCACTCCCAGCAGCTGTCACCTGCGACGGTGCTTGATTTTCCTTCCACAGTTCTCCAGTCGGGCATCAGCTGCCGGGGCTGACCACCACGGCAAGTGTTGCTTTGGGAGAAGGAAACGAAACACTGAAATGTCACTCTTGCCGAGCACACCTGCTGAAACCGACGAGGCTTACGTTTTTAAGAAGCTGTGGTACTTTGATCGTTTTTACTGGGTTTCAGGTTCTGCTGAGGTTTTTTTTTTTTTTTTTTGAAAAAGGATTAGAGTCATATTCCAACCAAGCCCAAGTAAGGACGGTAGAGCATTTTGAATTCATGAGCAGTAACATGAATCTTTCCTTTTGCACTTCAGATTATACAAATGTAAAACAAAGCACAAGGGTATTCAATCCTCGTCCCTTGTAGCACAGAATGATATAAGCTTTCAAACAGCATGGCTACCTGCATTTAGATTAACAGCTCACATGGTGTGTTGCATTCATTTAATAAGCATTTCCTGGACTTTGAGAAGGAGAGAGCATGCCGTACTGAAAAGGTCTCCCTCTCTGGCCGGCGGTGGTGATGTTTGACTGACACTGTGTCCCTCCTCTCACAGGCCAGGCCTCGGCTGCAGAGAGGAGGTAGCTCCGCCTCCCTGCACAACAGCTTGATGAGAAACAGCATTTTCCAGCTGATGATTCACACGCTGGACCCTTTAAGTGAAGGTAAGACAAAGATGAAATAAAGCCTCTGACGCTCAGAATGAACAGCACAGATATTATTTTTTTTACTGCCCATAAAAGCATATTTTCAGGTTGAGCAAGCCTGAAATGTCTCATAGTTTGTTTTCTGTCTGTTTGTTTTTTTGTCTCGAAGTGCTTTATGGTTTTTAATATAGTTTCCCCTCCAAATAAATTATGTATTTAACAAGCACCTCACATTTCCCTGCAAATCCAGACGCTCGCCCCTGAACATTTAGAAATATATCTGGAGCGTCTGTGCCGTGCGCTGAGACTGAGTTATCCCTTTTTAGAAATCATCCATGGGTGAGCTCAGCGCTGTTTCACAGCACAGCTGCGGTAGGAGATCATTTTCCTTTAATCCAAGATGATGGCCTATTAGCACGGCTGAAAAAAATGTGAAACAGCAGTGTCGGTGCCTGGCGGAGGGGATGAATATGTTTATATGCCGGAGGAGTGTTCAGTATCTCTCCATTCTCAGCTCACCCAGAGAAGATGAAGCAAAATTGCAAATTTCCACGTTTGTGGAAAGCGAACAGGCAGCAGGGGTCTGAGGAGTTTTGTCCTGAGAGTCTCCTTATTTAGCTCAGGACTTTGAGCTGAATGAGGAGGCTGCGTCCTCATCACATGACGAAGCCCAAATCCACGTAAATGCATATTCATGCTGAACGTTGTCATTGGAAGTTACAGTCAACACGCACCGCCGTCTGTTGCGATCATAAGCCTCAGAGCGAGTGCAGCATAAAAGGGTCATGTGTGTAATCACATTAGCAGATCTCTGCTTGGTAGTGGGAAGGAATTTCAGTTTTCTCTGAATGACTTTGCTCTCGTAGAAAGCCACGACCTTGAAGAAGTCAGCTCAAGGATGATTTATAGGCAGTGGCAGGACAGATCTCAAAGTACCCATTAACAATGACGCATTCACGCTTGTGCCCTGAACCCAAGGCTTTCCATCTCTAAGTGTATTAATCATTTTACCTCGGTGATTAAAACCATAATGTGCTGGGAAATGTCAAGTCTGCACAGCCACAAATGCAAAAAAAAAAGATTTGTACATACCTTGTGTGTACACTTTTAATTTAATGTTTCTTTTTTATTTGCTCATTTTCATTTAAGCTACTATGTAACATCTTGAAGTCTGTGCGTTGCTTTCAATGGTCGAACTGGTAAACGTAGCATGGCCACTGTAGCAGATCTGAATAACGGATCCTTTTGCACATTAATGACTGAAAATGAATGCGGTAACACAACAAGTAAAGGAGTAAAGTGTGACATGATGGAGGGACTGAATTAATTTGAGGGCGAATGAAAGTAACACTTGCGTTTTCTGTTCATTTCTGTGAATATATTATTCAAATACTTCCATGAAACACGTTAGAAAGGTTTCTCAGACGTCGGCGGACGTGTTAAAGCGATATTAGCGTCTTGGGTACATTTCGAACATGCGCTTATTGCTTTATGACGCTAAATAATTTCATTAGCTGCAGTGTTTTAATGACCTAATATAGATTTAAAGAACCCTTCCATTTGCAAAGCGTTGCAGGTACATTTTATAGGTTTTATTGGTGCGCAGGATCATTTTGTTGATGAGCTCGCAGAGCGGACTGGGAGGCGGCATCCATCAAAGATGGAGGCTCCGCTGCTTGTCCTTGAGTGCTCTCAGCCTCCAGGACTGCTTCAGCAGGGCTGCAGGGAGCTGCCAGGACTCCAGCCATACATTTTTCATAGGCATTTCTCAAAATAAGTGGTCTGGGGCTCCATGCTGGGAGAAAGTCCCAGCATGGCGAGTTGTTTTGCCAGTGCTTGGAAGTGGTTAGCCTGTTGTTGGACGTCTTTTAAAATGGGGTTGGGAATGAGTAGGTGTCCGTGTGCGTGCATGCATGCCAGTATGTGTGTGTGTGTGTGTCTGTGTGTGTGTGCTGGAGGGCTCTTCTCTCTGTTTTACTCTTGATTGCTCCCTTCTTCCTGCATCATTTAATCTGTGCTGTGGCTGACCACGCAAACTTAAGTGCGGTAATCAGAGTATAATGTGCGCGTTTGTTCTTCACCTGCTGCCATCAGCTCGAAATGTAATGCGGCATAAGTAGGTTTAATTATCCCAGACGTGGCCGGATCTCATTCACAGCGGCTCAAAATATGGACAAGGTCTTCAGCCAGGCATCCAGGAAAAAAACCCTGGTTAGCATAAGCAGATGGTGAAAGAGTGTGCGTCTCCTGTGTGGCCTTGGATGTGTGTCTGTCAGAAATATTCTCCACTTTCTTGCCCACGGTCGGATGTGAAGATTTTCGAGGTTTAACTGTTAAACATGAAGCAGTAAGCAGGACACTGGATTATAATCTTCATGTACCCAAGTGGGTTTAATGTACTTTTACACTCTGTATTTTATCTTTGCACAAAGCTGAAGACGTTCCTCTGCTCTCAGTCTTTGGATTAAGTTAACATTTCCTGGTTCTGTTTTCATGCTCTGCAGAACAAGACCGAGTGGTAAAAATCTTCCAGTCTAACTTTCTGCAAGAAACCATCATCAAATACCACCTTCTTCCTCTAATTCCAGATCATTTCAGTGATTTGCTAGCATAAAATTGTCTATTCATCAGTTTAATTCCACCTTTATTGTACATTTCTAATTTTGGAATAATACCGATCAATATTTCAATGTTGGCTGCCGCACTGAATATCTCCTGGATTTATCTTGTCTCTGTTTCTGTCTTCTTATTTCTCTTTCTTTTACTGTCCCCTCAGAATTTGCTGACTCTGGTGAGTTACTCCTCTAATTTCTGTATTTCTCCCCCCCTCCCCGTATACTCCAAAAAAAAAAAAAAAGTTGTTTGTTCTCATTCCAGCAGCCTGGAGGCAACTCTTACCCGATGTGTCCCCTTTGTATACATTTCCTTAGCGCCGCCGTGCTGTATGTCAACTCTGTATTGTCCATCCCTGCAGACTCTCTCCTCTAAATATCTCATTCTCTTCTGTGGATGCATTCTCCCTGGAAACCCTCTGTGACCATTTCTATATTGTTTTCCCCATTGTCCCAAATCCTCTCTCTCCTCTTATGAACTCCTTATTGATTTAGCTTTGTAGCATTTAGAGTTGTTTTTTTTTTTTTAACTATCTGAAATCAGCAGCTTTGGTTTTTCTGTCAGAATTGTGTCCTTCAACTCCAGGTTTGTCAGGATATGTAGATGTTAAGCAGCACTTGTTGAGACGAGATGTCGTGTCGACTCTCTCAGCTTGTCAGGTTTGTGCTTAGTTCATGAACTGGTGCTGGCACTGTTTTCTCAGCCCTCTTTGCATCCTCATGGTCAGAACTTGTAGTCAATAGGATCTTGACAGAGCAGCTAATGGAAATTTGTTTCCCCCATGGGCCTTTATAATTAGCTGTTCCAACCAAACTGTTATCGATTCAAGCGTTCACTTGCTCCTTACATTTCCTATGTTTATTCAGCATCTAGATTTTGTTCACTATCAGCTTTTGCAATCGAGTTAATTTTCCCGTGCTTGTCATTTGAGGGAAATTTGTGACGGACCGGGACAGTTAGCTTCAGGTGCAAGCGCACGCATCTCTACTTCCATCAGTGTGGAGCTACAAACAATATCACTTAGGTATGGCATGAAATATTGAACTGCACGGAGAGACCGGAGGGCTGAACGGGCATCGCTCTGCTAGCTGGAGGCCTCTGTGGATGCTGGAACAAGTCTCCAAAAAAAATAGAAAAAACGAAAAACAGTCACTCAGAATTCAGACTGTGTTTATGCCTTTGGGTCAAACCCTCCAATAACAGAGTCACAATAATCACCCCGAGATTCTCGGTGGGAGTCTTCTCATACCTGGACTTGACCTCAATATGGAAGAAAATGGGCAGAAGTATATCGGCGTATCAAAGTGAATGCATTTTTAAAACACCCCCAGACCAAAATGTGGATTATTGGATATTTCAAATATCCAGCAGTGTTGCCACATTATTGTAACAGCAACTACGCTCACCGGCCACTTTATTAGGTCCACCTTGCTAGTACCGGGTTGGACACCCTTTTTCCTTCAGAACTGCTTTAATCTTTTGTGGCATAGATTCAACCAGGTACTGGAAACATTCCTCAGAGAGTTTGGTCCATATTGACATGACAGCATCACACAGTTGCTGCAGATTTGTCAGCTGCACATTCATGATGTTAATCTCTCGTTCTACCACATCTCAAAGGTTCTCTATTGGATTGAGATGTGGTGACTTTTGAGTCCAGTGAACTTATTGTCATGTTCAAGAAACCAGTCTGAGATGATTTGCGCTTTATGACATGGCGCGTTATCCTGCTGGAAGTAGCCATCAGAGGATGGTACACTGTGGTCATAAAGGGATGGACACGGTCAGCAACAATATACTCAGGTAGGCTGTGGAGTTTACACGATGCTCCGTTGGTACTAATGGACCCAAAGTGTGGCAGGAAAATATCCCCCACACCATTACACCACCACCACCAGCCTGAACCGTTGATACAAGGCAGGATGGATCCATGCTTTCATGTTGTTGACAACCAAATTCAGACCCTACCATCTGAATGTTGCAGCAGAAATCCAGACTCATCAGACCAGGCAACGTTTTTCCAATCATCTATTGTCCAATTTTGGTGAGTCTGTGTGAATTGTAGCCTCAATTTCCTGTTCTTTGCTGACAGGAGTGGGACCTGGTGTGATCTTCTGCATATGTCGGTTGTAACAAGTGGTTATTTGAGTTACAGTTGTCTTTCTATCAGCTCCAACCAGTCTGACCATTCTCCTCTGATCTTTGGCATCAACAAAGCATTTGCTCCCACAGAACTGCTGCTTACTGGATATTTTCTCTTTTTCGGACCATTCTCTGTAAACCTTAGAGATGGTTGTGCGTGAAAATCCCAGTAGATCAGCAGTTTCTGAAATACTCAGACGAGCACGTCTGGCACCAACAACCATGACACGTTCAAGTCACTCAAATCACCTTTCTTCCCCTTTCTGATGCTGGTTTGAACTGCAGCAGATCATCTCAACCATGTCTACATGCCTAAATGGACTAAGTTGCTGCCATGTGATTGGCTAAGTAGAAATTTGCATTAACGAGCAGTTGGACAGGTGTAGCTAATAAAGTGGTCGGTGCGTGTATGTGGCAGTCCACTCAATACAGCAATGCCTTTCCTGCTAATCATGATCTCACTGAAATAAACTAGAAAGGTCGCTCACATTGCCAGCGTGACCTCGGCTGTTGATTTTGATACTTCTTTTTTTTTTTATTGACTGTGGGTCATTCAGAAGGCCTCAGATAACTTAGATGACAGGGTCATCTGTATAAACTGCGATTCCCCCGTAAAGGCAGACAAATAGCTTACAGGTGAAAGTGGTGGAACTAAACAGGGCGTGGCTCACTGCTACAATGACAGTTTGGATGCATTCAAAAAGAGCCAGGGAGGTTTCTTTGTGCACTGATATCCAGAGAGAATAGAATTAAAAAAAAAAAAACAGAGAAATAAGGAAAGCTATGAATTTTCTATCTGCTGCTTTTAACAGGCATTTATTGTGAGGGGTGAAACCATTTTGTATCAGTCTGCCTCCAACCACAGTCCCGGCTATTTGGTGACCTAGGTTCGCATTGATTACACGGTTCAATAATGCACTCACTGTCACTGACCGCCCCCCGGGCAATTGAAATGTACTTTCCATCTCTACAGATATAATGTATTGATATATTAACTTATTTTTATTCTGCTGTTGAGTCAACACTGTGCTGACTTTGTTCATAGCGGTGGACTGCATAGGTCAAGTACCACTATACCGAGATGCTACCAGCAGACACTCACCTCGCCACCGTCTTACCTTTGTACTCACTTGGATGGTGCGTAACGAGGTGATGCTGATATAAATCGATGACAGCTCTAGTTGTTGTTATTGGAAATGATGGTCTCAATATATGACTGCGACTGTCACACGGGCTGCTGCACTTTGCAAATATTTACAGCATGTCAAGCCTCTGACAAGAATGTAAAGTCACGATGAAGATGAAAATTAAACCCGCATCGCCAACGCATGTACAGTAATCTCCTAAAGCTGCAACAGTTAGCAGGCTAGCATAGCCATCAGAGACGATCACATGTCCTCTCCTAGTGGCTGAAAGCTGGTTTGTAGTTTCGTCCATCACGAGTAGCCCACTCTGCATCCGGCCGTACTTGTCCGTGTTGAAACACTTGTCTCTGGGCTCCACCTGAAATGCTTTCGGTCCAGCTGCGGTGGGGTCACCGCAGTTCATCGTGGTCGCTCTGAAGAGTGCTTTCCATTTAAACAGACCTGCTGTGAAGCGTTTCAGCGCGGTCCCGGAGGCAGATCTATACTCACAATACGTTTTGACAGCAGCCGGGTCAATGCTGTAAAAGAGACCCGCTCAGAAGCGAGGCGACCCACTGAAGACTCATTTCTTTAATCTTTGTCCATAGGTTTTTCCCCGAGTGGGTTGCCCTTTTAGGACACTAGTCAAGTCCTCTGTCTGTTTTTGAGGTGAGAAGTGAATATGTGAGCACAGATTCTGGTCACGCTCTTGCACTAATTTTACATTGATTCTGAGCAATCTCACCCTAAATTGGTCTTAAGCATCCCAACATCATGAGATTATTAGCTCCACCATTTCACAATGTCAGCCAGCTGGAAATGAGTTGCCTTGGTGGTGAAGAAGACCTCCCAGTCAGACGGGAAAACAACACTGGAGTATACCGTCAGGTTTTTATGATCCTGTACTGGGTCGTCACGCCAACACAGCTGGTACACCGCGCCAAAGATCACCTTGTCAGAAGTTGTTTTTTGTCAAAAAGTGTTCCGGGGATGAAAAGAGATACTACAGAAATACGCATGTGATTTTGCCCACTTGAATGTAGTGCTGCGCGGTTTGACCAAAAATTTATATCACAGTATTTTTTTTAAATTATATCGACTTCGCGGTATATCACGGTATTTTTTTTTTTTTTTTGAATTCACAACTGGGTGTTAACCACATTTTCTAATCATTTAGAGAGGAACTGCTGCAGTAAATTGGCTTAGAATGACCTATTTTACTGTCATGAGGAGTAAATATTGTAGCCTCCCGCGGCTACAACTTTAGCTCGGCAACATTTGCAGATTATTGTAGTTTGTTGGACGTCATCTATTTTAAATCCAAAGAATTTCCACACGACAGACACGGATCCTCGTTTAGGAAGAAGTTCCTCAGTCTCATGTTGCCGTTCTGGAGCTTCCACTTCAGGACTTTCGCTGTTTGCAGCCATCACCGTTTAACCATAAACTAGCAGCGTGTTGTGTCTCCAGTGCAACTGCAAAACAGTCCCCTGTCAAACAATGTTCTGCGGCGCTTACGTTCCGCCGCGCGGCGTTCCCAACGTTGTGTACGCTACAGTACATACTCACCGGTATTACGGTATATGAAAAATTCATATCATAAAAAAAATAAACACCGGTATTCGGTATGAACCGGTATACCGCCCAGCACTACCTGAACGGGACTCGAACAGTTGTGATGTGAAATGAGTTAATTTCACACGCTGTCCATTTTAAACTGAAGAAAATAACGTTTTACTGCAGGTGAAGGGATGCATAATTTTATGAAATTTCCATTCGCTTTCTTAGTGTAAGAAAGGATCAACACCTCTGTCGTTCATACCAGGAGGCAGTTAGCACAGTTAGCAAACCTGAAACAAGTGGAAATGGTTAATCTTGCTCTTTCACTTAAAGGAAACAACATCTATCTTTTGCACCTCTCACATTCAGTAATTATCACCTATTATTCGGGTTTTTGGAGTCGCTGGGTGGGGGATAGTGTTGACTCAGCGCTGACTGAACATGCTGCAGGTGCGAGATGATGTTGTTCAGCCGTCTTCTCTTTTATTATCAACATTACAGTCCAGCAACAACCCCCAGCTACTTCTATGTTGATCCGATCACTCCACTTTGCTTTGTTTTACTTTATTTTGCAGTCTTTTTCATCTTTTATTTATTGACATTTGACAAACGGCACAATCAGTGCACAAGTGGTATAAAATATAATATGGTAGTTTGATTGGTCAGTGGATCCTCCTGGGCTCGTCACTGTAGTACCGAAAAGACCGAGGAGGGCGGTTACAATTCCACGCCCCCCGCTAATGGAAACCTGCCTGCAGATAATCATCTTTCCAGTATGTTACGTAACTGTGACCAGCCAACCAGCGCCTGTCAATCCATCATTCCTCTGACCACACCAGTTTCACAGACTAATATTTGCGCACGCATACACGCCAGACCTCCTCCCGCGCCCTCTGAGCCACCCCATATCGCTTGAGTGAAATAATCAATGTTAAAAGCCTTTTTTGCTTTTGCAGAGGCTGTGAATTTGCCTCACACACACACACATGCACACACGCACACACACACACCCCAACCCCCAGCAGACAGAGCAGACATGCTCACACACACTCTCTCAGACACGGCTCGCCAGAGGTTTAGAGGTCACACCACAAGGACAAGAGGTTCCTTGGTAAACAACAACAAGCTTTCCTCTCTCCCTCCAGTTGCAGAGGGTGAACACACGACCGTATGCAGGCGAGTGATTGTGTCTTGGGATAATTGCCTTCAGAGATCCCTCAGTTAGAGGCTTGCCTTAGAGGAGCTGCGCACTTCAAATCAAAATCGTCTAATCATCTGAGATTGAGACACTTGTCTGGGAGTGCTGCAGAAGAGCAAGGAATCCTCCAATGTCATGTGTTTTCATCTCATTAGAATAAGGTCTCTGGGCTGCCAAGTCTCACATCCAGCATGAGATTTGTACCATAATCCTCTCACATGATAGTGGTGGCTGACTTGTATATCTGTATGTTGGGTGTGGGCTTTGGATGTAGAACCATATTGGCCCAAATATAGGACGACTCTGATTATAAGACAACCCCTATTTTTCAAATATCCTATCGGGAAAATAAAAATATGTTGAAGAATTGAATTAATGATTCATAAAACAACTTTTTATTGTACCATTATTATAGAAAAACTCACCCTTCTGTATTGTTAAACATTTTAATGATTTCATCTTTTTTAGATGTGTAACGACAATAGAAAAGTCTAGATCTCAATTATTTGACGAACCCCCTTTTTGAGAATATGATTTTCTAGAATAAAATATTGGCCTATAATTCGGGCCAATACAGTAGTTTTTTTCTGTATGCATGCCAAATACACAAAAATAAACTCTCCCTAAGAGCTTATTCGTTTCTTGAAATTACACCAGGTGTTAAGCCTGACTGCAGTCTATAAGACAGCAGAATCCCATGGGGCGAACTCATAATTTTGTGACATCCATGTCTCCAGATTTCAGGCAGGTATTGACTTGCAAAGGAGTTTCATCAGTGAACTAAGATTTATGGTTACAGTTACTCTGTCCAAACATTTTTGAGCGCCTGAAAATCAAGGTACTTATTAAAGTACCTCAAAGTGCAGGAGTATTTACCGACACCCCCTCAGGTAAATACCAGTTTGGTTACACATTAATAAAGATCTAAGAGTTCTTCTGATCATGTTTGAGGCATTTTCAACCACTTTTTTGTTTTTTTTTTCTGCACTTTCTTTGTGCACTGCACTTTTAAGGTCTCGCCAGTTATAACTGACGATGCATAGGTCAGTGGCTAAACTGCGCCCTCCCTGTTCTTGTAACCCTCCTGACTGTACCATCAGCATGCTCTCCATCAGATTGAGTTACCGTAAGTATTTATTTCATCTGTGAGGACCAATGCAATACATGGAGTTTGTGCCTCTTACATTAGCCCATTATGGATTTTTGAGACATGTTTGGCATCATTATCTGATCTTCCTGAAGGTTTTTTCTTTCTTTTTTTTTTTTCTGGCGGTCAAATGCCTTTCCGCTGAACCTATAAGCATTTATCTTGGAAGGTTCTCTTGGACTTGCATACTTCGACTCCACCTGCACCACTTGTTGTCATTTCATCATTGTGAAATAAATTTGCAAACTGGTGATTAAATTCTTAAAAGCACTGACCCATAATCACATGGTTGCCGTTGATTCTATTCTATTCTTTTTTCTTTAATTATTTCTATTTTTAAAGTGCTAGGCAGCTGCCTAGTGGAGTCTGCCATTACTGCTTGTTGGGATAAGCTTTGAGAAGTCTAATTATTCATCAAAGCTTTCTTAATCGAGTCTTAGAACAAGTTAGAGTCCTAACAGACTAATTAAGGTCAGAGACCTTGAGAAAAATCTAAAAGCTAAAATCTCATAGGGTGCCTAAACTTTTCCCTGGAGCTCCTTTCCCCTTTACCATTTTTTAAAAGAATAATAATACACTAATACTGGTTGAAATGTTGATAAAATAGTGTTTTATCTTTATCGTCATGCCTTTCAGGAACCATTATTTCTTCAGTCATGTTCATACCAAGAGAATTTTTAAATGAAAACGTATTTTTACATGCCACAATAGTATGTTGTTTCCACAAGTCCAGGACCCTGGTGGAACTTTTCAGCTTGTCCAACCTATGTAGGGAACTCAGCCACTGGTCTCCCAGATCTCGTTCTTTAGGCCACTACCCACAGTTCATTGCAATAGGTGAGGGTCTTGTGTTTACTTTCATATTTACTTCTTGAGTCTCTTGGTCGCCTCTGTCAAGATGTCCGCTGTAGCTCAGTTGTTGATGTCTGACATCGTGCCGTAAAGTGATACGCAGTTGTCACAAGAGACAACAGGAACTAACCTGGTCAGCTACCCCAACTCTTTTCCTCTTCGACACAAAGAGATAGTGAGGTTGGTCTGGTTTCAACCTCGATTTCCAGGGGATGGTACCAATGGACGCAGAGGAGACCAGTCAGAGAAAGGAAGCCTGCATCAAAGGCGGACCAGTATCAACGCCAAAATGGCGTGAAGTGGAGTTGGAGTGCCGGTAAACGATGGAGTCATTTTCAGTAAAAGCGTGTTGATCCAAGGTGTTATTAGCAATTCTGCTGCCAACTTGGCTCCTTTGAATACTGGCTCTCGCAAACTCCTGAATGAGTCATTGCATAAAGCCTTCCCACACCCCGTTGTGATTGGTTCACTGCGTTCTGTACTGGTGGAAATGGCCGTGAACAGGAGGGACACCAGACCCATTTAACAAGTGAGAATGTTGATGAAGTAATTGGGTACGGCTGGCCAGGAGAGACGGCGATGGGGGCCCAAAGTCAATAGAGACACAAGATATTTGAACAGGAAAAAAATAAGACGGAAAAACTCTGTTGTGCTGCTTTAAGTTGGCTACAGCAACTACAACCAGAACGTGCTGCACGATCAACTGTTCTTATATCTAACGTGTCATCGAGAGAACAGCTCTCAGCCGTCTCTATGCTTTCTCAAGCCAACTCCATGATGTCAGGACCCTACGGCGGCCATCTGTCGCCTCATTTTTATAACTAAACATAGCTTCGGAAGAATCTGTTTATACATCTGGAGTCTTTGTCAGTCTGCTCAGTGAAGTCATAACTGAGCAGATGCATTCGGCCAGTTGTTTAATCGTATTTTTTTAGTGTGCAACCAAAACCCACTGCTGGAGAAAACTGAAAGGAGCAATGTAAAAAAACAAAACAAAAAAAAACATGAGTGACCTCACTCCATTATTTATTGATTTTAGCTGAAATGGGCAGAACAGCTCCTAGCGTTGGGCTTTCTTTCTATAGCAAAGTGCAGCATGGGAAGCACAAGTCTGTGCTCTGCTGCCTCACATTCAGCTGTTGCTGCAGGTTTGATTTCCCGGCCAGTTCATCACGCAGATGTGCTGACCGTCTTTTTGCCCTGGCACAAAGAACTGCTTCAGTAAGGGAGTCTAATTAATTGTCGGGCTTTCATCGTGGAAATAAAATGCAGAATCATAATGTTTTTGGAGAAGCTTGCGTGCAGAGGAGAGGAGGACTCATCTCTTTGTTGCATGTTGACCCAGTATATTATCTCCTGACTTTTTTTGTTCAGTTTCTTATTTTTCTTGTTGATATATCTTTATGAATCTTGTATTATTTTCTAACGGCGGTCAGTTGACTGCCCCCTCTACCCCTCCCTTTTATTTATTTATCTATTTCTTGCCCACCTCGTGCCATCAGCAGGCTCATCATCAGACTGAGTTACTGTGAGACTCTAATGTGTTTTATTTGCAGTTCAGCTTTGTTTTTGCACTTACGTAGTGATGACTTAGAGAGACTTCGCCTTCCTGTATGTCTCTTCTTGTGCCCGTGTGAGTGCTTGCACAGTGTGTGGTGTACGTGGAACCAGCGGACTTGTCTTGTTCTGTCATGTTCACTCTTTTCCTTTTTCTCTGTGTGTCCGTTGCCTTACCTTTGTCTTTTGCTGTGATGTTGTAGAGCTTGGGACTTATGGGAAACTAAAATATTATCACTCAATGACTGAGGAAGGTAAGCCTGAAAGTTTTCACTACTTGATTCTTTGAGTCGACTTCTGTCACCCCTCTTGGTTTTTCATCCATCCTCATCATGAAACGCCACCCCCCCCCCCCCCCCCCCCCCCCCCGCCCCTTTTCTTTTGTTTGCTTGTGACACGCAGTTTGCACAGTCTTGTTTTTTCAGTTCGAAAACCTCTCTGAGATTTCACTGGCATAAGTGCAAATCCTGGTAACCATCAACCATTTGAACATTTTACTTTTTTTTTTTTTTTTTTCCATTTTGAGTTTTTGGCTTACTGTTTCTTTATTTCTGTGTAGAAAACATGTACACACTTAATCATACTTAATGTGTGTTGCTGTGCGTCGTGTTTCGTTTCCAGATATTTTTGAAAAACACTCAACAAAACTGCTCTCATTTGATCCTGTAAGTGTACTAAAACATTTATGACGCGGACTGGTCCCCCCCCCACACACACACACTTACACACGTCTATTATTCAGAAAACACAAAATCTTTTTCTTTTTTTTCTTTTCCCTTTTTTTTTTGCTCCATTGTCCTCTTTTCGTTTCTTTGTTCTTGTCGCCCATCTGCGTTGCTGAGAAACACATCATCCATGCCTCAGCGCTCACTTGGAGGCTCCACTTACACCAGCAGCGGGTGCACACACCTGAGACGTATGTTGCTGAATTTGGCAAACCGGAGTGACTCATCCACCCGGCGCTTACGTAACGGGCAGAGCGGCTGCGTGACAGACGGCCGTGGAAGGAATGAACTTTCTTGCTCCCTAAAAAGACGGTGTGGCTGCTTTATTATGGAAATTATCTAGTTTCAGGTAAAGCGTGTGACTTAGGTGGACCCAACAGGAAATATTTTCCTCACGCTGCACAAATTAAGACTGTTTTGTCAAGGAAATAACCTTTTTTGACATTAAAGGATTCTAATAATCATAAATAGAAAATAGTTAGTTGTTTTTTTTTTTTGTCTCTTTCCCAGATTTGGGTTAAAACTACATCAACCTGCATTATTAAATGCTGGTTTTTATATATATATATATATTTATAATGCTGAATGTTGTGGCTGTTTTTGTGGGCCTTTTTTTTTTTTCTTTTTGCAGCTCAAGCCCAGGGCCCCAAGGGGACAAGATCCCCCTGGTCTTGAATAACAGAGTATCCTAACAAAAAAACACAAGAAACCTTAAATGAAACACACACACGAAAAAAAAAAAACCCACATAGTTGATGCTTGAATACTTGAACTGAAAATACAGCAAAGAGATGCACACGAGAACAAAGACGCACCTAATGGCTGAGGAGAGACGCCAAAAAGACGTGACGTACTTTCACAAAGGGATCCAAAATAATCAGGGAGAGCCACCACAAAACACCAAATCTAATTAAAATGCACAGCAACAGACATGAAATGACTCCAAGCAGCAGGGGTGCATGGTTCGTGGTTGATTTACGTCTCTTTCAGGTCTTGGTCCTCCGCGGGGGGGTCAGTGACCCCCGCTGCTTCATAATCCGTCCATGCAGATCATTTGTCTCAGCATTTATATAGCAGGTACTGATTTGAGAAGAAGCTAAATAGATGCCCTTAAACACTCTCTCACTCGCATTTGCACAAGTACGCACTCACCATCACACACGTGCAGCTAACAGTGACGGCCCAAGGTGAGTGATGTCGTGGCAGTGGCACATGTGACGCCGTCTTGTGAAGTTATGCAGTTTACAGTGTGTGTGTGTTGCTGTTTGCATGTGTGTGTAAAATAAGGAGAACGAAAGAGGGGGAGTGAGAGAGAAAGGGAGGGACAGGGTGCTGCCAAAAGACAAGAAGACAAAGTGCGAGACGTATGAGAAGATGGATGAGCGAGGAAAAAGAAGCAATGAAGAGAGAGATAGAGGAGATTGGAGGGAGGCAGCCAGCGACTTGGGGGTGGTTAGTGATTTTGCTAGAAGGTCACGGAAAGTGTGGACATGGCTGGGTGGAGTACGTGTTGACGCGTTAGCATGTCAAGCACTGACAAATCAGCCGTGCCCTCCTAAAATAAAAGAATCCAGACCCGTTTGCATTGATTTTAATAGACTGATTAGAGATGGGCACTAACAAAGCCCTGAGTCATAGAAGAAAAAAACTACTTTCTTTCTTACACTGTGGTTTGAAATGTAAACTCTGACAGCAGCCGCTGCTGAAGACGTCCCGCCAGCCTGAAACGTGCTCAACGTGGTTTTCCTGCAGCTGGGACGTAAGTCTGGGACGTTCAGAGATTTCAGTCTGTGAAAAGTCCCTGGTCCTACGTGCGTTGCGTTAGCCGCTGGTTGCACTGCTCGCTTAAACCGTAGGGTCATTATTTCAATACCGCATCGCAGAGTCACCTTTCCATTATAACTGGAATTATGAAATGAGTATGTGTTTTCACAAAAAACAAAACAAAACAAAAAATGCTCATCATTAACTCTTTTTTTCAAAAATCTCCTCAAATTCTCCAGCGAGTCTCAGTCCTGCCACATTAGTTTTCATGGATGTTTCCTTGGTGAATCTTTGAATACCGTGTCTTAAGCCTGTAAATATGCTGCTTGTAAAATATTTGTTTTTTCGTGCCCTCCGTACCTCTGACATCTCCTCCTGCTGTGAAATGAAAACCTAGCAAGAGCAGGAGGGAATCTGACCTCCAGAAGGCAGATCTTTTCTTGCTCTCCCTGGCTTTGGTGCCGCCGTAGACCGGGACATTGCAGGATCATCAGTATATGATCTGCTATGTCAGACTGACTTGGTGTTGTTCGAACGACACGTTTTTTTTTGTGAAGCCGCCGGCCTGTTTGTACTGTGCTTTTGAAATGTGACCCGTCAGGGGTCAAAGGCAACGCCGAAGGGGCCGTGTGGCTGGGATGAGGCCAAGAGGCTTTGGAGGTACTTAGTTGTGCGTTTTAACCTCCGCGGCTCCTCTTCTTTATCCTCTGCAGGTAAATTTCGAGAGAAGCGTCCATCCTTCACAAGATTGCTAAAAAGAAATGCCAAGTGGAGGACAGTGAGAAGGCCAATGGAGTAGCAAGTCGTTCAGGTAAAAACCTCTCAAATCTTTTTTGGCTCTTTTTTTTTTTCAATGTTTTTTTTCTTATACACACTTTACTGCTGGCAGTCAAGCCTGGATTACCCTCAGTAGGTAAGTTGGCATTGTTAATAAGGGATGTGTGGATATTAAAAAAAAAAAAAAAAACGTGCCTACCGTTTTCAGTACGTAATGATGGACTTCACATGAGCTGTAATAACTGCTGGGATTCCCACTAAAATGATTAACGAGCATCACATCCGACGTTAAGCAAGCATGGCATCACCAAGAGCAGCCGAACTGATTGCGAGCGTTGTCTTGAAGCAGTGTTTAAATCAATCACAGTCACTGCCGAGAGTAATTTATGTGTGCCTTTTCACTTCAAAGCACACTAGAGCAAAGAATGAAGAACAGACAGAGGCCAAAGGAGGCGCTTTCATGGTTGCGACGTGGTCAGAACAGGAGAATCAAAGCAAGAGGTAGATTTTGATCAAAAAGGTGAAATTATGCTAACAGCGTCACATTAACATATTAACCTCTTAATCAAAATGCATGACTGGTAGCGATCAGAGCATTATTTTCATTTAAGGCCTCACATATTTTAGGTTTAGTCTTTAATATCTTAAGAGGATTTGGGGTCGGCGTGGTTTCGCGTACGGCGCACGTGATTGGATGCGTATCCCAATTTCATCTATAATATCGCAGCATCCGGTTGAAGGGGGGAGGTCATGCGTTGGGATGTTGTAGAATTGAGTCACATTATTCGTCTTGACTTAAACTGGGCCACAACCGCACTTGAATCAGAGCAATTTGCACAGCAGTTATAGTTTTATGGTCTGATTACCTGCCGTTGGGGATCTATATAGTTTAGCGGAGGTTTCTCGGTAAGTTTGGCCTGAATGAAGACGTAGTTGTATCAGCCACTGGGAAAGATGGAGTCACTGACCTGCACACACACGTTCTCACTCAGTGAGCTGCTTGGATTGGAAAAACTTTTCGTTAAAGATTCCACATTGTGCAGCGTTGATCCCTGTTCACACTGATCAAGCACCCCAATAGTGGTTTTACTTTGATTCCCACTTAAATACTGCGGCTCTTTTAGATCCAGTCTTGGCCTGCACTTGCAGCTGGGAGGACCAATCTGTATATGCAAATTCTGCTTGTGTGAACAGAAAGCTGTTCTAAGAATAAAATGGAATTAAAAAAAAAGAAAGATTGCGCAACCTCCCGGTGTGAGCCTGCTCTTTCAAAACTTTTCTTCACTGCCCAATCTGTTGCGCAATTCTTAGAGTGACAGCCAAACAAAAACCTTGATGTAAGTTCACAGTGTAAGCAGGGGTGTTGTTGGGTGTTTTACTTATAATAAACTATTTTTCTTATATCGGCACCTTGAGAGATCCGACCTTTGCCAAAGTCAAGCCCCTGCGTTGATTCAGAGCCACACCATAACTGACATCATACATACCTGGAGGTTTTTTTATGCAATCCTGCTGGCAGGCAGATAGAAAGCCGAGCCACATTGAAAGCACCTCTCCACCTAAACACCTGAACAATTCATGTTTGTCATGAAGTTTGCCGCCGTAGAGTCGAAATGGGTTAACCCACACACGTTCCTGAGATCCCCATCCCTTTCCACATCACGAGCGTCGGTTCGCTCGCGTCTTGTAGGGACTGTTGCGTAACATCTGTGACTAAATCCTGAGCAAGGCTTTTCAGAAGCGTCGCCTCACCTGGTTGACCACGTACATGCAAAACAACGATGGATGACTTTTCCGGATACATTTTTCTGTACTGTAGGAGAAAGTTCTGTTGGTCACTCCGTCGTGCCGTATGTGACAGCTTTGACATCCTCTGTGAGCTGCTCTGGTTAGTCATTGTCTGCATCGTCCACAGATAAGAACCTTCCAAACAGCTCCAGCGTGGAAGTAGAGGTGACCCCACCCATGAACGGAACAGCCGGCCAAGAGGGGGAGACGGTAAGAAATGGTTTGACCTTTACTTAGCCCTTGCTCCTGAACTCTTCAGCTCTTGAATTTTCCCTCAATAAAGGATCAATAAAGGATCATCTATGACTTTTATCTGGGTCACGCTACAAAAAGGTGGCGAAAGAGACATTTATGAATATTTTATGCCTGTCATCTCACCTGTGTTCCTCTGCGAGGCCGACTGATGCAAAGGTTGAGCAGACTATGGGCCACGGGCCACTACTGCTGCTAATTTCCCAGCACGCACTGGGGGCGAGTTCCTCCATCTTCAGCCAGACCTGCCAAAGATCCGCCCACTCCCACTGAGCTCTGTAATCACACTCCTCACTCGCCCGCTGCTCCCCACCGCCGGGCGCTCGAAACGCACGCCATCACAGGCGGACCCCAACACACACACCCGCGAGCGCGCAAGTCTTTGACACGCGGCCAAGCTCGGGGAGGCTTGGAATGGCACCTGCAGCAGTTGTGCTGGCATTAACGACGACGGCGGGGTACGGCAGCCCGCCGGGCCAGCAGACGGTGCTGGCACAGGCGGGCACGGATTCAAAGTCGTGCGCCGAGAGGAGAACAGGCAGAGGATGGGCGGGGTTTGTGTGTGTGTTCACGCAGCGATGGCCGAGAGTGACCGCGAGACAAAGTAGGCCCTGCTGACCTTTTTCAACTGGGTGAAAAGTTTTTATTTTGCTCTGCTGGACTGAAGACTTTAGTAGCTGTTGCGTGAAATTGAGCTTATGATTTCACACGCGCGGAGCTCTTATAATTCACTGCTGTCAGGGCGCTACTCCTAGCAACACCTGGAGATTAATCACACATATTTTAAAGCCATAATCCTTAAGAGCTCTTTTTTTTTCTGTTCCAATCATGAGGAAGATTGATTGACCATCAAGTCTTTCTATCTTTCTACTACACGGTAGCATGCTTATGAACGACCTTGGGCAAACATACAAGTAAAAAAATGGGTAATGAAACCTGTCAGATGTGCTCTGTAGCAGTACCTCAGTCAGCACAAATGCATTTCCTTTTGGAAAGCACCTGCCTGATTTTCCAGAAAATGTAATGCCACATTTAGAAAAATGCAGTTCATCCAGTGCACACCTTTTTTAATGTGCCAAAGAATGAATAAAACACAAAGCACGATATAAAGAGAGACCCAGTCGTCTGCTCTCGCTCTGAACACGCCACGTCCTGTCCCGCTTCATTTCTCTCACTGTGGTAATATCGCTCAGTCGTTTAATTGGTTTGATTTTTTTTTTTTTTTTCTTATTCCTTTTATTAAAGCAGCGCCGGTCTCTAGACCTGAACATTTTTTTTAAGCCTAAACTTTGCCTACAGGACTTGCAAATGGCATATAACCTCAAAAGGAACAAAAAAAAAAAAAGATAAAATAATATCTACAGTAGAATAAATGGCTGCTGTAGATGGTAAAAAAAGACATATCTCATTAAAAGATTATAAATGAATTAGTCGGATCGGCTTTGTGTTCCATGTGTATTTGCATCACAGTGATTATTCGCTTACATAAACTACTGTTAGACTTTACTAACCCACTATATCATTCCTATATCCTTTTTTTTTCATTTCAGGCAAATGATCTTGTTTTGCGGAGATTTGCAAAAGCTCTATATAAACCTCTGTATGATCTTGCAGCTTTGCATGCACCAACAATATTCAGGGATGAACGACAGAATTAAAGCCCAGTGTATGAGCAGCACTCTGCTATTATACTTTTTTATAAGATCTAAATACGAGATGGAACAAAGGCACGGTGGTACTTTTTTGACGGACAGCGTCCCTGCTTGGAAAGATACAGTGGACTATAAGTAGAAACCGGTGTGGGAAGCATATTGAGGGATCTTAGAATATGAAATGTGACCACGTGCTTATTGATCTGCTCTGCTGCGAGTTATTCAAACACACTCTGGGTTAAAAATAGTCTCGACAGAACAACCCAGAAGCTGGAAATATGTGCTTCTGCTGCAGAAAAAAAAAAAAAAAAAAAAATCACATCTACGCTCCTGATGTGATTAAAAGTAAAAATGATGAGATCGTGTTTTTGTGCCACGTGGAGCCAGAAAACCCGATAAACCGTATTTTTAGGAGCGCCTCTTTCCTGGCGGTGATTCACCAACTTTCAAAAAGCCCTGCATGTTTATCGGCATGCCTAATTCCTGCAAGCTGCTATTTTTGGATATCCGTCCCACAGCGCACCTGTCTGTGTCAGCCAGAAAGTTGATGGAAACAGCTCACACCTTCGTACGCCGCCAGAGGCCCCATCATGCTAATTATTCTATCCCTCCTGGATGCCTTGGCAACCAAGACGGGGGAATAAGGAGGGAGTTAAGGTCAAATTAAAATCTGAAGCAGACTTCTTGTTCAATTTCTCAATAAAACCCCCGAGAGCCAGGCTGATTAAAAAAAAAAAAAAGAAGAAGAAGAAAGAGTGACTCTATACTGTGATACTGAAATCAAACAGCTTTCCACTAAAGCAGTTTAGTACGTTTCACTTGTTTGGTGTACGGCCATGCGGTTCCCGTTTTATAATGATGCTATCTAAATAGTGAACAGTGAAAAACCCTGGGTACAGTGTGACTCAGAGCTAATAGTCTCCGTAACAACATATTCAGGATTTTCTGCTTTTAGTCACACGCCTTTAAATATTTATGCCAGTGTGAAGGTCGCGTGAACTTTTATTTTAACACCATACTGGACAACTGAAACTGAAAAAGTAGCAGCATAATTCTGTTATCCGTTTCACTAATTTGCTCTGTCACTTTAGTCTGCAGTGATTTTTTTTCTTCAATCCTGTCTCAAAGGAAAAGACGTGATAACTTGCCTACGTATCAAAAGCGTAGCAGTGTTACTATATCGGTGCTTAACTTGTGAGATAGTAACACTTTACTTTCCCTGTTTGCTTTGAACGGGGCAGCTTTGATGTGGCATGAGGTCAACCTCCCTTTGTGATTAAGGGCGTGTGTGGGAACCAAATGCAGGGCGCCAGGGAGGCAAGACTAATAATAATGTCCTTTATTTATATATATATATATATATATATATATTTTTTTTTTTTTTTTTTTTTTTTTTTAAACACTGCACACTGCAGGATATCCAGAGAACCCAAACACAAAATGCTGAGCTCAGAAAACTGTGAGCTTTCTCCTCCGCCTGTTGAAATGCATTCTGGGATACTTCTGCCATCTCAGGTCAACACAAGCATCTCTTAGAGACATCCGCAATCAAGTGAGATGATTAACGGTGCATCTGGGGATCTCGACTATAACTGACTAAATGCGTACTTTGAAGTGGGACAGTGCCGACCATGTTCCACAAGTTCACGAGAGTGCAAGTACAGACGAGAAAACCTGACGAGAAACAGCCAATATACGTCACCTAATCACGCTAGTAACGAACCAAACCATGTATTTTTACTTCTTATGCCCAAACCTGACCAACAGGAACTTCAATTAAAGCAGAAAAGTGGAAGAACCTTGGCATTAGTGTTGCAAATGTCTATCAGTTGTAGACTTGACAGTAATTCTGTATTTGTGGGTCCATTTGATAAATGGCGTGAAGATTTCATCTGCATCTACAAACATGAAATTTCCAAAATAATTTTCTATTTTTTTAATGAGCAGAGAGCGACATTCATCCTGGAGCGCTGTTTTATTTCATGGTTTGGTAGATAAAGACACATTAAAATGCATCTGAGTCTGCAAAAGAGTAAGATAAATGCATTAGGTGAAGGTAAATATATGTACACGCACCTTTTTTTTTTTTAAAAAAAACCATTTCATTTTCAACTCACACCAGGTACGAGAGCAAACGCTTCCCTACAGGAAGAAAAAAAAAAATTGCCAAATGTCACATCGCCCCTCGCAGCTCTGTGGCGTCTGATAAAAGTCAGTGCCTTTAAGCACAGAATTGGCAGTGTTACCAACTGAGGCGCCGCGGGGCAGGAAAGGCCCCCAAGGGGCTGGCATTTGGCAACCAAGTTAGAGTAGGGAGCACCAGCTACATGGGGTACTTAAACAAGAAAGCAAGTAAAGCAAAACATAAATAGACAAACAACAGATTCCTGGTGCGCCAGAAACCATAACCTGAATCTCGCCAGCATCCGTGAAAGAGCTGCAGGGAAACCTGCCGCACAGTCAATAATACGCTTTTGTTGAGGATGCTCAGCAGACTCAAAGATCTTCACAGAGCCTTGGGTTTTTTTTTTTTTTTGGTTTTACCGTAGACCTTTTTAACAGATAACAATGAAGCCATCTGGATATGGAGAGGGGGAGGAAAAACCGCATGCTGAGCATAAGTGATGCAAGCTCTGCCTTTTGTTTGGCAGCTCTGATTACCAAGGTTACCAGGCAATGCTCAGCAGCGGTAGCTGTCACAGCAGGGTAAGCGCCATATGATTCACGATTCGTGCAGAAGCCATCTTTAAGTATTTCTGCTTCACTCTCTGGGCACACTTGGGCGGTCTGATTCAATTTGTCAAAGCTTACATGGCTTTCATTTGACAATGACTACGTACTGTACAACATCTGCTATCATCATCTGTTCTGTTGTTTCCCATTTGTCTTCCCGGTGATTGCTCCCTGAATCCTTTTCTTTTTTTAAACCTCGCTGAGGTCAGCAGCACAAGGGCACAGGACAGACTCTAGGTCACGCATGTGCTCTCCCGCGGCCCTCATGGCTGCTTATCATCAGCCGTAATTGGATTCAAAAGGACTGAGGCATATTTCCGTCCGCAGAATGCTCTGTTGTTGTGCACTTCATAAGTCTGAGAGTTTTCAAGTGAGAGGCTGTGGGCTAAATATAGATAGATAAATAGATTAAATCATAATTGTCTTTTTTCAGCATCTCGTTTAATGGTAGTCTCTCACAGTCCCGTCCGCCTTGCCAGTAGCGGGTGAAGTCAGACCGCAGTAGTCACAGTGTGTCGTCAGCATCAGCAGCCAGCGGTGATCAGACTCGTCCGTCTGAAGGTCACCACAGCAAAGGCGTGCACGCTTCCAGGTCCGGCCATCAACTTCTGCAGACCTCCGTGATGTCTTTGCTCTTTGCGAGCGGTTGCATAGCAGCAGCGCTGCCCTTTCTGGATGGTTGAAATAAGAAGATGCATCCGATGAGACCTTTGATCAAGTTAAAGGGGTTTTTTTTAGCCACCCATTTAAGTACGGTGGTACCTCTACTAACAGAATTAATTGGTTCTGGAAGTAGTTTCGTAACCTGAAACTTTCATCAAGTTTCATCAATTTCAAGTAGAGACGTGTTTTCCATGTAAATGCCCTAATCCGTTCCAAGCCCCCCAAAATTCGAACATATTTTTTTTTATAAATTAGAAATAATACATGAAATGACATGAAAACCTGTAAGAAATACGTTAGAACTAGAAAAGCACTCGGAGAGCGCAGACCTCCACCAAGCACAACAATTATCGAAAATTTGAAAGTGATCCAGAATCCAGGATTTCTTCCAGATTATACTTAAAATGAAATCAGTTCTTCCTTTTCACATTTCCAACAACTCCTGAAAATGTAATCAAAATCCATCCATAACTTTTTGAGTTATCTTGAACACTGACAAACAGACAGACAGACCTTGGTTGCTGCTTACGCTCATACAGACAAGGGGTCCTCCTAGCCAATGGGATGCCAGGAAGATGCTAAGCGACAGCCAATGGCAGAGCAGTTTGGAAACACCGCTTTCAAACCGAGATACAGAGCCGACAAGTATGTTTACGTTCGGTAAACTCTGGGAGCTGCGAGTAGCAGCGATGCTGTATTTTTGCCTTTCGTATCCTGAAATTTATTTCGTAACTACAGGCAATACTTTCCCATCGTAACCTGAAAATTTCGTATGTAAAGGCGTTCGTAAGTAGAGGTACCACTGTACCTGCAAAATGCATCAATCAATAAATTGTTGTTGTTTTTTTGCCTCATGTCTACCTGCCAGTTATTTCAACTTGATGGATTGAATTATGCGGACATTATCGCGTCACCATCATGTGATAATTCCAGTTGTATATTACAGCCGTTCTCACTACCACGTTATAACGGCTGTTTTCCTTTTGCTTTCCAACTCTTTTTGCTTCTGCGTTCAGGCTGAAGATGAGGAGGAAGACGACCAGCCTCTGAGCCTGTCCTGGCCCGAATCCAATCGCAAGCGCTTCACCTACCTCCTGATCATACCCATCGTCCTCCCCCTGTGGCTGACGTTGCCCGACGTCAGGAAAACGGTTTGTGAAACTGAGCCCTGAAAGCATCCGGAACAAGAATGACTTTAGTTCATCTGAAAACACCTCAAATTCACCGTTTTGCTCTCTTCTTCACCTCTTAGTCGTCAAAGAAGTTCTTCCCCATTACGTTCTTGGGCGCCATCTGCTGGATTGCGGTCTTTTCCTACCTGATGGTGTGGTGGGCTCACCAGGTACGCCGAACTCATAGATTAGTTGTCTCTGTAGGACATGGCAGAAGTGCAACGCTCCATTAACGGCTTCAATGAGCTTAATCCTCATCAAAAAACAAAGTCAGAATACTTTGCCTTTTCTCTCCATTTCACATCCTTGACATTTGATGTAAATGCTTTCCGTAATCCACCCACTCAGACATAATTACAGCTGTATTCAAGACGAGGAGACCGTCGGAGGTTTGACACCTCCATCAGCTCCGAAGCAACAGGGGGAAATTAAAAAAAAAAAGAGGTGGAACAAAAGATTAGGTTTTATTTACCCCAAAGCTTACTTTTCTTTCTTCATTTCTTTTTTTGCAGGTTGGAGACACCATTGGGATTACCGAGGAGATTATGGGCCTGACTATATTAGCAGCTGGAACCTCCATCCCTGACCTCATCACCAGCGTCATAGTGGCACGCAAGGGCCTGGGCGACATGGCCGTATCCAGCTCCGTGGGCTCGAACATCTTTGACATTACTGTCGGGTATGAGTTTACTGTTGTTGCTGTGTTTTTGGTTTTCAAACAGTAAATTTAAAATGACGTGCAACAGAAACGCTTCTCACTGAGTCTGGGCAACATAGAGCAGTGGTCCCCAACCCCTGGGCCGTGGACCAGTACTGGCCCATGGATCAATTGGTACCGGGCCACGCAAGAAAAAATTACCTATTTAAGTGTCATTGATTATGAGTCTGAAGGAGCTTTTATTTGGGAAAATCACCAGATTCTCTCGGTTACATATCAGTCGCTTGAGTGGCAAAATTTAACCTAGCTAGCAAAATGAGTCAGTGCTTTGTCTCTGCATGAGGTTTTTTTTTATTATTATTATTTATTTAATGGGCACAGAGGATGTAACCAAAGACTTTGATGTTATCCTCATGTTGTGTTAACGTAAGGGATATATAGTTAGCAGAGTAACTGCTAACTATCCTCATTTTTGTTCAAGCGAGTGATGCTGTTTGGACAACATTGTTTATCTCCACGCATTACATGACTGCAGGAGAGCTAACACTACCCTCTCATGATACTTAAGACAAAGTCAGCTGTTATGACGTTACCTTACTGAATTTTAAAATACCGATTTCTGACATTATTCCAAGTAATATTTGGACTTTCTTACCATTTTGAAATTTAATTATCCTTTTTCCAAATTTAGCAGCCAGATGGCTTTCCGTCTCTGTCTTGCGCTCAGGGTATTAAGCAGCAGGTGCTAAAATATCTACTTCAGTTTCATTTAAAGGAATAATTGATTGCTTTTAGGAAGAATCGCCAAGCTGCTGTCAGCAAAATCCCAGTCCTCTCTTTGCAACAACTACGCATCGCTTCACGGCACTATAGCAACGACGAAACTAGTTTGTAAAATAAACGTTTAAATTATGGCAGAAGCGACTAAGAGACTCGGAGAAGTGATGATGGAAGAAAAAACTTGAGGGAGTCACTGAGCAAGAGACCAAACAAGAATAAGACTGTGTCCAAAATATTGCACAGAGGATAAAACGAAATTTCATTCAGGCATCACACAGTTGGAGCAGCAGCAGTTTGGAGACTAATAACCCATTTAAGAAGGTTATTTGTGTTGAGTAACTGTACATGTACAACTGCAATAAGATGAAAGCTCCAACTACGCGAACACAGAAACAGGTAAATCATGACAAATAAGAAACAATAATAGTATTTGGTGCGATGACCAAATGAAAGCCTCTGACATTACACAACGCTGTCACTTCATTCTGGGCAGCCTGAGTCTGGAAAGTTCTCATTGGGTGAACTGTGTTTTCATGTTAGATGGCTGACTCCACCCCCTTAAATACGCTGCTAGGAACAGAGCTATATAAAAAAAATAAAATAAAAAAAAATCCTTACATTTTGTCCTAATATGTCACATGCATTTCATTAAGACCTTCAGAAATTGTGTCAACCTTTGAAAAAAAAAGGGGAAAAAAAAGATTTAAAAAACCAAACTACATTTATGTTCTTCCCCATGCTGGTCTAATTTATCTGATGATTTCCATCAGCCAGGATGTCTTATGGTCTTATGGGTGGTCAGGGCCAGTTATTATCAGTTACGGGTTTTAACAATAGTAAAACCATTCTTAAATCATGCAGACTTGGAAAAAAACATTCATGCTTTTATAAGCCCAAGAATTGATTATTGCAATGCATTGTATGTTGGTGTCTCCAAGTTGTCACTCAGCCGTTTTCAGCTGGTCCAGACGTCGGGAACACATCACCCCAGTTTTATTTGCTCTTCACTGGCTTCCTGTTTCTTTTAGAATTGATTTTAAAATGTTAATCTTTGTTTTTAAAGCCCTTAATGGCCTTGCCCCTGCCTATTTATGTAAACAAGTGCATGTTCAGAACTCCACTAGAGCCTTACGGTCCTCAAATGAGCAAGGACTAAACTCTGAGGTGATCGGGGGTGACTTTAGTCACTATATGTGTTGTAAAGTTCTCTACAAATAAAAGTTGATTGATTGATTGATTGATTGATTCAAATGCACTCCATTCAGTTGTGTCAGGATGTACCATGTTTGTGTTTGCAGACTGCCGTTCCCCTGGCTTATGTGGTCCTTCTTCAGCGACATGAGACCAGTGCAAGTCAGCTCCAACGGCCTCTTCTGCGCCATCGTGCTGCTCTTCCTCATGCTCCTCTTCGTCATCATCTCCATCGCCGCGTGCAAGTGGCGCATGAGCAAGCTCCTGGGCTTCATCATGTTCCTGCTGTACTTCGTCTTCCTGGTGGTCAGCGTCATGTTAGAGGACCGGGTGATCACCTGCCCGGTGTCCGTCTGAGACGCCTCCTCCTCCATCGTCAGCGTCAGAACCACCACCACCCCCCCCAACAACCATCCGTTTTTGTCTGCTGTCGGTCGCGACTGACCCCTGTGATCCTTTACGCCGGGAATAAAAGAAGAACAAGAAGAAATGTACACGAGAATAATATGAAAATATGGCGGGAAAAAAAATTGAAATTACAGAAATCTCCCTGTTGGCAGGTGGTGGGGAGAGGCTTTGGCCTGCTTCATGTAGGCCTAACCTGAGTGGTTATTTTGTTTATTATTTCTTCACTGGCAGGTGAGGAGGGGCGGGGTGGGCGGGGTGATGGGTGTACGCCCAACACAGAAGTGTTATGCATGCCGTTAGTTTCACTGGAGGAACTGGAATCCTGGTTTGCTGGGGAGAATCACCCCTCGCTGGGGGGGGAAATAACAATAATAATGTTAAACTCTTAACAACAAATACAGTGACTGAGCTCAAATTTAAAATTGTGAACATATTTGAATGCACAGACTGAGATTGGATGTGGATGAGTTTAAGGATGAGGACAGCGCAGACTGTGCAGATGAATATTTTCTTTTCCGGACGCTTCTCTGTCTGACGGCACCGAGAGGAAAGACTCTCCCGTGGACTCTTGGGAGTTTTCCCAGTGGGCAGACGAACTTCTCCCCCTCTCCCCCTCGTTTCTGTCTCTCACAGGTCTGTTTGTGCTCGGCCTGAATGGCAAGTTTGAGCTCCCCTCTTTCCTGCCAGGTGTCATTTTACGCCGCTGAATATTTCTCCGGAGGATTTAAACTCATTTTCATTGAGTATTAGAAGTAGCATTAGATATGCTGTAGCAGTATTAGTTAATGTGGAGCCATGTTGACAATCTGCACCCCCTTTTCTTTTTTTTTTTTTTCCCCCTTTTGCCACTGGACACACCCCCTGATTTCACAGAACTTTTCATGCTTCACATGCACCAAAAAAAAGGCAAGAAGTTAAAAAAAAAAAAAAGCCTAAGTAAAGTTTAGCCTCTCAAAATATATGTTAGCCTTCAATATCTCGTGCTGGTTGGGGAAATAAATGCATGAATACTTACCGTAGGCTCATTAGAGTTCCATAACAAAGTCAGTGTCAAAATAATACATTTGAAAAGAACTTTACAGTGTTTAAGCGTCATGGTTGGCTTAGATTAGTCAATGTGTAGTGCTTTGTTCACAGTAGAACTCGGCTCAAATCACCAGCTAGTCGATGGGAAACAAATTTCAGGCATTAACTGCATGGAAAAAAAAGAGCCTTGAGGGTGAATAATAGCCTACCAATCAACATTTAAGAAGTTGTATACCAAAATGTTAACTTTTTTCAAACACGTTTCATAACTTCTTAATGCAAACCAGTGCTCGATCTCTATGTAGAAATTGTCTCTATATGTATGGTCAACGATATCTATCAAACGTGTGCAATTTCCTTTCAAATCAAAGGTGCTTTTGTGTGCATGTGTACGTCATCACACAACGACCGTTCCCCCCAGTTTATCCACAAATAGAGGTGTGTGTATATTCACGCGAGCACACCCAACCTGTATTTTATACCGGGGAAAGAAATCATAATCACAATCTCGTTACGCAACATAGAATGTGGGAATCAAAGATTTTACAGCAATATGCCATTCGTCGTCGTCGCCCCTCATACGTCTGTCCCCCCCGCCGCCCCGCCATCTTCTTTGTCATTTCTGAAACCCCACGGTTTAAGTGGGCTAACCGTTTCCTCCTGAAATAAAACCCCTTCCTGTTAGAGCTGCCCACAAACACCTGCTTTACCTCAGCACAGCCTCTGTACAGCAGCGTAGTAGGAGTTATCTGTAAAATAGTAGTAAATAGATTCTCTGAATGTGTGAGGAAAACAAACAAACAAAAAAAAAAAAAGATGCATGTGAGGAACTTGGGCTGGTTACCCACGAGTTGTACAGCAGGGCTTCGGCCAACTGTGTACTGTACGCTGACACTTTTATGCATCCATTCAGAGAGAAACACCAAGAAGTCATTGGTTTTATTTTTGTAAATATAAACTTTTTTTTTCTTTTTTTTGCACCAACCAAATAGTTAATTCGTATACCTTCCTCACTATTATTCAGTTTACATATTTTGGGAATGGTGGATGGGAAAGGACATCAGTATTTTATGCAGGTGGCCCTTTAGTATTGAGCAAAAAAAAAAAAAGCATTTATCTCCAGACTCAACACCCGGTTAGCGTACATCAGCTGTGAACATGTCCGTTCCTTTCATGGTGAGACGTCGAGGGCTTTAAATAGCTGTCATAACTCCTCTGATTGAACAACTACATTACATACTGGACCCCACCAGCGTGGCTTCTGATAAATTCACCAATGCAGAGGAAAAACAAAAGCCTGCACACACCATGCCCATAACTGTTTTAGGTAGTTTGCCCTCCTCACTGACTGAAAGGGTTCATTTATAGCCTGTGCGATGACTCATGCATATTTGCCATTAAGCTCTTCCCCTGAAGGGCCCACACACACTCAGTTAATGTGATTGCGCCTCTCTTCAGTTTCATCTTCTTTTAAAGAATAGGTGGATGTTCTCAGAAATGCTGGTTGTTTTTTTCGTTTTTTTTTTCTGCTTTCTGAGTCAGTTGACATGGTGGATATCATCCGTATACAGTTTTAAGCCTGGGCAGTAAAGGGATTAAGTTTGCGTGAATACTTTCTGAAAGGTAAGAAAATAGACCCAGTGAACATGTTGCATCTTATCTGACTGATCTACGCTAAAATCCACCGTGTCAAAAACAACAAAAACACAAGTCCGTGGTTAAGTCCTTATTTCCACTCTTAAATTATCTACTTTATCATCTCACAACAGAAGAAAAAGCAGATTTCTCAGAATGTCTCACAGTAACATGTTATTATCAGAAATACCTCTTTAACATCATAAGAGGTAACTTAACTTGTGTTTGGTTGATCTCGTGCTGCTTCGGTCACATGTGCATACGGTACCCCTTCACTTCTGTTCCTCAAGCCCCTCCTGTCAACGCAACAAAGTTTCCAATTCACATGTTATTTTCTGAGTGATATATATATATATATATATATATATATATATATATATATATATATATATATACATACACATGCAAGCTTGGCATTGACTTTGGTTTACCAGGGTAAGCGACTGTGAAAGTTAACCACTAAGAAACATTCTTGCACTGTAAATGTTTTATTTTCTTGGTGTTAATGTAAGATTTATTTAATGTGTACATACACTGTATACAGATACAAATTAACCATATAATCTATATGTGTAAAAGAAATATGTCTCAATATGTAAAAACACAAAGTATATAATAAAAACGAATAAAGATGCTAATTCAAATATGCAACAGTGTGTTTGTCTCTCCAGGTTTTCTTCCACCTGCTCTCCATCACACCTGCAAACCTTTTAGCCCACAAACTATCTTAACTAATGTGTCAACCTACCCATTAATCACCATGACAACCAAGAAGGGACTTGTTGCTGATCCTCGGTGCAGTCCTATTTCCACCTGAAACAACTCTGTCACTCCTACTGATTGTATTATATTAGTTTAGATTATTACACTTTGTAAAAAAAAAAAAAAAAGGATTCAACAGAGTTTTACAAATAAACTGCTGTGGCTTTACCTAGTAAGTGCTGCATGAAGCAGATATTACTCTTACCTCCAGTACCATGTTTAAAAGATCCTCATAGTATTTAACCTGGAATAAAGATGCATAAATTACCTGCTGACATACCTGCTGTTGGATCCGATGTCTGTCTGGGATGACACGTAGTCTTGCTTTTTAAAATAGATAATAAACAATGAAAAGTAAGACTTTAATAGGAGTTAAATAGCCTCTAACACCTTTTTTTGTAGGTATAGGTGTAATGTTGATCAGAATATTAAAAAAAAAAAAAAAAAAAAAGGTCACTTGGACTGGAAGACATTTCCAACACATGATGTAATGAAGATGGCTTTCTTTCTCCTACTTTATTTAAATGCAGGCACACACAACTGAAAAACTGTCAGCATCTGTGACATCTATATATATATATACAGTCATGGAAAAAATTATTAGACCACCCTTGTTTTTTTCAGTTTCTTGTTCATTTTAATACCTGGTACCACTAAACGTCATCATGTGACTAAAACAGACAGAAAAGAAAACACTGAATGCATAAAAGCAGTGTTTTTGGCAGTACAACGCATTAAAGGCATTAAAATGAACAAGAAACTGAAGAAAACAAGGGTGGTCTAATAATTTTTTCCATGACTGTATATATATATATATATATATAGGTGTCACAGATGCTGACAGTTTTTCAGTTGTGTGTGCCTGCATTTAAATAAAGTAGGAGAAAGAAAGCCATCTTCACTACATCATGTGTTGGAAATGTCTTCCAGTCCAAGTGACCTTTTTTTTTTTTTTTATTCTGATCAACATTACACCTATACCTACAAAAAAAGGTGATAGAGGCTATTTAACTCCTATTATTGTTTATTGTTTATTATCTATTTTAAAAAGCAAGACTACATATAGCTTTCTTTGATGAAAAATAGCTTGCACAACCTTCTCCTCAGAGGCTAGTGTTACGAAAATGAAATGAAATGAAAAAATGAAAAATACTTTATTCATCCACAGCAGGGAAATTCAACACTGTAGCAAGGGCTCTTCTTTTTTTTTTTTTTTTTTAACTGAAATACCCTCTCACATAAGTTTTTGTCATGTCTAAGAAATTATGTTAAGTTAAATTGTCGGCCCCGCCCTTGATTGTTTCCACCTGTTTCCCCTTACCTCATGTCTACTTAAGTCTGTGTCTCCCTTTGTCCTGTGCTAACTCGTCTTGTGTCGTGGGTGTTGTTTTTTGTGTGTTCAGAAAGTCAAGCCGTTCCATGCCAGGTTTCTTTTGTTTTTGAGCATTTCTCATCTTGAGTTGTTAATGTTGTTTTTTCTTTTGATCAGTGGTTTTGCCTCCTTTGCGAGTGATTATAATTTGATACTTTGTCCAATAAACTTTTTTTTTTTTTTTAACCCTTCGCTGTCTGTTGTCGTGCACTTGGGTTCTCATCTGAGCTACAGTTTTCCATTTATTAGATTGCTGAAATGTCTTCTCGGCTTCATTCAGTCATCAGACGTTTAAAGTTTGTCTTGCTTACACTGTCGGTTTGAAAGCTAATGTTTCAGTGGGATTCAAATACTTCCACTGCTCTTCTTGTACCATTCTTCTGCTGATTCTCCAGCGTGCTGTGAATCACTGCTACAAAGTAAACTTTTACTTTCAAACAGTCTCATATTTCATCAACAAATGCCCTCTTCTCACGTGTTGATAAAAACTTCCTGACGCCTTCCTGAAACATCTGTGATGTTACTGGTACTTTGATATTAAAATACGGGTGACATGGTTCAAATGATCGCTTTAAAGTCATGTCTTTACACCTTTTTTTCATAGCTGCCAGTTTGGGGAGGTGACGAAGTGATCCAGTCGACTCCACTCTATGCTTCTCTTTTGCCAGATAAAACCCCATATTCAGTTCAGTTCAGTTCAAAAACACTTAATTAATCCCCAAGTAAAAATGTTGCAGGAGATGTCATCTCTTCAGTGATTCATCATTGATGCTGATAGTGAATGTGTTTCATGAGGTGCAGTTGCAGTGATCACACACCTCCAGTCCCAGTTCCTCTCTGCTGTGGCACGACGAACCGCGGGGTGTGGCGCCCTCGTGCGGTCAAACCCGAAAACGTCACTGCGCCTCCGTCACTTTGATGAATTCCTGATTATCCGCCCACCAAATATTGGGGAAGATTTCTCCTGAATTACCTCAGAATACTGCCTGGTGGTTTCCAAAACAAGTTAATAGTTTTGAGTTTGTTCTGTTTTTGTTTTTTAACTCGCATTTTCATCTTGTTGAGTCTTGAAGTTGAAAACATTAGTTGAAGACGGTTGAAGACAAGTCGGCACGACGGGCTTTCATCTTCATGAAGCCTCATTTTTCACAAATGTGTTATTAAGAAGTGTTGAAAGAAGCACAGAGAGAGAAAAAAAAAAAGGTTAATACCTACCTTTGCTTATGGCACCACTGATTACCTGAGGGGGAAAGGTTAAAGAAACCGCTGTAATGTGGGACAGATGACAGTTTAGGTGTCGGACGAATTAGGTGTAACACCTACTGTTTTTTTATTACTTGTTCCGCACAAGTTGATTCTCAGCAACTGTTTTCCAGCGTGTTTCTCAGTGACAGCCCGCGCGCAGGACTCAACAATGATTTTTCCATGACACCATCTCTGATCTTTCCACAGAAGCGCGTCTCTTTTGTTCTGGTGTGTAATCCCAGAGTTTTTCCCGGTAATCTGCCGCGTTTTTCTGCGCCTTTCACTGGAATCCGTCGCTGCTGTCCAGTGAGTCAACCTCGGATACGACAAGTTATTTCAAATTTCCCATAAAATAGGCCACTTCCAGAGACACTGCGTGGAAAGAAAAGAAACGGGGGGGATTCCCCCTGGAGATCTGCAGACGTCACTGCAGATTAATGACACTTGGTCTCTGACAGCCTGAACAGCGTTCTCCATCTTTTTCTGGATATACTGTGGTTTGAAAGAGATTGTGTCATGGTGAGTTTGATGATTTTCTTTTAAAAAGGCTTATTCTTTTTGTTTTTTTACTGGGTTTTAATTTTGAATGAGAGAAATGTTGATCAGCATCTAAAGTCAACATTTTTGAGTGAACTTTCCTTTATATATTTATTTTTAATTTTTTTTTTACATTGACATATTAATTTTAGGGCTGGGCAACGATTAAAATTTTTAATCGCGATTAATCGCATTGTATACGCAAAATCAAATAATGAATTCAAAAGTAGTGTAAAATGCACTTTTATTAAATGTTCTGCTGCCATATGAACTAAAGTGTCATAACATTTGTTGTTCAAACACTTAACATCAGCACTTGTCAGTAACACATATTTAGTGTAAATCTCATCTTAAAAAATGTAAAATAAAATAAAGCTTATTGCCACTGCCAGGGTATTAATGTCATCCTGTTTTTATAAAAAAAAAAAAAAAAGTCTACAAACAAAATCCAACAAAATGATTGTGTCTCAGCACAATCAGAAAATTAAAACAGGTAATTTCTGAGGTAACAGCAGAAACTTTTAACAGGGAGTTCAATGTGTCAGTAGTTACAAATAACCTTGTTTCTGTTAAATCCTCCGTCTGGGAGAACTTTAAAATGAAAATGTCCACGTTAAAGTTCAGTAACTTTACCAATCCGTGTATCATTCATTCTTTCCATTTTCAATTGTCAATCAAAAAAAAAAAAAATCAAAAAGTGAGATTTTATCATGTTTTTCATTTTTTAATCTAACAAAAAAAGCCTGTTTTTTTTGTTTTGTTTTTTTTTTTTTTCAGTTTTAGACTTAGATCAAAAGTACAAAATTAAAAAACGGGCCACAGAACTGAATTTGTTTTATAATCGAGGACTGGACTTTCTGTTGTCATTACACATCTGTGCCACTAGATGGAGCCGAACTGAAGTAACCAGCTAGAGAACAGCAGGACAGTGAACACATGGAGCAGATCTGATGGAACATGAAGGAATGACGCAAAAGTTTTGTTGCAGTCCAGAATTTTTTTTTTATAGACAGAATTGTTAATATTGCTAACTGAGTTGCTACCCGAACTGTAAAGTTCACGGATTTTTACCGTTCTCCATGTCTGTTTTAGCTTCTTCTTATGGTTACTGTTTTCCGGTTCCGCAGCAGCCAGTAACAGGACTTTTCAAAACAAAAGCACTTGAGTAACATGCGTTAAGGTGCGATAAAATAAATGTTGGCATTAAAAAATGTATGCGTTAACGCGATAATACGCGTTGACTTGCCCAGCCCTAATTAATTTCTAATTTCTAAATTTCTAATTTCTGATGCTTCTTTCCCTGCCAGTCACATCCAGGACTATCACGCTACCTTTACTGAACATGTTACTTTTTTGCAGATTGTAAAGCGTTTTCAAAAGGTGCGTTCAGTTCAACTTTCCTCAGACGCTTCACCAGTAAATCCTCGTGTCAAATAGCGCCAGCGTGACTGTTGGTACCCTGTACGTCCCTGCAGGGCTAGAGCTGTCCCTTCTGGAGAACAGATTTATGAGCTTTATCTTGTCTTGAATGTCTTCAGGGTACCTCAGGAGTTTCTGGTGATTTATGAATATTTTTAAAGCAAAACACAAAAACAATGACAACACCGTTGCATTATGAGAGTACCAACCAATGTCACTTTGTGTGCACGTGTGTGCATGTGATGCAAGTTAATTAAATAAGATATATGACCCCTCTTGTAAACTTTTTATTTCCATATTATTAATTCAGCAGTGAAGTCAGTAAGGACTGTCTGTCATAAATTGGACTTACTGCTGATTTTTGCTTTGTGTGACAGCTTTGGCTAAAATAAAAAAAAAAACAACAACTAACATTTATTGTGCTGAATCCTACATCACATCAGCTGCTGTGTCTTTGGTTACCCACCACGCCTTTTCAGACCATGTTGCCTGAATTTAATGACAAACAACTGAATTTCCTTCCCACAGTTAAAAAAATAATAATTTAAAAAATGTATATATTGGTATGGCAAGGCAAGGCAAGTCTTGTTTGTATAACACATTTCAGCAACAAGGCAGTTCAAAGTGCTTCATAGCTTCAGGACATTCAGATACAATGAAAAAAAACACGGCTGATAGAAACAGGAAAGATAAAGAATTGAAAAGAAAGATTTTGAAAGTACAGTATAGACATTTTAAAAGGAAAATATATAAAGTGATATAAACAGAACCCGACCTCTACAGAGCTGGAAGAGGTTCCTGTTCAGATCAGACCACCGGGGTCAAAGGCCGCAGTGAACAGGTGAGTCTTTAACCTTGATTTAAAAAAAACTAAGACAGCAGACCTGATGTTTTCTGGGAGTTTGCTCCAGATGTGCGGAGCATAGAGGCTAAAATCTGACTCTCCGTGTTTAGTTCTGGTTCTGGGGTCACGGAGCAGACCTGCACCAGGTAACAAAGACAGTAAAAGACGTGCTGTGTAATTGGTGGATTTTATTTTTCTTTTTAACACCACATTGATGGGAAAATTTAATTTGATTTTTCTATGAAATTACTTTTTTATTTATATTTGAAGATCTTTGACAGCTTTCAACTTTCAGTGTTGGAAATAATGTAAAAGTTTATAATTATTCTATTTTTATCACTTCACAAAATCCGACAGATTAAACCAGCGGCATTGAATCTGCATTTGTTCTTAATTAAGATAAAAATTAAGGAACCCCAGGTTGACCTGATACAGAGTGATTTTTTTATTATTATTTATCTGTTGTTGAACATACAGTAACAAAAACGGATAAAATGCTGAATTCATTCAAATTTAGTTCCCTTCCAGAGTGTTAAAGCAGATTGTTTATTTCCAGATAATTTAAGCAGATTTTTTTTTTTTAATTAGAATTAATTTTAGCTGGGTCTTGGTGGGCCTAGCTCCAGTGTGTTAGGCTGCAGCCTCACCATTTGGACACGTATGCTCTGCGTGTTAGTCGTGACTTGCTGGTAAAAGCTGACAAATCTGTGAGCTGATTATTGCCACACCAGATTTCCTATTAAATTTGTGAGTAATTTGCGTGAGCTCCGTTTTAATTTGCTTTCTCCCTCACCCCATTCACGACTTGCTCACTTTCTATCACTTGCCAACAGTTAACAAACTCCACATGAATCTAAGGGTGAAGATGAGAAGCACAAGGGCAGCTTGTTGAGCAGTTCAGCTGACTATTGGCCGGGCATTTCTCAGTGATTTCATCTGCTTGCTGCTTGCTGTTCTTGCATTTGACTCAGCAGCATGAGTCTCAGAGGAGGCTGCGGGCCAGATCATACGAGCTCATTTGATCCCGTTACGAGCGCGGCAGCAGAAAGGCGGGTGAGAGTCACACTTTGGCCGCACTGCAAGAGAATCATCTCAAAATATCTCAGATGGAAGCGAGTCATCGCTGAAACTGCTCTTCTTCGCAACTTAGGGCCGTTATTTTCAGGAGTTTAAAGAGGACGCCTCAGCGGAGACCAGGGTGACTCACAGAAAGACCCCGTGTCCTCTTGATTTGTAACCGCCGCACATGTGGACATGTGATTCAGCATGAGAAATGTCTGAAACTGGGCTTTGGTTACCAAGACGTGGTAAACGATGGATGACAAACATGAAAGTTGACCAGCTTTGATAGTCAATATAATGTTCACACATTGAGTCAGAAAAGGCCAAATAAGGAGAAAGCAGGATGTGAAGCTTGTAAACAGAAGAAGCAAAACTAAGATGCCATGTTAATCGCATGGGCATTACGACAAACCTCAAATTTCAGCATGACTGTCTCACTTCTCACAAAACATTTCAGTCCCTAAAATATAATTTAGAAACTATTGTTGTTCCGATACGATACCAGTATTGGAAATTGCTCCGATACTGCCAAAAACGCCGGTTCCAGTATCGGCGAGTACGGATGTCCAGGCACCAACCGATATGATTTATCTTACTGGTTAGTTCCGTTAAACTACCAGCAAAAAAGAATGCTTTTTAATTTTGCAATACAGTGATCCCTTAATTTTCGTGATTAATGGGGACCAGGCGCCCTCCTCGCAAAAATCAAAATCCGCGAACTGGAGCCGGAGCCCCCCGAGCCCAAATAATGTGTTTAAAATATGTTTAAAAACCGCAAAAAAGTAGCGAGGCACTGCAGCGAATCAAGATAAAAGGCTCAACTGTGGTCTTTCTGTTACCTTCACAGCCTCTGTTCTCCGAACCGTAGTAAACAAACCGCTGGTATTGTGCTATTTTTGGCTTGTAATTAGCGGGTAACATGCTAACAACAACAAAAGAAACAGTACGGTTTTCTCTGCATGGAACGAGCACTTTATTCTGGCACTGCAGGAACTTGTAAACATCACACAGGTTGTATTGTTCGGCTCCTGTCTGTTAACAGAGAATGTAAATCTATACACGCTGGGCTGCTGTTTATGCTCAACTCCACTTTTCACCTGACCCCGTTTTCGTTCTGCCATTCCACGACAAGCAAACTACATTACCCATAAGGCCACCTTCTTAAAGGGGCCAGGCTGGCTCACAACATTTCTTCGCTGTGAGAGAACGTGCACAACATCCTGTGATGTTTCCGGTTTTTTTTTTTGGATTTTATACTATATTATACATTTCTGAAAAATCTGCGAATAACTAAAACCGCGGAACTTAAAGCGTGAACTGGCGAAGGGATCACTGTACTGTTTTATAATGTTCTACAGTGGCACCTCTACTTACGAAAAAAATTGGTTCTGGAAGTAGTTTCGTAACCTGAAAATTTCGTAAGTAGAGATGCGTTTTCCATGTAAATGCCCTAATCCATACATAATGTAAAAAACAAAGAATAAAGTAAATAATAAAATTATGTTCATTTACCTTTTAACTGCTATCGTCGTCACCTTTTCTCTCTCAGCAGTGGTTTTTGCCTGACGTTTTGTAAAGAACCGATCCAAGGATGTTTGCTTTTGTCGGCTTTCAACAATCTTTTGAAAATGTGCAAGGCAGACATCATCATAGTGAGCGATAGCCCGACTAGTGAACACTTTTTCCGGGTGACTCTTTTCAACAAATTCCGAAAACTTCATGGAATTTTCCTAAAATGTCAAAGGGATGCCAGGAAGGTGCTAGCTGATAGCCAATGGCAGAGCAGCTACAAGTATGTTTACGTTCGGTAAACTCTGGGAGCTGCGAGTAGCAGCGCGTACTGTATCTTTGCCTTTCGTATCCTGAAATTTATTTCGTAACAAGAGGCAATATTTTCCTGTTGAGGCGTGTCGTAACCTGAAAATTCCATATGTAGAGACGTTCGTAAGTAGAGGTACCACTGTATTTGGAAATAAGTATAGACATAAATGCTTGGATTTGCTGTATTTATTCATGTTTTACCACAATGATAATTATATTACAGTCAGGCATGGTGCAGTTTATTTTTTTAATATCATACTTGGATCAGTAGTCGGTATAGGCCGATACCCGCAGCTCAAGAATCGGAATCTGTATCAGGAGGAAACAAATGGTATCGAAACATCTCTATTAGAAACTCAGGAGCAGTCCAACTTTAGGGATGACTGCAACTGCAAAACAGCATTTGAACCAGGGTGAATTCTCCCATCCCCCCGGGAAGACACCTAAAAAAATAGCTTCCTATGGTTGGAATCAGCTCCAAACCCATCTGAACTTTGAGGCTCTCGTCTCAACTTTGTGAAACTAAACCTACTTCAAATATTCTCGATGCAGAAACATCTGACTGATCATCGGTAGCCGTGTTCATAGCAGCTCTTGAAGAATCAATAGGTAGTTTCTGCTGCTGTAAGTTCAGACTTTAAAGCTGGCATTCTTGATGTTTTTGTGGCGTACATGTAAAGATCTTATGGGATATAATGTAATTATGTGTGCTTTATAAAGATTCCCAGGTCTGTTCCGGGCCAAGGCGCACTTTCAAAAGAGATTTTAAATGTCAAGCCATTTTCAGGAAGATAAAGTGTTTGGTAAAGTGAAAGCACGTAAGATACGAAACAGAACCGAGTCTCAACGGTGTGAGAAAGTTGGCAGCGAAAAAGATGAACATCAAAGCTGACGAGCGTCAGTGACTGATGGTGCTTGAGTCGACCTGAATGACAAATCTACAGTGTTTCTGTCATCTGTTGGAGGATATGGGAGATTATCTTACCTGAACCAGACCAGTCAGTATGTGACAGCTGTCTTCACTTTCATTTATGTGAACTGAACCAACAAAGTTTCATGTGTTGTGGGTATTGGATCCATGGTGTACAGCTGGACCTGTGGTGACACGTTTCCAGTAGTTTCTGAAGCTATCGTAGATTCAGGAGCGCATTTAATTCATTCCTGTTATTCCCGCTCAAACAGTTTATATATAACAGTTGTTTCCCTCTTCGTCAAAACGGCCTTCGGGCTACCTGTCGACGAATGGAGGCTTCGCTTCGATGTCCCACTTTTTCCGTTTACATTGTGGTTGCACGATGCATATAAACATGTTTCATGCACATTATGGAAATATTAACCGTGGCACATCCTGCAGTTGCTGAATTCCTCTTGCGTTAACTCGCTCTGTGGGAGGCAGGTGCGGCCAAAACCTACACCTTCAAAAGTGAGTCATCAATGAAAGAATTTGCTGATGACTTCTTGAGGATTGTCCAACTGTTTGACAAGAGAGAAGTTGGGTCAGTGCGATGTGTATGTTTGACTTTAAACTGTCTTGTTGTTAACATAAGCTGGTGAAGTCTTTCCAAAGAGATGAAGCAAAGCAGGGAGATGAATGTAGCCTTGAAGCTTTAAAAAAGAAAAAAGTGTTTTCAGTGCTGAAGCCTTATCACAGCGAAGTATATCAAAAGTACCCACACAGAAAAAGAGACCAAATATTTGTTCTGCTGTCATGAATTAGTCTCTTATACTTTACTCAAGCTGTTTAAGCTGGTTGAGTTAGTTTGGTTTGTTTCAGCTTTATATTCAGTCGTAGATGGCCGAGCCTATGGGTTGGGCTCCCTCTGAAGAGCGAGACAAAGGGTGTTCTGAGATGAACCATGAGGAGGGAGACAAAGAAACAAGTTCTGACCCACTTTTTCTCCAAACTTTTCATGTGAAACGTTAGATCAGTGGTGTGCAAACTGTGGTACGCGTACCACTGGTGGTACACTTGGAATGTCAGGACTTTCCACATTTTCACTTTTCTTTTTTTTTTTATCAAATCAGAAACATACAATGCATTATAAATACGTTTTAAAAGAAATTCAGGTAACAATAAATAACTACAATAAGGAATAAACATCTCTCCTGTGAAATTAAAGCTATTTGAGAACACATATATGATTATATTTTAAAATTGGTCATCATGGTGGTACTCAGAGAGCTGAACAGTTTCTCAGGTGGTACGCAGTATTAAAAGTTTGAGAACCACTGCGTTAGATGATTTCATAGCCATTAACATTAACCAGATTATCCCTTGTAGCAGCTGAAGGGAGAGATATGTTTGGTGAAAAGTAATCCACATACATCTGACACATCTCATAACGCAGAGATCACAAGGCAACAACAAAAAGGACTTATTGTTGTTGTTGTTTTTTTTTTAATGTAAAATGCAAGCAGGAACCAGTGATCTGTCATTTAATTTTTTTCTGGGACACGAGTCACCAAGTACGTCACAAAAGCTATAACACAACACTGTAATTAAAAAAAAAACATTAATACACACAATATATAAATATATATACATATATATATATAAGTATATATATAATATATATATATATATATATATATATATATATATATATATATATATATATATATATTCAGACATTCTCTGAAGGAAATTACATTTCACTTTAAAACAAATTAAAAGCTACATAAATATATATTCCCTCTGAAATGTTAGGACATAGACTACCCAACATTTTTGAATTAACATGGAAATTCTGCAGCAAAGCAGTTCAGAAAATGTGCTTGTGCTGAAGGGGATGAGAGGCATTTGACACAACTTTTACTGGCATGGCACTGAAAAAGAGACACCACCTTGATGAATATATCCCTGACACCCAGGCATAAACATACGCACACGGATTGCTGAATAGAATTTTAAAAATCCAGAGTGTCGGTTCAACATCTTCAGCCATGGAGCCTTGAGAGAGTCCAGGTGACTGGTCAGGGTCCAGGTGACTGGTCAGGGTCCAGGTGACTGGTCAGGGTCCAGGTGACTGGTCAGGGTCCAGGTGACTGGTCAGGGTCCAGAGAGCTTTCTCTGCTTTCAGATGAGCTGTGACCAAATCCTTTAAAGTCTAAACTGCGATCTAGCCCTGACTCAACAGTTGGTTCATCGTGGTCTTCCACAATTTCCAGCCAACCCACACACACACACAAAAAAAAAAAAAAAAAAAAATCAGCCAGAATCACAGTTTCTTTGAAGAAACTGGGGAGGCAGAATTGCCATAGTGACATGCGCTCATAACAGTAACATATGGAGGGGCGTATATGGAGGGGCTTTAAGTGAGGGGTCTCACGCTTTGATGACGTTTCCTGTCCTGGATGGGCACATTTTCTGGTCTAGACGGCCATTGAATCACTGTGAGTGATTCATGGCTAAACCAGAACCAGGAGTCACGGGTTTATATTGCGAGTGGATCAGAAAGTCGGAGTTCTGGTGAACAGAAACTGGGACTTTGAGGCTGAATGCGTGTTTGTTTGTTTTTTTTTTTTTCAAAGGAGTTTTAATATATGTTGTAGAATTACACTTTTAGACTCATTGTATCTCAGATGATGGCCCTCCTCCTTAATCGGGCCAATGAGATTCCCCGTCGGCGCTCGGAGGTACCGGAAGCCACGACGAACCCAAAAAAAAAGGAACGCGCACCCACCTCGGATCGTTAAAGAGATCCTTCACACAGTAGTTAATCCACTTTGTGCGCCACTTCAGTGGTCGGAGGACGGCAGACGCCCCCCCCCCCTCATCCTATGCTGTTACTCCGCTGGTCACGAGGATCCGCGGGAAGAGCTCGAGTGGAAATAGTTTCACAAAGCGGCAACAGGTAGATGTCACGAGCGAAGGCGCGCAGACTGGAGGGAGAAGCTCCGCGCATCCAGTTGTCATCGTGGAGTCCAGGTGTTTTTCTTTTGATGTTTTCTTATTAGTATGTACCAACTATACGGTTCATGTTTCTATACATTTCAGTGTATCAAAGAGTTTTTTAAAGGATGGACTGAACTTTTTCAACCCTGAACATGTCAGATCGGCGCGCGTCAGAAATGTCGCCAGTAGGTTTAAAGCAGCCAGACGCACCTGGATGGAGATGAGACTGGATCTGAGCGCAGGGACGCAGCGTGAAACCACCAAGACCGTACGTGGGACCGTACGTGGGTCCCGAAGGAAGGCAAGATGTTGGCATAGCTGTTGAAACTGAGAACTCTGCTATGCCATCAACTTGCCATCTTTCTCTCCCCTTTGCAGCCAAAGCCAGAGGAGTTTTTAAACGCACAGAAAAGTCTTCCAGGCTGGCTTCATTTTCTGTTTTAGCTGTTTGAAACCCTGTAAATCTGCTGGAAATACTAAATATCAAAAGAGCAACTTCACGTGTGTGATACTGGGGCACCCATCACAGTTCACTAGAGCTGAAATGCTGTAGACACAAAATTATATTCTTAAAAAAGAAAGGTAAGTTGGCCCAGCTGATTGCTTTTTGTATTTTTCTCAAGATTATTTATATGTGCAGAAAGAAACTGCATCTATACCTACATTTTTTTTTTTAAAACTACTACATGTGAACACATTATTACACCTAAAGGTAGCAGATTTCTTTATCTCAACTTTCTCAGTTTCTGCCAAGTTTTTGCTGAGTTTCTGCTCAGCTAAATGATTTATTTGATAACTTGATAGAGGAAGAAATTTTCCTCAAATATCTTTTATACATGTTTGAAAGTTACCAAGTGTATTCAGTAACAGTTTTGGCCTTGTGTTACATTTTCTGTTACAGTGTTTGCATATCATATAAAATCAATTTTAATTTAACTGCTGTTTTAATGTATTTATTAAAACACTTATCTGAAGATGTAAAAAAAAATAAAGTGTTGGACTATTGATATGCTTTTAAATGTATGGGTTAAATGTATATAAAACTCATTATATTTCAGTAATACAATGATAATAACTTTCAATAATAACTTTAATTCTCACTTAAACTTTGAATGTGTATATAACGTATCGCTGTTTTTTTTCTGCCTTTTTTCATTAATACTTTAAAAATCATTTAATGAGTTTCCTCACAACTTTTCAGCTGTAAGAAACTATGCTTTGTGTGGAAGTGTCATATTGCTGATCCCATTAAAGTGCTTAAATACAAATGAAAATTGAATTTTACGGAAGTTTATTTGAGTCTTTCTGTTCGTATCACTCATTTCTTCTCCTGGTTTCAGGTGGAATTTCGAAAATAGCAGTATGAACAGCTTTAAGCTAACGTTCAAGTTTTGTTGTTTTTTCCGCTTGTAAACTGTGAGAATAACGACTGAAATTAAAATTAAGACAGTTAATTAAAAAAATACCTCTAACTTGTTTTTTTTTCCTTTTTTTTTTTACTTCTAACTTCTTCAGTACTGTTGCCGTGAGAGATGACGGCCGACGTTGGTCACGTGACCAGCACTCAGAAACGTCGTGACGTCAGGTGGTGCAGAGTTCTCTGCTTCCTCGCCGCTTCGGCACCTATTTATCTTCGTTTCAGTGAAACGTGACAGTAAAAAAAAAAACTTTAGACATTTGGAAACAAGAAGAAGCTTTCGAAAAAGAGACACGAAGAGTGTCACCCACAACAGCGAGCCCTCTGAAGCTGCATGGCCCCAGCTCTCCTCTGTAACTTTAGCTTAGCTTAGCTTAGTTTAGCGGAGCCGCGTCAACCCTGCTGCCGCCGTACACAACATGAGGCAGCGGTTCCTCAGTCTGAAACCAGACTCCAGCTAACTGCTTAAAGCTACATTTGGTTTATATTGTCAGTGGCTGGTGAGTTGCGTCTAAACATTATGATTCAAAAAGATATATAACACATGTTTTTATTTCTTTATTGCAGATGCTTTGCTGCATCAGGCACAAATAAGTCATGTCAGGGCCTCTGAGGTTTTAGGTTTCTTGTCCCACAGCCAAAGAAAATAAATTAGTTTATACAGTTTTATTTTAAAGGAAATTTTCTTCACACATCTTTTGGCCTTTTCCAGTACAATGCTTTTATCTATTTCTCTTCCGTTGAATGGAGGAATTTCCAAAGCCACCCTGATAATCTTAAACTTAAAAAGTCAGGAGATTTCAATTTGAGACGAAAAGGGGGAAACTAAAAACGGGGAAATCCTGTATTTGTTGGTCTCATATTTCCAGCTACCATGTAAAAACGGTCTGCGCCAAAAAGTCAAGAATGTAACAGACTTGTCGTTACATGTCCTCAACACTAAGACAATGTTGACTGGGTAATGACAGATTATTATTTTTGCAGAAAGATGTCTGTGAATTATTTTCATAATCAGCGAAGTGAAACTTCTTACGACTAACAGGTTAATTTGTCTTGCACAAGAAAATAAATGGTAATTGTCCCGTGCACTTACATTATGACGCCTAACTGTCTCAGAGCGTCTTTGACTTGATAGATCCTTGTTGATATTTCACATCTGCCAGGTATTATTGGCATCAAACTCACTGGGAGCAAAGCAAGTTGATGATGAAAAAGATGACAATAAGACATGTTAGATCACAAGAAAGCTTTCAAATGAGCAGAAAGGCAATAAAGAACCTCTACATGAGTCCAGAACAGCTGGAGGAGGATTTAGGTGGCGTAGGATTGGCAGTCTTTAACTGGAGAAGTCTCAGATAGGAAGTTTTCTGATGTCGCTTTGCAGAAGTTGACATTGGAGGTCTGTAAAGCACTTTCTGATGTCATTTTTGAAATGATTAAAGGACGATGCATATGTTAAAATTTGTTAAGAAGGCACCTTTAGAGATAAAAAATAATCATAATTTGATGGAAAGTGCACATGCTACATCAGGGTGGTATAGTGCTGGGCAATATGACGATACATATCGTGGGGACGATATAAAAGTGTGTATCGTGCCGTTTCTCTTCTATCGTTTCTATCGTTTCTAACCTAATTTTATCAATTATTACAGCAAATATGTAATTACATAACCTGCAATGATAAATTTGATTGAATCATATCTACTTCTACAAAGTAGCCTTTTATGTTTGCACTTTTATTCATGGTTAATGCCTTAAACAGAGTTCTCTTCAACCCTGATGTTTACTTTAGACACTTTATATTGGTTTGCAAACTTTGCACTACAAGGTTACAGATTTCAAAAAGTTGAAAAATAATTTGTGTTTATTTTTTATAGCTGAACTTCAGTGCAAAAATGTGTTTTTCCTCTCAAAAACTGTTGTGCACTTTAAAAAAAAATGTGAAAGCTACTGTACCTGTGTACCTACCTGTTTTTGCTGCACTAAAACGTATGTTTGTGACAGTTCAGCTAAATGTCCTTTCAAAATAAAGTTGAAAAGAAAGCAATGAAATTTTTGTCAAACTTTTCAGAGAATAGCTGAAAACATACTTTATTATGGTATATCGTGATATATATCGTTATCGTGATATAAAATAGTCCATATCGTGATATATGATTTTTTCCATATCGCCCAGCACTAGGGTGGTATGTTGCCATACACTGATTTGAGACATACATTAAGAAAAAAAAGAGGATGATTTCATTCTAAGTTCTGGGGTGACCTTCAATCAGATCCCCTGCACATTATTGATAAGCTGCGAGAAGATTGTATTCATGCTACTTGAAATCTTCAATACCTATAAATCAAGTGATTAAAAATAAAAGGTCAGCCATCTACCAAGGGACAGCAGACAAATGTCTTCACACAAAAGGTCATTGTCACATGTTGCGAGTATTGTTGACCCTTTTTTTTTTCTTAAGTTTGAGTAAGAACTAATTAGCAATTTGACAAATGAAAATGCTTCAAAGTACATGTGTGGTCTTTCATCGCAAATCGAGAAAATATACTGTGACTGGTTTGCTGACATAAAGCTGTGTCTTATGCAGAGATGAACGGTGAAAACTTCACCCTCAGTGAGAAGATAGTGTCGCCCTCGTACATTCGACAGGGGTCCCAAGCGCGCCGTGGCCACGAGCAGCTCATCAGGCTCTTGCTGGACCAGGTAAGGTCAGCGCGTTTGTTTGGCGTTTCCTCAGCGCTGCTGCATATGCGCCCCGCTCATGTTATGTGTTTTGCAGGGTAAGTGTCCAGAAGAAGGATGGAGCGAGAGCACCGTAGAGCTTTTCCTGAACGAGCTGGCTGTGATGGACAGCAATAACTTTCTGGGCAACTGTGGTGTGGGAGAGAGGGAGGGCCGGGTGGCTTCCAGCCTCGTCGCAAGGCGACATTACAGGTTAAAGTTTGGCATGTTTCAAAAATAATGTTAAGAAGATATTTTTCTAACAGTGATGCAAAGTATTTCACCGTTAGCTTTTGGAAATCAATTAAAAAATGTGCTAAGATGTTGGGATGCAGGTGTATTTAATGTCATCAGGAGCACTTTTACTTTGTGTTAGAGAAATCCAGGATGAATGTCTCTCCTCGAGGGTGAAATTGGATTCTTGAGCTCAAAGCCCACCTGCCGTTTTCTGACATCAGTGGATGCTTTTTTCCTTTTGACCAAGGAGATAGCTCAGGTGTCATGTGTCGTTACAACAATTCCAATGCACTGAAAATGTCAGAAAAAGGTTGATCATTCATTCATTCATTCATTGTACATCATTTAAAGTTTTTTTCTCATGATTTTCTTTCACTATCTTAAATTATCCCAGATTGATGTATGCCGTTTGGGCTTGTGTCTGCTCACCCTTTGAACTTAAATCTTACTTATAATTGCCCCTTTTTCAACCTGAAATAAACCTAGAATGAGGATCTTTTTTCAGTAGCCCTTACATAACATAATGATGTCACCGATCTTGTTTTATGGTTTAATCAAAACCTCCTTGCAATACAGTAGTCAGTTTTAGTTATAACAAACCCATTAATTGACATTTCAAGGTTTTTGTTGTTTTCAAGGTCCTTTGTTTTATGATGAAACAATGGCAGGAAGTGCTCCTGAGGACCCTGCCAGTAATTTTTGCCAGAGGGAGGCTTTATGTAGACAACCACCTCCATGTTCTTTTTTCCCCCACATACTTTTAACATAAAGCTTGTCATACATATTTGTACTACTGACCGGCGTGATGTCGCATTTGCATAAAGTTTCAGAAGTTCACCTGTTCCTCTTCGGCTGTTTTACTGTAGGTTGATCCATGGCATAGGCCGGTCAGGTGACATTGCTGCTATTCAGCCGAAAGCTGCTGGATCCAGCCTTCTGAACAAGCTCACCAACTCAGTTGTGCTGGACATTTTGAAGATTTCAGGTGTGTACATCTTATCAGTTGAAACATTCATCTTTTAAATAGATTTTTTTTTTTTTTTTTTTTTTAAGCTGCTGATTGCTGAAGACGGATCTTTTTGAGCGGGCACAGCATACGGACATGAAATGTTGGGAAGGAGAGTAGGGGAGCGACCCAGTTCCCACCAGCTCTGAACTAAAGACGAGTATTGTTCATTAAAGCCCTCCTAAATTTCTATTCTTCTCTTCATGTTTAGTCTTTTAAAATATTCGTCATTAATTTCGGTTTTTGACAACCTGGAATGTGTTTCCAGCATGCAGATACGTAACAATCCTCTGCCTCTTCTGTGTCACAGGTGTCCGCAGTGTGACGAGCTGCTTTGTTGTTCCCATGGCAACAGGAATGAGCTTGACTCTGTGCTTCCTGACGCTTCGTCATCGGAGACCCAGGGCTCGCTACATCATTTGGCCCCGCATTGACCAGAAGTCCTGTTTCAAGTCCATGATCACAGCAGGTGATGAAACAACAGTGATGCCCAAGTACCCGTCGGCTGCACATCCTGATAAGACAGGAATTTTGTTTGAAACACAGTCAGAGATAATATCAGTGTCGATTGCCATTTATCAGTCACTTTAGTGCGCTTTTTGAAGCAAATTTATGTAAAGATTAGAGCTGAGCGATTTTACCTATTCTGCGATATATATCGATATTTTATCGAGTATCGATTTTTCAGCCGTGGGTATCGATATTCTAAGCTTCTTTCAAAACCCCCGTGTCCCACCTTTAAAAGCTTGCAAGCACCAATTTGCACTGTTTAAATAAATGAAACTATTTCTCTCAACAAATCTTTTATTCATTTTGTCCAGCATTTGCAAGCTGCCTGTCAGCCATATAATGTGTAATTGATGCTTTCTGTTCAATAAATTCAAACAAAGTCATTGGAACAAGATGATAAGATGTCACCAAAATCACTTTGTCCCTTTAAAATCTTTCGGAAAATGATGTTAATGTATTGTAAGATGAATATCGGTATATATCGTATCGTGAGCCGAATATCGCGTATCGTATCACATCGCAGAGTTGTTTTTTGTTTTCTTCAAATGAGTCCAGCCGCACATCATTACTGTCCTAGAAAGAAATATTTTCTCCCCTTAGAAAAAAAATGTGTGTTTTATCAGGCTTTGAACCTGTAGTTGTTGAGAACGTCCTCGAGGGCGATGAATTGCGAACGGACCTTGAAGCGGTCGAGCGCAAGATTGAGGAGCTTGGAGCTGAGAACATCCTGTGTGTTCATTCGAACGACGTCCTGTTTTGCGCCGCGCGTCCCTGACAGGTAACAGAAGCTTTAATTCAAACCCTTAGGATTCATTAAGCAGTAAATGTTATCTATATTTGTATTTATCGTACTATCCCCCCCCCCCAGGCTTGAAGAATTGGCTGCTATGTGTGCCAAATACGACATTCCTCACATAGTCAACAATGCATATGGAGTACAGTCATCCAAATGCATGCACCTCATACAGCAGGTATCTACCACTTAGTCTCAGTCCATCGTCATTCATATTTTTGAAAAAGCAGAAAGAGTAGATATAATAGATATTTTACACGTGCTGTCACTTTTCTCACTGGTAACGGACAAAGTGGTCGCTTTAATCTCTTCTGGATCATCTTCCATTAGGGCGCTCGTGTGGGAAGGAATTGATGCATTTGTTCAGAGTTTGGACAAGAACTTCATGGTTCCAGTAGGTGGTGCCATAATTGCTGGGTTTGATGAGACTTTCATACAGGAGATAAGCAAGATGTATCCAGGTGAGTGTAAAAAAAAAAAAGTTGTTTTTCTTTTTTATCATTTGAAGTAATGACATAATTAAGTTGTTTCTCTGACACAACACACCTGATCCAAATGAATGGATCATCATCATCTTGTAATCCAGGTGTGCACAAGACCGTTAACAATCCATTCATTTGAATCAGGTGTGCTGAAGCAGGGAAACATCTAAGACAAGCAGGACAGCGGCCCTCCAGGACCAGGGTTTGGACACCCCTGCTGTAAAACAATGCAGCACCAGACTTTCTACAAATATCTACTGTTCTCAAAGATTGTTTGGACTGAGAGAGTAGTTTTAAAGTCCTCCTCTGGAAAAAAGAAAAGTTTTTAACTTTATTAACATCAACAGGTGTTTCAATATGTTCAAAGAGTTCTCATCATGAGCGAAAAATCAGCCATCGACACTTTGTCTCTGGTTTTGCTTTAAATCTGCAGAGCGGTGCTCGTAGTCTTCTAAGGCCAGGTCAAGAGAAGCTACCTGGATTCCTTTCAGGACGGGGCTTTACAGCTAATGTAAATGCTCTGTTTTTTATTTTGCAGAGTCCTACCCCATTTTGAGGCCATGTGAAGTGTTTTCATGGCAAAAACGTCTAAACGTACAATTTCCATGACGATAGACGAGTTTTCAGGGGATTAATATCTGCTGGAGTGGGACTTTACAGGATGAGCTTGCAGGTTTATTGACACCAAAACTAGCATTGCAACATTCAATACTTTGGTCTCAGATGACAAAAAGACAGACTTTTACCAGAACTTTAGGCATCATTGTTCAGATGGGAGTGTTTCACTGAGACTTTCCTGACTGTGACTGTGAGGACGACTCAAAATAAAGTAGTGGTCAGGTTTGTCTGGATGACGCAACATGTCTGACAGTTTGAGGGATATGAATTTGATATGATTTGATTTTTTTTTACTTGCATGATAAAACTAATGGAACTACGTGAGAGGCTTAATGTCAACATATTTATCCAGGTATTCTGTTTGGTATCATATCAGTTCCTTATGTTTCTTGGCAGATTGTCATGTTTGTTTTTCCAGTATGTGTAGTATACCAATTGTAGTTTGTTCGACTGTTTCAGATTTTTTTTTTTTTTGTTTCCCTGCCATTTTAGCACATTAGAGTCTAAATCTGCATTTGTGTCACACTACATGGCCTTATGAATAGGTATTGATCTTTGTTTTGTTTTGTCTTCAGTGCTGAGGGCAGAGTTCACAGTCTGTACATAGAGTCTATGTAACATCAGTGAGCAGACAGTGAAAGTTTTTTGCAGTGTCAGGCACGTCCCTGTCATTATTTTAAATCATTATTAAGACGTAAGCACTTTTTGAGTTTTTTTGAGTATCTTGAGTATTTTATTTTTAAATCAACAGATGATGCTTAAGTCCTTGCATTGTACAGGTAAAGAGAAATGATTTCCTTGTAATTGAAGGAGAGGAAGGTCAGAATTCATCTTATTAGTTTCCCTCAGATACCTCATTATTACTCTGAAAATAATTCCTGAGAGACAACATAGCTATTGTTTCTTTGTCCGAACCGAAAATGAGAAAAGGAAAGGAATTAAGGTTATTAACCTGGAAAGGCAAAACTGTAAAATTCTCATATTTTGCACTTAAATGACTATCAAAGATTGGATAAAATAAAGCCAAACATTTCCACTAATTTTCTGTATCACATTTCATCTTTAGAAAATTATTGCACAGTATTTCAAAAGTTCAAAACATAATTTAAACATCAAAGTCTTTTTCTTTTATTGGTTAAGTAATTAGTAGCTAAAGCTGTCCAATAGATATTGTGGTTTAGAAAGAGGTATTTAGTAAAGTACTTGGGGTACTTATTTACAATTTCCTCCCCCAAAAAATACCTGAAATCTCCATTTAAGGGTTTATTTGTGAAGATGTTTTGCCTGAGTGGTGTGATCCAAGAGATGTCAAGATTCACAATTTTATGGCACTGTCAGTCATTCAAAATAATCAAAATAAATATAAACAAATATCAATTTGTAAAACATAAAAATTTTAAAAGCTGAAGTGGTTTGTATTCCTTTTCATTGTGGCATCCTTTCCATGTTTTCTTGCATTGAGTTTTTTTTTTTATTTATACATTGTACCTTACAGTTTAAAGTCACCCTATGTAACAGTTCTCCTTCTCACCACATGGGGGCGTCTAGATCTGCTGTGGTTAGAAGAGGTATTGCTACATAGAATGCATACAAAATATCCTTAAAATTGAAACAAGTACAAAAGGTGTCAACTTTATAGTTGTAAAATGCTATCTTTGATTGAAGTTAAAGTTTGAGGGTTGCAGACCGATTAGTTGTTTTAGCTGTCCAACAGGGTCTCTTCTTGGCTTTCTGTTGTCCAGGTCGAGCATCAGCTTCCCCTTCACTTGACGTCCTCATTACCCTTCTCACTCTGGGAGCCAGCGGCTATAAGAAGTACCTGTCAGAAAGAAAGGTGAGGGAATGGATACGTCACCTTTTAAAAAGCAAACAGTTTGTACTATACTTGAGTTCAGAACATGATATCTGCCAGTCACTCTCAGAGTACTACAATAATATGGATTTCAAAATGAAGGAAAAAAGACAAGAAAACATTCCAGGTATTTTCCTTTAAAGTTGTCTTAGTTGTCTCAAGGTGCAGTAAACAATAAGTTAAAACTGTGTTTATGGTCTTTTGCTTGGCCTGTGTTCTAATACAAACTCAGGACTGTGGACTTGAGAGATCAGTGAGATTGTGAGGAGTAAGTGTATGCTTTGGAAAGATAAAATTGATCCAGAAGTTTTTTAAAAAAAAAAGATTCCCCTTGTGGCTCCCTGCTTTCAAGTAGAGTTGGTCACAATGCAGCATTTCCCTGTTTAGATGGTAGGCACTGCAGCAGATCCACACCTCCGCTCTGCTGTAGCATTAACGTACTGTACCTGGATAAATCCACTTCTCTTGAAGAGTCACGAATAAGCTGAGGGTATTTTCTATTTTTCCCAAATAGGTTACACTTTGTTTTCTGTCATTCTGAGTAAGGCCTCTTGAAATTTCCCTGTCATCACTAAGTGCACTCTGCTGGAAGTACTCACATCTATGAAACGGTACTCAGGATGTGATGCACTAAACAAAAAATGTGTTTCCTGCAGCAAAAATGAACATTGAGGAATTCATCTGGCTTCTTGTATGACCTGACAGTATCAAGCCTTATTGATTTTACATTGGTCTGCAATATGCATAATTAATGTAATAATCACTTTTACCTTCGTGTCTGCATATCAAAGTGTGTTCCTCACATCTCTCCAGGGGTCACAAGCTTTCAATAATTCAGACATTTCATGTGTTGAGGTTCATTTACAACCTCATGCACCACCAATTTTAAGAAAATCCCTCTAACTCATGGTATTAAAAAGAAATAAAAGATGATAAATTAGTGTTTTTTTTATGTAAATGAGGTTTACTCATTACACACACTGACTTATTGTCTGGGCACTTGTAGTCACGCACACTCGCCACCAACTGCACCCCTCCTCCTCCTCCGAGATAGTAAAGTTGCTCTTTGTTATTGGAGAACAAGGGACACTTGGAGACACTTGACATTAGTGAAACGCTGCTTGTGTTTGACTCTTGGTAGAGAAAATATTCTTGTTGCTTCCAAACTAGGGGAAACATGAGTCAGCAGAGTACGCTGACACACACACCCACTGTTGCAGAAAGCAGATCCTTTTTTCTGTGTAATGGTTCACCGGGCCATCTGGCATTAGTAACCCCCAAAAGAATCACTGCAATTAGTTGTTGTACAGCTTCCCCGTCACTCCTTGGCTCATACCATCTGTGTCCATCTTTGCCCTGCAGCTGTCTTGCACACACTCCTTCAGACCCAGAGTCAAACACTCTGTCAGCATCTTATAACCATCCCGTGGGCATCCAAATCTCAGTTTTTTTTTTTTTTCCTTCTTCTCCAATTGATCCCAGATGTAGACGTGTTTTGCACACAGACATCCTGAACACAGAAGGACAGGAAGTGGATATGCTGCCTGTATTGAAACCTTGAGGGAAATGTGGTACACACACACAGTCAGGCAGACGAGGAGGGGAGGGAGGGGTTGGGACGTGGGCTGACTTGCTTGCTGGTAGATCTGCTAGATTAGCAATAAACCCAAGGCTGCCTCAGTTAAAATAAGGTTCTTGCAGTGTGTAAAAGAAGCATTGCGTTACTATTTATAGTTCCTATGTATGGCCCCTGCCCCCTCTTATTCTGTCTCCTCTTGTCTGTGTCTGCATGGCCTGCAGGAGATATATTCATTCCTGGCTCAGGAGCTGAAGACTCTAGCTTCTGTTCATGGAGAGAGATTGCTTCATACCCCACATAATCCCATTTCTCTGGGTGAGCTCGTATTCCTTACTACAGGCGAACTGGGTCACACTGTCATATATTTTTAGAAACTATGTTCCTGACCTTGTATGTGTCCCTTCTATGAATTAAGTACGTCTCTAGCAATGTCTCTAGATGGTCTCCAAAGTGAAAGCGACAAGGCTGTGACTCAACTGGGCTCCATGTTATTCACCCGGCAAGTGTCAGGAGCCAGGTATGAAAACCTTGAAAAGGGCACGATGATTAACTTGGCAAGAAACAGGTAGGAGGGAAAGAGAAAATAAGAGGATGTGGAGGTAAGAGGCACATGAGTAGTGCCAAATTTAAAAACTGATTGTGTCACAAATGAGAAACTGTGGCATGTTTTGCAAAACAAAATTGCCAGAGGACATTGGCAATCAGTTAAATGGATGAGGTGAGACTACTTTAGAAGATGAGACAGTCTATCCTATCATGGCCACCTCCTAACTTAAATGGATGTTGTCTCGTTTAGGACAGGAGGCATAAATTTTGCCATCAGTTTGACGGTCATGCTCTTGCTTCCATTGGTTGTGCTTTATTTCTCAGGAGTTAGGAGGATGATTTTAAACTTTGGCATCATCATTGAAGACATAAACACAGAATTCCAAGAAAAACAACTGTATAGTTATTTTTTTGGTTTTAATGCTAAAGGAGGCATGTGACCTTTTTTCACAAGCTGACAAATTTCTGACCCCTTTAAACAGCACAGATGCGTTTTTTTACAGTCTGGCTCCCCCTTTAGGCAGTGGATGTTGGGGTTTCGGGGTTTTTTTTTTATTTGTTTGTTTTTTTTTGGTCAGCTCTGTGAGCAAATTTCATCGTTGATGTGTGACATACTACCATACCGTAAGTGATACGCAGTTGTCCAACAGCAAAAGGATTAGGAACTTAATTGTCTGACTTAGCGGATGGAATGGATGATCATTGCTGCTTGACAATGCTTCTTAAAAGCAAGCAAATATTCCTTCGAAATTAAAAACAATACTTTTAACATGCGTAAAAGTCCTTTATTCTCCTCTAATGAAATGCCTGTCACATATTTTGGTCAGTTGCCTTCAGGTTTCCACACCCAACCCCTTCTTCTTCAGAGTGTTGGAGCTTATCCATGAGCTTATCCAACATCGAGGACCAGCCACATCATTATAGCTCTCTTCATAGTAGTCTGTTTTAGAGAGTGAAGTTAGATGCACCACTCTTTCCCCTCCCCCTGATATCTGTGTGGTGTGCCTATTTTGAAACTGGTGTTTTAACTTTTTCATTTTTTTTCATGAAAAAATGAAAAAATGCGTTGCTCTGCGCATCTACGAGGCTTATGCTTCAGCTAAATGGATTAATTTTCACATGCATTTTCTATTAATTGTAGTCTCAGATTAAATACTGTGAGAGAGAACTTTTCATGGCTGTTGTCATATCTACATTCAGCTAAATGGATTAAAAGAGATCTCCCACTTATTGCATTGTATTCCTCCACCATAATGGTTTCTCCTGTGCATTATGTAAGGAGTTACCCGGTAATTGATTCCACATTAAAGAGAGTCTGCACTCTGCTGACAGTGTTGAAACCTTTCCAAATGTGATAGGTATGAGTATTGTTTACAGTGTTGCAGAATTTGAATCTTTAAAAGCAACTGCAGTTCAAAACTGTAAAACACTTTTAGGTTGCCATGTTCATGTTTCTGTGCTTTTCATTTCATTTTTCATTTTATTGATTCATTCCAGACATGTCAAAACAATCTTTTAAAGCATAGACAATTTTAACACTATCATGAATCTATGTATCTAAAAAAATATATTTATAAATGTATAATAATGCATAAATCAGTATACACTGACACATGTGCATAACCATAATTTAGAAACATATAGAACCTCTTGTAAATAAATCTAAATATTAAATTGATATATTCCTCCCCAAAAAAGAAAAAATAGTGAAAATGTAATGTATAAAAATAAACAATGTATACACACTGATCTATATACATACATATACATATCAAAATGCAAAACACATATCTGGTTTAACATGTCTGAAAAGGGGTAGGAAGAAGTAAAACTTATTTAATCCTTCTCCAATGTTCCAAGATTACCCTTAAAGTGTATCCGGTTTTTGAGGCCTAATACTAAATTTTAATTGTGATTTCATATCCAGATAGACGTAGACATTTAACTACATACATACATACTGATACACATTCACACTACAGTACATACTATAATATATACTATAGTATATACTACAGTACATACTACATACTGCTTTGCTTTCCAAAAGACAAGTGGCTTATGTAAAAATTGAAAAGTAGATTTAAGAAAGAAGCCTTTAGATATGCAACATCTAATAGTTCACTTACAATTTACACATTTCCTGTAAGCTCATATGCACCAGTAAGGATGTGACTGTAGGTTATCTGCCCAGATTGGTTGCCATCAAATCAGAGCTCCATTAGCTCCATTAGAGAAACCAGATCACTCAGTATTAATAAATTTACTTTAGTATTGCTATTTTAATTATTGTTCTAGTGAAAGTGCGACTTGTTAAAAACCCATTACTGTACTACATTGTCATTGTTGTCATTGTTGTCTCAGGGTAATACCACTCGGCAAGGAGCAGAGTATAAGTGGACACACGTTCCGTGGGTTTATGTCCCACTCCGAGTCATACCCCTGTCCTTACCTCAATGCTGCCTCGGCCATGGGCATCACTCGGCAAGATGTAACCCTGTGCATCAAAAGGCTCGACAAATGTCTAAAGACTCTGAAGAAGGAAGGAAATGCAGCGCGAAGCAGTTCCCCAGAACCTCCAGTGAACCAGGAGGTCGCTGACGAAGAATGACTGACTGATAAATATAAAATGTCAGGACAAAACTGAACCCTCTGTTACCTTCACCCACTTCTTACATGATTGTTGAATGATCATTTTTGATGGATTATCAATGATTATCACTGTAATAATGTCAGTGACCAGTGACAGCTGGTGATGAAATATGAAGCTTTTTTTTTTTAACTAGTAAAACTGACTGAAGTTGATGCCACTAGATCATTTTTGCTTGTTTTGTAAAGACAAGATCTTGTATCTAAACAGATTTGTGATGCATTGTTGATTATTTATGTTAAAATATGCTGGCAATTTTTCATAATCTAAGCCGTCTAATATCTTTACAGAGGAGTCGGGATATTATAAAAGGGTTGGGCAGACAGATGGTGTGTAATAAATGTACATTATGTTTTTGAATACATTAGACTCTCCCGTTCATTGATATATGAAACAATATAAATTTATAACAGTAAAATGTCCCATGTCTTCTGGAGTATGTTGTAATGTGATACAGGAGCCATTAACTCCATCTGTACCCCCTATATTGGATTAGCTCATTTATTTTCAGGCTCTGCAACAGATCACAAGCAAGAGATAATCAGTGTACATCAAATACACATCACATCTGTGTTTAGTGAAGAAAACCTAGAAGTATAGGATGTTTCCCAATGCAAAAAAAAAAAAAAAAAGGCAACTGTGAAAGTTGGTCTAGCTGATGGACTACTCTAAATGTCCAAGTTCCTCCAGTGTCCGTGACTTCATCTTCTGTACTCTATCAAAGCTGATTATCCTCAAAAGTGTGAGGAATGCCCCAAAGCCCAAAAGTCAAACAGATCAGAAGTGTAAACTAGTCATCCTGGTTTCAGCGTTTCTGTACATCAGGTCAGAATAAAAGCAACAGCAGAACAAATCCACCCCGGCATTTAAAAGTGGTCTGAACTCAGATAGTTATGCTGTTGCATCAGCACATTTTCCACTGTTCCCAAGCTGTACTGAAGCATTAACCAAATATAGTGGAAAAACACTGCTGCCTGTGACGGTGCTGCTACGATGCAGCATTCTGACGAGCAGATTTCATGAAAGAGTTTGAGACAGTAAATGTCCCACCTCATTAACCAGAGTTAAGAAATGATTACCTGCATATGGTTCTAAAGACTTTCTTAAAGGAGCACAACTGAATGACTGAATGCACAAGTTTATTTATTCAGTTCCTTGTCATTAGTTTGTTCTAAATCTCATGCTAATGTTTTAAAGTTGCCATGGGAATTGAGAGTATTTTTTTTCTACTAAAGGATGACTGCTCTTAAGGTTTATTGCAGTGTGTTTATCATACAAAAGCTTAAATCAAAAACTTTAATCTCTCTAATTCAGCCAATTAATCCCAGATTATTAACCTTCTTCCCTCCTCACAGAAACGGACTACCCTTAAAAGCACTCTACACATTCAATCAGACCTCTAAGTACCTCTGGGATGTTTCCACATAACGAATGGCCTTCCAGCTTTGGCACAGCGGTGATGAACCTCTCTGGAGACCCTTTTGGTCACAAAAGTGTTGCTGACTGTTTCAAAGAGGTTTAGATATTTGTGTTGTTTCTTTTAAAAATGTCAATATAGCCAACAGTTTAATATCTAACTTTTTGTTATGAAGGTATTGCTCCTAGTGTGTGAGCTGTGCGTGCGTCGCCACAGAGGCGCTGTCCGTGGTGCTGCAGTTATGCGCTACCGAGCTCCTATAGGGGGGGGGGGGGGGGGGGGGGGGGGGGGGGGGGGGGGGGGGATCTATTGCTTCCTCTCTGTAGGAAAACATTCCCAATGCAGCGTTATATAAGTTATCAGGTCTCAGTCAAGCGCTTTGACCTCACGATTAGACTGTCGGGAGGTTTGACTTTTACATCGTTTAAAAATAAATATACGTTGTCAATTGAAATGACAGGAGAGGTTTCAGATTGTGTTGAAACTGGCAGATGGAATACATATATTTAATGTGAAGTAAAAAAAAATATATATATATACATATAAGTGCATGATTGAAATAAACAAAGTTCGACCTAAAATAGACATCTGATATCTGAGTGTCCCTTAAAACCGCGTTCAAAGCAACTCTAATTGTAATTAAAACTCAACAGTGGCAGATTTAAACTGTGTGATTAAAAACCGTTTTTTTTTTTTTTTTCTTTTTTTCGGATGAATGTTGCATGGTTGTTTAACCAACAGCTATCCAACTGGAGCCCTGACTTAATAAATATTTAAAGCGTCCAGAGGGAAGCTGCAGCTGATTTGCTGATGTCAGGGAGCCAGTGCAGCATTTCATGGTGCAGGGGTGGAAACGCGCGCGGTGCCATCTGCCTCACAAGCCTCACACATGCAAGCCCGACAGGAAAGATGCCGTCAGCTCTCAAGATCTGGGCGTTGTTGTCCCTGTCGCTGTGCTGCCTGCCTCAGCTCGGTCATATGAAGAAGGCTTTCCGATGTCCTTCTACATGCAGCTGCTCCAAAGAGTCCATCATTTGCGTCGGCTCCTCCTATATCCCGAGGCTCGCCCTCAACGACATCAGTTCTTTGTGAGTAGCCACCCTGTCCATGCTTTTTTCATACATGTAAACAATGTCATTTATACAACGTGTGTATGTGAATCGCACTAAGCGTGATTCACTGATTTATAATACAAACGGAAAACGGAACTGAAGCCAATGCGGTCTTTATTCTTTGCTCTATTTTGACTCATCAGCGTTTCATTTTCATTTGCTTCTTTCAGGAGTATCGTAAATGGGACTTTCACAGAGGTCAAAGAGGCAATGTTTGCTCACATGCCAAGCCTCCAGCTGCTGTAAGAACACTTTACTTGCCTTTAATTCCTACTTATATTTGACTGATGCACCCTACCTTGCAGGAAATCCTCTAAATGAGCTTTCAAATGTATAATTCTGCAAGCTTTTATGCCACTTCAGCATTGCAATCACCAGTAACTAAAGTCTCTGCTGTGTATGACCTTACCACAAATGCAGTAATGCATCCTACAAGTCTGTTGGTGCATCTTAAAAGTTGTCCAGCAAGGAAAGCTTTTAAAAAGGGTTGGACACCTGGAAATGAATAATGGAAGTCTTGTCTTGAGCTTTCAGTGCTGTTCCATAACATACTGTACTTGCTGGAGTCCATTAATCTTTGTTGTTACTCCACTAGTGGCAGCTTGCGTGTCAGCATATACAGTCATGGAAAAAATTATTAGACCACCATTTTTTCTTCACTTTCTTGTTCATTTTAATACCTGGTACCACTAAACGTCATCATGTGACTAAAACAGACAGAAAAGAAAACACTGAATGCATAAAAGCAGTGTTTTTGGCAGTACAACGCCATAGCTATTGATGTAAAAACTTAAGTGATTTAGGTTATAATCAAGAAAACCATGGAAAATGGTAAGATATCAGCTCTTAAATAAAACTCTTATGAGCAATCTTTGTGGTTATCGTTATGTTTGTCCAAACAAATGTACCTTTAGTTGTACCAGGCATTAAAATGAACAAGAAACTGAAGAAAACAAGGGTGGTCTAATAATTTTTTTTCATGACTGTACAAAGGTGTAGCTGATACAGAGAATTAAGCCTATATTTAAGTCAAAATCAGCCTTTTTGTTGTTGTTGTTGTTTTCTTAAATGGGTGTAACAACTTCATATCAGAGAACATTATTTTTTAACAGTCTTTTCTCTAGGTTGCACAGTAGGATTAGCTTTTCTTGGCTTTTTCCAGTAAGTGTGCTGAAATGACATTAGGCCATAAAGTATGTTAATATAATAACTAATTTAGCTATTTATTTCTCATATATTTCCTTCAAGAGTTGGGCTTTAGAGCATCGTACGCTCTACTTTTCAGACAGAAGCACAACACAGTGCATTGTTCTGGCGGCCAGCAGGATTAACATACACTATGTTTTCTTATTTACTGCAGGCTTTTGAATTCCAATTCTCTCACAACTGTAAGGGATGATGCATTCTCAGGCCTTCCACATCTGGAGTATCTGTAAGTTGTTTTTAATTAAAGCTGATCAAACAGAAAAATCCTGGCTACACAGCAGAAAAACACAGAAATAAAACTGCACACTTTATTATGACATAACAGTCTTCTGGCAGGAACATTTAGACCGCACATTCCTCTAGTGGCTAGTTTTGCTAGAAATGAATTCACATTTTTGCTCATAACTTTACGTTTCACTACTCTGTCTCTGCATTTGTTGTGTCACTTACACGAAAGAAAAATATTTGTTACACAATGTTACCACACAAATCATGTTTATCCTATGCAATATAACATGAAATGACAACCAATCAACATTTGTATTTGGGGCTCATGTGAGATGAAAATTGGGGTCCCCAACATTGGATTATTCACTGGTTCCATTCTGGTCCAATGTTGGCCCAAGTGGAACCAAGGTGAGACGCCCACTTTGTACCAATGTCCAACCATCACTTATGTTCCTCAGCATAACCATTGGACCATCATTAGCAGATACATTTACAGTCAGTTATACAAAGTCTATTAACAAATGTCACTGTGTTTCTAATCCACAGGTTCATTGAGAGTAATAAACTGGAGACAACATCTAAATATGCCTTCAGAGGACTCAGGGACTTGACTCACTTGTATGTTCCCAGATTTCTAGTTAACAGAAAAAAAGAAAAATACTCTATTCAGCACATTTTATAATATTTATTTTTGGTGCATTTGCTGTGTTAATTCATTGTGGTTGCTCCTAGGTCTTTGGCAAACAACAACATTAAAGCCTTGCCCAGAGATCTCTTTAGTGACCTGGATTCGCTGATAGAGCTGTAAGTTTGTCACACAGTTAAAATTGACAATTTGATGTTTTACAGTATTTTCTTTCTCTTCCTTTATGGGCTAGGTTGCCTCCTAAAGTCATATGTTTGGTTTTCTGCAATGACATACAGTAGTCCTTTTGTGCAGGGACCTGCGAGGGAATGCCTTTGAGTGTGACTGCCGAGCTAAGTGGCTCTTGACGTGGCTGAAGAGCACTAACGCCACAGTGTCGGATGTCCTGTGTGCTGGGCCGGAGGACATGAAGGACAAGCGCCTCAATGACATGAGCGGCTTGCAAAATGAGTGCATCTCAACCGGTGAGGGACGCCTGAGCCAGCTGGACTTGTCTCAAGTGCAACTGCAGTATCAGGCAGCTTACCTGGATCATTCCAGGAAGTGTAAAAACTGATTTTTTTGATGTGGTACTGATTCACATGCTTGTGAAATATTCAACCAATGTTGAACTCTTCCACAGATTTTGTCCTTCATCAGTCTGTGGCATCTGAATCTTTGTCTGTTGACACATTCAGTTATAAGAATGACGTCTATGTGACTATTGCTGCTCCCAGCACAGAGAGCTGTATGGTTTACCAGTGGGACCACATTGAGATGAACTTCAGGACTCATGATAATATCACAGGTAAGAAAGTGCCTAAACTGTCTCAGGATGCTCCCGGTGACTTCCTCTCTGATGTGGTTGATGTGTTTCCCTGCCCCTCAGGTCAGTCCATTGTGGGTTGCAAGTCAGTAGTCATCCAAGATGAGGTGTTTGTCATTGTGGCTCAGCTCTTCGGCGGTTCCCACATTTACAAGTTCGATGACGACCAAAGCAGGTTCAATAAGTTTCAGGACATTGAAGTGTCCAAGATCTCCAAGCCCAACGACATTGAGGCGTTTCAGATTGGTTCCGACTGGTTCTTCGTGGTTGCCGACAGCTCAAAAGCCGGGCTGTCCACCCTCTACAAGTGGAACGATAACGGATTTTATTCACACCAGTCCTTACACGAGTGGTACCGTGACACAGATGCAGAGTTCCTGAACTTGGATGGGAAGGCCCATCTCATTTTGGCCAGCCGCTCACAGGTTCCTGTGATTTACCAGTGGAGTCGGAGCAGTCAGAAGTTCGTCCTGCAGGGCGAGATCCCCAACATGGAGGACGTCGTAGCTGTGAAACACTTCCGAATCAAGGAGGACCTCTACCTGGCCATGACACGCTATATCGGCGACTCCAAAGTTCTACAGTGGAGTCCCAAACAGTTCACAGAGATCCAGGCCGTTCCCTCGCGAGGCTCCATGATTCTCCAGCCGTTCTCTTTCAAAGAACGTTACTACCTGGCTCTAGGAAGTGACTACACCTTTTCACAAGTGTACCTGTGGGACGATGAGAAGAAACTCTTTGACCGCTTCAAGGAAGTGTACATCCAAGCCCCTCGCTCTTTCACTGTGGTTTCCACCGGCCGCAGGGACTTCATCTTTTCCTCTAGCTTCAAGGGAAACACACAGATCTTTGAACACATCATCATCGACCTGAGCTTGTGAGGGGCTGTGCCTTAGTGTCCCTCCTGCAATCAGAATGTCTTCCGCTGAAAATAATACATTTGTGAAGGGAACAAATGGACAAGACTTTCTGAACTGTTAAACATCAATACCTGCTTAGTTCTGAAGCAAACTAGAGCTTGGTCAAGTAGTGTCTTGACAGTTTTTTTTTCATGGCCTTGTTGTATTAACTATTCATATGGGTTCTTAGACTTAAAGAGGTTTTTTTCATTTCGCAAAGACTGCTAATATTTTCTATTTCAGAAAAAAAAAAAAGTAATTCCAAATTACATGGGTGGTGGAGGTGTAGCTTTTCTGTTGAATATCCATCTGCTAGTAGTTTTAAAGCTAAAAAATAATAAATGAGGACCGGCAAAAATACTTTTCCAGCAATTTGAGGAAAATAAAGATCCGGCTGCTGTGTTTTCCATTTGCATCATGTCCTCATAGCCTGTGGTAATTAAGTACAGTATGCTGCCCTATCAGAGGAGGGTTTTGTGTTCTGATGGGCCCACAGTGCCTCCCTCTGGCCGTGATGAAGCATCACACCCCCTTTTTCCCTGCAGGGAATGTCTTGAAAGCACAAACCTTTAACTACCGTGTATGAGATCTTAGATTGTAGACGTTTAGTGGCAAATGTAACTGTAGGTGCTATAGACTGTGTTGTATACAGAAGTTTAAAAAGATAAATGGTTTGTTGTTTTAGAAAGTGGAAAACTTCAGGGCTGGATGTAGCTGATGCCTCCGCAGACAAACCCACAGGGCTGGAGAATTCGCAGTCCAACGCAAGTTTTAGATTACCTCTAACCTAAAACTTGTGCATTAGACTGTGAATTCTATGAGTGGTTGAAGTAGAATAAATGCTCTTTTTATTGATCAGGGAAGTTAAACCTACTTACAAGTTTGAAAAGTAACCACAGATTTTGGACTTTGTAACATAATTAAACTTTTATTAAATAAGCCCCTCTCAGCAGATGTTGAAGGCCTCAGATGGAAACTAAATGTAAATATATCAACTGAAAACAAGAGCTTTTCTCAATCTGTCAGTTCTTTTCTTTGAAAATACTGATTGTTGACAATGTATAAGATGTGCAAAAAAACAGGATTGCAATGCCACTACCTTTTCTGAACAGATCTTTGCACTTATTATTAAAAAAAGATTACATGTTACAGAAGCTTGCGAAAGCATGATATTCAAAAAAGAATGATTGTTATCTTATTTTTAAAGAAATCTAACAAAGTCATAAAGTGCTTTTGTTAATAAAGTGAATGGCATTGCAAATAACAAAAAAAAAAAACATATGCAAGCTTTGCAGTTCTTTTATGGTTTAGTTATAGTACTGAATGTTAATCTTCGAATCTAATGTAAGTTTCAACAGTTGAATATCAAATAAATGTGGAAAGATATGGTCGTAAGATGTGTTTTATCACTGACAAATGATTAAAAATTAATGTCAGATTACAAAAGTTATTTAATAATCTTTGTCAGGAAGAAAATACATATTGAAAAAAATAAAGGATAATAATAATAAATAAAAACAAATAATTTGGGACATACTGAGAACAAATTATTCCAATTGCTTGTCAATCCACCTGCAATAAAGTGAAGTAGTTGTTTCCTCTGTAACTATCAATTTCTTGCATCACTATGGAGGAATTTTGTCCAGTGTCCAGTTAAATTGGGTTTTTGGGCGTTCACTAAGTCACTGCTTTTTAGTCACAGCATTTTAGTTTAAAAAAAAAATCCACAATGCATGCCCTTACATCTGTAAAACTAGCATTAACTTGCCTGAGACCCGACCTGATTGAAGGCTGCTTGAGCTTATCCTCATTCATTCAACGGTTTCATTGGTCGTTCTAAAATCGGACCATGATGTTGCGCCTGATTTCCTCTTCTGCATGAGGGCTCTGAAGTTCTCTTATTTCCATATGTCCCCCAATTCGACATTAAGTAATTTAGAGCGAGAGGAGAAAAAATACATGTGGATAAATGCGTCTCTGTTTTCTTTTGCTTCCCTGTTATGGTGTCAGGTATGTCAGACCTGTCTAAAAAGTTATCAGATATAGTCTGACTATATTCTGCATTGGTTACAGAATGGGGGGGGTGGGGAGGTCCACTCACATGCACAACCCATCTCCCCTTTTTTTTTTTTTTTACCCCTTTTTGAATGATAAACTCTAAAAATGATTGGAAGTAGTTTTATAACACTTTCATGACTGATGTGTGGCAGTAATTATTTCTCTAAAACTATTGTTTATGTCTTTCCCTCTTGGCATTGCCTTAACACACACAAATGCTTCAGATAAAAGGTATATAAAATATAAATACAGTATTATAACGACATATTACTGGGTTTATATATTATAGATACAGTATTAAAAAAACATATTACATAAAAACAAATCGGAAAACCACAGCAACATTGTTCTCGTACGAAGCTTTCTTTTTCTTTCTTTTTCTTTTTCTTCATGACAGGAAGGGTGCAGAGGCGGAAGAGATATCGGTGTTAAAGAAAAGTACCGGAGGGTCGGAAACTAGATGGTAAACCTGTGGACTTGTAACTAGTTGGAACTACATCTGTACATGGAGCTTCATCTGTGTAAGTTAATGTCTTTATAACCCTCCAGCAGTTCTGCCGCTTTAAAGCTGGATTTGAAAATGACGTGCGCGTGCGTTTAAGGAAAGCTCAGCAACGTGACTGACTGTACTGTACAAAAGTTATTGAATATTATCGTTTTTTCCATGTCATTCTCTAAGAATTGTTATTTTTAAGAAGAGTATGATATTAGCGTCCACTTTGAGTTTGGTTATCTAGAAACTTTTTTGTTTCCCGTCCGTCTCGCGGCGCGGAAACCGTTATTTCTTTAGGCCGGCGTCTTTCAGCTTTTGCATGTTTCCCCTCTTCTACACACCCTGATACAAGTGTCTGTGTCAATAACAGACAAGTGCTAACTTTGACGACAAGTTGATGACGGCCATTAATTAGGATCAGGTGCGTTAAAGCAAGGAAACATGCAAAGCCTGCAGGACACCGGCCCCTCGAGGACCGACCTTGGAGACACCTGCTTTAGGCATTCATTTATCGCGAGATCTTCTGAGGACACGGTGAGGCGCTCCTCGTGCCGTGCATGATGAAAACTATCATAAAAACTGAGAATTAACGTTTACGGCCTAATCTAGAGCGCGTGCTGTAGCTTCAATGTGTTGGATAAGCTCCAAACGCGATTCTTATTTGATCAAATCATTTGATAACCATTTGGTAAATTTTATGACATTTTGTACACAGTCCTGGAGACTTCCAAGTTCAGCTAGGTGTCAGCCTATATATTTGCACGAGCTCTTACCAAATTGGGCGTTATTTCAGCTTTTTAGTGAGCCTATATTTAAAAAACACCAACCAGACCTGTTCTTCTCAGACATGATTTGAAAAGATGATTAACTAATTAAATATAGAGTATAAAATACAAGACATATCACTGTCCTCTCGTTGAATTTCCTTGTATCTTCACTTTGCTTTAAACATCCAACAATAAACATCATAGCTGGACCCAATTTCTACCAAGCTTCATCTGTTGGAGAAATGGCCTCACATTAGACTTCAGAATACTTAAATAGAAAGTTCATGATTGACTCAATAAATCAAACAAGCCCAAATCATTACTCCACCACCACTGTGCTGTACAGTTGGTATGAGTTGTGTGTACTTTTATGCGGTTTTTGCCAATAGACAAATATCTCTACTTGAGTCTTGTCGTCCCAAAGGACATTGATCCCGAAGTCTCTCAGCATCCCTTCCAAACACCAAATTTGTGCAGTCTTTTTTATAACTGCTCTATTGTGAACATGGGCATTTAACATGCTAACTGTGGCCTGTTGAGATGTTGTACTTGGGCTTTTGTTTTTCCACATAAGTGGTGACTTGTTGTAGATAATGTGAATAATCTTTCTCACAGTAAATGCTGTTTTTTTTTTCTTGTTGTGCCATCTTTTATGCTGTTTTATTCCTGCATTCCTCCAAACTTCTGATGCTTTTTGTCTCATTTAATGTCGTGTTCTATGTTCTATGTTTTTGAACTCCAACATTTGTAACAATAATGACACGTCTTTGTCCCTTTACAGGTTACCTGAAGCAGACATGGAATCGCAGTCACAACTGACAGACACACATCCTTTAATCAAGGCTATAATTGACAACAACCTCAGAAAACTCAAGAGATTACTGAAAAACAACAAAGTTAATGGGGTGTTACCCCTGCAGAGAGTGGAGTGATTGCATAACTCCCCTGATTGCTTCTGTAGTGTACAACAAAATTGACATCTGCACTTACATTTTGCAGCTTCAGGGTGTGGACCCCAACAGTACTTCCCAAAATGGCTGGACAGCTCTGCATTATGTCTCACGAATCCAAAGCGCCTCTCATTTTTGTACAGAAACTTCTGGAGGCAAGAGCAGATCCCAATGGATGGAGCCCAAAGGAAATGCCACTGCATAACTGCTTGCCTCTAATGACAGGGAGGATGTCGTGAAAGTGCTTCTCTCTGCTGGCGGAGTTGGTGTTGTTGTTGCCAACAAGTCGTTCTGACCATTCAGCTATGCAATAAAAAGATAGCTGAGGTTATTCATAATTTGGCATTCCAAAGGAGATGAGTTTTGCTTAAAAATATGTGTAACTATTTGGATTTGACTGTGGCCGTGCATGAGGAAAACACCAGAGGAAATATTTAGAGTTTTTCCACAGTCACATGCTGCAGGAGCACCCTATGTGTCATCTAGCCATGATTGAAAGACTCTTCACTGTGGCCTGGGCCAGATGAAGAATACAAACGAAAGAAGCATTGAATGGCTTAGAGAAACTGAAAATGTTAAACGCCTATATTGCAAGTATAGCCAGTCGCTTTCCAAACATCCCCAAGGTGGAAGTGAAGAGGGCAATTTATTGTCTACATGCTGTTTTTTGCACAATGGAAGACATGCGAAATGAGCATGCATTGGCTATAATTCCCCACCTACTGGAACAGCTTCTCTCAAAAGAGAGATGGGATTCTTGGGAAGTCGTTATACAAACACTTTATGTGATAACGCAGAAAACAAACAACAACAGTGGCTGGGATTCCAACTTTTTGGAAAAGCTCTGCAAAACACTAGCCCCTTTTGTAAATGAGCAGCATTCCGCCCACATCCGGGTGTACGCATATGGGACATTTGCGAACTTGCTCTCTGTGGAACTTGCAGGTGAAATATTTAGAAAGCAGATACATTCAGTGCCTGAGAACATGCTGACATTTGCAGCTATAAGAAATAATGACAAACTGAAAGCCGGGCTCCATCGTCTCAAAAATTATTTGAGCAAGGTCAGACTCAGGACCGTGAGGACTTCACTGAACCCAAAAAAAAGAAGATGAAAATGAAAAATCAAGAACAACCAAATAATGAAGCGTGCCCCACTGAAAGTGATCCAAAAATGGCAGTTCATGCTGTAGAATCACAGTCGAATACGAGGCCTTTACATTTTGACTGGACCAAGTCATCTGAATCACAAAAATGGCCAGTCAGTAAGAGGTGGAAGGAGAAACTAGAGAAGCTCAACAACACTGATGGAAGTAAAGTAACCAGAATTAGGAATGCTATTTTTGTGAGGGATGCAGAATTTCTTATAGCGAAGGGAAGCGATGGTACTGAAGTCTTCTTGGGGTTGAGGGATGACGGGACGGAAGTTGCGATTAAGCGGATGTCTAAAAGCAACTATGAAGTGCTGAAGAAATGAGAAAAAAATTTCTGCAACTCCAGGATCTTAACCATCCATCTATTGTCCGCTATGTTGACTCTGGCGAGGATGACAATTTTGGATACCTTTTTCTCCAACTCTGTGAGTACACCTTGGAAGAATATATCAGAGATCATGTTGATGGTTTTCTGATGAGACTGAAGCTCGTTTATGAGGTGCTTGAGAGTTTGAGCGTTCTCCACCGTCAAAATCCTCAGATTCTCCACCGAGATTTGAAGCCGCAGAATGTTTTGATCGGTAAGACAAATTAAATTCATCATCCGAACTTCAAGGAGTAAAAAAAAAAAATCAAAATGTGGCTTTCTTATTGCAGGTATGTTTTCTGAAGAGTTTTTCTTCACTATTTGTCTTGCAGATGTGACAGGGAAGGGCAAGATTAGCAGATTTCGGCATCAGTAGACGGCTGCTCAAAGATCAGACGAGTCTGCGTACATCCAGCGCAGGAACAAAGTGCTGGATGGCCACCGAGACTTTAGGAGAAGAAAGTAACATACCATACAGGCCAAACACTGACGTACAGGTGAGTGTTTCTGCTCCTTCAGACTCATTTCATAACTTGTTGTGAAAAAAAATTATACCTTTTTTTTTTTCTTTTTATATTCAAGGTGGCAGGGATGCTGTGTTACTACATCCTCTCTGGAGGACACCATCCATTTGGAAAATCCTTTGAGTGCGAGTTCAACATTTACAATGGGAACTACAACTTGAGTCATGTAGAAGACGTGCTGGCGAAGGACCTGGTTGAGCAGATGATCAATAAAGAACCAGACAGAAGACCTACATTGGAGCAATGTCTGAATCATCCATTTTTCTGGCTCCCTGTAAAGTAAGAAAGACTGACGTGACGTTTAAATTCTGGTTTCACTCTCCATAATAATAAGACTGAGCTGCTATTTCTAGCTACTGTTTCTAAACTCTGATGTAACATCATCCAGGACCTGCTGAATTAACCAGGCATGCAAACATCTGCAGGGTCTTTAACACATTTCAATCTTGCACGTATCTTCTAAAGAGCATTCATTTGCAAACAGTGTAAAAGTATAAAACAGTATTTTTACGAGTTTATTCTGTTTTAATTATTCCTTTTTCTCTTTTTTTCAGGAAAACTGAATATTTGAGGAAAGTTGGCAACAGGAAGGAGGTGACAGAGGACTGCAAAGCTGCCCCAAAACTGAAAGATTTACTAGAGAAATATACCGAGGGTGCATCCTTCACTCAGTGGAAGAATGAGGTGAGCACAGTGCAACAGCTGTTCAGCACCCGTATAACTAAATTCTTAACTTTTTTTTCTCCTTTTGCTTACTTGGGGCGGGGTTTGCAGTTTGACAGAGATTTGGTCAGAGACATGGAGAGGATAAGGAGAAGAGCCTACTCTGAAAGCCTGCTTGGATTACTGCGCTTCATACGCAACTACCAGGAGCACCGGTAAGTTCACAAGTCGCACAGGGCCTGGGATTCCAGGAACAATGAAAGGATGGTTACATTATTTCTTTCTCTTTACATTGGACTCTACTCTAAATTACACTCTTAACCCTTGAATCACGTCATAGCATGAGATAGCACAAGGTACCTGGCCTGGGAGTTCACACTGGTGCTTTGCCTTTATGTTTCCCCTGTTTACAGTCAGCGGGTATTTTTTCCCTTTTTTAGCCACAGTCTTATCATGAGCCAAGGATTGAACCCAGCCCTAAAGCCACTATTTAGGGATAGCGGGTAGCGGGCGGGGCGTTCCCCCGGAAAGAATGCAATCTTCCACTTTGCTAAACCCGCTATCCCAGCTGCGCTACCCGCTACATTATGAATGGGAGTGGTTAGGGCGTTCCACTTGTTAAACCAATCAGTGCGTCAGTAGCCATTGCCTTTAAGAGCAGGTTGCGCTACCCGCAAACTGCTATGGAGCGTCTTTTCATCCAGATCGGAGCAGCTCTCGTGCGCAGCTCGTCTGGGACTCTGCTGTAGAGCTTCTGCAAGTTGCGTGTTGCGGGTAGCGGGTGGTCTGACCACCCGCTACCCTAAACACGCAATTGCAAAAAAATACAGAGTTTGCGGAAAGGGCAAAAGACACGCCCATTGCCACACCTACAAAGTGAGTAAGGGAGTTGGCATAATGGGTAGCAGGCTTTAGCTGTTAGGTTGTGAGGCAGAATGGAGGACCCAGGTGCAGGAGTGCAAAAAAAATAAAGTATTTATTCAACAAAACAAAAACCAAAAGAAAAAAAAAAAAACACACAAAAGTAATCCAGGGAAAAACAAGTGACCAAAAACCAACAGAATACTTACAGGACACGAGACAACGGACCAGCACAGACAGGGGAGATGACAATACTTAAATACACAGGGAACCCAACGAGAGGCAAGTGCAGACAATCAGGATAACAAGAGGGGAGGAAGCAAAACTGAAAACAACGGAGACAAGACAGACCTTCAAAGTAAAACAGGAAACAGGTAACACAAAAGACATGGATTGATGCCAACTTATCACAGAACAAGGAAAAACACAAAATGGCCGTCATGGTCACCCCAGACCATCACATTAGCGAGCGGAAGATTGCATTAGCGGTTAGCGGAGGTTCCTATACCCGCAATTTGCGGGTATTGGCTAGTGGGTAGCGGCTAGCAGGAAGTGTACGATCTGGGCCAATAGTCAAGTCGTAATAGCCTGGTAGAAACATAATTTCCAATTTAAAAATGTGGATTAAGACTGAAGAACTCCAACAGAATTAGACAGTTTTCTAGTTGGAATATAAAAGACGAAAAAACACTTTCATTGTTCTCATTGTTCATTTCTTTAATAGAAGTGATCTACATACAGTCATGTAAAAAAGTTAGTATCCCTATGTTTTTGTGTTTGTGAAAATATGATAGAAATCATCTTATCATTGTTGACTGCGTTGGACTGGCGACCTGCTCAGGGTATATCACCCAGAGAGATGTGGGACAGGCTCCAGCTGATCCCTGTGACCCTTAATGGAAATAAGCAATCTGAGATAGTGGGCTGATGGATGGATGATCATTTTAGGCTTTAGAATTAGATAAATACAACCTCAGCCTTTCCATTGAGCCATTATTTATTTATGTCCAGGAGACAGAGTTATCTGGCCTCAATGCACAGTGTCATGTTTAGTGAAAACCACACACAGCATTTCAGCAGAAACGCCTCAAGACCAAGGTCAAGCACAGGAGTCTTCTTTTTTGTCGCATAAATAATAACACTGAAAAAGGTTATTTGTCATTGCTCACAATGCTCACACACAATGTTTTTACACAGAAATAGGTTTAACTGAACAGGACTTTTTCACAGGACTGGGTCTTCTGATGTGATTTTGATGTTAACCTAATTTACCTTTATTTAATTTTTTTAAAATGTTTTTGAACAGTTGTGTGTGAGACAGCTTGGTTCCCTGTGCATGGCCTTTTTCTGAGAATAAAAGCTTGCATTTTTAGACTGTAGTGTGTGTGTTGTGTTTGCATTATCCTTACCCAAGAAGGGTAGGTTTTTTGTAGTTCATTGTACTTTCCCTTATAGATAAATATTTTTCTTATAGTGCTGACGGGTCTGCAGAGGCACCTCAGATCAACATCCTGGAGCTATTTCCTGATCTCTTTGGACGTGTGTACATGTTTGCCAAGAGCCAAGGGTGGAACGAAGAGAGGCCTTTAAAGGAAATGTTTCAAAGGGAAGACATCAGCATGACCTGTGTGACACCGTCCACAAACACTGAAGATCATCCAGGTGTCCCAGTTCAAGAGGCTCCACCCTGTGACTCGAAGGGATGTTGAACCCACAAAGAAGGAGTGACTGCTGAGTGTCTGAGCAAACAGGGATAAAAGTAGACATGCACTTCTGAAATAATAGAGCTCGTTGTAATAGCAAAGGTGCTGCTAATGATTCTATTGTGAGGAAAGTTTCCCACATCGATGTGATAATGAGCGAAGAACAAATCCAGGACCCTGATATCAAAGCAGCTACTGTAGATGGGACCATCGGCATTATTGTTTTAGTGTTATTGATTTATGCCAGTTATGTTTCACAAGTGTTCTCCATATTGAGACATATTAAGACAATTTAATCAGGGATCTTTTTTGAATATCTGTAACATGCTTTGATCAAAATAAAGACAGGGATGCGGTGCAAAAGCATCCTTTTAAAGACGGATGGTTTAAGGGCTCCGAGCCAGCCTTCTCTTCTGAAGCTGACGCTGAAGCTGGTGTTTTAGCTTTACCCACCACTGCAGTACAGCAGTTGCAGCTACGATGTGAATCTGGGCAGGAGATAAACGTGGGATTGATGGATTTTACTCTGATGTGGGTCTGAGATGTCACAGTATCCTAAAATGAGAATGGCTCTTTGAATGATATCTTTGAAGACTTAAACGGCCAGTGACAGAATTATACTCTATTATCTCAGAGTTTTTGGAATGGTTATCGCTTTAAAACAATTAAATAATATGCTCTCAAGCAAAGCTTTTTTTGCTAGCTTTTTTAATAGTGTATCCCCTTTAGCAAAGGCAGACAGAATATTGTATTTAAAGACTGTTTCAAAATGGTATATTGTATTTGTACTTGACCATTATCAGAAATATAAAGTAAATAATAACTGACCTTTTCTACTTTGGATTCTTCTGTTTTTGCTCCTGGTGTGTTTTGTATTTCTTTGCTGTTATCTTTCAGCATTATTGCCACAGTATTAATATAGATAAAAAGAAATTAAGGAAATATGTTTTTATGAGATGAAATTCAAAATTCTCTCTTGATTTTTATCATCATGTCAAAAACTGTTACAAATTGTGTTTGGACTCTGTCATAGTAATTGCTTTTCAAAAAGGTTGTGATGAGAATCTGTCAATGTTAAAACGCTGTTGAGTTCTAACATGAGAACTTGACAAAAATTGTCAATCAATGCCAAAGAAGATAAATAAACTGGCAGAGGCTTGATTTTCATAAAGCATTTATGACATTTATCTATTTTTTATTATTCATATAAATGAAATTGCAAAACAATAATTTAATATTTGTGTGTAGAGAACAAAAAAAAAAAACCTTATTAGATTCCTGGTACTTCTGTATAAACGTGTGGTCTGGCTCTGCTGTTGCAACTATATCTGAAGCATACCATAATTCTGCATTGTTACATTTGTCAAAATTATGTTTTTATGAATAAATGATCATTTCAGAGCACTGCTTCCTCTTTTTTCACAGACAGCTCTAGGTTCTACCCTTAAAGCACACTATGGTCCTATATATCAGCTTTTGACACATTCCTCATTATTTGTTGTTTAATTTGACCAAAAATAGATCTGTATTGCTGCATCGTAATCGTTTCATAGTCATTACCACACTATATATGAATAAATACTGATTTCATCACTCTGTGTTCTGATCTAGGTAGATGTTACCAGCCTTATTTCTTGCATTTCATGTATTTCCTGGCATCACAAAACTTTTGACAACATTGACATTAAACAATAAACAATTTAGGCAATAAGATTACAGAGCAAGCTGACGCCTGCTGGTATGACATCTGCATGTAGTATATTGATGATTTTCACCATTTCACTACTATAATAGATGAACAAGGACAGGAAGTTCTTTTTTAACTTCCACGCTGTAAGGACATTTATTGATAATTAATTCAGCTACATCCCTCTCTAGAGATTTGCATTTCAAACTTTATTTTCTGAAGTTTCATATTGATATAAAGCACAGCTCACTGGGGTTTTATCAGTTTAAGCAGGGAAGCAATAGCAATGTTGTTTTCAGCAGTTACTGTCAATACAGTGAGTACGGGATACAACACTATTAGGACCAATCATGTGTTGTCTTTCAAGATCTTTGTCGAGTTTACAATACAGTCACTTAGAGAGGATACCTGTTATAATGAGAGAAATGCTACTAAGACTGCAATATTCACAAGATGGGGCTTTAAATAAAAATTTTAAGGGGGTCGGCTCATATTGGTGTAAAAACAAAATAAACCCCAGAATCCGGAATAAAGCAAATAAGAAAAATCTCAACTTTGTGGCAATTCACCAGAGCAGGATGAAAGTAAAACATGGCGGAGTCAGACAGATGTGAGGGAAAAAGGTCACTAATAATTTAAAAGTACACAAAGATAAACGTAAAATTTGATTGAATAGTATACTACTATTTATTTATTTATTTATTTAGTTAGTTTATTTCTTTGTTTAGTTAGTTAGTTGGCATTATTTATTTATTTATTGATGGGTCGTGAGACCCCAAGTGTCGTTCTGATGCACAGGTTTCGCCGGTAGGTGGCGGTAATGCAGCATTGAGCAGGTTCAGCCATCAATAAGGCTCAAGAAGAAGAATCAGCAGACCGACTGCAGCTGTAAGTTAATTTTGTGTCAGTTTATTTCTTAAACCTCTATTCCGAACAAATCTGTTTATTAACGTAACACACAAAAACAACATTAAGACTATCGGGCTTCGTTATTAAATACTGTAACAATATTAAACTATCGTGTGTAATTAAAACGTTTTATCCCACACAGACGGACTCACAGCCGTATTTTTATAAATCCGAGCTGATAGACCGGTTTTATGTTCAACTGCGACAATTGGACTTGTGATAGAATCTAACTTTTATCCATTAAAACATTAAAATAGAGGGACTACGCGTAACAAAAGGCAACAGTGGCAGGGGCTTCATGGACAGTGCACTTGGTCAGTGTTGTGTGTGTTTTTGGATTATTCAGTTGTAGAAATATAAATTTCGAGTACATTTTGAATGCAAAAAAAAAAATACTCTGGACTGGCTTTCCTAATTTATTTGACTGAATGAATGTGTTTGCAGACTTTTCTTGATCTACATTCATCTAGTAACAGGGTCGGCTACCCGCGGCTCCGGCTCTTTAGCTTCTCTGCAGTGGCTTCCTGTAACTTTGGGAAAAACTTGTCAGAAGGCGGTTCTCGCTCTGGAGCTCATGTAGTGCCATGTCGGTTGCTCGCCAGCAGGGGGCAGAATGAGTTTGTACAGCGCAAAAAACTGCCAGGTTAACTGCAACGAGGAAGTCGTATCTGCGTGTTGCATCCTGGGAAAGAAAATAAAGGTGAGCGCGTTTTGTGACTAGCGCCGGACAGTTTTATGCGTTTCACATGTGCCGCCGTAAAAAAAGAAACATTTGCACCACATCGGTGTGCTCTCGTGGCGTAACACACAAAGGGAGCGATATTGGAAACCTTCCAAAAGCCGACAAATTTGTCTTTGAAACATGCATGTTATTCCCGAAACTTGTATGAACATGAAGACGTTTGCATTTGGAGTCCTGTCAATCTTTAGATCCACATACTGATGCGAGCAGGTTTTCTCCAGCATGAACTACAACAAATTTTATGTTGTGTTTTATGTTCAGGCTCGATGGTTGATTGTTGTACGTGGCTGAGGAGAAAACAAGAGGATGACAACAGACTGAAATGGACTTAGGTCGTAATTAAATACAAACCTTAAGTCATTAAGCTGCAGCTATAGGTTTTATTTAAGTGGGCTACTTTTTATTTGATAAATGTTTTACAAATAAGGGAATAATTCAAACGAACCTGCATGGTTCTTTGTTTTATTTCAAAGTAGGTCAGTGTTTTTTTCTCCTCATTCAATAGATTCAAGATTTAATATATTTACTTCCATGTCAACAAGTTGATAGGAAATTATCTTGGTTCAGCTCCCAAACATACAGTCCAAAAGCAGCCATTATTCAGTCTTTATAAGAGTTTGAGGTTTACCCTTGTTATAACAGGTAAAAACAGCAATAAAATGTTAAGTTTTCTGTTTGTTCTTCTATAATTTCTTAAATGCAAGAAACTATAGCTCTTTTACAGTGGATGACAAAAAAAAAAATGGAAATGAAACTTCGTATCTTGTATGACCTTTTGCATTAAAAACTTTAAAAACTGCCAAACATACTAGGAACAAGCTTTTGGGTAGATTCAAATCCCTCTGAATACAGTATAACTATATATAAAGCTTCATACACTGTATTATCTTAATTTTACTGGTCAAATAAGTTTTGCTGCTCCAGATTAATTTTATTAATGGGAGAGGGGCAAAAAATGGCTCTTTTGATAGTAAGGGTTGCCGACCCCTGATCTAGTTCTACGTTGTGGATTTGCATATTGGCTTTTGAGACGGTTGTGTGTCAGGTGGAGAACGGTCACACACATAATCATTCAATCATTTGAAACTGAGTAAACTTCTGCTGTCTGCATTTCTTTTCTGAGGCCAGTGGTAGTTTATATGATTGTAATATGTCATCAGAGGAGAAAAATCAATTCAATTTCAGCCTCTTTTACTGCACGTTTTAAACAATGTTTTTGTGTCGACTAAGAGGTCGGCTCCTTGATAATTAGCCCCAATTTACTGTTTTACACGGTGATTGGATTTTTTTGTTCTCTTCGCAGGTCATCTGAAGCAGAAAGATGAATATCATCACACAGTTAACCCAGCTACAAGTTCAGGTGCCCCAACCACCAGAAACACATGCTGTAATTCAGTGTATACTGAGCAGCAACCTGAAGAAGCTCAAGAAATTACTGAAGGACAACAATATCAATGAGATTTATCCCTGTAAAGAATGTAGTGATTACATAACCCCACTGATTGCTGCGGTTTTAAAACAGGACAGTGATATTTTTACTTACCTCCTACGTCAAGGGGGAGATCCAAATAGACCTTCCCAAAAAGGCCTCATGCCTTTGGATTATGTCTCAATCTCCAAAGCACCACTTGTTTTTGCGAAGGAACTGCTTGATATGGGTGCAAATCCAAATGGATGGAATCTCACAACGCCAGTCGAAGTTGCTGCCATCCACGACAGAGAGGATGTCATGAAATTGCTCCTTTCTGCTGGTGCACATGTAACTTTGTTAGCCATTCCTGATCGTGGCATTAAAAAGTTAGCGCAGAAGATTCATAAATTTGCATCCGAAGGAGATGAACTGTGCTCCAAAATCAGTTATTTTTTGGATATGGAAATCGCCGTGCGAGAGCAGTCTCCTGAGGAAGTCTTTAAGACCTTTCACAGTCACATGCTGAGGGAGGATCCTCAGAGCCATCTGACCATGATCGAAGTTATGTTCACCATTAGTGGGCCAGGTAAAGAAAAATACTGCCAAGGAAGTGTAAAATGGTTGAAGGACACAGGAAACTTGGATGCGTACATCGCGGGTGCAGTCAGTCGTTTTGCTAGAATCCCCAATACCCAAATACACAGAGCAACTGAGAGCTTGCATGCCATTTTCTGCACAATGGAAGACATACCAAATGAGCAAGCACGGGCTATAATCCCCCCTCTGCTTGAACAACTTTGTGCAAAAAGAAGCCATGATACTTGGGTGGCTGTTCTGCAAACACAAGGAGGACATGGGATTTTAGATGCTGTTCTCAAAACACTTTATGTGATAACACAAAACAAGAGACATCAGCTCCTGGGATCGAGACTTTATGCAGATCTTGTGCAAAAAGGTTTCTCCTTTTATCAGAGAGCAGCACTCCTCTGACATCAGGCTGTACACATATGGTATTTTTGCAAACTTGCTCTCAGTGGACCAAGCAGCCAGCATTTTTCAGTCAGTGGGGGTAACTTCAGTACCTGAGGACGTACTGATATCTGCAGCTATCACAACCAATGACAAGCTGAAAGAAGCTCTGAGGCGTCTGAAAAATTACTTCAGCAAGCCAAGCTCTGAATGTGAAGGCAATGCAGCCTTACCTGAACACAAGAAGAAGAAAAAGAAGAAGAAGAAGGCAAAAAGATCAGAGAGGGTGGACCAAAGTGATCAACTTGATGCTGCATCAGCTGATCCAGTAACAACAGAATCTCTGATAGGATCACCATTGACTGGTCAGCCTTTACACCCGACAAACACCAGATCACCAGAAACAAGAACATGGCTGCAAATCAGCAAGAGATGGAAGGATAAACTGACGAGACTCTATGAGGCTGATGAAAGTCTAGTCAGAAGAATTCGAAGCATTATTTACGTGAATGATGCCGAATTCCGCATCGCAAAGGGAAGTGATGGCACTGAAGTCTTCTTGGGGCTGAGGGATGACGGCACAGAAGTTGCAATCAAAAGGATGTCTAAAAGCAACTATCAAGTGCTGAAGAATGAGGAAGGAATCCTGCGGCTTCCAGAACTTGATCATCCATCGATTGTGAGATACATTGATGCTGCAGAGGACCAGAACTTTGGATATCTTGCCCTCCAACTCTGTGAATACACCTTGGAAGAATATATCGCTGATAATGGTGACAACCAGCTGCTGAGACAGAAACTAGTCTACGAGTTACTCGACAGTCTGAGGGTGCTTCACTGTCAAAATCCTCGAATTCTCCACCGGGACCTCAAACCACAGAATGTGTTGATTGGTGAGATCTTACAGTTTTCATTAGCTGGATATCTAGTTATCTGAAATTCTGAAAATGCATGATATCACTTATAAGATTAGCATTACTAATACAGCAATTGGCACAACAAGACATAGGAAACAAAGAAGAATCTTGGAAAAAGCTGCAAAACGGCAGTGAGGAAAAACTTTTCATTCATGTTGCAGTAATGTTTGGAACTGTATGTTACCCTGTAAACAGTGAAATGACTTTATAAACGTCATAGATGAGTTCCTGGTAACAAGCCGCTGCATTAAAATGTTGTACTTTAGTCCAGTATGATGACATTGTTTTCATATTGCTACCAGAAAAGGTAAGAATTGAACTCTACGGCAAGAAAAATTAAAAATAATGTGTCACAATTCAACAAGATGTTAGTAACATAAAATACATTAAACAACAGAACAAAATAGAAAATTTCAGAAAAAGGACAAAACTAAGTAAATGATACACCAGACTCATTTCATGTGAAAGAAATATTTCTGGTGCCCGTCACATTGGCAGCCATTTCCTCTGGTACGGAATGTACCGAACCAATCATAAAGGGGAGGGTGCTGGCTTTGTGCAGTAACTGGTGCAGGACTGGGCAAGAGCCACTGTTCAAAACAAGTAAGATGCCAGAAAAGTTTCCAATATATATTTGAATCAACAGGTTTTTACTGAAAAACCAACAACAGTCAGCCAGCATTCCAGCATTCCTACTCTACTACACACCATTTTGTATGTCTTTTGTAGGTACAAGTCTGGTTGTCGTTCTGCCAACATGTTTCATCTTTTAGATTGGTTTTATGCCCTTCCAATGGCATCCAGAGGCAGTTTCTTCTTCTATTGGTACTGTCCTCAGGAAATCAGTGTAAAATCCAGAGGGACCAGAGTAGCTCTTTGTATAAAAGAGAAAAGCAGCTGGGATGGCTGGCCAGGCTAGTGAAAGTCCTCAGGGTGATTTGAAGAAATGTATTTTAGAAAAAAAAGAAAAGAAACAGCAGATCTGTAGTTTATCTGGGAATTTGTTTCTCATTTATGGTGTGTGAAAACTGAAAGCAGCTTCTCAATGTTCCGCTTTAACCCAAAGGGCCAAGTTAAGACTTGTTTTTTTAATATTACTCCATTGGTTTGATTTTATTGCTTAGTTTTAACTCCTTAATGCCATATTAAAACAACATTTGAGTCTTATTTGCTAATAACATGGTATGACTTAATTATTATCTTGATGAGACGACGATCCTACTGCTACCATGTTAGTTGTATAGTGCTCTCAAAGCATCAAAACTATATATATCTACATATTGTTTCATAGTAGTGTGTGTTATTTTCTACATAATTTGTCTTGTAGATGTGAAGGGAAGGGCAAGATTAGCAGATTTCGGCATCAGTCGACGCCTGCTCAAAGATCAAACAACTCTGCGTACATCCAGCGCAGGAACGAAGTGCTGGATGGCCACTGAGACTTTAGCAGAAGAAAGTAACATACCATACAAGTCAAACACAGATGTACAGGTGAGTGTTTCTGCTCCTCAGACTTATTTGATAACTTGTTGTGAAAGAAAATCATTACACTGATCTGGTGTTTGTTGTTTTGGGTTTTTTATTTGTTTTTTTATTTTTTTCCTTGATTTAAGGTGGCAGGGATGCTGATTTACTACGTCCTCTCCAGAGGACACCATCCATTTGGAAAATTCTATGAATGTGAGTTCAACATTTACAATGGGAAGTACAACTTGAGTCATGTAGAAGACGTGCTGGGACAGGACCTGGTTGAGCAGATGATTGTCAAAGATCCAAAGAGCAGACCTAAAGTGGAAGAGTGCCTGAGTCATCCCTTCTTCTGGCCTTGTAGAAAGTAAGAGGAGACAACTGAGATGTTCATTTGTTTTCATTGTAGTGGCTGCACTAAAACTCTGAGTGGAGAATGGACAGAGCTGCTGATTCTACCATGAAGTCTGATATTGTATCATCAGAACCACCAATGATGAGCCTGCATGCAAATATTTGTATTGGTTTTGTATTTCTGTCAAATCCTCTTGTTTAAACTTTAGCTCTTGTGTTTCATCATCACATATGTATTATGCAAGGAAGCATAAATAGTTTCTTTTTTTTTCCCTCCAGGAGACTTGAATACTTGAGGCAAGCTGGTAACAGGGATGAGGTTGTAAACTGTCGAAAGGCTGATCCAGAACTCATTAGTTCTCTAGAAAAATGTGCTGGTGATGGATCCTTCAAAGAGTGGAAAAATAAGGTGACTGCAGGACGACAGCTCGAACTTCTGTACTGAGGAATTCCAGTTCTTGGTAAAGTGTCATCTTTTTGTAGTGTTTTTTTTTTTTTTTTTTTTTTTTTTAAATGTATGTTTTTTTTTAAGTTTCCAGAGGAGCTGGTTGAGAAGATGGATGGGAAAAACAAAGCCTACCCTGAAAACACAATAGGTTTACTGCGATTCATACGCAACCTCCGGGAGCACTAGTAAGTAAAAATGAATTAGAAATGATGCCGAGTCTAAGACTTTGTGAGTGTTCTTCATTGCAACCAACCCAGGTTCAAGTCCTGGCCTACTGCTATTTGCTCCAGATCATCCCCCTTTCTCATTCTGCTCTCTTTTCTGTCTCTCTCCACAAAAAATAAAAAATCTTAAAACAAGAAAACTACTGGTAAATAAAACATATTAAAACAAAAGAATGCAAACGTTTTGAATGAATTCAATCTACTTTGTGATTGTTAACCCAGGGTTGCACACAAGGGCGTAACCATGGTATAGACATTGGGGGGGTCCAAATGAGAGCCCTCCCCCAGAATTTTTTTTAAAGGTGCATTTCCCACAGTTCTGTGATTTTTATTTATTGACCATCTGAAATCACATTTAAAGGAATAGTCTGCAATTTCTCTGAGATAGTAGTGAATAGGATAGCTTCCAGCTGGGAAAAATTACATGCCTAAAGCATGTTGATGTAAATATTGTGATTGGAACGACAAAAAGTCCATAGCACACGATGGACTTTTAATTCCAAGTTAATTTGTATTTTGTTGATTTGTCTCAAAATGAATGTCTGCACATTTACACTGAAACGTTTAATGTGAATGAAATCATAGATTTGTACAAAGAATTAAATGTAAAATATTGATGTTAATTGAATATATATATACAGATTTATTCATTTGACATTAAAAAAAAAATAGTGTGACCTGTCCTTACACAATCCCTCTCCCTGTCTCTCTGTGCTACCTGCATTATGACCAGATATTATTATTGTACCAGAAGAATAACTGACCTTGAGGAAAATTTTATTTAGAATATTCTGCTTTTCTTACTAGTTTTATTTACTGCTGACACGTAGGCTTAGGTTAAAACAAATGTCATCAAGCTGTTGAGTCTTGTATTCCAGTGTCTCACCTGATCATCCATGTTTTCAGAGACTGTCCCTGTGTGGCCTGTCCTTACACAATCCCTCTCCCTGTCTCTGTGCTGCCTGCATTATGACCAGATATTATTATTGTACCAGAAGAATAACTGACCCTGAGGATCTTTTTAATTTGATACATTGAATATTATGCTTGTATTACTAGCGTTACACACACACACATACACACGACACACGGAGAGAGAAAACAGCAGCACACACGGAAGACACATCATATCATAGATACAGTCTCTTCACTTCAAGCTAGCTAGCTCAACTAACAAACTGAGCCCTTTTTAACAAGTTAAATATTTCAAATTAATTAAAAAATTTAACACACTCAGTATGACAACATCACTCCTCTTTAGCTATCTAGTTGCTTACTGTCTGAAAAAACTTCGTATGTCCTGTTTTTTCTGCTTTTTGGGTAGACATTGTTCCCTCCTTTCTTTCACATTCTACGCTCTCTATTGTTTCGTCTGTCGGAGCCGCTTCAAACCGAGAGCCGTTAAATGGGCGCAACCAAGTGTACAACTGGGAGGGGGGTGGTCACACACTTTAGTGTTCCTTATAAACGGAGATAAATTGATCGGTAAATATTCGGAAATAACAAGAGACGGACTGTTGAGCCAGGTTTCATAAAAGGAGGAAATATTTAACATATTTACACATAATATTGGGGGGGGGGGGGCAGATTGGTATTTTCCCAGTATTGGGGGGGACACGACCCCTCCAAAGAATGCGTGGTTACGCCCATGGTTGCACATATTTACGGCAAACCTTGATAGAAAGAAATGCAATGTACTTATCAGAATTAGCACAAGTACTCTTAGAGGTTTGTGAAAATGAGAAAGCTCTAATAATGGAAAAAGAGGAGCGAGAGCTGGGCTGACAAAAAATTACAGACCATGTAAATCCATTTGATCGTCCATGTGAAGAGCAGGAAATGAACAAACTGAATCTAAAGACATTTTGATCATTTATTTACTCTTGAAATGCCCTTTTAGTGGATCTTACATCATAAACTATGTTGTATTAAATGCAATCCAGTAGCCTCTAAAGGGACATGGTACAAGTGAAAATGAAATATAAAAATCTAATCTGAAATGGTTTGAAATCCCTCTGACTCTCAAGCTTTTACTGAGTTTATGTAGCATTTGATTCTGTTATAAAATCTTCCTTCTTGTTCACAGTGCCAAGGATGCAGGCCAAATTGATGTCCTGGAGCTATTTCCTGATCTCTTTGGATGTATTTACAAGTTTTCCAAGAGCCAAGGGTGGAATGTAGAGCCGCCCTTAAAGGAAATGTTTCAAAGAGAAGACACCATCTTCGTGACACCGTCCACATCCACCGAGGAGAGTCCGGGCGTCCCGGTTCAAGAGTCTCAACCCAGTGACTCAAAGTGAAGTTAAATTTAAAAAGGATGAAGGGTGCCAAAAACTGACCGTCGTCTCTTCTAAGACAGATAGAAATAACACAAAATTACACAAAACCCTGACTTTTTTCAAGAATTAGTGATGTACATATAAACTGAATGGAAAATACACTGATGTTAAAGCAATTCAGATATAATCTTAGTGCAGGTGAGGGGGTTTTGATCAGTTTAAGTGTCCTTGTGAGATGTGACATTGCCACACTAAACTCATGTGCCCATGTGTTCCAGAGCCTGTAAGCAATTTATTTTTGTTTATTTTGGTTTTCTGTGTCAAATTTCTCTATTGTGTCATGCTTATTGGAAAAATTTGTCAATTCAAGTGCAATAAAAAAATCTAATCCATTACGCTTTTAAAGAGTGCATTGATATCCAATATCCAATACGTTTTGCGAACCATGAACCATTTGTTTAATTCTTTTATTGTAAAACCTAGTAAGGACATACTATACCTAGGAAATTGGAGGTTGACTGCACTCTTGTGAGTTGATTATAAATGTTTGACACACATAAGCACTCACAATCCACATTTAGTAGAGGTCAACAACCACACTCATTTAGCATTGGACAGACTAGACAATAAATTACTTGTCCCACATAATAGTTTTATTCCATTCCTTTGTTTCTTTAAGGCTTTTGATTCCTTAAAGCACCTTTTGTTTGACTTTGCATCTAAGTATTTTAGGGTTCTTCAGATGCTGTATAGGGGTATTAGCAATAGTGTTTCTCTCAGTCCAGGTTTTTCATCAAGGTTCTCAGATGAACAGGGTATCTTTCAGAACTGTATAGCAAAATTCACCTGGCCCTGGACTGCACATGTATCAGAACCATAAAACAGAAGTTGCAGTTAAGTCTTGGATCTGCTGGTTTGTAGGCAGTTCCAGTTTGGACTCAGCTCCTGCTTAGATATGGTCAAAATGTAAAAATATAAAACGAGATAAAATGCTGATGAGTAGATGAGAAGAAACCGCAATCATAAAATTGCTCTTGTAATTATACGATAATTAATACATTGTGGCGACGGCTCGGCCGCGCAGTGACTGATGGGATAATCGCCTCCCTGCACGTTTTTTTCTAAAACGTATTGGAAGATGTCGTTCAGTTCAAATTACTTGTTTTATTTGTTGTTTATGCTGTATTTTGTGTCACGTCTTTATTTGACCATTAGTAAGGTTCGTCTTTCTGTGATACGTGTGCCTTGTTCAGACGTAAGCGCGGTTTGCGTTAACAATTCCATAATGGAGCGTACTGAAAGTCAGCACGCATCTTATAATTCTACAGATTTGTTACAATATTCTACAAATTTGTCACTTTTTGATATTATGCACAATTGTAAATGACTATGCACGAAAGCTATCAAGTTGTTTTTGACAGCCGTTCCGGGTTCCGGTTAAGTGTCAGCCGCTCATTGGCTGTGGAGGAAAACAGCTGGGAAATGGGAACAAGCGCGGGAGCTTAAAAAGGAGGAGCGCGCTCGAGCAAAACCAGAGTAGAGGGAATGGCGGCGAGCGGGTCAGTCCACTCCAAGTAACGGTACATCAGTGTCGGAGTTCATTTCAACTCAGAATTGGTGCTTTCTGCTCGTAGAGTTGGGTTTCCCTTCAGTAGTGATTGTGTTTCCAGTTTGAGTATTGTCGGGAATCGTAGATCATTGCTTTGAGCTGCTGGCGGGAGAACGTTTCCCTACATACCAGGAAAACCAGTGGACGTCTTCTCCGGGAGGTTTTCTTTTGAGGACCCCGCTGTTTGCGCTCTTCCCTGGGCAGCCCGTCAGACTCCTCCATTTTCGGTCGGCTGAGGTGCGGATGTGAGTATTTCCCTGCTACATTTGTCGACAAACTGTCAGCCAGCTCTAAAAAAAAAAAATGCTAGACTGAAAGTTGATCGAGTAAGAGATATAATTGACGAGACAGCTGTGAACCCGAACTGAAGGAACTTAAAATTGATCATTTGACAAGCATTTATGTTATGCAGAACATTACCATTTTGAGTCTGAAAACTAGACAGTCTTGACCTTATGTTAGAGACCAAGATTTGGATACTTTGTAGGGGGAAGTTTAATGTTTTATGCTTTGCCATAGGGCCAGGGCCGCAGGGCCGCTGAGATTTCTTCCTACTCATATTTTCCTACCCGAGTTGACTGCGCATGCGTATAGCAGCAACTTCGTTATCGTGGAAGAGAAAAGGTTAGTTTCTTGTATTTTTAATACTTTGTATGCACAGTATTTATATTTCATAGGTTATTGGGAGGACTTGGAGGACTTTTTTCTTCACCTTAAATTATATTAACTGTACTTCACAGAATGACAAAAGAATGTCAAGAGATAAAACGATAAAATATCAACTTTTTTAACTCCAGTGTACATTTATCTAGTCAATCCTCCTCTATCCACCATTTATATCCTCATATTCATCTTCATAATACGGATTCATAATCCGTCCGTCCGTCCGTCGTCTTCCGCTTATCCGGATAATTATGGTTATTAAATGTGTATAATAATATGCTACCACGCAAAACACAGAGGAGAGCAGATATAAGTGCTGGTATGATATTGTTACAATGTAGGAAAAAAATGACAGATGAGGCTATAATTTTCCCCTATGGTAGGAAAAAATTTTAGGTAGGAAGAAATCTCAGAACACCCGGCCTGTGGCAGAGCCAGTACAGTAATCCCTCACATTTCACGGTCTCAGTACATCGCGGAAGTTTCAAAACTATTCATAGAAAAAAAAATATTCAAAAAAAATTTTTTTTAATTCAAACGAAGCGCGCGAGGCTGAAGCGAAACACATCGCATCAAGAACGAGTCTCGGGAAGCAACAGGAGCCTACACGGGAGGCCCCATTAACGAATATCGAGGCCTGTGATTGGTTGCTACGACGGGCATTCCTGTGCCATCGGTTGTCTGTATGCTGATTGGCTGACACGCGTCCCTGCATCTCCCATCTCTTGCTCTCGTCAGCTACGCACAGCGGAGAGATCGTCAAAGTGAGTGGACCTTCCGTAGATTTTGCGTATGCGCGTACATGTATACTGTATGTACATATACATGTACATGTACATCCACATCGCGGTTTTCACCATTTGCGGGGGGGTCACAGCCCCCATTAACTACGAAGTGTGAGCAGGGACGGACTGGGACTAAAAAATGGCCCTGGACTTTCCCCCCTAAGTAGGCCCACCAATAACTGAGGCGGGGGGGGGGCTCCAGTGATATATTGTCATTGTCTTAACAACACCTACACATACAAACTATTTATGATTGTTTACTCAAGAACACTAACATTAAAGAAAGACTCAACATTGACACATTTTATAGTTTTAATATTATGCTAGGGTGACCCAAAAACCCAAAAAGAGGACACCCTACTGGCTTATTGTTGATACTGCAAAAATAATCAAAGCGGGGCCGGCTCTACGCAGGGGCAAGAGGGGGCAACGCCCCCTCAAACAGATGTCCTGCCCCCTCAAATCAAACTTTTAGAAGTGAAAAATCCGCTGATAGAAACACGTTAATCAGCCCCCTCTCTTCTCTCATGTCGGTGTAGTGTGTGTCCTCACACAGCCTGCTGTCAGGACTCCGCCCCTCCGTAAACATCCAATCACTGTGAGTATGCAAATGAGGCAAGACGCAGCCAGAGAGTGTGAAGTTACAGTCAGCGCGGTAGGAGTTGGAAGAAGCAGTAAAAACTCCACCAAACTCGTCTTAGCGACCCGTGATATAACTAATGATTAACAACAACTCAAATAATAGTTACTATAACATTCATACATATATTTGTGCAGTCAAATGGGGAATAGTCTGCTGTTTTTTTACCCACTGGGAGCATTTCTCAAGTCACAATGACATCTGTACACTGCATCTAACAGACTGAGGACAAATGAGCGGTGTCTGCCGGACCCCTACGTGAAGCCCCGCCCCTCTGCACAGTTTTGTTTTTCAAACTGCTCAGGGAAATAATTTTTAAAAAAGAAAGAAGATGTTTTTCTCAAAACTTCACTTTGCACTCCACCTTTCAGCTGCTCACAAAGAGAGAGTTAATGCTGCGACATGCATCCTTTTTTCAGAGCATTTAAAACAAGTGTTGCTCCTCTTGCATGGACTAAAAGCAATAGCAGCGATGCTGCTGCTAGTACTAGTGCAGGGGTCGGCAACCTTTACTATCAAAAGAGCCATTTTTTGTCCCTCCCCCCTTAATAAAATTCTTCTTGAGCCGCAAACCCTATTTGACCCTTAAAATGAAGATAACACAGTGTATGAAGTCTTATATATAGTTATACTGTATTCAGATGAATTCTAATCTATCCAAAAGCTTATTCCTTCTATGTTTGGCAGTTTTTAAAGTTTTTAATGCAAAAAGAGGTCATACAAGATACTAATTAAATTTTCATTTCCATTTTTTTCATTTTTTTTGTCATCCACTGTTAAAGAACTATAGTTAGTTGCATTTATGAAATTACAGAACAACAAACAGAAAACTGTTGACATTTTATTGCTGTTTTTACCTGTTAACTTTAAACTCTTATAAAGACTGTATATTGGGTGCTGTTGCACTGTATATGTTTGGGAGCAGAACCAAGACAAATTCCTATCAACTTGTTGACATGACAGTCAATATATTGAATCTTGAATCTTTTTAAAGAGGAGAAAAAAGAACACTGGCATGTGTTGACCAACTTTGAAATAAAACAAAGAACAGGTCTATTTGAGTCATTCACTGATTTGTAAAACATTGATCAAACAAAATGTAGCTCACTTTGAAATAAATAAAATGTATAGCTGCAGCTTAATACCTTTAATAAGAGTAAACATTAAAATAGGCTAGTTTGTATTTAATTATGACTTAAGTCCATTTCAGTCTGTTGTCATCCTCTTGCTTTCTCCTCAGCCACATACAGCAATCAGACATCAAGCCTGAACATAAAACACAACTACATCAGCTCAGGCTCAGGTTCTAAAATAAATGTTTTTGGAGAAAAAAATCTATTAAATCAGCCATTCCCAAACTTCAGAATACCAAGGTCCAATTTGAAATGTAAAAAATCTCTGCAGCCCATGCAAACCTTTAAACACCACTTTGATCAACATACAAGACTAAAAGCTACATTCCAATATTAATATAAGGGGTCAACAAATAAGGAGACACTTGTCATATTAAGGTGACAGTAGAATAACACTCAATTTGTTTGTTTTTTTATTTCTAAATCATGTTATAAATATTTTACAGTTATTAAAAACATATATATTTTTTTAATCAAGGATTTAAATTATATTTGTTTATTTTTAATGACCTCTCACGGTCAACCTGGAGTACCACAACAGTCCACCAGGGGGCCGCAGCCCACACTTTGGGAATCACTGTGACAGTGTTCTCACCTGCTTAACGTGATTTGTTTCTGAACATCACTGCAGAGCTTCTCTATATCAGGGCTGTAAGACGTGACTGCAGGCTGGCGTCTATAAGACGAGTGATATTTGGATCTGTGTAGTTCATGCTGGAGAAAACCAGCTCGCATCAGTATGTGGATCCAAAGATTGACAGGACTCCAAATGCGAACGTCTTCGTGTTCATATTAGCGTCAGGAATGGCATTCTGCGTTTCAAATACACGTTTTTGGGATTTGGGGAGGTCTTCAATATCACTTCATTTGTGTGTTACACCACTACAACACACCGACGTGGTGTGGGAAATGTTTTTTTTTTTTTTTTAACACTAACAGTGTAATGTGTTAAAAAAAAAAAAAAGAACATGCCCCCTTCACATTTCTGACTGCCCCCTCTTATGTGCATTCCTAGAACCGGCCCTGAATCAAAGATAGTCAAAGATGACAAAGTAGCTTTATAAACTATACATTTATTTAAAACATCCCTTTTCTGTTTGAAATGAAAATGTTCTGATATGTAAACATAAATAATGCCTCATATCCAGTGACATGTGAGATTCATGGCTGGTGAGACACTGACTCCATCAGAATCAGATTTACACATTTATGAACCCAACAGAGTAGTTTATTCACCATCTGGTCAGCAGTAGTTAGCAGGTTATGTTTTATATGTCATATCAGCATCTCTTTAAAAGGTTTTCTGGTGGCCTTTATTGGATAGAGAGAAAGCAATGACTTGACTAACATATTACAACACTGGAAACTGAACCCACAAACCATCCACTTAACCACAAGACTACCTGGTAAATACTATTGTAGGACCCCAACATTATACTGATTTTTAAAATTAAACTGCGCCACTGCTGTGGTTAGTTAGGATACCATTCAACCAATCATCCTTCAAACAACATTTGTAGCCTGTTCCATAGACATTGCACCACCACGCACCACGAAAGAGAAGATACAGATAAATAGTGCCAAAATGGAAAATACTTCTCCCCCTCAAACTTACTTGTCTTTCTTTAGTTTTAATTTTCCAATCCACCGTTCTCCTTGTGTTTTCTGCTTGCCATCTTTCTGTTGACAGACTCTAATGTTAGTCTGCTTTGTTGGTTTTTAGGCCTATATCTGATCAATGATCATCTTAGCGCCCCCTGCTGTTAGTTGATAGACTGAAAATTTTGGTTATTGAACAGGGCCGACAGCCGTAGACCGGACGGCCGTTCTGGACTTTTCCAGAATCTACAGATTACCAGTCCGCCCCTGAGTGAAAGTGAGTCCCTGTTGATGGCATAGACTGCCAAATTCAAGCTCAACAAGTCCAAGACCAATGCTGAACTGTAGACTATTTAAAAAAAACTGAAAGTAATTCAAAAACCAGCTTTAATCTTGGAAATCGACAAAGGAAACATCTAAAATGTCAAGATATAAGTGGAGTCTGTTGCCTGTCAAAGCAGCCACATTGCTGGAAGCCAATCATGATGAGCGACAGCGTTTCAGTTCAGCGAGTCTTATATGGAGTCAGATCTCCGATCAAGTAACGGAAGTTTTTCAAAGTATTCTTTATGATTTGGTACACTATAATGCAATTACTCCCTCTGGTAACATTGCCCGAGGGATGCTTTCAAACTCTGCTCTAAATCTGTAAAAAGAGTATTTATTTTGGTTAACAATCTAACCATAAAAAGACTTGAGAAATGTGTTTACTGAACACATAGTATCCACTGAGTGACCATCTTCTTCAGTCTTGTTGAGTAGCTTCCTCTTGGCAGCGGTTTAAGAAAATGAAGTTGAAAAAAGAAAAAAAAATTTGTCACTGGATTGATTTGACCAGAACTGCTTTGTCACCTTTCAATGAATGAGTGTCTTAAATAATGTGTTTTCTTATTTTTGCAGCACATAAATACAGCTTTTAGTGTTATTTCTAGTACTGCTAGCAGTAAGGTCGATAACAAGAAAAATCAAATTTCAGTGAGAATGTACTGGAATATCAGCAGAAGAACCCATTTTAATGATGATGCTTCTCTCTCATAAAGAAATAAACACTTTTGTAATGACAAATGTGAATTGATCTGTCAAGAAATATATTATTAAGAAATAATATATTAAGAAATATAATATTTTTCTGTCACAACTGAAGTTTAGGAAACTGCCTTTAAGGCTTTTTTGAAACAGGGATGGTGGAACAATGATGGTGAATGAATGATGCTAGCAAGTGGCATGAGGTCATATCCCAACATGTATGTGTCATGTTCCTGTCTTGAATGAAGAGGCTGTGTTCGGAGCCATGTAACTTATTTTATTAACTCACTTAACAGGCTACATACCTGAGATTCCCGCTGCACTTCTACTTCTGCTTATTCACATAGTACAATAAGACAAAGCACCAACTGATGCTGCCATCCTGTGGTCAAGCTATGTAATAACATTCAATCACAAGAGTACAGTGATCCCTTATTTTTCGCGGTTAAAAATCAAAATCCACGAACTGGAGCCGGAGCCCCCCCCGAGCCTAAATAATGTGTTTTAAAGTATGTTTAAAAACCGCAAAAAGTAGCGAGGCACTGCAGTGAAACAAGACAAAGGCTCAACTGTGGTCTTTCTGTTACCTTCACAGCCTCTGGTCTCTGAACCGTAGTAGACAAACTGCTGGTATTGTGCTATATTTGGCTCCTAATTAGCAGCTAACATGTTAACAACAACAAAACAAAAAGTCCGGTTTTCTCTGCATGGAACGAGCACTTTATTCTGGTACTGCAGGAACTTGTAACGTCACACAGGTTGTATCGTTCGATTCCTGTCGGTTAACAGAGAATGTAAATCTATACACGCTGGGCTGCTGTTTATGCTCAATCCACTTTTCATCTAACCCCGTTTTCTTCTGCCGTCCCACGACACACACACTCCATTACCCATAAGGCCACATCATTACCCATAAGGCTACCTTCTTAAAGGCTGGCTCACAGCATTTCTTCACTGTGAGAGAACGCGCACAACATCCTGTGATGTTTCCGCGATTTTTATTTTTTTTAAATTATACTATATTTTTCTGAAAAAAATCCGCGAATAACTAAAACCGCGGAACTTAAACCACGAATTGGCAAGTGATCGCTGTATGTACTGTTCATATTCTATACTCAGTCCTTTCAGTGAAGCATTATACCATCTGGACTGATTCATTTATGTCATTGACTTATCTATCATGAAGTGATTACCACAAACCAGGGATACAAAACCTAAAATCAAGAAATGTTTGCAGTCTCAAAATGGGTGATGAATTTTGCTGATGTATCATATTCTGGTAGTTACTTAGTATTTGCTTTTCAGCTGGTTGTCTGCAATTCAAAATGGTGCCATTTTCTGTGACTCAGAACAGATAATTTTGTGTTTTCGCAGGTCATCTGAAGCAGAAAGATGAATATCATTCCACAGTTACAAGTTCAGGTGCCCCAACCACAAGAAACACATGCTGTAATTCAGTGTATACTGAGCAGCAACCTGAAGAAGCTCAAGAAATTACTGAAGGACAACAATATCAATGAGATTTATCCCTGTAAAGAATGTAGTGATTACATAACCCCATTGATTGCTGCGGTTTTAAAACATCACAGTAATATTTTTACTTACCTCCTACGTCAAGGGGGAGATCCAAATAGACCTTCCGGAAATGGCTTCATGCCTTTGGATTATGTGTCAATGTCCAATGCACCATTTGTTTTTGCAACGGAACTGCTTGATATGGGTGCAAATCCAAATGGATGGAATATCACAACACCAGTCAAAGTTGCTGCCATCCACGACAGAGAGGATGTCATGAAATTGCTCCTTTCTGCTGGTGCACATGTAATTTTGTTACCCATTTCTGATCATGGCATTAAAAAGTTAGCGCAGAAGATTCATAAGTTTGCATCCGAAGGAGATGAAATGTGCTCCAAAATCAGTTATTTTTTGGATATGGAAATCGCCATGCAAGAGCAGTCTCCTGAGGAAGTCTTTAAGACCTTTCACAGTCACATGCTGAGGGAGGATCCTCAGAGCCATCTGACCATGATCGAAGTTATGTTCACCATTAGTGGGCCAGGTAAAGAAAAATACTGCCAAGGAAGTGTAAAATGGTTGAAGGACACAGGAAACTTGGATACGTACATTTCAGGTATAGTCAGTCGTTTTGCAAAAATCCCCAATACTCATGTGCAGGGAGTGATTGAGTTTTTGCTTGGCATTTTCCGCACAATGGAAGACATACCAAATGAGCAAGCACAGGCTATAATCTCCCCTCTGCTTGAACAACTTTGTTTGGTAGAAAGACATGATACTTGGATGCCTGTTTTCACAGAAGGAGGACATGGGGTTTTAGATGCTGTTCTCAAGACACTTTATGTGATAACACAAAAAACAAGAGACATCAGCTCCTGGGATCCAGACTTTATGCAGATCTTGTGCAAAAAGGTTTCTCCTTTTATCAGAGAGCAGCATTCCTCTGACATCAGGCTGTACACATATGGTATTTTTGCAAACTTGCTCTCAGTGGACCAAGCAGCCAGCATTTTTCAGTCAGTGAGGATAACTTCAGTACCTGAGGAAGTACTGATATCTGCAGCTATGAGAACTAATGACAAGGTGAGAGAAGCCCTGAGGCGTCTGAAAAATTACCTCAGCAAGCCTTGCTTTGAATGTGAAGGCAATGCAGCCTTACCTGAACACAAGAAGAAGAAGAAGAAGAAGAAGACAAAAAGATCAGAGAGGGTGGACCAAAGTGATCAACTTGACGCTGCATCAGCTGATCCAGTAACAATAGAATCTCTGATAGGATCACCATTGACTGGTCAGCCTCTCCACCCGATGACCACCAGATCACCAGAAACAAGAAAATGGCTGCAAATAAGCAAGAGATGGAATGATAAACTGACGAGACTTCATGGGACTGATGAAAGTCTAGTCAGCAGAATTGGGAGCATTTTTTATGTGAATGATCCCGAATTCCGCATCGCAAAGGGAAATGATGGCACTGAAGTCTTCTTGGGGCTGAGGGATGACGGCACAGAAGTTGCACTCAAAAGGATGTCTAAAAGCAACTATCAAGTCCTGAAGAATGAGGAAGGAATCCTGCGGCTTCCAGAACTTGATCATCCATCGATTGTGAGATACATTGATGCTGCAGAGGACCAGAACTTTGGATATCTTGCTCTCCAACTTTGTGAATACACCTTGGAAGAATACATCGGCACTGATAATACAAACAACCAGCTGATTAGACAGAAACTTGTCCATGAAGTACTCGATGGTTTGAGGGTGCTTCACTGTCAAAATCCTCGAATTCTCCACCGAGACCTCAAACCACAGAATGTGTTGATTGGTGAGACATCAGAATTTTTCATTAGTTTGATACATACATTAGTCTATACTTACTTCTTGTTATTCTGGATTACAGGATTCTGCTGGAGTCATTGATGATTATCAGTTTGTTTATTTTAGAATTTATGGAAAGTGTTGTAAATACAAAACCCGATGGCATTGAAGTTGGGAAATTGTGTAAACGTAAATAAAAATAGATTACAATGATTTACAAATCCTTTTTCAGCTTATATTCAGTTGAATATACTGCAAAGACAAGATATTTATTGTTCAAACTCAAACATTATTTCTTTTTGCAAATAATAATCAACTCAGAATTTCATGGCTGCAACACATGCCAAAGTAGTTGAGAACAACACTCAAACGTTTGGGAACTGAGGAAACTAATTGTTGAAGCTTTTCAGCTGGAATTCTTTCTCATTCTTGCTGCATGTACAGCATCAGTAGTTCAACAGTCTGGGGTCTCAGGTGTCGTATTTTACAGTTCATAATGCACCCCACATTTTCAATGTCTGCAGGCAGGCCAGGGGAGTTGGGTTGGGAATCAAAAACCAGTTCCTGTAGAGAACTGGTTCTGTGTGTTTCAATTCCATGGAATCGTTTGGCAGTTTATCTTGCGATTCTCTTATCGATTCCAACCAGCACGAATCTCACGTAATTTACCCAAGTTACGCGCAGTGAGTTCCAGAAAGCACTTACGTGATTAAGTTACAGCGTCCCAATTGGCAGCACAGCGACGGATGCGCTGGTATGGCCATCTCAAAAGACTCCCTCCTGAACACCCCACTCACGCTATCCTCCACTTTGACCCCGAATCTGCCCCGGTGGAAACGCCCCCGCGGTGCTCTTCGCACACGATGGATGGACGCTGTTACCAGGGACCTACACCAACTTGTAGCTGACTGAAGCTGAGCCTCTAGCACTGGGCCGACCCAAATGGAGAAGATCGGTGAAACTGATTGGCTCTACGCACGGTGTCACCCCCGTCGCCGAGGAAGAGACCCGATGATGATGATTAAGTTACGTCGGTTTAGCACGTGCATTGGAGTTGTAAACAACAATGGCACCAACCAGGTTCAATCGCTCCAAAGTTTGGCTTCACTTCACCAAAGAAAGATGGCAACAAGGCAACTTGCAGTCATTGTAAAGTGGAGATAACAGCGTCGGGAGGGAACACTACTAACATGCAGAAACATTTGCGCACACAACATGCGATAACAAGTGTTGTGTTTTTGACGCGCTTCGGACTGATGGATCTCAACCCAGTTACATATTACAACAGTTAACATGTTATCTAGGCTTTGGGCCTCTTTTGACCTTGCTGTTGAGTTTGTAAGGTATTGACTTCTAAGTAAAAAAATTTTATACTAATAAAACTGTTAGTTCTCTTTTTTTCCCCAAATTAGAATCGATAAGAGATTTGATAAAGAATTTAATCATTAAACAGTATCGATAATGGAATCGGAAAAATCTTATCAATTCCCATCCCTACAGGGGAGTACCCACACTTTTTCTACGAAGCCATGCTGTTGTAACACATGTAGAATGTGGCTGTGCATTGTGTTGCTGAAATAAACAGGGGCGTTTGTGAAAAAGGCTTCGCTTGGATGGCAGCATATGTTGCTCCAAAACCTGTATGTACCTTTCAGCACTAATGGTGCCTTCACAGATGTGAACGTTACCCATGCCTTGGACATTAATGCACCCCGATACCATTACAGATGCTGGGTTTTGAACTTTGCGTCGATAACAGTCCGTATGATTCGCTTCCTCTTTGGCCCGGAGGATACGACGTCACTGTTTTTGAATTTGAAATGTGGACTTGTCAGGCCACAGAACACTTTTCCACTTTGCATCAGTCCATCTTAGATGAGCTCGGGCCCAGAGAAGCCAGCGGCGTTTCTGGATGTTGTTCAGAAATGGCTTTCGCTTCACAAAGTAGAGTTTTAACTTGCACTTCCAGATGTAGCGACAAACTGTTTTTACTGACAGTGATTTTCTGAAGGGTTTCTAACCCCATGTGCTGATATCGTTTACACACTGATGTCGGTTTTTGATGCAGTGCCGAACTGAGGAAACGAAGGTCACAGACATTCAATGTTAGTTTCCGGCCGTGCCTCTTACGTACAGTGATTTCTCCAAATTCTCTGGAACTTTTGATGATATTATGGACCATAGATGTTGAAATCCCTAAATTGTTGGGAGGCACTGTTGCCTCACAACTAGAAGGTTCCTGGTTCAAACCTCGGCAGGGGCCTTTCTGTGTGGAGTTTGCACTCTGGCTTCCTCCCAGAGTCCAAAGACATGCTTGTCAGGTTAATTGGTGGTTCTAAATTGCCCGTAGGAGTGAGTGGCTGTTTGTCTGTGATGGACTGGCGAACCTGTCCAGGGTGTACCCCTGCCTTTCGCCTGTAGACGGATGGGATAGGCTCCAGCAGATCCCCTTAACCCTTCAGAGGATGAAACAGGGTATAGATGATGGATGGATGGATGTTCTTAAACTGTTTAACTATTTGATCACGCAGTTATTGACAAAGTGGTGACCCTCACCCCATCCTTGCTTGTGAATGACATGTGAATCTCAATTAGCCTGATCACCTGTGAGATGTTCCAAGTAGGTGTTTGATGAGCATGCCTCAACTTTATCAGTATTTTCTGACACCTTTCCCAACTTCTTTGTCACAAGTTGCTGGTATCAAATTCTAAAGTTAATGATTATTTGCAAAAATAATAAGGTTTATCAGTTTGAACATTAAATATCTTGTCTTTGTAGTGTATTCAATTGAATATGGGTGGAAAAGGATTTGCAAATAATTTTCTATATTCTATTTTTATTTACGTTTAACACAATTTCCCAACTTCAATGCCATGGAGTTTTGTAAAACATAAAAAGAGTTAAAACAAAATCAACAGCAATACATTAGAAAACTAAATTAAAAGCTGCAGAGCAGTTAGTCATCAACGTCCTGTCCTGGAAAATAGGAAATAATTTGAGTTGTTGTTTTTTCTTTCATGATTTGTCTTGCAGATGTGAACAGGAAGGGCAAGATTAGCAGATTTCGGCATCAGTCGACGCCTGCTCAAAGATCAAACAACTCAGCATACATCCAGCGCAGGAACTAAGTGCTGGATGGCCACTGAGACTTTAGCAGAAGAAGGTAACATACCATACAAGTCAAACACAGATGTACAGGTGAGTGTTTCTGCTCCTCAAACTTATTTGATAACTTGTTGTGAAAGAAAATCATTAAACTGATCTGGTGTTTGTTGTTTTGTTTTTGTTTATTTATTTATTGCTTTATTTAAGGTGGCAGGGATGCTGAGTTACTACATCCTCTCTGGAGGACACCATCCATTTGGAAAATCCTTTGAGTGCGAGTTCAACATTTACAATGGGAAGTACAACTTGAGTCATGTAGAAGACGTGCTGGCACAGGACCTGGTTGAGCAGATGATTGCCAAAGATCCAAAGAGCAGACCTAAAGTGGAAGAGTGCCTGAGTCATCCCTTCTTCTGGCCTTATAGAAAGTAAGAGGAGACAACTGAGACGTTCATTTGTTTTCATTGTAGTGGCTGCACTAAAACTCTGAGTGGAGAAAGGACAGAGCTGCTGATTCTACCATGAAGTCTGATATTGTATCATCAGAACCACTAATGATGAGCCTGCATGCAAATATTTGTATTGGTTTTGTATTTCTGTCAAATCCTCTTGTTTAAACTTTAGCTCTTGTGTTTCATCATCACATATGTATTATCCAAGGAAGCATAAATAGTTTCTTTTTTTTTCCCCCCAGGAGACTTGATTACTTGAAGGAAGCTGGTAACAGGGATGAGGTTGCAAACTGTCGAAAGGCTGATCCAGAACTCATTAGTTCTCTAGAAAAATGTGCTGGTGATGGATCCTTCAAAGAGTGGAAAAATAAGGTGACTGCAGGACGACAGCTCGAACTTCTGTACTGAGGAATTCCAGTTCTTGGTAAAGTGTCATCTTGTTGTACTGTATTTATTTTTTTATGTATGTGTCTTTTTAACATAGTTTCCAGAGAAGCTGGTTGAGAAGATGGATGGGAAAAACAAAGCCTACCCTGAAAACACAATAGGTTTACTGCGATTCATACGCAACCTCCAGGTGCACTAGTAAGTGAAAATGAATTAGAAATGATGCCGAGTCTAAGACTTTGTGAGCGTTCTTCATTGCAACCAGCCCAGGTTCAAGTCCTGGCCTACTGCCATTTACTCCAGATCATCCCCCTTTCTCCCTCTGCTCTCTTTTCTGTCTCTCTCCACTTTCAAATAGAAGCTTCTAGTAGCCAAAAAAATAATAATCTTAAAACAAGAAAACTACTGGTAAACAAAAAATATTAAAACAAAAGATTGCAAACATTCCACAGCACCAGTTTTGAATGAATTCAATCTACTTTGTGATTGTTAACCCAGGGTTGCACATACTTACGGCAAACCCTAATAGAAAAAAATGCAATGTACTTATGAGAATTAGCACAAGTACTGTTAGAGGTTTATAAAAATCAGAAAGCTCTAATAATGGAAAAAGTGAGCTGGGCTGGCAAAAAATTACTGCCCATATAAATCCATTTGATCGTCCATGTGAAGAGCAGGAAATGAACAAACTGAATCTAAAGACATTTCGATCATTCATTTACTCTTGAAATGCCCTTTTAGTGGATCTCACATCATAAACTATGTTGTATTAAATGCAATCCAGTGGTCTCTAAAGGGACATTGGTACAAGTGAAAATGAAATATAAAAATCTAATCTGAAATGGTTTAAAATCCCTCTGACTCTCAAGCTTTTACTGAGTTTATGTAGCATTTGATTCTGTTATAAAATCTTCCTTCTTGTTCACAGTCCCAAGGATGCAGCCCAAATTGATGTCCTGAAGCTATTTCCTGATCTCTTTGGATGTATTTACAAGTTTTCCAAGAGCCAAGGGTGGAATGTAGAGCCGCCCTTAAAGGAAATGTTTCAAAGTGAAGACATCGGCACCATCTTCGAGACACCGTCCACATCCACTGAGGAGCGTCTGGGCAGAGCCGGCCCAAGCCTCAATGGGGCCCTAAGCAAAATTTGATTGTGGGGCCCACTATTTCTGCCAATAATATTGATTGTTGATCATTCACACACCTACTATAGTATAAACTTATTACGCCTGACATGTCTTTACACATTTAAGGGAGTGGCCTAGGTAATAACATAAATAATACCAATGCAACAATACAAATAATAATGATGAATGATGTTCAGGGTGCCACATATGGTTTTTAATCTCACATTCAGCTTCAAGAGCAGCCTGGGGTTGATTTTCACAACATAGAAAAACTACAACAGCAATGTCCAAAAATTTGTAGTGTAAGAACAACAAAATGCAATAACAAATAAAATCCCTTAGATATATAGAAATAATAACAAATTCAATTAAGTACAAAAAACAGACAGAATAAAAATGCCAAGCAGATATTTCAATAATCATGTAAATGAACAGGTACCTGAAACCAGGTAACAAAAATGGTTTCAAAAAGACCAAATATAAAGTTGAATAATGTAAAATGTATGCTTAAAATTTAACTATGTTTCACATTGTGAGTTGATGTAAAAAACAACAACAAAAAAATAATATGTTTATTTTGCTCACATAAATAACCAAGCTCTGCAGCAAACAATTTGAGCAACATATCTGCCTATCAGCCTGATCCAAAAACATATTGCTAGCACTGCACTTGCTAGCAAACAGATGACCATCAAATATTAGCAATAACTTTGTTTTGAAGCCAAAAAGAAAAAAAGAGAGAAATATATAGGGCCAACCCTGAGAATCAACTCGAAGTTAAAGCTCAGACACAAATACAAAATAGGCCAGATGAAAGATAAATCTCTCTCGTTTTAAACTAGCTAGCTATTAGCCTATGTTATTAACTGCTACACAAATCTCTTTGATTAACATTCCATGACATGCAAACATACCTTTATCTTGGCATTTTTTTCTCTTCTTCCTCTTTCTTTTCTCTGCTCCTGAAGGATATGTCCTTTTTTGTGACATTTTTTGCCCCTCAACTAACTGCGCTTTGGACACTCAGTGCGCATTGCAGGAGGTACACATTACCAGTATAGCGGAGCTTTGACATAGAACGGCAGTAGGAATCACTAGGCCTACATCAGCAGCAACACTAATTTTTTTAAAAATTTTGTTTTATTTCATTTTTACAATAATTTATCTTTGATCATACAGAAAGCATCACTCATACTTGCAAAAAATAAAAAATAAAAATATTTTTTTGTTGATTACTCTTTGGGGCCCCCTACTGGCTGCGGGGCCCTAAGCAGGTGCTTAGTTCGCTTATGCCTTGGGCCGGCTCTGCGTCCGGGTGTCCCGGGTTCAAGAGTCTCAACCCAGTGACTCGAAGTGAAGTTAAATTTAAAAAGGATGAAGGGTGCCAAAAACTGACCGTCGTCTCTTCTAAGACAGATAGAAATAACACAAAATTACACAAAACCCTGACTTTTTTCAAGAATTAGTGATGTACATATAAACTGAATGGAAAATACACTGATTGTTAAAGCAATTCAGATATAATCTTAGTGCAGGTGAGGGGGTTTTGATCAGTTTAAGTGTCCTTGTGAGATGTGACATTGCCACACTAAACTCCTGTGCCCATGTGTTCCAGAGCCTGTAAGCAATTTATTTTTGTTTATTTTGGTTTTCTGTGTCAAATTTCACTATTGTGTCATGCTTATTGGAAAAATTTGTCAATTTGCAATAAAAAAATCTAATCCGTTACGCTTTTAAAGAGTGCATTGATATCCAATATCCAATACGTTTTGCGAACCATGAACCATTTGTTTAATTCTTTTATTGTAAAACCTAGTAAGGACATACTATACCTAGGAAATTAGAGGTTGACTGCACTCTTGTGAGTTGATTATAAATGTTTGACACACATAAGCACTTACAATCCACATTTATTAGAGGTCAACAACCACACTCATTTAGCATTGTACAGACTAGACAATAAATTACTTGTCCCACATAATAGTTTTATTCCATTCTTTTATTTCTTTAAGGCTTTTGATTCCTTAAAGCACCCCTTTTGTTATTTTAGGGTTCTTCAGATGCTGTATAGGGGTATTAGCAATAGTGTTTCTCTCAGTCCAGGTTTTTCATCAAGGTTGTCAGATGAACAGGGTATCTTTCAGAACTGTATAGCAAAATTCACCTGGCCCTGGACTGCACATGTATCAGAACCATAAAACAGAAGTTGCAGTTAAAGGTGGAGTAGGTGTTGTTTGAAAAACGGTTCCAGCAATCCAACTCAAGTGAGATTTTGAAAATATACACTCTCTCCCTCCTCCCAAAGGCTCCCCCTCCTCCCAAAGGCTCCGCCTCCTCCTCTTCAGCTCACCCCTCGAAAACCACGCCTTCACATGATTCACGACTGCATGAACCATAGGGAGGGAGGGAGGGAGGGAGGGGTGATATTTGATGGACGTATTAGGCAGCCAATCAAAATAGTGATGATCACTTTTTTGATTGGTCAGAGTTTTTCTCTGATTATACCCTCTAGACTGGACCAAAATGTTTAGTTTTTTTTGCAAACATTTTATTTCAGTGGGTGCAATGGAAATGTGAAAAGGTTTTCAGGCAATATTGTAAAAAGTGTTGCAAAAAAAAACAACACCCACCCCACCTTTAAGTCTTGGATCTGCTGGTTTGTAGGCAGTTCCAGTTTGGACTCAGCTCCTGCTTAGATATGGTCAAAATGTAAAAATATAAAACGAGATAAAATGCTGATGAGTATCTCCATCCATTAAGTTCTGCTTATCCAGGTTGTGGGGACAGCAGCCTAAGCAGAGAGGCCGAGACTCTTTCCAGTCACCTCCTCAAGTTCCTCCAGGAAGACAGATAGAATAGAGAGGTGCTACTCAAGGTTCCTCCTCAAGGAAAGCAAAGTCAATTATTACAACGAAGAAACCAATCATAAAATTGCTCTTGTAATTATACGATAATTAATACATTGTGGCTACGGCTTGGCTGCGCAGTGACTGATGGGATAATCGCCTCCCTGCACGTTTTTTTCTAAAACGTATTGGAAGATGTCGTTCAGTTTAAATTACTTGTTTTATTTGTTGTTTATGCTGTATTTTGCTGTCGTTCTGTAGAAATTGTGTCATGTCTTTTTTGACCATTAGTAAGGTTCGTCTTTTTGTAATACGTGTGCCGTGTTCAGACGTGTGCGCGGTTTGCGTTAACAATTCCATAATGGAGCTGTCGTGGAAAATTATCTGAAGAAGAATCCAAGTAGAATGACAATATAATAGAGCTGGGCGATACTGGGAACTTTGGTATCAATCCAATACCAAGTAAATACAAGGCCAATATCGCCGATATCGATACCAATACCGATACTGATACTTTTTCATATTGAGCTTAATCTATTATGAACTTTTGTGATTTTTGTCTTTGGATTATTTTGTTAAAGCCAAGAATAGAATTTCTCAAACTTTATGTCTTCAACATTTTGTGTAAATATTCATTGGAGTTGAATTTCTGTTCATGTTTTTTTCTAGTCCACCTTTAATATTATATCTTTTGCACTGTGTGCACTTTCCTGTAGCTTTAACTCTATAAATGTCCCTGTTGTGTGATAAATAAAGGATTATCTAATGTTATTTTATCTTAAATAACACCTTTCAATGGGATACATGACATGTACTGGGTTATTTCAACGTCTTAATTATGTTTTTTTGAGTTGGTTCCAGTAACGTATGACTTAAGTAACATGTACTTTGAAAGTTGATAGAAACTAATGCTGAAGACGACCACTCTCATCTAGCTGAATGCTCTCTGTTGGAAATTAAAAAGAAAAAAAAGCTTGAGTATTGATCTTTTTACATGAGTATTGTTCGATATCAATACCGGCGTTGGTATCGATATTATCGATATTTGGATCGATCCGCCCACCTCTACAATATAACAACTGCGTTCACAATGTTTTTAATAAGTCAAGTCAGAAGAATATATCATGCGCATGGAGAGAGAAAAAGATTTCTCTCTGGCAAAAGGCAGCAGCACCAGAAGTCCATATATGGTCATGTTGTATTACTGATAGTCAGGGAGTAGGATTTAACAAAGAGTGTCTTATTCTCTTTTGTTAGTTTCATATCTATTGATCTTGCAGCTGTCTGTGAGAACAGGATGATATTCAGTTTACAGTAGCACACAACTATAGTTGATGTGCAGGCGAGTATAAAAGGTTATATGAGGTCATAAGCAGGTTATATGGGGTTAGCTGCATTTATGATATAAGAGCCTAAATTTCATTTCCAGAGCGTACTGAAAGTCAGCACGCAGTTTATAATTCTACAGATTTGCTACAATATTTTACAAATTTGACACTTTTTTATATTATGCACAATTGTAAATGACTATGCACCAAAGCTATCAAGTTGTTTTTGACAGCTGTAGCGGGTTCCGGTTAAGTGTCAGCCGCTCACTGGGTGTGGAGGAAAATAGCTGGGAAATGGGAACAACCGCAGGAGATTACAAAAAAAAGGAGAGAAAGTTTAGGAGAGGGAGTGGTGGCGAGTGCACGTGTCTGTACGTGTACAAGTTATCCAGAGAAAAGTCAGTCAACTCCAAGTCACTGTACATCAGTTTCGGAGTTCAGTCTGCTCTCTGCTCGTAGAGTTAACGGAAAAAGAGGATTGACTCTACATCCCAGGCGATGTGCAGGGCTGCGCTAGTTTTTCACTTCCTAGGCTAAAGTGGGTTTCCCTTCAGTAGTGATTGTGATTTCCAGTTTGAGTATTGTCGGGAATCGTAGATCATTGCTTTGAGCTGCTGACGGGAGAACGTTTCCCCACATACCAGGAAAACCAGTGGACGTCTTCTCCCGGAGGTTTCCTTTGAGGACCCCGTTGTTTGCGTTCCTCCCTGGGCAGCCCGTCAGACTCCTCCATTTTCGGTCGGCTGAGCTGCGGATGTGAGTATTTTTTGTCAGCCAGCTCTAAAAAATGATAGATGGAAAGTTGATCGAGTAAGAGATATAATTGACGAGACAGCTGTGAACCCGAACTGAAGGAACTTAAAATTGATCATTTGACATGCATTTATGTTATGCAGAACATTACCATTTTGAGTTTGAAAACACCACAGTCTTGACCTTAAGTTAGAGACCAAGAGTTGGATACTTTGTAGGGGGAAGTTTAATGTTTTATGGTTTGTCACAGGGTCGGCCTCTGGCAGAGCCAGTACAGTAATCCCTCACACTTCGCGGTCTCAGTACATCGCGGAAGTTTCAAAAATATTCAGCGAAAAAAAATATTCGGGAAAAAAAAAGGAAAAAATTCAAATGAAGCGCACGAGGCTGGAGCGAAACACATCGCATCAAGAACGAGTCTCTGGAAGCAACAGGAGCCTACACGGGAGCATTGTTGCCAACTCTCCAATGAGAAAAGTCGCTAGAGGCTGTCCAGGAAGTCGCTAGAAGTCGCTAGATGCGACGGACGGACGAGGGGGGGGGGGGCTCGAGTTGTCTCGCGACGGGGGCGGGGTCTTTGTGGCTGTGCACTGTGCCCGACAGAGAGTGAGAAAGAGAGAGAGAAGCGTGGCTCGCGAGGCAGACAGCAGCCATCAGCAGCCAAGTAATGGCTTCAAACCTAGCGGTTTGAGTGCCAGTGAGTCGCTAAGTCACCAGAAAAAGTAGCTAGATTTGTCGCTAGTCGCTTTTTACAAATTAAGTCGCTAGGGGGGTCTGGAAAGTCGGTAGATATAGCGACAAAGTCGCTAAGTTGGCAACACTGCACGGGAGGCCCCATTAACGAATATCGAGGCCTGTGATTGGCTGCTACGATGGGCATTACTGTGCTGTCGGTTGTCTGTACGCTGATTGGCTGACACGCGTCCCCGCATCTCCCATCTCTTGCTCTCTTCAGCTACGCACAGCGGAGAGATTGTCAAAGTGAGTGGACCTTCCGTAGATTTTGCGTATGCGCGTACATGTATACTGTATATACATATACATGGCAAGGATTCTTGAGATAAGGGACAAAACAGGTTTTAAAAATCTTTTTTTTTTCACATTAACCACGAAGTGTGAGCAGGGATGGACTGGGACTAAAAAACGGCCTTGGACTTTCTCCCCTAAGTAGGCCCACCAATAACTGAGAGGGGGTGGGGGGTGGGTGTGTGTGTGTGTGTGTGGGGGGGGGGGGTGCTCCAGTGATATATTGTCATTGTCTTAACAACACCTACACATACAAATTATTTATGATTGTTTCCTCAAGAACACTAACATTAAAGAACGACTCAACATTGACACATTTTATAGTTTTAATGTTATGCTAGGGTGACCCAAAAACCCCAAAAGAGGACATCCTACTGGCTTATTGTTGATATTGCAAAAATACTCAAAGACAATCAAAGATGACAAAGTAGCTTTATAAACTATACACTTATTTAAAACATCCCTTTCTGTTTGAAATGAAAATGTTCTGATATGTAAACATAAATAATGCCTCATAACTAGTGACATGTGGTGAGATTCATGGCTGGTGAGGCACTGACTCCATCAGACTCAGATTTACACATTTATGAACCCAACAGAGTAGATTATTCACCATCTGGTCAGCAGTAGTTAGCAGATTATGTTTTATATGTCATATCAGCATCTCTTTAAAAGATTTTCTGGTGGCCTTTATTGGATAGAGAGAAAGCAATGACTAACATATTACAACACTGGAAACTGAACCCACAAACCACAATGAGAGTCCACCCACTTAACCACTAGACTACCTGGTAAATACTATTGTAGGACCCCGACATTATACTGATTTTTAAAATTAAACTGCACCACTGCTGTGATTAGTTAGGATACCATTCAACCAATCATCCTTCAAACAACAAGCCACAAAAAGTCCGGTTTTCTCTGCATGGAACCAGCACTTTATTCTGGCACTGCAGGAACTTGTAACGTCACACAGGTTGTATTGTTGGGCTCCTGTCGGTTAACAGAGAATGTAAATCTATACACGCTGGGCTGCTGTTTATGCTCACTCCACTTTTCATCTAACCCTGTTTTCTTCTGCTGTCCCACGACATACACACTCCATTTCCCATAAGGCCACATCATTACCCATAAGGCTACCTTCTTAAAGGGGCCAGGCTGGCTCATAGCATTTCTTCACTGTGAGAGAACGCGCACAACATCCTGTGATGTTTCTGTGATTTTGTGATCCTGTTATGATTCTGTGAAAAATCATTGCTCTTGCGTTGCAGGCCCAATAGTACTGTTGAAATACAGGGAGCCCCAAACCGCCCTCCTCTCTGGGTTTTTGTAGCTGCAATTTAGAAATGCGGTGGGCCTTAAATGCCCAAATGAATGGCATAATTATGGAGTCTAAAGTCTTAAAAAAAATTAGCTGTAAGAAAGATGGGTATGCTTTGAAATAGGTACATAAATTTAGGGAGAACAATCATCTTTATAGCATTTACACATCCTATCAGTGAAAGTGGCAGGAGCCTCAATGTATGTTTTGAGCTTTCCTAACATTTCAAGGTAGTTGAGTTTAAAAGGAAGTTTTGGATTCTTGGGAATTTTTAGCCCCGGATAAACAAAGTAATCCGTGCAAATCTTAAAGGGCAGGGTGTCAAGATAAATTGAGCTTACGTCATCTGTAAGGGGCATCAAAAGACTTTTGGACCAGTTAATAACAAAACCTGAAAGTTTTCCAAAATAGTCTATCAGATCTAAGAGAGGAGGGAGAGAAGTCTGGACACTGGAGAGAGTTAAAACCACGTCATCTGCGTACAGACCAATGAGAGATTCTATAGCGCCATGCCTAATTCCTGTAATTAGAGGGTTCATCCTGATAGAGATAGCCAAAGGTTCAAGTGCTAAATTAAAAAGCATAGGTGAGAGACAGCACCCCTGTCGGGTCCCCCGATGTAATTAAAACTGAATAGATTTATCGCCGTTGGTTAGCTGATCTTGGACATCCGTAAAGCATTTTCAAAAAAGTCATAAATTTCTCACCAATTTCAAAGCGTTTAAGAACAGCAAACAAATAGTTCCATTCAACTTGATCAAAAGCTTGCTGAGCATCCAAGGAAATAACCGCAGAATTTGCAGATTTGACTGAGTACATTGTGTTTAGCAAGCATCGAACATTAGAAAATAAATATCTATCAGGAACAAACCCTGTCTGGTCAGGGTGTATAAGCGAACCAATATATTTCTTCAGCTGATTAGCTCGGACCTTGGCAACTATCTTCTGTTCATTGTTCAACAAACTTAAAGGCCTATAGGAGGCTGGATCAGATTCGTCTCTATCTTTTTTCAATATAGGACATATATTTGACTCATACAATGAACCAGGAAAAATTCCATTGTCCACTAAACATCTAATCATCCGCAGGAGCAATGGGACAATTGCCTCCAAGTATGTTTTATAAAATTCTATCCCAAATCCATCAGGTCCAGGAGCTTTTCCATTAGGGAAAGAATTTATTGCAGATTTGATTTCTTCGAGAGTGAATGCTGCATCTAGCTCATTCCTGGCTTCAGTGCTGAGAGATGGCATTTTAATAGAATTGAGGAAATCTGCAATTTCGGAGTCTGTTGCTGTGGACTTAGATGAATACAGCTGTGAATAATATTCCATAAACCGATCATTTATTTGTTTAGGATCTGTGACAATATTCCCAGAGGTAGAGCGGATCTTACGGATTGCTCTTTCAGACTGCAAGCCCTTAAGCTGTCGTGAGAGCAATCTATCTGCTTTATCACTTCAAAGTTCAAAGTGCTTCTGTTTTAGTTTACACATAAGAGTGCTCACCTGCTTGCCTAAAATTTGGTCTCATTCATATCTTAATTTCAATATTTCACCAAGAACCTTTTGTGATCCAGACCCCTTATATGCCTCATCAAGTATGGAAAGTTGAGATTGGATCTCCGTCAAGCGCTTTTGTTGATCCCTCTTACGTGCAGATTGAAAAGCTTTAATGTGTCCCCTCATTACAACTTTAAAAGTTTCCCATAAAGTTAAATCAGACACTTCCCCATTATCGTTGGTTTGAACAAACTCAAAAATTCTAGTTCTCATAGCTGTACAAAAGGTCTGATCAGAGAGCATCAATGGGTTAAGTCTCCAACTATAGGAATATCTGGGAAGAGAAAAATCTAATACAACTGAGATGGGGGCGTGATCTGAGACCAATATGGTATGATATGTTGATTGTATCACATTTGGTATGAGTCTAGAGTCCAAAAGGAAATAATCTATCCGGGAGTAGCTACGATGAACAGAGGAGAAAAATGAGTATTGTCTGTCTAGAGGGTGTTGAAGTCTCCATACATCCACCAGATTCAAAGAATTTATCAGGTTATTTAATACAGCAGATTTTGAGACAGACGGAGGTTTAGTGGAAGATTGATCAATAATGGGGTCCAGGTAACAATTAAAATCCCCACCAACAATTATGTTATTAGAAATATGGTCTGTTATAAGATTAAAAACCTTACAGAAGAAGTCGGGGCAATCATAGTTTGGGGCATATACATTTAACAGTGTTAATGGGACCGAGTTAATACTACCTGGGACTTGTGATCCTTGATCCTCAGTGCCATGCCATGTCGCCCTAGTGGGTGTGATTGTGTATGTGTATGTGTTTTAGTATGGAGGGTGGGAGGGAAGGGGTTTTTATTGTGATAATTTGTTTTTAATTCTGTAAAGCACTTTGTGTTGCATGTTTTTGCATGAAAAGCGCTATACAAATAAAGATTGATTGATTGATTGATTGACTAGTATAAATCTGCCATCTGGGTCAGTAGTGAGGGATTTAAAATCAAATGGTCTGTTCTTACGGATGAGCACAGCGACACCTCTAGCTTTGGAAGAAAAATTGGATTGATAAATTTGTGAGACCCATGCAGCCCTCAGGCACTGCTGCTCAGTAGGTCTGATATGCATTTCCTGGAGGAAAATTATATCAGCAGCTATAGATTTTAAGTGTGCAAAGACTTTATCCCGTTTCAGAGTTTGGCCAACACCTCTACAATTCCAGGAGGTAAAAGTAACATGGCTACCCCCAAGCCAAGATGTGTGATTAGTCAGCATTAAGCAGAGAGTATAAGATTAACATTAGTATGGTATGCGGTACACAAGGAACTGGCCTATACAAAAAACTATTGGTGAACTGAACCCACATAGCTGCTTCAAACTACCCCTCATTATAACAAAGGCTGCTGTGGGAGAAAGCTAACTAGAAAAAAGATACTACCCAAATACCATCTAGCAGCCCCACTGGAATCCCCCCAAAAGTAGGTCTAAATGTGTATACATATGCACAGGCACACATACACACTTGTGCTTGAACTGATACCTGCATCTACATATTCCCATACAGATAAGCGTCAGCACAGAGAGAGAGAAAAAAAAAAATGTGCACATATACACACACGAACTGTTCTACTGCATTATTATAAACGTCACGTATTTACTTTTTTTTTACATGAAACTGTAAATAACAAAAATGTGATAGCAATGCCTCTTAAATCACCATGCAACAGAGGTAATGTAGCTATAACTAATGTTGTCAAAGTTGAAAATCAAAACCTTATCCACAGCTTGAAACCATGGTTGTTGAGTCCAAGTTAGTTAGCCAAGGATTTAGCGAACTGTTCCGTGTCTTCTGGGCTGTCAAAGATCCTGACTTCAGAGTTGTGCTCCACGTGTAGCTTGGCAAGAAAGCGTAGTGTACACTTGGCTCCAGTCTCTGTCAACATCTTCCTCACCTTGTTGAAAGCCTGTCGCTGCGCTGTCACCTCAGGCCGTGTAATCTGGAAATATCGACACTCTGCTCCCTTGGTGGTGGAGTGGTGCTTTCTGCCTGCTGAGGCGGAGGACCGTAGCCAGGTCCCGGTCGTTATGTAGCTTCGCAATGATGATGCGTGGCTGCTCGCCCACAGTAGGCTTGGGTCTGAGACTACAATGGGTTCTGTCGATTTTAACCGGCTTGTCAAAATTGTCCTTATCAAGCAGCTCCGGGATCAACCTCGATACATATTCCGTCAGGTGGCCGCTTCTTCCCCTTCTCTGACACCAACAATTCTTATGTTCAATCTGGGAGAGCTTCCCGCCAAGTCATTCAACTTTGTTTTTAGCAACTTGTTAGCCACCTGAAGATCCCTGCACATAGCCTCTAGGGCAGTTATCCGAGCATCAACAGCAGTGACAGTCTCGTCTAATGTGTCCATACGATGCTCAGCTTCACGGTGCTCTTTCTGTAGGGTGGTTAAACGGGATTCAATGGCATCAAATCTTCCCTCCATAGATTTTTTCATGTCATCCAGGAGTTTGGAGACTTTAGTTAACTCCGTAGCTTGCGCGTTGATAGCAGCCATTATCATGTCATTGCTAGCTGCCGTCGTGTTAGCATCAGCCGCTACTTTCTGAGGCTTCCTTTCGTCTTTTTTGGGTTTCATGGTCAACAAATATAACAAGCACACACCGATGAATATTAACAAGATGTTCAGACAAAAAATAGGCACTGGTACAGTAGTTTGAGTTATGTTTTAGGGGAGAAACAACGGAGCACAGGAAACACACGTCTAATCCATTACAGCGCCCCTATCGACCCCCGTTTCCACGATTTTTTATTTTTTTTTAAATTATATTATATATTTCTGAAAAACTCCTCCATGAATCACCACCTTATCGTGGTGGAGGGGTTTGCATGTCCCAGTGATCCTAGGAGCTATGTTGTCAGGGGCTTTATGTCCCTGGAAGGGTCTCCCATGGCAAACAGGTCTCTAGGTGAGGGACCAGACAAAGTGTGGCTCATAAAGACCTTTATGATGGAGAAGAACCGAGGACCAAGGTTTCCCTTGCCCGGATGCGGGTCACCGGGGCCCCCTCTGGTGGCCGGGCCTTTGCCCATGGGGCCCGGCCGGGCTCAGCCTGAAAGGGAAACACGGGCCCCCACTCCCGTGGGCTCACCACCTGCAGGAGGGGCCATAGAGGTTGGGTGCATAGTGAGCTGGGCGGTGGCTGGATGCAGGGACCCTGGCGGTCCGATCCTCGGCTGCAGAAGCTAGCTCTAGGGACGTGGAATGTCACCTCTCTGGTGGGGAAGGAGCCTGAGCTGGTGTGTGAGGTCGAGCGGTTCCAACTAGATATAGTTGGACTCACGTCGACACACGGCTCGGGCTCTGGAACCAGTATCCTCGAGCGGGGTTGGACTCTCTTCCACTCTGGAGTTGCTCCGGGTGAGAGGCGCCGAGCTGGTATGGGCATACTTATTGCCCCCCGACTTGGCGCCTGTACATTGGGGTTTACCCCGGTGGACGAAAGGGTAGCCTCTCTCCGCCTCCGGGTGGACGGGTCCTGACTGTTGTTTGTGCTTACGCACCAAATAGCAGTTGAGAGTACCCACCCTTTTTGGAGTCCTTGGATGGAGTATTGGAGAATGTTCCATCTGGGGACTCACTCGTTCTGCTAGGGGACTTCAATGCTCACGTGGGCAACGACAGTGAGACCTGGAGGGGTGTGGTTGGGAGGCAGGGCCCCCCTGATCTGAACCAGAGTGGTGTTTTGTTGTTGGACTTCTGTGCTCGTCATGGACTGTCCATAACGAACACCATGTTCAAGCATAAGAGTGTCCACATGTGCACTTGGCACCAGGACACTCTAGGCCGCAGTTCGATGATCGACTTTATAATCGTATCGTCGGATATGCGGCCGCATGTCTTGGACACTCGGGTGAGGAGAGGGGTGGAGCTGCCAACTGATCACCACCTGGTGGTGGGTTGGCTCAGATGGTGGGGGGGGATGCCGGTCAGACCTGGCAGGCCCAAGCGTGTTGTGAGGGTCTGCTGGGAACGTCTGGCGGAGTCTCCTGTCAGAAGGAGCTTTAACTCACACCTCCGGCAGAACTTCGACCATGTTCCAAGTGAGGCAGGGGACATTGAGTCTGAGTGGGCTATGTTCCGGGCCTCTATTGTTGAGGCGGCTGACCGGAGCTGTGGCCGTAAGGTCGTCGGTGCCTGTCGTGGCGGCAATCCCAGAACTCGTTGGTGGACACCAGCAGTGAGGGATGCCGTCAAGCTGTAGAAGGAGTCCTATCAGGCCTTTTTGGCATGTGGGACTCCGGAGGCAGCTGACAGGTATCGGCAGGCTAAGCGGAACGCGGCCTCGGCAGTTGCTGAGGCAAAAACTCGGACATGGGAGGAGTTTGGAGAGGCCATGGAGAACGACTTCCGAATGGCTTCGAAGAGATTCTGGTCCACCATCCGGCGTCTCAGGAGGGGGAAGCAGTGCTCCATCAACACTGTATACAGTGGGGATCGGGAGCTGTTGACCTCGACTCGGGACGTTGTGGATCGGTGGAGGGAATACTTCGAAGATCTCCTCAATCCCGCCGACACGTCTTCCAATGAGGAAGCAGAGTCTGGGGACTCAGGGGTGGACTCTCCTATCTCTGGGGCTGAGGTTGCCGTGGTGGTTAAAAAGCTCCTCGGTGGCCGGGCCCCGGGTGTGGATGAGATCCGCCCGGAGTTCCTCAAGGCTCTGGATGTTGAGGGGCTGTCTTGGTTGACATGCCTCTGCAGCATCGCGTGGACGTCGGGGACAGTACCGCTGGATTGGCAGACCGGGGTGGTGGTCCCCCTCTTTAAAAAGGGGGACCGGAGGGTGTGTTCCAACTACAGGGGGATCACACTCCTCAGCCTCCCTGGGAAGGTCTATTCAGGGGTCCTGGAGAGGAGGGTCCGTCGGATAGTCGAATCTCGGATCGAGGAGGAGCAGTGTGGTTTTCGTCCCGGCCGTGGAACGGTGGACCAGCTCTACACCCTCTTCAGGGTCTTGGAGGGGGCATGGGAGTTTGCCCAACCAGTCTACATGTGTTTTGTGGACTTGGAAAAGGCGTTCGACCGTGTTCCCCGGGGATTCCTGTGGGGGTGCTTCGGGAGTATGGGGTGCCGGACTCCCTTGTACGGGCTGTCCGGTCCCTGTACGACCGGTGCCAGAGTTTGGTCCGCATTGCCGGCAGTAAGTCGGATTTATTTCCAGTGAGGTTTGGACTCTGCCAAGGCTGCCCTTTGTCACCGACTCTGTTCATTACTTTTATGGACAGAATTTCTAGGCGCAGTCGAGGTGTTGAGGGGATCCGGTTCGGTGGCCTCAGGATTGGGTCTCTGCTTTTTGCAGATGATGTGGTTCTGTTGGCTTCATCGAGCCGTGATCTACAACTCTCGCTGGAGCGATTTGCAGCCGGTTGTGAAGTGACTGGGATGAGAATCAGCGCCTCCAAATCCGAGACCATGGTCCTCAGCTGGAAAAGGGTGGAGTGCCCTCTCCGGGTTGGGGATGAGGTCCTTCCCCAAGTGGAGGAGTTTAAGTATCTCGGGATCTTGTTCACGTGAGGGAAGGATGGAGCGGGAGATCGACAGACGGATTGATTGTGGCGGCATCTGCAGTGATGCGGGTGCTGCGCCGGTCTGTTGTGGTGAAGAGAGAGCTGAGTCGGAAGGCGAAGCTCTCGATTTACTGGTCGATCTACATTCCTATCCTCACCTATGGTCATGAGCTTTGGGTAGTGACCGAAAGAACAGGATCGCGGATACAAGCGGCTGAAATGAGCTTCCTTCGCAGGGTGGCCGGGCTCTCCCTTAGAGATAGGGTGAGAAGCTCGGTCATCCGGGAGGGGCTCAGAGTAGAACCGCTGCTCCTCCGCATCGAGAGGAGCCAGATGAGGTGGCTCGGGCATCTGGTTAGGATGCCTCCTGGATGCCTCCCTGGTGAGGTGTTCCGGGCACGTCCCACTGGGAGGAGACCCCGGGGAAGACCCAGGACACGCTGGAGGGACTATGTCTCGCAGCTGGCCTGGGAACGCCTCGGGATCCCCCCAGAGGAGCTAGAAGAAGTGGCCGGGAAGAGGGGGGTCTGGGCTTCCTTACTCCGGCTGATGCCCCCGCGACCCGACCTCGGATAAGCGGAAGAAGACGGTACGGTACGGTATTTCTGAAAAAAATCCACGAATAACTAAAACCGCTGAACTTAAACCGCGAATTGGCAAGGGATCACTGTATGTACTGTTCATATTCTCAATTATTCATATCTATCATGAAGTGATTACTACAAAGCAGGGCTACAAAACCTGAAATCAAGAAATGTTTGCAGTCTCAAAATGGGTGATGAATTTTGCTGATGTATCATATTCTGGTAGTTACTTAGTATTTGCTTTTCAGCTGGTTGTCTGAATTTTAAAATGGTGCCATTTTCTGTGACTCAGGACAGATAATTTTGTGTTTTAGCAGGTCATCTGAAGCAGAAAGATGAACATCATCACACAGTTCTCCCAGCTACAAGTTCAGGTGCCCCAACCACTGGAAACACATCTTGTAATTCAGTGTATACTGAGCAACAACCTGAAGAAGCTCAAGAAATTACTGAAGGACAACAATATCAATGAGATTTATCCCTGTAAAGAATGGGATGATTACATAACCCCACTGATTGCTGCGGTTTTAAAATATGACAGTGATATTTTTACTTACCTCCTACGTAAAGGGGGAGATCCAAATAGACCTTCCCAAAAAGGCCTCATGCCTTTGGATTATGTCTCAATCTCCAATGCACCACTTGTTTTTGCGAAGGAACTGCTTGATATGGGTGCAAATCCAAATGGATGTAATCTCATAATACCAGTTGAAGTTGCTGCCATCTGTGACAGAGAGGATGTCATGAAATTGCTCCTTTCTGCTGGTGCACAAGTAACTTTGTTTGCCATTCCTGATCGTGGCATTAAAAAGTTAGCGCAGAAGATTCAGAAGTTTGCATCCGAAGGAGATGAAATGTGCTCCAAAATCAGTTATTTTTTGGATATGGAAATCGCCATGCGAGAGCAGTCTCCTGAGGAAGTCTTAAAGACCTTTCACGAACACATGCTGACGGAGGATCCCCAGAGCCATCTGACCATGATCGAAGTTATGTTCACCATTAGTGGGCCAGGTAAAGAAAAATACTGCCAAGGAAGTGTAAAATGGTTGAAGGACACAGGAAACTTGGATGCGTACATCGCGGATGCAGTCAGTCGTTTTGCAAGAATCCCCAATACCCAAATACACAGAGCTGAGAGCTTGCATGCCATTTTCTGCACAATGGAAGACATACCAAATGAGCAAGCACGGGCTATAATCCCCCCTCTGCTTGAACAACTTTGTGCAAAAAGAAGCCATGATACTTGGGTGGCTGTTCTGCAAACACAAGGAGGACATGGGGTTTTAGATGCTGTTCTCAAGACACTTTATGTGATAACACAAAAAACAAGAGACATCAGCTCCTGGGATCCAGACTTTATGCAGATCTTGTGCAAAAAGGTTTCTCCTTTTATCAGAGAGCAGCACTCCTCTGACATCAGGCTGTACACATATGGTATTTTTGCAAACTTGCTCTCAGTGGACCAAGCAGCCAGCATTTTTCAGTCAGTGGGGGTAACTTCAGTACCTGAGGACGTACTGATATCTGCAGCTATCACAACCAATGACAAGCTGAAAGAAGCTCTGAGGCGTCTGAAAAATTACTTCGGCAAGCCAAGCTCTGAATGTGAAGGCAATGCAGCCTTACCTGAACACAAGAAGAAGAAAAAGAAGAAGGCAAAAAGATCAGAGAGGGTGGACCAAAGTGCTCAACTTGACGCTGCATCAGATGATCCAGTAACTACAGAATCTCTGATGGGATCACCATTGACTGGTCAGCCTTTACACCCGACAAACACCAGATCACCAGAAACAAGAACATGGCTGCAAATCAGCAAGAGATGGAAGGATAAGCTGAAGAGACTCCATGAGGCTGATGAAAGTCTAGTCAGCAGAATTCGAAGCATTATTTACGTGAATGATGCCGAATTCCGCATCACAAAGGGAAGTGATGGCACTGAAGTCTTCTTGGGGCTGAGGGATGACGGCACAGAAGTTGCAATCAAAAGGATGTCTAAAAGCAACTATCAAGTGCTGAAGAATGAGGAAGGAATCCTGCGGCTTCCAGAACTTGATCATCCATCGATTGTGAGATACATTGATGCTGCAGAGGACCAGAACTTTGGATATCTTGCTCTCCAACTTTGTGAATACACCTTGGAAGAATATATCGCTGATAATGGTGACAACCAGCTGCTGAGACAGAAACTAGTCTACGAGTTACTCGACAGTCTGAGGGTGCTTCACTGTCAAAATCCTCGAATTCTCCACCGAGACCTCAAACCACAGAATGTGCTGATTGGTGAGATCTTACAGTTTTCATTAGCTGGATATCTAGTTATCTGAAATTCTGAAAATGCATGATATCACTTATAAGATTAGCATTACTAATACAGCAATTGGCACAACAAGACATAGGAAACAAAGAGGAATCTTGGAAAAAGCTGCAAAATGGCAGTGAGGAAAAACTTTTAATTCATGTTGCAGTAATGTTTGGAACCGTATGTTCCCCTGTAAACAGTGAAATGACTTTATAAACGTCATAGATGAGTTCCTGGTAACAAGCCGCTGCATTAAAATGTTGTACTTTAGACCAGTATGATGACATTGTTTTCATATCGCTACCAGAAAAGGGATGAATTGAACTCTACGGCAAGAAAAATTAAGTAATGTGTCACAATTCAACAAGATGTTAGTAACGTAAAATACATTAAACAACAGCACAAAATAGAAAATTTCAGAAAAAGGACAAAACGAAGTAAATGATACACCAGACTCATTTCATGTGAAAGAAATATTTCTGGTGCCCGTCACATTGGCAGCCATTTCCTCTGGTACGGAATGTACCGAACCAATCATAAAGGGGAGGGTGCTGGCTTTGTGCAGTAACTGGTGCAGGACTGTTCAAGAGCCACAGTTCAAAAGAAGTAAGATGCCAGAAAAATTTCCAATATATATTTGAATCAACAGGTTTTTACTGAAAAACCAACAACAGTCAGCCAGCATTCCAGCATTCCTACTCTATTACACACCATTTTGTATGTCTTTTGTTGGTACAAGTCTGGTTGTCGTTCTGCCAACATGTTTCGTCTTTTAGATTGGTTTTATGCCCTTCCAATGGCATCCAGAGGCAGTTTCTTCTGTTGGTACTGTCCTCAGGAAATCAGTGTAAAATCCAGAGGGACCAGAGTAGCTCTTTGTATAAAAGAGAAAAGTAGCTGGGATGGCTGGCCAGGCTAGTGAAAGTCCTCAGGGTGATTTGAAGAAATGTATTTTTAAAAAAAAAAAGAAAAGAAACGGCAGATCTGCAGTTATCTGGGAATTTGTTTCTCATTTATGGTGTGTTAAAACTGAAAGCAGCTTCTCAATGTTCCGCTTTAACCCGAAGGGCCAAGTTAAGACTTGTTTTTTTAATATTGCTCCATTGGTTTGATTTTATTGCATAGTTTTACCTCCTTAATACCATATTACAACACATTTGAGTCGTATTTGCTAATAACATGGTATGACTTAATTATTATCTTTATGACACGACTATCCTACTGCTACCACGTTAATGTATAGTGCTCTCAATGCATCAAAAGTATCTATAGCTATATATTCTTTGATTGTAGTGTGTTTGTTATTACTATCATGTTATTTTCTACATAATTTGTCTTGCAGATGTGAAGGGAAGGGCAAGATTAGCAGATTTCGGCATCAGTCGACGCCTGCTCAAAGATCAAACAACTCTGCGTACATCCAGCGCAGGAACGAAGTGCTGGATGGCCACTGAGACTTTAGCAGAAGAAAGTAACATACCATACAGGCCAAACACAGATGTACAGGTGAGTGTTTCTGCTCCTCAGACTTATTTGATAACTTGTTGTGAAAGAAAATCATTACACTGATCTGGTGTTTGTTGTTTTGAGTTTTTTTTTAATTTAATTTAAATTTTTTTTCTCCTTCATTTAAGGTGGCAGGGATGCTGAGTTACTACATCCTCTCTGGAGGACACCATCCATTTGGAAAATCCTTTGAGTGCGAGTTCAACATTTACAATGGGAAGTACAACTTGAGTCATGTAGAAGACGTGCTGGCACAGGACCTGGTTGAGCAGATGATTGCCAAAGATCCAAAGAGCAGACCTAAAGTGGAAGAGTGCCTGAGTCATCCCTTCTTCTGGCCTTGTAGAAAGTAAGAGGAGACAACTGAGACGTTCATTTGTTTTCATTGTAGTGGCTGCACTAAAACTCTGAGTGGAGAAAGGACAGAGCTGCTGATTCTACCATGAAGTCTGATATTGTATCGTCAGAACCACTAATGATGAGCCTGCATGCAAATATTTGTATTGGTTTTGTATTTCTGTCAAATCCTCTTGTTTAAACTTTAGCTCTTGTGTTTCATCATCACATATGTATTATGCAAGGAAGCATAATATTTCTTTCCCCCCCCCCCCCCCCCCCCCCCCCGCCCCCCCCCCCACCCCCCCCCCCCCCCCCCCCCCCCCCCCCCCCCCCCCAGGAGACTTGAATACTTGAGGCAAGCTGGTAACAGGGATGAGGTTGCAAACTGTCGAAAGGCTGATCCAGAACTCATTAGTTCTCTAGAAAAATGTGCTGGTGATGGATCCTTCAAAGAGTGGAAAAATAAGGTGACTGCAGGACGACAGCTCGAACTTCTGTACTGAGGAATTCCAGTTCTTGGTAAAGTGTCATCTTGTTGTACTGTATTTATTTTTTTATGTATGTGTCTTTTTAACATAGTTTCCAGAGAAGCTGGTTGAGAAGATGGATGGGAAAAACAAAGCCTACCCTGAAAACACAATAGGTTTACTGCGATTCATACGCAACCTCCGGGTGCACTAGTAAGTAAAAATGAATTAGAAATGATGCCAAGTCTAAGACTTTGTGAGTGTTCTTCATTGCAACCAGCCCAGGTTCAAGTCCTGGCCTACTGCCATTTACTCCAGATCATCCCCCTTTCTCATTCTGCTCTCTTTTCTGTCTCTCTCCATTTTCAAATAGAAGCATCTAGTAGCCAAAAAAATAATAATCTTAAAACAAGAAAACTACTGGTAAACAAAAAATATTATAACAAAAGAATGCAAACATTCCACAGCACCAGTTTTGAATGAATTCAATCTACTTTGTGATTGTTAACCCAGGGTTGCACATACTTACGGCAAACCCTAATAGAAAAAATGCAATGTACTTATGAGAATTAGCACAAGTACTGTACTGTTACAGTACTGTAGTACTGTTAGAGGTTTATGAAAATGAGAAAGCTCTAATAATGGAAAAAGTGAGCTGGGCTGGCAAAAAATTACTGCCCATATAAATCCATTTGATTGTCCATGTGAAGAGCAGGAAATGAACAAACTGAATCTAAAGACATTTCGATCATTCATTTACTCTTGAAATGCCCTTTTAGTGGATCTCACATCATAAACTATGTTGTATTAAATGCAATCCAGTGGTCTCTAAAGGGACATGGTACAAGTGAAAATGAAATATAAAAATCTAATCTGAAATGGTTTAAAATCCCTCTGACTCTCAAGCTTTTACTGAGTTTATGTAGCATTTGATTCTGTTATAAAATCTTCCTTCTTGTTCACAGTGCCAAGGATGCAGGCCAAATTGATGTCCTGGAGCTATTTCCTGATCTCTTTGGATGTATTTACAAGTTTTCCAAGAGCCAAGGGTGGAATGTAGAGCCGCCCTTAAAGGAAATGTTTCAAAGTGAAGACATTGGCACCATCTTCGAGACACCGTCCACATCCACTGAGGAGCGTCTGGGCAGAGCCGGCCCAAGCCTCAATGGGGCCCTAAGCAAAATTTGATTGTGGGGCCCACTATTTCTGCCAATAGTGTTGATTGTTGATCATTCACACACCTACTACAGTATAAACTTATTACGCCTGACATGTCTTTACACATTTAAGGGAGTGGCCTAGGTAATAACATAAATAATACCAATGCAACAATACAAATAATAATGATGAATGATGTTCAGGGTGCCACATATGGTTTTTAATCTCACATTCAGCTTCAAGAGCAGCCTGGGGTTGATTTTCACAACATAGAAAAACTACAACAGCAATGTCCAAAAATTTGTAGTGTAAGAACAACAAAATGCAAAAACAAATAAAATCCCTTAGATATATAGAAATAATAACAAATTCAATTAAGTACAAAAACAGACAGAATAAAAATCCCAAGCAGATATTTCAATAATCATGTAAATGAACAGGTACCTGAAACCAGGTAACAAAAATGGTTTCAAAAAGACCAAATATAAAGTTGAATAATGTAAAATGTATGCTTAAAATTTAACTATGTTTCACATTGTGAGTTGATGTAAAAAAACAACAACAAAAAATAATATGTTTATTTTGCTCACATAAATAACCAAGCTCTGCAGCAAAAAATTTGAGCAACATATCTACCTATCAGCCTGATCCAAAAACATATTGCTAGCACTGCACTTGCTAGCAAACAGATGACCATCAAATATTAGCAATAACTTTGTTTTGAAGCCAAAAAGAAAAAAAGGGAGAAATATATAGGGCCAACCCTGAGAATCAACTCGAAGTTAAAGCTCAGACACACATACAAAATAGGCCAGATGAAAGATAAATCTCTCTCGTTTTAAACTAGCTAGCTATTAGCCTATGTTATTAACTGCTACACAAATCTCTTTGATTAACATTCCATGACATGCAAACATACCTTTATCTTGGCATTTTTTTCTCTTCTTCCTCTTTCTTTTCTCTGCTCCTGAAGGATATGTCCTTTTTTGTGACATTTTTTGCCCCTCAACTAACTGCGCTTTGGACACTCAGTGCGCATTGCAGGAGGTACACATTACCAGTATAGCGGAGCTTTGACATAGAACGGCAGTAGGAATCACTAGGCCTACATCAGCAGCAACACTAAATTTTTTTTAAATTTTGTTTTATTTCATTTTTACAATAATTTATCTTTGATCATACAGAAAGCATCACTCATACATGCAAAAAATAAAAAATAAAAATTTTTGTTGATTACTCTTTGGGGCCCCCTACTGGCTGCGGGGCCCTAAGCAGGTGCTTAGTTCGCTTATGCCTTGGGCCGGCTCTGCGTCCGGGTGTCCCGGGTCAAGAGTCTCAACCCAGTGACTCGAAGTGAAGTTAAATTTAAAAAGGATAAAGGGTCCCAAAAACTGACCGTCGTCTCTTCTAAGACAGATAGAAATAACACAAAATTACACAAAACCGTGACTTTTTTCAAGAATTAGTGATGTACATATAAACTGAATGGAAAATACACTGTTGTAAAAGCAATTCAGATATAATCTTAGTGCAGGTGAGGGGGTTTTGATCAGTTTAAGTGTCCTTGTGAGATGTGACATTGCCACACTAAACTCCTGTGCCCATGTGTTCCAGAGCCTGTAAGCAATTTATTTTTGTTTATTTTGGTTTTCTGTGTCAAATTTCTCTATTGTGTCATGCTTATTGGAAAAATTTGGCAATTCAAATGCAATAAAAAAAATCTAATCCATTACGCTTTTAAAGAGTGCATTGATATCCAATATCCAATACGTTTTGCGAACCATGAACCATTTGTTTAATTCTTTTATTGTAAAACCTAGTAAGGACATACTATACCTAGGAAATTGGAGGTTGACTGCACTCTTGTGAGTTGATTATAAATGTTTGACACACGTATGCACTCACAATCCACAATTATTAAAGGTCAACAACCACACTCATTTAGCATTGGACAGACCAGACAATAAATTACTTGTCCCACATAATAGTTTTATTCCATTCCTTTATTTCTTTAAGGCTTTTGATTCCTTAAAACACCCAGGAAACACTACCAGCATCATTTTCCTCCAGTATTCCATTGTGATAAAGAAGTCATGGTGGAAACATGTTAGATGTGCAGTGGTGATTCACATTAAGAATATAACCTGTATTGACACTCAAAGTACTGCTTATTATGCTTTTTCTTTCTTTCTTTATTTTGCTTATTTATGTTAAGATAAATTAAGTTTTACATAATTTTATAGTTCCTCCAGCACCACACCAGCCTCTTAAAATAATAATAAAAAAACAGAAAACAAATTAATTAAAATTGAAAATCGATTTTTTTTTTTTTTTTTTTTTTTTATGTAGGTTTTATTTTTGTCTAGATTGAGCAGCTCTACTTGGATGGAAAAAATATATATACTAAATAATTCAATTATTTTTTATTAAACTTTATTTTTATGGTGCTTCTCAGACAGCCAGAGCTTGACCCTTGCACAAATATTAACTAATGTTATTAAATCTTAACTAAGATGATAAAAATTATGTTTGGCAAGTTTCTATATATTTTTTAAAGTTATTTACCCCCTAATTTGAACACCTTAAAAAGGACATATTTCAAAATAGGTTATATTGTCTCCCATATTCTCAAAAACAGGAGAATAAATGCTCACAAGAAATAATATTTTATTGGTGCTTTTATTGTGAAGGAAGCGATTTATGTTTCGACCATTTCCACTGCTTTTCTGGTTGATTTCAGAATCGAGGCTGTTACCGTATCCACTTGAAGAGATTTGTGCCGATTATTCTGTAACGAGAATTTCTCAAACATATATAAAATCGATTTTAATTCCCGTCATCTTACCGGAAGTTGTTTCGTGTCGACAGTGGAGGCTGAAAAAAAAAAAAAAAAGTGACGTTGCGTGATAAACAGAAGAGGCGAGGCTGCGCCGTTCAGTCTATATTCTAAAAGAATTTCAACATTTTGTTTTTACACATGTGTATATAATTATGCAGTCTTCCAAAAGGAATGAAAGCGACTGGCAGGGACTGGTCAGCGAGGTAAGTCAGAGACTCGACACCGTGAACCGGTGCCACAGAAACGGACGTTGCTCCGCTCCATATGGAACGAGGGTCGGTGTCGGACGCTCAGCCGCCCTGCACATCACCTGGGCGCCCTAATTGGGGCAAAATATGCACATTTTATCAGGCTTGTGACACACGACAAGGTGGAAACGCACCTGCTGTATTTTTATAAGTAATATAATGGTATTAGAGGCTTGATGTAACCCACCTGTGGGCCCATATTTACTGCTGACCGGGATACTTCTGACTTATAAAAATGTACATTCATGTAATTTGGAGTTAATAGCATGAAGCATATACAATGTGAAATGAGAGATGACTCTGTGACACGCAGAGGCCAAATAGATAATTAATGGGAGGAGTGTATTAATGGACTGGGGGATAAAAAAAAAATTATAGTTTCTTTACTCCTTATCAAGGAAATAGTTTGATTGATTTACTGGCCTCCCACAAACTACTGCTTTCCTTTAGCTCAATCATATCAGCTGATATGAAGTACTTAAAAAACAAACAAAAACAAAGATAAATGACATTCAGTGTATGAGAAAGCCAAAACAAAAAAAAAAAGTGACAAGATATAGAAAACTGATAAAAGTTGATAGAAGGGAACAGGTAAGCGGTGTGATGAGGGGGCCTGCTTTACGTGTTGAAGTCATTTCTCTCATGTGTGTTTTTCCACTGGTAAGCACCTGTACTTGTCCACGACAGCTGACAGGTTCTATTGTAGACTGTGTCTGGTTAGAAATCCTGCAGTTAAGACAGCATCTGTTACACTGCAAAAAAAGGGGGGTTTCAAACAAGATAAAAACACTATAACTAAAGAAAAAGGTACTCAAAACAAGTGAAAAAAATCTGTCCGCGCAGCAAGATAATTTCACTTGGTAAGATTTCTTAAATTAAGATTGTAGAGAACACTTGTTTCTAGATTTAAGAAAGGTATAATTTGTTATTGAATCTTAAAACAAGATTTATTTTGATGATGAGGAGGAAAAAACATAATACATCTTATTTTAAGTTTTAATTGTCTCATTTTAGGATTCCCTCCCTGGCAAAAAAGTAAAGTTTTACTTGATATAAGATTATACTGAGACTTAAAATAAGAAAGTAATTATTAAAACAAGAAAACATATCTAATGCTTCTAAATGTAAGTTTTTTTTTCTTGGTAAGAACTAAATAATTTGCAGTGTACAGTTAACCGTGTGTATCCTGTGCAGCTGGACTTAACATAGTGAGCTACAGGAGTTCATTTCACAGGGCTACCGGTCCGGTTGACTGTGTGTTGTTTTGTTCTAGTTCCTGGTGTGCAAGCGCAAGCTGGAGAGTAAGAAGGAGGCGCTGCTCATCCTGTCTAAAGAGCTGGACACTTGTCAGCAGGAGAGAGACCAGTACAAACTGATGGCAAACCAGCTGCGAGAACGCCACCAGGGACTCAAAAAGAAGTACAGGGAACTCATTGTGAGTGGTTGAAACCTTTTGAGGTGATGCAACAATCACCAAGATGCCTGTGTATTACTTGTATTCTAGTGCACAAACCAATATTTTGAGTTGTATTTTATAGCATAGTAAATCTAAATAATGTCTCTCTGGAATGTTTTAGGATGGCGACACCTCTTTGCCACCGGAGAAACGAAATCAGGTAAGTTGTGAGTTAATTTTGATGACTGCTTTATTGGAAGGTTTTTTTTCTTTTCCATTCATATGTTTTATGTTTACAGAGGCGTTGCTGTTTATCTTTTTATGTATTGCTGAGAAAAGTATTTTGTGCCTTGAGCTCAGGTAACTACTGAATGACTTTCATTAGTGAATTTGGATCCTCTGGTTGATGCACATAGAGGCTCTAAACTCATTCCGACTCACTCCCCCTCTACTTCTCTCTCAGGTGAACCTGGCTCAGCTCCTGAGGGACTCCAGAGAACGAGTTAAACAACTCTCTGAGGAGGTGAAAGACCTCACTCAGAGGCTTGCAGAGGCTCAGGGAGATAACAAGGTGCGGCCCGTGGCATAGACTTAAAATTTGTTTAATTTAAATTCTCTTCATATAGCAAATTTAGTGCATGGTTACTGCAGTGCATGATAAAACCTGAGGAGAAAAGCTGACTTTACGAGGTCTTCCCTGCAGCTCCTGAGGATGACTATCACCAGACAGAGGCTGGGGGATGAAGAGGTGGGGGTGCGCCACTTTCCCGCTCATGAACGAGAGGATCTAGTTTCCCAGCTGGAAAGAGCAGGGCTCCAGGTTTTAATACCTTTAAAACACTTTAACATGCACTACAAATCAGCAGTTTACCTTTAATCCTCTATTTAAGTGTCTTTTTGCACTAATTTCCTTATTTCTGTCTAGTATTTTGCTGTGATCCATTCTGATGTTTTATTTCATTTCATTTTCATTTTATTGATTCATCCCAGACATGTCAAAACAATCTTTTAAAGCATAGACAGTTTTAACACTATCATGAATCTATGTATCTGAAAATAAATATATATATATTATAAATATATAATAATGCATAAATCAATATACACTGACACATGTGCATAACCATAATTTAGAAACATATAGAACCTCTTGTAAATAAATCTAAATATTAAATAGACATATTCCCTCCCAAAAAATAAAAAATAAACAAAATTTATACCCAATGCATACACACCGATCTATATACATAAATATACATATCAATATGCAAAATACATATCTGGTTTAACATGTCTGAAAAGGGGTAGGAAGAAGTAAAACTTATTTAATCCTACCCCTTCTCCAATGTTCCATGATTACCCTTAAAATTTATCTGGTTTTTGAGGCCTTATCCTAAATTTTAGTTGTAATTTCATATCCAGATAGACATAGACATTTAACTGCATACATACATACATACATACTGATACACACACGTTCACACCAGGGTTTCCGTTGTCCGGTAATTGCCGGACTTTGTCCGGTAAAATATGCCGAAGTCCGGTATTTTATAATCTCTCCGGTCAAAATGTCCGGTGAAAAAACTCCTCCCAAGCACAATTTCAGTTGTAATAGAATGGGTAATTTCCACATCATTTTATGAAAAAACATATACTTTTACGAATAAGTAGTGTGTGTGTGTGTGTGTGTGTGTATGTGTGAATGAATGAATGTAGTCTATATGTGGAACGAAACTTTTTTTCTGCGCGGAACGAAACTTGTCGCATTTGTTTCATTAAATCTAACAAACGGCGCACCACAACAGAGAGGTCTTTGACATGGCGAAACAGGCTAATCCTTAAAAGCTATTTTCTAAAACTAAAAAGAACTCTAATGGCGAAGGTGATGATGAGTCTAACTCTAAAAGGCTATCTGAAGAGATGGAGACTACCACAGATGATGCTGTGGCTCCCGCCGAAAATATTTATTTATTTTTTGAAGTTACGCTCGTGAGTCAATTGATGGGACTTATTTTATTTGAAATAGCCTGTTTTTCAATAAAAATACTATTAAATGACTTGCATTGATATCGTACTACTGCATATGATTTATTTTTAACCTCAATAAATTCATATAGCCTATGTGACCGGAATTTCAATCATTTGTCCGGTAAATTGAAAACCTGCCGGTCACATTGTCCGGTGCCAATTTTTTCTAGCGGAAACACTGGTTCACACTACAGTACATACTATAATATATACTATAGTATATACTACAGTACATACTACATATACTTCACTCTGCATATTCACACCCACACACACATATATTTAATGTTGGGATGTTGGGAAGGCCTTGCAACTTGGACTCCTTCTAGCACAAACATAGGCAGACATGGTGGATCCAACAAGTGTTTGGTTTGTTGTAGCTGTGTTTCAAGAGCGTAAACTCATCAGGGGTATGTATGGCCTGAAGGCTGCGAGTCCCTCCCCCTTTGATTCCCAGTAAACTATTTCATAAATGGAGAGGGAAGCAACATCGAGATTTACTGCAACTGTGTTATAAATGAGCTTTTCCTGGCGCTGTTCCCTGAACCGCTGCCTCACGACTTCCCCGGTAGCTAGGAAGAAAACCACACACCACCACGAGGAGCAACAGGGTGGAAATGCTGAGCAGTCTTGCACAAAGCAGAACACCTGGTCATCCTGGCATGCTCCCTGCAGGTTTCATTCAACTTACTACCTTTTCTCCAATCATTTAGAGTAGTTTTTTCAATGGATGAGTATGGATTACTGTTGATCTACTCTCTTTAAGTTCTGTTATCGCATCGTTTATGGCAGCAAAACATTTGCCTTTGCAGAATCTGTCTATAGAGGTATGACATTTGACTAAGTACTCACTGCAGCCTCGCAGTAGTTCCTGCCACACATAGTATCTGCAGGACAACATTTTCCTGTCTATAAATCATACGTTGATAAGCAGGATGGCTGCTGTTTGGGCTGAGCAGCTGGAGCAGTCCAAGAGTGTTAAAACCCATTTTTTGGATTCTGCAGCAGAAATGGATGGTGGTACTTGTATCTTGAAGATAAATGTGATCCATGTTACACTTGCAAACCCTTTATTATTTGAACTGAGATAAGATGTTTTTGGGTATCCACATTTAGACCTTGTGCTGTGGACAAGTACGTCACATTTAACACATTTATATAACAAACATTTTGAAACGTCCATGACACTTGACTTCCGTTTCCTAGATGGAGGAGATGGAGCACGCCATAAAGGCCTCGACAGACGAGCTTCAGGACGTGAAGGCGGAACGCAACGTGTTCAGAGAAAAGGCCGAACGACTAAACGTTGAGCTCAACCACATTTTGGGGAACCACGAGTCACGCATCATTGACGTGGATGCCCTGTGCATGGAGAACAGGTGAGGGGGCGACGGGGCTCAAACTGAGTCTGTGGAACCACCGTTATTAGACACATTCACATGATCCACTGTTACTCATCTCCATGCTATCTTTTTGGCAAACCCTGTACAGTGATCCCTTATTTTTCGCGGTTAATGGGGACTGGTGCCCCCCGCGAAAATCAAAATCCGCGAACTGGAGCCGGAGCCCCCCAAGCCTTAATAATGTGTTTAAAATATGTTTAAAACCCCCAAAAAAGTAGCGAGGCACTGCACCGAAACAAGACAAAGGCTCAACTGTGGTCTTTCTGTTACCTTCACAGCCTCTGGCCTCTGAACCATAGAAAAGAAACCACTGGTATTGTGCTATTTTTGGCTCGTAATTAGCGGCTAACACGCTAACAACAACAAAACAAAAAGTCCGGTTTTCTCTGCATGGAACGGGCACTTTATTCTGGCACTGCAGGAACTTGTAACATCACACAGGTTGTATTGTTGGGCTCCTGTCGGTTAACAGAGAATGTAAATCTATACACGCTGGGCTGCTGTTGATGCTCACTACACTTTTCATCTAACCCCGTTTTCATTCTGCCGTCCCATGACACACACACTACATTACCCATAAGGCCACATCATTACCCACAAGGCTACCTTCTTAAACCGGCCAGGCTGGCTCACAGCATTTCTTCTAAAAAATCTGCGAATTTACTTAAGCCGCGAATTGGCAAGAGATCACTATATTTTCTTTTAAAGGGATGATGATATATGCAGTCCCACATTAATCGGGACCGGTTTGAAAGTCCTGCAGCTCTTGTGCGCAGTTTTACAAGAACCAGGAATGAAGAGACGGGTGACGTGACCAGCCAGGTGGCTGAAGTTCTGAAGTGTTTTGTGTTGGAAAGCCGCATCAGATTTCTATACGCTGTTTCACTTTTTCACTTTTTTTTGTTTATCAACGTTATTACTCTTTGATCATCACAGAGCGGCTGAGCTGCATCACAGCAGTCCATCATTGCAGCTGTGCTTTGCAGATCCAGTCTGCGTACTTGCCTGGTGCAAACATAGAGTTTGCACAAGCTGGCATGAAACCCGTGAGGTCAGAGCTGGTGCAGATGAATGGAAAATTCTCTCCTCTGTGGGTCTCATTCTGAGTAGCTGTTAGCCGAGCCGCCTGATGAATGTTCCTCCATGATCCTCGATCACAGAGCACTGCAACTGTTGTCCGCTGGAGGAAAGACACAAACTACCCAGAAATTATTCACACAACCCAAATATCCCTAGCACCGTTTATACAAGTCAAAATAACACATATTGAATATACATTATCAATCACATATTATTTTCTTTTTTCTCCATGTTGTGGTCTGACTCATCATGAAAAGTCCCAGCTGGGTTTAAGGTTAGGTGACTGTGAAAGTCCAGGTCATCTCAGGGCAGGCCTCCGCCAGTCTCATTACCCAGTTTAAAAAGAAAAGGAACAAATCAAACCACAAAGCACAAATAAGATAAACTGATGAAGTGTTTCCCTGAATTATGAATAAGCGTCGAGCAGTGTGACCAGCAGCCACCCACAGCATCACACTAACCCCACCGTGCTTCACAGTGGAACCACACATGCAGATACAAAAAACACAAATCCTCTGCTTTTTATTGGTCTTTCCACCGATGTAGTTTGTTTGTGGCCTGACTCAGATTGGACTGCTGCTCAAACAGACTTTCATGTGGGCTGTAATTGGAGGTTCCTTGGAGGTTATTGGCCATTGCAGGGGTTTCACTAATGAACTTCTCTGCAAGAGAGAGTTCAATCCTTTCCTGGGGCGGCCCTCATGAGTTTCATGAACTTTTAATGGTTTTTGAAACTTCTTTAAATTTCCTTGATGGACTGATATGATTTTTTATGCCTTAAAGTAATGTTAAGATTAAAACAAGGGCTATATTACCTTTAAAGTCTCGTTAACTTTTATAAAGCCACACATTTTTATTATTATTATTTGTGGTAATAAAACTACTGAATGACATTCTTTCAAATTCATATTTTTTTAAGAGATGCTAATGTATGAAAGGGACAAACCTTTGGCCTTTCTTGGGGGGAATTTAGTCCTGGGACTCGACTGTAGCTGTGGCTTCATCTTCAATCAGCAATGATGGTTTCGTGACACCCTGATGGACACAGAAGCAGAACCCCAATTTGATCAAACACAGTCTCAGAAACTGACATGACAGATCCATTTTGGAGCTCTCTGCAGGTCTTTCTGTGTAGAGCTGACTCCTACATGCCAATCTGGAAATGTCATTTTTTTTTTTCTCTCTCTCTTAACCAATCACTTAGGGTCCCTGATAGCTCACCATGTTGAGCTGGTGTCCGGTGTATAGAGGTTATAGTCCTTATGCAGCCGGCCCAGGTTCAAATCCAGGCCTGTGGGCCTTTGCTGCATCTCTTTCTACTCTCTCCCCATCTCTATTCCCTGTCTCACTGCTGTCAAGAACATGTTGTACTTTCCAGAAATGATGGTTCACCACAGCTTTGAGAAGAGTCTAATGTCTGCCATTTTTGTTGTAATTATTTCACAGTACTGTACTCGGGATCAATACTTTGAATGTAAATACCAGTGCATCTATGTAAGTGTAACCAAGCTACTGGTGAGCATGGGAAGAGACCAGTTATCTCGTTTGAACTGATACAATCATCTGATTTGTATTTTAAATCACCGTTTCTGCAGGTATCTTCATGACCGTCTCACTCAGCTGCAAGAGGAGGTGAACCTGGTAAAATCAAACATCATGAAGTACAAGGTACAGTTTTAACACCTTGGTTAAAAAGCTTAATCTGGCTGTTTCTCAGTGTTTCTGTGAAAGAAGCTGTTTCTACTCAGAGCATTCATCAAGCTCAGCAGGGTGAGCTTCATCCTCTTGTTTCCCCTCCCCACAGGCCGCCCTTGAGAGGAAGAAAAGCACCAGCGCATATGGACGATCAGGCAAGAGTTCTCTTACTGGAGTGCTCTCAGCCAAACAAGGTGAAAATACTAAACTGTTGAGTTCCCTTTGGATCTGATTTCAAGTCAGGTATTGAAATATATCAGAGCGGTTCATTCCAGTGTTTTTTTTTGTTTTTTTTTTTTGCGGATGCTTCAAGTCATCACTCGGACTCCAGCCGGGTTTTTAATTGAAATCCAAGTGGTGAAGAGCACCACTGGCAGGGAAATGAGCCTGCCATGATGATTGACAGTTGCTGGCAAAAGCAGCACAGTAGGTTCTGGAGATAAAGTTAGTAGAGTGCTGTCTGGTAGTCAACTGTTTCCAACGCTCCATCTCTGCCTTGTTCTTGTCATGCTGTTTCTGCCTGTCAACTGTTAGATCAAAGCGTCGTCTGTTATATTTGTTTTTTAAACTTTTCTGCAAGGTCTGTTGGCGTGTTATTGTTGGGGTAATACCATTACCCTGCCCCCACCCCCAATGCTATTTATGATGTTCTTTCATCTCTTTCGTTCTTTTCTTTCCTTCACTCTTCTTCTTGTCCCAGTCCAAGAGATGCTCCTGGAGGAGCAGGGCTGCAGCTTGCCTCCCACTCCTCAGTCCATCTCCGACCTCAAGTCCCTGGCCACCGCCCTGCTGGAGACCATCCATGAGAAGAATCTCGTCATTCAACACCAGAGGCACACCAACAGGTAAAAAAAAAAAAAAAAAAAAAAAAAAAAAAAAAAATGGGTGCAGTGATGATGGCAGAAGAGTCCAGCCTTCTCTTCTGCTGACGGCGTCACATGCTTTAAAAAAAAAAGTTTTAACCGGAGCGACCTGATACACTTAATGTTTGTCCAGCTGTTATAAGAATCCTCCTCAAAAGCAAACATGGCAAAATGACACGCATGCACAGACATAGGCATCGGTCTGAAGGAACCTGACCCCTGTTATTTATTCTGCAGGATCCTGGGTAACAGAGTTGCAGATCTGGAAAGAAAGCTAAAGACCTTGGAGGTGTCAGGGTTATGGAGTCTACCGGGTAGGCGTGAACATTACATACACACTACACCTCGTTGCACCAGCCTTTTACAGGTTAGAGTCATTCTTAGTTTGGCTAACTATGAATTCTGATGACATTTTTATGAAAAATCATATATGAATTATCAATAGTTTCCCAATGTTTCACCAAATATCCATTTAGGGCTGTGTGTTTTTTATAAAATGAAGGCCACAAGTGAGTGTTCAATCTGTACCACACCATAACCAAACATGACTGTGTGTGTGGAAGGCGTGTTTGCATGTCTACTGGGTGCTTTTAACCTGATGGTCAATGGACTGGACTTATATACCGCTTTTCCACACCAAGGTGCCCTCAAAGTGTTTACATTTGGCCTCTCAAGGTGGTGCCAACCCACTGGGGGCAAGTTAGGGTTCAGTGTCTTGCCCAAGGACACTTTGGCATGTGGACAGTTGGAGCCAGGATCGAACCGCCAACCTTCCAGAGACTGGACGCCCCACTCTACCAACTGAGCTATAGCCACCCCGGGCTAGTCCACATGGATGATGCCTGAATCCATGAGGACTAGCCCACAGGACATTTCGTCACTTGTCACTGTGGGAAGAGACAGACTATAGAGGGCCAAGACTTAAGTTTAGGTTTGAGGCTTGAATCAAGGGTTTGCTTAGTGTGAGATTTAGGTTGAGGCTTCGGTTGTGATGGGGTGGCAGGGGGGGCATCGTGTGTGTGATTGTGTGTGTGCTTGTACATTTAATAAATGTTAATTGGTTGGTTGTTCGGTGAAATCTCTGACATCGTGCAAATCATTCATTTAAAAGTGAATCTGTTGTTTTATCTTTCCACACATGTCTAACCCTGAAGTCTTCTAATTGTTGGACCTCGCGGTTTGTAATAATTTAATAATTTGCCTTCATCCCAGAGGTTTTATTTTCATAACAGTGTTTGTGTGTGTGTGTGTCTCTCTCTCTCTCCTCCCTGACTGGATCTCAGGCTTGACCTACCACGTATCTGTGGGAATTGGGAGTATGTATTCCTTCTGCCCCACTTAGCCCATCCATGCCCTCCACTATGTCATGCCAGGACAAATCTGGGCAGACGCCCAGAAAACATGCCGCTGCATGCGCACCTTTTACAGTGTGTCGACTCCATGACCACCAGTTCATGCGTGTGTTCGTGATACCATTTACTGAATCAGACTATGGGACTAGGAAAGATTTTTTTTTTTTCTTTTAAATGTTGCAATTGAGTGTTTTGAGAACAGCAGAGAGCTGTGTAGGGGCAGCATAATATTGTTTAAAATTATATTTAGGTCACCAGTTCAAAAAATGTGAATTATTAAGCTTACTTCAGGCACATACACACAAATAAAAAAGAAAAATTAAATTTGCAACTGGACGAAAATACGAATTGATAATACGAGTTGCATGATAATAATAACTTATTATTCCTTGCCACCTACATTTTTAAATCTATATTGGTGCAGAGTCGCAGTCCTTGTTACAGCTGGCCCAAGTTTAAGTCCAGACCTGCAGCCCTTTGCTGTATGTCATCCCCTCTCTCTCCACCCCCTTTCCTGTCTTTACACTTTCAAATAAAGGCCACTAGTTCAACAGAAATCTTAAAAAAAAAAAAAAAATTACAGCACACTTTCCTCTGTCATAACTTTGCAGAGAGAAACATGTGAAGGAACTGTTCTTCTGCTGTAGTCAAACCCAATCTACTAAATGGGATCACGAATAAAATTCAAAATTCAATTGGCAGTTTCAAACCACTTTAAAAGCAGTTTCCCTTTCCCCCACTGGAGGGAGATGTTGCGCCGTCGAAGAACCACATTTAAAGATGGAGGGGCTGTGACTGGATGGAGGTGTCCTGTCATGAGACCGTCATTCTCCCCGCCATAAAACTGACAAGCATCCATTACTGAAAATGATTGCCCACATTACAAACACATTTAGCGGAATGTGCCGTTATTAGGGAATTTGTAGGCGAGGGCCCAGAGTGCCTGACGACCATGCTGTCCACCACAGTTAGGGAGAAAGAGATATATATAGAGAGATCCAAGTGTCTCGGCCTTGATGCGATAGTAAGTTGGGCTGATGGATATTAAAGGCAAACAGGATAGGATGGAAGGCCTTGGCTGTCTACCTGAAGTCCAGGGAACACTGGAGGTGACTATATTGTCTACGGATGAGAACGAGCCAAAAACAATAACAATGACATTGAGGCAGTGAGTCACATAAAGCTGAGATTGATAGATCTCTCAGTTCATCCCACCTCCATGCTGAACGAGTCTAAGCTGAAAGGTAACATCGCAAGTGAACGCCTGTCAGAGTGCATCAGCAATTTAAAAGACGGAGGTGAATACATGCTACACCATTATTGCTGCGCTTTCGTCTATTGAAGGACTTCTTCCTGTTTTAGAGGAAGACGTTTCACTCCAAAGCTAGACTCCACAGCATCCCAGAATGGGTTTGGAAACATGGGAGCGATTTGACAGATATGTACATGTCTCTCCTTTTTTTTTTTTCTTTGTATGTATTAGGGCTGTAACGATACACTAATCTCGCGATACGATACACGATATTCGGCTCACGATACGATATATATCGATATTCATCTTACAATACATTTACATCATTTTCTGAAAGATTTTAAAGGGACAAAGTGATTTTGGTGACATCTTGTGAGTGTTCCAATGACTTTGTTTGAATTAATTGAACTGAAAGCATCAATTACACATTATATGGCTGACAGGCAGCTTGCAAATGCTTGACAAAATGAATAAAAGATTTGTTGAGAAAAATAGTTTCATTTATTTAAACAGTGCAAATTGTTCCTTGCAAGCTTTTAAAGGTGGGACGAGGGGGTTTTGAAAGAAGCTTAGAATATTGATACCCGCGGCTGAAAAATCGATACTCTGGGGAAATAAAATATCGATATATATCGCAGAATCGATAAAATCGCTCAGCTCTAGTATATATGTTAGAGTTTATTGTGGTATTACAACATGAACAAAGGTTTAATATTGCAGGATAAGTGCATAAGCATTTGAGGGATGTTTTAAGTTAGATGGCTGGACAGGCAAATGTCAGTAAGGTTTTAAGCCGGCACCTGCTGCCTCCTCCTGGGTCCTGTCTTCCTCCTGGAGATGCAGCTGCTGTTCTTAGGCAAAGCTTTGCTCTGAATATGTAATAGCAAGCATCAGTTTATTAATGGCTTTAACGGGCAGTCTGCAAAATGTTTCCAAGAACCCCGTCTGTGCTGGGATGCAGTGCCACAGTCTTACAGCTGGAGGTCGGCTGTCTGAGCTTGATGTAGGAAATTAAATGAAGATGAGCTTTATGGACCTGTAGTATGCTCTGAAAAGTGTGGGATGACATCAGTGAAAAGGGTCTCCTTCAGGTGATGGATATAACTAACTTGGTCTCATGGTAAAAATGTAAAATAGGCAATCTACAAAAATGTGATTTTTTTTTTTTTTTTTTTTGGTACAAGGATAACTTGATTTTCTGCAAGGGTAGTCATGTGAGGGATAGTAGACAATCTTAAAAATGATTTAACATTCCTTATTGACAATTTCAAGAAGTGCCTTTAAAAAAAAGGTTTAGGTGTTTTTTTTGTTACAAGCTTGGTTTTGTGTGGGGTTCAAAAATGTCCATGAGACTGTGTAAACCCATTTGTTTGTATTGCTAAAAGACAGTCAACACAATTTTATTTTACCCCCCCACCCCATGCTTTTATTTTTATGCAACACTCAATTAGTCAAATATCAAATAATTTACTTGGCCTAAAATAATCATGACTTTTAATCTAGGCTTCATGGAAATTCATCAAGTCAGTCTGGACTTAAAATATTCCCAATTTTAGAATCTTGCTTGAAGAAAAAATAAATAAAAAATAAGCATTACATAAAAGAATATTCCTTGCATTTTAATTACCTCAGAGATTAACAATTAATATGTAGAAAAAAGTAATTGCACCACTGTTATTTTAGATTTTAGAGACCGGCAGTAATGTACCTTTTTTCTCTCTCTTTCTCACCACCCTTGTTCATTCGGGATATTCAGTTGAAATTTGTGTCATATCGCTCACATTTAACCTCTTGAAGATCATTTTACCTTTCTTGTTTTGTGTGCTACAAAGTCCGCAGTAGATGGAGTTATTCTCTCCCACAGAAGACGCCACATCTGAACTTGAGCATGTTTGTTGCCCCAGCTCTTCGTCTGTGACTTATTTACATCCTGATGCAATACATTTGCATAATGTCTGCCTCGTGGCTAGTTTGGCACATTCCAAACAAACAAATCTGCGCTCCAACAATTTTGGCAAATCAGCTGATCAGTCAGAGCAGATTTGGGTCTTTGGGAAGACCAGTGGCAGAAGGTGACAAGAGGTGCCGCAGAAATGTACAGTATGGGCAGTGTGTTTTGTTTTTTTTTTGCTCACTGAAGCAAGACTCTTATGGTGGATTCTTGAAATAAAATGATGACTGAATTAGTGAATTGAGCTACCCCACTGGTAAGACTGGTATTGAAGCGTCAGAATTTCCGCAGCCAACACCTGCCAAATATTTGTCATTTTCAATGTGGATGTACACTGAGCAACCATAAAAAGATGAACCGGAGTCATAACAATATGGTCCACGTTCAGCATTTATGATCCTCATGCATCATGCCACCCAGTCATCCATATTTATTTATTTATTTGTTTGTTTTTCCACTCTCCTGTATGTGTTTGCGTGCCAGACACTTGAATGGTCTGAGAAATATGCAGCGTTTTGCTTATTCAAAGTTTCTCTGAAGGCAAGGGCTGCACATTTACTGGTCTCCGTCTTTGTGCATATGCCATGGTGTTTATGCTCGTGACGTCTGGTTTATAGTGCAGTCTCCTATAAGTAGCATATGGTGTCAGCCTAAGAGGCATGCAGCCATCACTAATGAAGACGGATGACAGGGAGCTGCATCCTCATCCTGTGAGCCTTGTAATGCATACGTGAGTGTATGTTTGTTTTCCATGTGAAAGTGCAATCAACGCCTCACTCTACATATGGGTAATCCTTTCCATCATGTTCCAAAAAGCACTCTAACCACCATCCTTTTTTTTTTTTTTCTTCAATTTTTTTGGGAATAAAATTAGACAAATACTGATCCCCCCTTTTTTTTCTTGGTGCTGGTGTTACAGGAACACGGAACAATATCACTGTCAACGAAAACCTTCAACTAGAGCTTCAGCCAACACGCGCCACATCTCAGACCAGAGTGCAGCCACACGAAGGTGAGTGTGTAATTGTGTGTGGCTGGCTTTGTCAGTCATTGATGAGAATCCCCAACGCTTGGAGCATAATCACTGCAATTAGTCACTGTGTGCAAAACACTCCTGTCTGTCGTCCTCCGTGCTTAACCCAAGTCCTTTCGCTTCCCGCCTCAACTCCTCTTCGCTTCTCATTGGTGCAAGCTGCTCAAATGCCATGGCATTTTGGAAATGTGAAGCAAATTCTCGCCCACTGACATTCAGAAACGTCTGCCATGTTCTCTTTGAATGGGGGTGGGAAATGTGGAGGCCATAAATATGGATGTCACATGAAGTAATGTTGCTTTCTTCTTGCTTGTTTTTGGGGAGTGAGTGGTGTGTGTGTGTGTGTGTGTGTGTGTGTGTGTGTGTGTGGGTAAAAGGTGGCTGGTACTCTGTGTGTGTTCCTTAACCTTTTTGCTAACACATCCACAAATATGGGTCAGTGAGCCCCAAAGTGAGAGCATATTTTGCCGAAGAAGCAGAAGCTAAGCCGTTTCCATATCTAATATTCAGGATTTCGCAGATGTCCAGCTCGTCTGGGCCTTTTATTTAGCCCGCTGTCATGGAAGCACTTCAATATAAGTCAATTAAATTGTATCATCTGTAGCAGCTGCTGTAGAAATGATATTTTTTCATTTTTTTTGAAACAAGAATACCCTTGTTGTTACCTTGTAGGTATATCAGTATTAAAGCAATGAGGTTTCTTAAAGCATTTTGGGGGCCCTCAGCAAGATTCAGTTTGGGGAGTCGTCATATTGTAAAACTAAAGTGCAATGGGAGAGTTCAAACCCTTTAAGATGTGGTGATCCATCAAATATTTTGACTTTAGAAGCTCTCAAATTTTTAACAAAACCCTTTCAGGATCACAACACAGATAGGCACATGTCCTTTGAGTCTGAGGGCCCCCTAGTAGCTAAGGGGGCCCTTTATACCTATAGTTGTAGATCCTCATAGCATTGACACCATTAGGGCAAATTAATGCAAGTATTTGCTTTCTGGTGTACCTTTCTCTTCAGGCAAAATGCACAACTGAAATACTGCTTGGCTCATTTTCGTTCCTCCCGTTTCTCTCAGATGACAGAAGTTCACATGAATCGGCTTGGGGCTGCCACACCGCTGGCAGTGGCCTTGACCGAGATGGTGTCAGTGGGGAAGACGCGCCTGCTCTGCTCAACATCCTGGACCCTCTTGACGGGACAGAGACAAATGGGAATGGCAGTAGCCGAGGAGAAACCGTGACTCTGACGAACGTCCCAGAGTTGGAGGATGAACAGAGTCCGGTGGAAGAGGCGGGGCATGAGGCAGGAAGGAGTTGATGACGAAGAACTTGAGTCCACAGTGGAGGAAGGAGAAGAAGCAGCTGTGGCGCTGGAAGTTCCACCCACCGAGTCAGAGTTTCGGTGGCTTTCAGTCGAACAAGCTGCTGTCTGTCACCTGGAGGTTGATCACTTGTCGTCCCTGGACAGTGGGTCTAAGGATGTGCATGAACATGAAGAACCATCAGTTCCAAAGAGCAAGCCCACAGAGGAGTCAAGTACAGCTGAGTGGGACATTCACTGTCCATCTCCACAGACGGACAACTGTCAAAGTGACAATTTGGCATAATCTAAAGCACAGGTGTCAAACTGAACTGTGAAAGGGCCATGTGGCTGCAGGTTTTTGTTCCAACCATGCAGAACAGAAACACAGCTGATTTGTTTCATTCAATCAACTGAACTGGTTTAGACCTTTTAATGAAGACAACTAGTTGATTGAATGAAACAAGTCAGCTGTGTTTCTGCATGGTGGGAACAAAAACCTGCAGCCACACGGCCCTTTCACGGATCAGTTTGACACCCCTGAAACGCAATGAAAATATTTGGAAGGGATATACGTAAATTCCTGTCTTTTTTTTTTTAACTACCTAGTTGCATTCCTACTGATCATAACCTCTGGTCTTTATTTATTTATTTTTGTAAATCTTGCCAGAGGTGCACTCTGCACCTTAGACGAGCTTGTTGCTCAGCAGGAGCAGAAAATCTTCAAATCAGTGGAGTTTCAACCCTTATGCCCTACAGGAAGAACTTAGCAAGGAAAATAACAAATATGGCATCATCAACTCCTCTTCCACACACTCCCTTGTTGCTTTCCCCTGTGAAAAGATGATCCCAATTATTTGCTTTCTTCTTTTTCTCGAGGGATGTTTTTGAGCTCGGTGCCGCATTTTGTGGGACTTGGTGTACCAAAACTTCTGATGAATGTGTCGTACATATTTGTGAATAATCTCACAATGATTCAATTGATGTCTGTTCACCTAAAGGACTCAATCTTATCATTCAAATTGTATTTTTGCCCTGTTAACACTTATTTTAATGGGATTACATGTGCCTTATGCTGTATGTATGTATGTATGTCAAAATGCTTAATGGTATTTATAAATCTAGATGTGTAAACTTGCATTGTCGTTATTTTTGTTCTTAGTATGAGTAAAATGACAATAATGCTTTGCATATCCAAAAAAATGTGGACCGCCTGAAAAATAAAATGCTAAAAATCTAATAAGACACTTTAATAGTTCTATGTAATCCATAAATACTTAAAATACCTAAACACGGTCTTTGGTCAATAATAGTAGCATGTAAATAAAAGATAAAATCATAATGAAGCAGAGAGCAATGAACTACAACAATCAAAAGAAGGAAATATTCTGCATGTATGTTATTTATATGTTCATGGACGGGGATTTGAACTGTGCATTTTACAGATCTGTTAACGAACCTGGAGCATGGAGCTCCGGTGAACCTCAACCTTTCCCTTCTCAGCCCCGTTCCACAGTTTTCCTTTCAGTCAGAGAATCAAATCAAAGCCTTTTGGGTAAATAAATGCACTTCTGTAGCCTCGAGGCAAAGGCTTCGCCTGGTTGTAGTGTAATATATATCCAGAAATTATGGACGAACTGTCATATTTTAACACAAAATACCCGACATCTGCCAGACCAGCTGACAGTGTTACAAACACAACTTTATCCTCAACACTTTTAACATCCGATTTGAAGATGATTGTAATGAAATTAACCTTCGTTCAGCTGGGAATACTGGATGGTGACCAGTTTAATATCACTTTAACTGTCTGGAAAATGACAGGTGTTGTCAGGGAGCATCTGGCTTTGTTTTATATTCGAAAAAAAGGGAAACAAATTCTCTTTTTGCAAATCCATACCGAGTTGTCAAATGTTATGGAAATATTCACCGCTACAGTTACACAAATTAGTTTTGTTTTTTTAGACAAATTATATTTTTACAGTACATTTTTTGTGTGTATTTAAATCAGCTAAACGTGCAAACCAATGGATGCACGGTGCCTCGGTATGACTGCATAACTTGAAAGTTACAAGCCACCAGATGTCTTCTAGTGCTGATGTATAAAATAGATACACAAACACATTTTGTCCAGCAGCCAGAGTCCGGAGCCCTGTGTGTGTGTTGAAAAGCACTGGTGAGGCCTCTTCTTCCTCAGTGCAGGTGACAGCTGGCCTCTCCAAACAAACACAGCATCAAAGCCAGAATACGTGAACTGTTTATTCTGCAGGAGGCTACACGCTATTTTTAATCTCTAATACAAAAAAGAGGCACGGAAAGACAAAAAAAGTCACGGACGGGAGCCATGGTGTGTACTCAGTGTCATCTTCATGCCAGGCAGCTGATTTGTCAAACTGTACCAGGCCTTTTTTCACTCTCCAAAGTTTCAGCTTTTTAACCAGAAGGAACTGCTAGTGTTTCTGTGGGATCGCATGAAACCAGCTTCCCGTTGACTTCCTGTTGTTTTAACTGTTGCCATTAAAGTCAAGTTTTTTTTTAATCTGTCCTCTCATCAAATACGAAAAAGATCGTTTCTTTTTTTTATTTTTTGTTTCTTTTAAATTAGTGCAATAGTAAAAACCAGAAACCTAACCAGACTCATGAATTAATCAGAAGTTATTTGCAAAGTGTCTGCAGTATGTCTGTTTGGGCCCATAATTTAAAAAGAGAAAGCAGTGCAATTATGACATGAGCATTTTTTTTTTTATTTGTGCAAGTCATCCCAGAATATTGGCAATTAAACTTAATGAGCAGTGAGACATGCCAAGTATTAGGTGAAAAAGAGAAAATAATGTTGGAAGTGTGCTGCTTGTTTACTCGTATCAGTGGAAATTATACTTGCATGTGCTTCGGCAGACGTGTCGGCCTTGTTACTGTTACCCATCAGCGTTTCGGTGTCTGTTCTTTGGTGTTGTTGCATAGCTCGAAAAGATTTAGCCTTGTTGTGCCTCTCAGAAACGTCCATAAGTTCCACTGAGGGGGACTCTGAGATATCCCCAAACCGGCCTAAAAGCTACAAACTCTCCAGCAAGTACAAGGTCTGCTCTCCGAAAACTTCCTCCCATTGGGCTACTTTCATTTGAAGGCGTCTTGAACGAATCCAGACCAAATGCCCAATCCATCACCAATCCGCCTCAACGGACTCTTTTCAGTGTCGAGGAGAAGTGATGCTACTCTGGGCTCCTCCTGGATGACTGAGTTCCTCGCGCTATACAAGAGTGAATCCAACCACCCTTCAAAGGAAGCTCATTTCATTTTTTTTTTCAGCACCATTCTTTCAGTCACTACTTCTGCCAGTGCGAAGTGATGGTCTATCCTATTTGGGGTTCTCTTGGTCGTGCTGAAAGTTGTATAATGTCTTTTGACTTGTCAAGGCCTCTTTATTTTTTGTAAGTGATTATAACTGACTGTCCCCTGATTGACAAACGGAAACAAAAAAGTCTTAACTTGTTCAGTGTGTATCTGAGAAAGAAAACATCTGCGAACCTGTTAAAATAAGTTCTATCATATTGTATTATACCACTAATCTCATCTCAGATTTACTTGTTTGCCCGTGTTGCCCAGTCCCCCGACCGTCCCACACCGGAGCATGAATAGTGGGAGTCACCAGCCAGGTCACAGAAATGTTCACCAGCTCTAATAAGCGAGAGCAAGAAGCCAGGGGTCTGCTGGATATAGGAAAGTGTGACATCCAATCACATCTGGCTCCTCTTGAGGTTTGAGAGATGGGGGGCATTAGGAGACAACAGTTTCCAAGCCAACAACTTTGCAGGGTTAATTACTGTACCAACCAGGTGCTCCCGACTAGTGATGATCAATGCCCTTATGATCCATGTGCCATTCACTCACCTTGCTTTTTTACGCTTACCTGAGTTTTATATCACATCGTACCTCTGAGACACTCGAACAGAGCCATGCAGGCTTCCTGTCTGGGTACTAAAATTGGAGGAGGAGTGCAACTTTCTGCTTCGTTGCTGACAAGAATCTTATCACCTGAGACAATAGGAGAAAGAAATATGCCATCAATTTCCTGCTTTTTTTTTTTTTTCATGCAGAGTTTATTGTACTATGTTAGCTAAATTGATTCATTTGGGCTGCACCCTGGTCAACTCACCAATCCATCCCAAGGCCAAGATAGATGACCTTGCACAAATGGATAAAACAACAACCCTTTCATCACATTTTTAGGAATAAAGTAAATAATTTTACTTTTTGTCCTGAAGAATTGTAGAATTGCTTCCATCCATAGTTAGGCATGCCTCATAAGAGAAGACTAACTATGCTTGAAATTGCCTTGTATTAATATAGAAATTTCTCGGTACTGTCTGCTTTGCTGCCTATGGTTCTTTGTTCCTTGTGACCTGCCTCAGTGCTTTTTATATTTCATGTCAGTAAAAATGCATTTGACTGCAACAAGAGCAACTTCTACAGCCCTGTTGTGAAGCAAGGCAGGCAAACTCGCAGGGTGCTGGTGGGGCAAGCCGATAAGCAAAGAGGCCACGCTGGGGGGTCAGCCAAGCCATATAGTCAGATCTCTATTAAGATAGGAGATGGTGGGCCATTGAGATAAGAGCTGACAGGACCCAGTGATGTGATATCAATGATGGGGCACAAGCTGCAGATGCCACAGTCCCTAACCAGCAAGGGAATCAGGGCTGAACTGGATTTGTTCTGGGCATCACGATAGTGAGTGGTCAGTGCCAGCAATTTCTAAGAAACTGAAGTCTGAAATCTTTTCTATACTGAAATATTCCTCAGTTCATACCTATAAACGTGTATAAAAATATTTTCTCAGCAGCTGAAAAGATGCCCTTAGTTTTTTAGTTTTTATTGAGTTGGAGTTTTTGTGCCAAAAACATAAACCTTGTGTTTTTCTCCTTTAGTGTACACCAGATAAAAAAAAAAAAAAAGCATTCATATTATGTCCTACAATTTATATCGCATGTCAAGAAGCAGAAACAAGCATTAAAATCCAGTGAACTCAGTATAGACCTCCAAACTGTATTAACCCATAGATCAGGACATTGGAAACAATTTTTTAAAGCTTCAAGCGTTCCCAAGAGGGCACTGTTCATAATAATCGTGAAACTTGGAGAGTTGGGAAGCACTGTAACTCTGTCTAAAGACAAGCATCTGGCAAAATTGAGTCTTGGCAATAACGGACTCTGCAGAAAAGGGAGAATCTTCCAGGACAGCTATCTGAGCGGCACTTCATCACACAGATCTTTCCATGGCAAGAAAGATGACTCTGGCAGCCCTGCGTGAGCCTACATCTTGCTGGAGATGTCCTCCTAAAAGGAAGCTCTTCTTCTGTGTTTGCTCTGAACAGGATTGTATCAATGTGAAGATAATCTACTGGTTTACTTAGGTAGACACTTTTTACCAACTGGCATCCTGTAAATACTATTAAAATGAACCTGAACTGGAGTGAAATTGATCATAATAAGTCCGCATTTCAGTGAAGGAAATGTTTGTACTGTGGTGCAAACATTTTCTTCAACTTTTACCGAGGCTCACCTGGCTTTAGGAGGACTGGTTCAGCTTGACCCGAAGCATGAGCCAAGGACAATCTTCCACTGGGTTCAGAGCCTGTTGCAAATTTCATGACTGTCTTTAAGAGGCCCAGCTCTCTTAAGCCAAATGCGGTGTAATAACTTTGGAGAGACCCGAGGATGGCAGTTCACAGAACCTTCCGTACAATTTGACAGAAGTTTGAGAGGATTGGAAAAAAAAAAAAGGGATGAACTGTCCAAGTGCCTAAATCCTACAGAGATTAGAGAGACGAGCTAAAGCTGCCATGGCTGCCACAGAAGTACAACATCGAATTAAGTGTTTTGAAATGGAAAAAAAAAAATGTTTTTGACCCTTATTGGCCTCGGTATTCTTTTCAGCTGTGATACAAAGGAAAATGTCAAAGGAAACAAATATTGGATTCAGTAATTGGGATCGTGTGATAAAACTACAGCATTGCTTCCTTTACCTGAACTTTGTGACTTCCTATCTTCAAATATTAGCAGTGCCTTCAAACAGAGGCTCTGGCCATCCAATATTTCACGAGATATAAGTGTGGTAGTGATATACTCAATAGATCATTCTGCATTATTTTTAGCCACTCTGTCTGTAATTTAAAGCTGCAGTCTGAGTTCACGTGATTACTCCACAAGGCAAGCCCTCATTGTGAGCTCTGCAGCTGAGCTTGCCAGAACTATTTCATACACAATTGGAAAGGCATTTAATAGTCCATGGCCAAGGGGCAGAGAGTAAGGTGGAAAATTCACAGTATCTTAAATTATCCTGAATATTAGAGCATTATTACTTTGTTGTAACGCTCACTTCTTCTTAACCATCACCATCAATCCCACTGCCATAAGCAGTGAACCGCTTGCTTTTATGCGGCTTGTTAGCAATGTCTAAGCTGTGTAATTACCTGTGTCAACAGCAATGACTGTCTACTGTGACACATTATTCATCTTTTTTTTTTTTTTTTACATTTCAGAGCTTGAAAGAAGAATCAGCCAGTAAACCATTTTTTTTAAAATACTATTAAGAGGGTCACATAATTGATATTAAATATTTTCTTGACTCAACAGGAAATTGCATTATTATACATTAGCATTGTTTTAAAAACAAAACAGTAAAACAACATAATAATGGCTTTATTGTTGCATAATAGGGGGGGGGATTTGCATTGTTGCAACAGCAGAACCACATAGAGCAAGAATAAAGTGCAGTCGCAGCAAATAAGAAATAAAAAAGAAAGATAAAAAGAGATGAAAAATAAAAAGTATAAACATCTCAAACGATTGTTTACATCTCTTTTCGTCATCATACATTATACAGTTAGCCATTGCGTTGTTCTTGTTATGATGGTCCACAGCAGCTGGATTAAAAAAGTGAGCACGAGGGCAGAGGTTCAATCAGATGCTCATTAATTTACAACGGACACGACATAACAGCTGATGGCAATTATTTAAATAGCGACTATTTACGCTTCAAGGTCACGTGGCACATCCTTGGCACGGTCATTGTAAAATATATGTTGATGGTTTGCTTTAGGCGTGATACATATTTGGAGCCGGTGAGGCTGCGGACCGAAGGGGGCGAGGCTCGACCGGTATCATCCCGACTCCGGGGACTGAGCAGCAGCCGCAGCCGCTCCGCCTGCCTCTGCGTCCGGACACCTGCGCTGTTCCCCTCCGCCACCGTGACAGGCTCCCTCGGCCAGCAACACTAGCGGCAGACAGCGAACCGTGGACATCTTTTGTGCATCTATTCTCAGAGAGAATCGCTGCTCTTTGAGTGTTTTGGTTTTGTTTTGTTTTATCGAGGATAACGACGATGAGGTAAGGGTTTCCGGTGGCCATTTTGCCGGTGTTTTTAACGGTTTGGGGAAAAATGTGAATGGATGGATTAATTATCCGGTTTGTAGGGGGAATGCTGGCGTCAGTGTGTCCAAGCAACGTCCTACAGACTTGGGAGATGGTTATTCCCCGAGTAGAAACGGGTCCAGTGATGGGTACGGGACGCTAGTCTCTCCTGTTCGCTGTGGCTCTTTTGTAGTTTGTTGTTGTTGTCCTGAGCTAGCCGTGCTAATGCTAATGCGCGTTAGCAGTGGCTGGGATTAAACGCACAAATACGTTTTCTACAATAATACGAGGCTGCTGGTGGTCGTTCCTCGTCAGTATTGTTACGCAGAAAAGCACCTTTTAATCCGCTTTACTAGAAAGGACCTGCATTTGGGCACGTTTCAGAAACAAACTGAGTTTAAAAACGAACTCAGTCGACAAACCCTGAGTTAAGAATTCTGAGCTTTTTGGGTTTCAGAACGGGGGTTTAGAGTTGGTTCTGTCAACTCTGAGTATGTTGACTCCCGATTTACCCCTACGACTGTACAAAAAAAAACACAATCAATGGAGCTCCCGTACCGCGATTCACCATGGCAACGCCAGGTAAACGGAAGAGATGCCCCTGCTCGGCTCACCGCAGTCACGTGACTTTATGCAGGAGAGGCTGCAGTGAAGGAAAGACACTAACGTAACGGGTTCTGTTTTACTCACCTTAATGACATTTCACCCAAATGAAGAAAAAAAAATCATTTAAGGAGCTTCCAGTTACATCAAATCACACTGTGAAACCCTAATTTGTTTACTGACAGAGGTGGAAGCAGGATGCTATTAAGTTATTTTAATTCATTGGAAATTAATTATTTTTGGAAACTCAGGCTGAGTCCCGTCGCTCTGCTTTTGACATATCACTTACCTGCATTTGACATATCTTTGTGATGCAAAGGGCCACGCATTGCTGAGAAAAACATGCGTACATTTGGGCAGATGAAGCATACAACCAACCAATCAAACCTCACTTGGATGAGACTTTTCATGCAACTTGTGCAACACAAAGTGGAAAGTGCTTTACATGATTTAAACAGCATCCACCCTCTCAGCTGCCCTTCTGGTAAAAGTAATACTGGTCCAATACTAGTGTGCAGAGGCAGCTTCCCCACAGTAAAGGATTTTAAGTAGGAGATTTTTCCATTCAAATAAGCTGTTTTTAGTATGGCTTTTTAAGTATCTTTGTAAAATTAGAAATGAAAAAAAAAGCCTCACATTTTTGTCCTATATTGCAATGATATACACCTAATACCAGATTTTTACTTGGTTATTTGCTATTAACATGATATGAACTAATCATTTGTACATGATCAGACTAATCAGGAAAATAAAGTTACCAATACCAGCAGCAATATATAAATTGATTGCAACAAATAATTTACCTTCATAGATATTTGGAAATATTTTGGAATTTTCTGTAAATAAGACATTATGTCTTCTTGTGTGTTGTTGACACAATTTCCTGATGTCTTTATGGAAGTTGGTGTGACAAGCTTTCTGTCAATCTTCCATAAGGATACAGTACGATAGCTCCGTTTTCACACAGTTATTTAGACCTCCATTTATTGTAGATTTTTATAGAAGGTGGACAGGAGTCGAATGGCTCACTTCTCTCCTGTCATTTGGGACCTTACCTACAGCATTGTTTAACCGTGTTAATACAAGTTTGGACCATCAGCACCAGCGTCCCCCAGAGGTGTGTCCTCTCCCTGCTCCCCTCCTCCCTCTACACCAATGACTGCACCTCACGGGACCCTTCTGTGACACTCCTGAGGTATGCAGACGACATTGCGACCACTGGACTGATCCATGGTGGTGGTGAGCCTGCAAACAGACAGGAAGTGGAACAGATGGTCCAATGGTGCAGTCAGAACCACCTGCAGCTGAACCTGCTCAAGACTGTGGAGATGACAGGGGACTTTTAAAGGAAACCCCTGACCCTCCCTCCCCTCACCATCCTCAATAGCACAGTGTCTGCTCTGGATCCCTTAAGACAGCCATTCCCAAACTTCAGAATACCAAGGCCAAATTTGAAATGTGAAAAATCTCTACGGCCCACCTGAACCTTTAATCACAACTGTGATCAACATACAGGACTAGAAGCTATGCTCCGATATTAATGTAAGGGGTCAACAAATAAGATAACACTTTTCATATTAAGTTAAGACGGCAGTAGAATAACACTTAACTGGTTTGTTTTATTACTTCTTAATGTTTTTTTTTTTTTTAAATCATCTCATGAATATTTCACAGTAATTAAAAAGATATTTAAAAAAGATCAGGGATTTAAAACATTTGTTTAATTTTAATGACCTCTCACTGCCCACCTACAGTATCACGACAGCCCACCAGGGGGCCCAGACAATCCCTGCCTTAAGATTTCTGGGATCCACAATTGATCTAAAATGGACCTCGCACATAGACACTATCTGTAAAAAGGCGCAGCAGATGTTGTACCTCCTCAGGTCAGGAAGTTTAACCTGCCCCAGGAGCTCCTGATCACCTTCTACTCTGCCATCATCCCGTCTGTCCTGTTTTTGGTTTGGATCGGCCGCCAAACAAGACGGGTACACACTGCAACAGACCACGAGATCTGCATAGAAAATAACGGGCCAACCTTCCCTCCATCCAGGACCTGTACCGTTGCATGGTCCGGAAACAGGCAGGGAACGTCTCTGCAGACCCCTCAAACCCTGCACACAAACCTTTCAGACTTCTCCCGTCCTACAGAGCACTGTGCGCTAAAACCATTTGTCACAGAGTAAGTTTCTTCCCCCAGGCCATCGCTCTGCTAAGCTTTAAATAGTCACAGTGTCGGTGGAATACCATGCAATATCTCATGTCTGTAAATGTTGGTTCTGTTTCTTATATAGTGTACTTTTTTTTTGGAATTCTCTAGCTTTCATTTCTTTTCTTTCTTTATTTTGTTTTTACATGTGGTGTTTTTTTTTCTTTACTAAACCTTGAGAGACAAAGTCAGCTAAACTTGGTGAATGAAGTTGATCATGTCACACATGACATGGCACTTAATAAGCACATTTAAACTAAATAAGAGCACAAAGCCAAAGCCTTTCAACTGATTTGTTGAAGATACTAAACCAAACATTTTTCATTTGTTATAAAAGCCCCCCCCACCCCATCCCATCCTGTTTTTTTCTCTGTGTGTGTGGTGTAAAAACATAACATCAGCTCTTAGTAATAGACATATACAACTTCAGACAAATAAAAACATAATTTTTTTCACTTTGCCATTATTTACTGAACAAAAATGAAGGCTAAAAAACAGAAAAAGCATACAGGCAATACTACATGGGCCTTTACTGCTTCCATTGAATTTAAAGCAGATGCCACTAATCATCTGCACTTGATAAGTTAAGCATTAGCAGGTGTGCAGACCTCTGTAAAAGCAGATGTTTTGGCAGTTTGCTTGTCTGGAGCATCCAGGTGTGTGCGAACACAATGGCAAAAGTTAAAGGCATAAGCAACGGTCTTGGAGAAGCAGTTGTTGCGGCACACCAACCCTGGAGAGGTTTATAAAATATTTTCCGTTCAATTAGGTGTTCAGCATTCTACAGTGAGAAAGATTTGCAAGTGGAAAGCGTTCAAAGCAGTTTTCAATCTTCCCAGGAGTGGGAGTCCCAGCAAATTAACCCCAAGGTCAGATCATGTAATGCGCAGAGAAAAAAAAAAAAAACCCAAGAGCTGCATGTGAGAACCTAAAGGCCTCAGTGAGCGTGTTAAAGTCTAAAACAGTACCATTAGTAGAAGTCTGAACCATTACTGTTTGTTTGGAAGAGTTGCTCAGAAAAACAGCCTCTTCTGTTTGAAAAGAACAAGGATGAACAACTGAGGTTTGCAGAACCTGAAATTCTTCAGGGGGACCTAAGAGAGATGTGCTTACGCAACCTCCTGTTAGTTGGAGCGATGTAAAGAAAAAAGTAAATCATGCATATGACTGTATTTACTCTCAATTACAGAAATTAAATTTTACAACATTTTAGTTTTTCAGTAACCGTTATTTGTGCTTTCTTCAAACAACCAAGCTCTCCGTCTTTGGTTAAAAGCAGGAATGAGCTCACAGTGACGCTGTGGCTTTTGCAACAACAGCTATGGCATTTTTGTAAAAAGATGATAATGAAATGCAGTTTCATCTGTATTAAAAATTAAGCTCATTAGCCCAAGCAGTTGTGTCAATGAAGGGAGCAATGTGACCCCCTGTCTTGCTATTAAACCATAGCAAATAAGGGGAGCATGAACAATGGGAAGCATTTATGTTTTATTTGTTTTCCAGTCCACAGGTGATTTGATGTAATTGTTGCTGTTATGTAAAGTTATTGCTGTCCTGTCAAATAAGTTCAACCAGGTGATTGTGTAACAGATGCAACAGACCCAGAAACGCCTTTTTCAGGCTAAACACTCTTACCAGCAGTGGTTTAGAGGTCTGCAATGCCTTAAACTCAACACTGTGCAGAACGTTGCTGCTTATGTGATGGTGTAACTTGTTTATGACTTGTCTGAAGATATTAAATATAGGTATGCAAAAAAGAAAACGCTGCAGGTGATTAGTGTATTCTTGACCTTTGCATGCTTCATGCTTTTTGATTTGACTGCTCTTTGCCACGATGACAGATGTACAGTAACCTTTTCCATTTGATCTTTAACAAAAGAACTTAACGTCACTTAACATTTGTGCACAGTTTGTTCCATGTTGTGCCTTCTCCATCTTGTTATGTGCATGCCTTCATCTGGTCTTATAATATTGGCTTAACCTCACTTATCTTTCTCTCCAAGACGGGACAGAGACCACGATCGGGACTGGTACCGGAATCGACACGGTGACAGAGATGTGAAATCATCCAGGGCCTCCTTCAGCCCAGCTGCTCCTAGTTTCGGCTTCTTGAAGCAGTCCCCCGTCCAGCAGCAGATAAACCCCTTCACCAACTTGCCCCACACGCCGCGCTACCATGAGATCCTGAAGAAACGACTGCAGCTGCCGGTCTGGGAGTACAGGAAGAACTTCACTGACATTCTGATGCAGAACCAGTCTTTTGTGCTTGTGGGGGAAACGGGCTCTGGAAAGACCACACAGGTAGACAGGCAGAATAACGTGACATTTTTGAAATGCAGCTGTCTATTGACTCAAATGCTTCAAGAAGAAGGAAAGCTTGCTGTTCTATGATTTAAAATTGGTTTAATGTTATAATTTAAAAAACAAGATAGAATACATGCATGATGTATTTTAAATGGTTTCTTTCAGAATTTGATTCCCAGTAAGATAAACATAATGCTTTTTCTTTATAATCTTGAGTAAGCACAGTTATCTGTTTTTGAAGTTTGCAAGAGAGATGGTAAATTAGTAAATATTAAATTACTGGTTGAGTGCCTCCTGAGGCGAATGTAAAATATCCACACACCTTGTAAGTGAACTGATATAATCATGCAGTGGTTTCTGCTGTAATAATGCTTAAAAAAACATGATTTACATTTATTGTGGATTTTAAAAACGGTTTGTAATTATCAAGCTATAAACAAGATATGCATGTTTATGATTATGACTGGGTATTAACTTAAACTTACTTTATCTGCAGTACAATTCCTAAACATGACTTTTATTCACTACCAACTTGTTTAAATCAATTTCACCATCCAGGAAGGTCCATTGACATTAATTGTTAAAAAAATTATTTTTGAAGTTGCTTCAGAAATGTGGAAAAAAAATACAGAACGTGATGTAATTTGATTTATGTTTTAGCCCCAGTAAGCATTAATAGTTGTCCTTACATCAAAGGATACATCACAGACTCAACAACCCAATCACGTGACAGATTAAGTGATGTAAACTCTTCCACGTCAGCTCTGTGCTCTAGGCTACACTGGAATCCGCTGTTTTCAGAGGCCTGTTTTCAAACTTGGGCTGATTTGTCACATCAGCATTGAATGATTGGATCGATGTGACTGAGGCGCTTCATTGAGTGTTCAACAGTAGAGCGATGGTGTTTCTACAAGGTATCAAAGCCAGGTATTGAATGACTGAGTTTTTTTGACACATGTTATTAAAGTAGATGTATTACTAGAAAGGTAGATTCTTGAAACCCAGCCCTATTTACTATAGTTGAAACCAGACGTTTACATACACTGAAATCAAAGACACAACTTTTGATGGCAAATAGTGAGAAAAAAATCAGACTAAGCTTTTACTGATGTTCAGGGTCATTGTCCATTTGGAAGACCAATTTGCACCCAAGCTTTGGCTTCCTGACTGATGTCTTGACATCACATTCAATATTTCTCCATAATGTTCTTTCCTCATGATGACATCTATTTTGTGAAGTGCACCAGTCCATCTTGGAGCAAAACTCCACAACATGATGCTGCCACCCTCGTACTTCACAGTTGGGATGGTGTTCTCAGGCTTGCATATAATTGTTTAAACTGATCAACGTGGCACCTTCAGGCATCTGGAAAACTTATCCAAGGATGAACCAGACTTGTGGAGGTCCACAACTCTCTCCCTGATGTCTTGGCTGATTTCTTTTGATTTTTTTTTTTTCTGCCATGATGTCACACAAGGAAGCAGTGTGTTTGAGGTGTGCCTTAAAATACATTCACATGTGTGCATCCAGTTAACTCGGATGTTGTCAATATACCTATCAGAAGCTTCCAAAGCCATGACATCACCATATGGACATATTCATTTAATATCTAGGCATAGTAATCTTAAGCTATGTAGGTTTCTGACTTTAAAGAAATTAATAAAAAAAAATCTCATCAATCTGGCTTTTAGCAAACAGAAATAATTTTGGAAATCCTAACCGATCTAAAAAACTGTCTTGAATAAATTTAAGTAAGTTTCTATTGGTGTGGTGGCACAGCAGGATGGTGTTGTTTCATATGTGTCACCATACTTAACATATCGCTGTGTTTGTATGGCTTGTGTAACAAAGCCAACATACTATGATCCTTTTGGCCACCAACCTTAAATAAAATATTAATCACTTGTCACCTGAGTTTTATTTTAATTTATTTATTTCCCCCCCCCCTCAAGTTGGTTGACATCAAAGACTGGTAAAATGTGAATAATCTTGAAAAGGATATCACATTGTAAACCTTGGCTCTCTCCTGGCAATTTCTTCTTTCTATATTAACACATTTTTAGTTCAAATTTTTTACCTCAACAATCACTTTAAAAGACATGGAAAACTAGAGTAAAGAATTTCCAAATAGTATTATAGTAATTTGAAATTTTAACATCTCTGTCTTTCGAACTCTTTACTTCAATTATTCTGCTCATCTACCAATTGACTGCCCTGCGTTCATCTGTGGTTTAGTGCTGTATTTTCTTTTGTTCATTTTAAAATGCTAAGCAGTCTTTCCTTTATCTTTCAGATCCCTCAGTGGTGTGTTGAGATGGTGCGGTTAATGCCAGGACCAAAGAGAGCTGTGGCCTGCACCCAGCCCAGGAGGGTGGCAGCCATGAGTGTTGCTCAGAGAGTTGCAGATGAGATGGATGTCATGTTGGGTCAACAAGTTGGCTATTCCATCAGATTTGAAGATTGCAGCTCTGCCGTGACTGTACTCAAGTAAGAAGCATGTTTTAAAACTATAATTAGTCCTTTGCCACAAGGTGGATGTGGGCCCTTAAAAAGTAGTAAAATGTCTTAAATTCAGATTTGAGTGGCCTTTTAAAATTTTACCAGAAGGAAAAAAAAAAATAGGTATGTCATCAGAGAGGTAGCAGACGTGTGTGTTCAGTGAGTTGACAATCAGTCTCAAGATAGTTAGAAATGAGTAAAGGCAAAGTTAATGACAAATGGTTTAGGAACAAAGAGTTCTCATCTTAGATGACGGCGGTTCCTGAAAATGGTTGCGAGGGAAATGGAGCTGCTTGGTGGAAAAGTTTTAAACTTGGTACAAGCAGTGGAATCCCATGTGAGTGGAAAGCACAATGAGTACGTGAGAGTCTGCCAACAGATACAGTTGTACGTTTATGTTCCACTCTTTCCCCCTCTATTACTACGAATGCTAGCAAAGATGGCACCATGGGAATGCACAGCCTATAATTCCATTATCTGACCTCGAGACAACTATTGGCTGTACGCCATCACTCTGAGCTGAGGTGATTTGGGTGCCTAGGATTGTACCAAGCCACCACTCACCCACATTAAATGAGGGGAAAGAGGAGGTCTTCAGGGATCTCTTGCCAGGCGTGCACTTCTCAGCAAATACAACGGACGATGATGGGAACACAACTTTTGTGTCAGATTCAGCCCACTTTAGGTGTGAGAGCTTAACAAAACATGGAGAGAGAGCCAAAAATATCAGATGTTTGTCAAAGAGTGACTGTGTCCCAGACATGATTTGTTGAAACTTTTTTGGTCAGAATGCTGGTAGCTGTATAGCTCAGTGGGCAGACCTGTGATTACAGTCACAAAAGAAGAGCTTCACCAAATTTAAACCCATATTACAGCTCATGAGGAAAAATGATGTCAACATGACATACGCAAATGACAAATCATGTGCCAATATCACTGGTTTTATAGTAGATGTGCAAGCTGCTGCAAAAAATCTCTAGATCTCTGTCATGATTGATGGACACGCCAATCTGTTCATTAAAGAAATATGTCAGTACATTTTCTTATCCCAATAGAGGTTACCTGAGTACTGCAACAGTGCAGTGGAGTGTACATCACATAGCTCCAGAGTAAAGAAGCTACACATCTATCCCTTCATGACTGACATGACATGGGTAAAGTGGCCAGCATGTCTCTCTGAGAAGAGAAGATGGAAGGCACTGATTTGGCGTAAGAGGATGGATAAAACAGAGAAAAAAATGTCAACGTGCTAAACCTCACAAAAGTGGTTCCTGTCATTTCATCAAGGAAAAGATCAGTGTAGCGATGGCTACACAAGTGATGATCCTGTCTACTTTTTTTTTTTTTTGTAGATTTTATGGCTCTAGTGGCCTTTATTATTGAAAGTTGAGAGAGACAGGAAAGTGGGGCAGAGAGAAGGGGAAGACGTGCAACAAAGGGTCACAGGCCGGGAGTCAAACCTGTAACCACTGCAGGAGGTTACCCTATCAGCTGAGCTATCTGGCTATCTGTCTACTTTATCTGGAATAACTGGAGGAAGTCACTTGCACAAGGAAGACCAGAAATGCACAGATCTGCTAAGTCCCAGATGAGTGTGAGTGCTGCCCCCTTACACGTTATGTTGTGCATTACTCTGGTAGCCTATATTGATGGACTACTGATCAACATTCTGGTTGGTCGTGTAGAGGTTCAATGCTGATGTAGCGGATGTTATTGATAATAATACATACATAATATATACATTCTGCCCATAGCTAAAACCACCTATAATGTCTCTTTGAAAAAATGTAAATTATAAGCATTACTGCAGCAAATCATTTCCCCTCTTTGATTAATTAAGAATGATTGAATTGAATATTTATCATAATATAGTTACATTTGGACTGAGATTATTTGATAATGGCATTATATTAGCACCCGTAATATCACAATTATTCAGTACCTTGCTGAATGGGTGTGTTGGGTTTCTCTTTCAATCAGGTACCTTTTTATTAAATGTTAAATTATTAATGCTGTCTACCCAACAATATTAAACCTATGGGAATCATTTTAGGAATATTTGCAGGCAGTCAGATTTTTTTTTGATAAATAGTTTATTCCATATATTGTTACTGCTCTCTAAATTTTGATGAGTACTCCTACATTTTTGCTGGCACTACTTCTGAAATTAGGAGCAGCAGTAGTATGAAGCAAAAAAGTTAAATTGAGCCACGTGCTTAATTTAAGATGGTTTTGTCACACTGATCATTAGAGACAATCAGACATTTCCTGACATAATTCAGAGGATCAATAGTTGAGATGAGACAGGACCTGGGAAGGCAGAACAAATTAGCACATTTCCAGGGAAATGTCCATTTATGGCTTAAGAAAGTCCAGGACTCAGAGCATGCCAGATACGGTTGTGATCTCATTAGCATTTTACCGGTGTGTGTTATGTAGAGGAATAGATATTTATTTTGTGTCAAACTGCATGTGTCATTAATTTTGTTTCAAAGTGGTAAATCTCGACTTGTAAATTCTGTGTCTTAAATTTGATGAATACTAAAAATGATAGGACTTTGTGGTAGTGCCAAAGCATCTTGGAAAAGTCATGGAAATATAAGGTCATAACACTAAACTACTGGCTTTACAAATGACAGGTTTTACTCACTTAGAATAACACTTTGCTGTTTTGTCCTTTTCTTGGGTCGCTGGTGTTTTAAGTGTGGGAACTCATCAACATCAATTTTGATGTCGATCTTACCTCTTGGATAATTTAGAGATTGGATTAGGCAACAATTTCTAAAATTATTCAAACATATAAAGATGAATATGTTACTTTATCTATCCGGGCTTATTCATATAATGCAGTGGTACATGATCACAAAGCCCCAGAGGACTGTATAATCAGTGCATCTCCTTTGTTCACTCAGGTATATGACAGATGGAATGTTGCTGCGGGAGGCTATGAACGATCCCCTGCTGGAGCGTTATGGTGGTGTCATTATTCTGGACGAAGCCCACGAACGCACATTAGCAACAGACATCCTCATGGGGGTCCTCAAGGAAGTAGTCCGCCAGAGGTCTGACCTCAAGGTAGAATACAGCTCTACAGAAATCTCCTGGGTTTAGTCAGTATCTTTGTCTCTCGTGGCCATCATTTCAGGATGGGTTACTGCAGTTCATTTGACAGCACATGGATTTATTCGTCTCCACAAATCTGATTCTCTCAATGCCTGGAAAAATATTTTCAAGCCCAAAATATCACCTCCTTTCGCGAATAAATTCAGCGGCAGTCAGTTTTGATGTCCCTCTTCTCTGTTCTCTTTTGTCACCTTTTTATTTTATTTTATTTTAGTTTTTGACAGTCTCCCCATGTCTGACAGCTGTTTATGTGTTGTGGAAATAGAAATGCTAGTGTTAGACTCATAAATGCACATCTATTCAGCACTGTAGCAAGAGCAGAGATTGCTCCCAGACCCATCCACCATTTTAAGCCAGTCAACCAGGAGAAGAACAGCAACTGTCCGTGTGGACAGGATAAGTACAGAGGCAGGCAGACGTTTTATAGGCTAGAGTCTGCCAGATATAATCTTCATAAAGCAGATGGATAATGACTAGTTGTTTGTCAGTGTGGAATCAAAGGTTAGATTGTTGTTTGCAGACTGTTAAATGAGGTCTAGGTTATTGGAAATGATCATCCACCCACACCCCTCACCCCCCCATCTCCTTCATCCCTATCGCTTACCAAATTTGAAAGTTTAATTTGCCTTGATTAAGAGCAATTATGATGTCTCACCGAGCGTAAAGTGAGATGCAGAGACACTGGCCCCTGAAAATGTTAGATTGAAAGTGGGAGACGTGCTTCCCACCAGAATCCTAATATCCACCGTCTAATGGTTCTAGAAAGATCATTTTATACTCAACGTGAGTACAAAATATACATAGGTATATATATGGCGATAATGTGGACTGCCGTGCATGTCTCTACAATACAGACACCATCTTTGCGTTGTACCAACACCGTCAGCTGAAATTCTAATTCAGTGCATTATCTGTGCCGTATGGCTTTGTTGACTCTTCATTTGTCCTTGTATTTAATTCCACCCTTGTCTACTTACTATTTATCTTCATCCCCAATTATCATGAAGCCATATAAAATTTGAACTGATTTTTCTCTTGAGTGCTCACATCCCTCATCACTCTAGACAATTGCGTTCTGCTGTCTTTACTTTCAATTCTATCTTTTTATATGAATAATCTGTGCCTCATAGACTTGTTACACCTTAGCTCCTGTGCACCCCCCCTCCTCCCCGTTCAGGTCATTGTCATGAGTGCAACGCTCGACGCTGGTAAGTTCCAAGTGTATTTTGACAACTGCCCGCTGCTGACCATCCCCGGACGCACACACCCCGTGGAGATTTTCTACACGCCAGAACCAGAGCGTGACTACCTGGAGGCGGCCATTCGCACTGTGATCCAGCTCCACATGTGTGAGGAGGATGAGGGGGATATTCTTCTCTTCCTCACTGGGCAAGAGGTAAAATGTTTGTAAAAAAAAAAACTATTTTACATGGATTATCCTTGTTAGTCGTAAGCTTTGCATTTCTGAAGTCCCATTGTGCTAAAAGACACTTTGGATGCATGTTAAGCTTCAGAAAAAAGATTTATCTTTAGCTTATTTTGTTTATTATTCATCTAGACCAGGGATTCCCAAAGTGTGGGCCGCGGCCCCCTGGTGTGCCGTCGTATTGCAGTTGGGCCGTGAGAGCTCATTAAAATGAAAAAATAAACGTATTTTAAATCCTTGATCTTTTAAAAATATTTTTTAATTAGTGTAAAATATCCATGACACAATTGAAAAAAGATTTAGAAGTAAAAAAACAAACCAGTTAAGTGTAATTCTACTGTCATCTTAATTTAATATGACAAGTTTTACCTATATTTGTGGAAAAAATCATATATCACGATATGGACTATTTTATATCACGATAACGATATATATCACGATATACCATAATAAAGTATGTTTTCAGTTATTCTCTGAAAAGTTTGACAAAAATTTCATTGCTTACTTTTCAACTTTATTTTGAAAGGACATTTAGCTGAACTGTCACAAACATACATTTTAGTGCAGCAAAAACAGGTAGGTACAGAGGTACAGTAGCTTTCACATTTTTTTTTTTTAAGTGCACAACAGTTTCTGAGAGGAAAAACACATTTTTGCACTGAAGTTCAGCTATAAAAAATAAACACAAATTATTTTTCAACTTTCTGAAATCTGTAACCTTGTAGTGCAAAGATTGCAAACCAATATAAAGTGTCTAAAGTAAACATCAGGGTTGAAGAACTCTGTTTAAGGCATTAACCATGAATAAAAGTGCAAACATAAAAGGCTACTTTGTAGAAGTAGATATGATTCTATCAAATTTATCGTTGCAGGTTATTTAATTACATATTTTCTGTAATAATTGATAAAATTAGGTTAGAAACGATAGAAACGATAGAAAAGAAATGGCACGATACACACTTTTATATTGTCCCCACGATATGTATTGTCATATTGCCCAGCACTACCCCTTACATTAACATCTAACATAGCTTCTAGTCCTGTATGTTGATCACAGTTGTGATTAAAGGTTTGGGTGGGCCGCGCAGATTTTTCACATTTCAAATTGGGCCTTGGTATTCTGAAGTTTGGGAATGGCTGATCTAGACTTAAAAATAGCAAAATGTTTTCCCAGTCAGGATGTTCTGGAGCTTAAAATGAGACTAAAGCAGTCAGTTTGCTATTTTATAGAGTGAAAAACTGTATACCTCCATGTTGGAGGAGCCTCGTCAAGCAGCCATTTATTTATACTGGAAAAAATATAACTTGTTTAATCTCTGATTTCTTTTTTGCTTTTTGTCTTATACATTACTAGTGTGAGAAGTTTGCATATTAATCTAAACGCATAAACGCACGCATGTGCACCCACATGAAATGATTAATCATCAGAATGATAGATGTTAATGTAGTGACTGTGCCTGTTTGGCAACCATTAGGATTTGTATTACGAGTGGAGTGATGAGGAAGAGAAAAAAAAAAAAACAAGTGACCCAGATTCTGCCCTTCCCACAAATCTCTGAAATTAAGTCATTTATTATTATTTTTTCCCCACTGCTGCAAATGTTGTCCACTGATGTGTAATGGAGGGCAGGGTCCATGCCCAAAGTGATGAATTCAGTCACAGCTGGCTGGACACACACGCAGAAAAGCACCAACAAATGTCTTAATCTTCTGATCAGTGGACAGGAGAAGCCTGTCGGATCCAGCGGCATTTGTGTTGGCATGATTTGTCTCCCAGCACTTTGACAAAATAGCGTTGTAGGCCCATTTGATCACAAGTGGTTGTAAAGGAGAATGTCGCTGGCAGAGATTGAAAGATATCTTGGACACCTCGCACAGCTGTAACCACACAAATGATCATTGTTGTGGCTTCCCTCATCACATTTTAAGGCTGGTTATTTATTCCAAGTAATTATTCGTTATTTGACACCTGCGTGACTGTTGTAGAACACCTGCGTCAGTTTTCATTTGTCAAAGCAGGATCAATATGCAGCTTGTTACAAACATGATAAAGTCATTGGTGGGGGGTGGCACGGTGTTTTGAAGTGGTCTCCTTTGAGGACTGGTAATTGATTTTAGATTAAGTAGTATCTCAGCTGTTTGGAAGGCCAGAAACATTAACAGTCTCTCTTATGACTGACTACAAAAGTCTGGGATATTTGCAGGCAATGTGTTAAAGATTTTTTTTTTTTTTTTTTTGCAGCTAGATGTAATTTGTTGATTTATATTCCACACCCCCCCATGCTGTGTCAAGCTAAGGCATTACTGAGAGCACTCCCACGGCGAGTTCATTATCACCCTCTCCTAATTGGGTTAAAGAAGTTAATGTGTGGTAGGTCTGGCAGAGATGGTTGTTCAAAGGGTGCGGCTCCATGCCCCTCGAGCGCTTCTTAACCTCTTCAGTCTCGCAGCAACTTTGATGTAGACTAATGATTTAGAGGCAGGTCCGTGGAAAAGCCATAGATTCTTTTTATCTGACTCTTTAATTTACATCACGGGAAGGCAAACTCATAGGACCGCACTCCTCTCTCCTCCAGTTTTTTTTTTTCTAAGAGAGACTTTGCTTCCACAAACAAATGGAGCTGAAGCACCAGCTACAAACAAGAAAGTAAAAACTTATCACAGCTGTCTAGCAAAGATAAGTTCTAATATTTAAGCTTCCCCCTCAGCAGCTAACATCAAAACATGAGGATTGGCGGGGGGTTGTTTGCTAGTCAAGAAGGGTGCCTGAATATGTTGCTTATTAGCTTGGCGGCTGATTCTTGCTTCTGGGGTCACAGTCAGAGCTGGTGGACAGATTCCCAACACTGGACAAATGCTCCTATGCATGTATGTGCACTCGCATGCTTTGTCTTTGTGTCCCCAGGGCAAAGACAGCCAGCTTGCTTTCAGCGCTTTGGCAAAGTAGTACTTTTTTTTTTTTTCTTCTGTTCATGGCAGCTGCTGCATCCAGAAGCTTGATAGGCTATTAATACTGAGGCTAATTTTACCAATCTATTCAGATTTACCGTTTTCCACTTGTCAGCGTGTTGATTAAGAGGCACATGGCCATCAGCAGGGCTTGACATAATGTGATGAACAAGAGGACGAACCGGGCTAATAACATATTTGCAGTCCAGACGGAAAACAGGAAACATAATTGGGCTACTCTTTCACTTCAAGGCAAATGCAGCTTCATATAGTCGGAGTTATATTATACTCGCTTAAGCTATTGTAAGTTGAGCATGTTTTAAGGGAAGAAAAAAACTACAGAGAAGTTACATATGTAATTTTGTTGGCTGACTTAATGATAAATGGAAAGCGTGAAGTGTTCTGAAATGGCTCATTGTCTGTCTGTAAGCGCTGATAAAATAACGCTGCAATTAGACAGCCTGCTCATTAGTGCCTTCTTTGTGACTCTTTGAAAAGTTATTGCATTGCTCCCGTGGGCCTGCAGGTGGTGCAACAGCATAGGCAGTAGGGCATTATAAAGGATCTGCAGCTTCATGAAGATTAAATGATTGTTGTTTTGAAAAAATAATACAATGTTTAACAGAGGGAGTTGCTTAGAAAAAAAAAAGCTGTCATGTTGTTTTGGTTTGCAATAGAAGCTTGTTGAAACTTTCAGTTTAATGTGGAACAAAAAATGAAAGCATAGGAATGAAAAACAATGACAGATTTTCCCTTTTCAGGGGGGCGGGGGGCAAAAGAACAGTAGCATCCTGAGTTTATTTATCATGACATTATAATAGGCGTTTGGGCTCTAACAGTCTTTACTATCATGTGTTCTTATTCCTGGCGCTGCACGCCGTTTCTGTCTGCCAACCCACCGGCTCCAGAACGTTCAGCTTCACTAAACTGATCTGCCATGATTTGCCACTGGTTATGCATCAATGCTGCAGTCTCATATCACATTCTTCTCTACAATACTGCACTGTGGAATAATAAACCCTGTTTGAGTCTGCCCGGCTCTGTGTGTTTGTGGCTTCTGAGCGTGCACATCCATGTTTTCCATGATTGCCGCATTTGACAACAGAGCCACAGGGAGCTCAGCAAAGCATACCACAGTCCAAGTTTAATTTCCTCCATCAGATGGAACGATAGTTAGAACAAATGTATTTTAGCAGGCTACCGCGGTTTTCCCAGCTGCCTTCTCCATCCTTCCTCTATCGCCCCGATCCACCTCCATTGTTTAGCCAGGTGTTGCTCTGAACCTGTTTGTTTTTACGTGTACGCATCCACCAGTGGCACAGGGATTAATTGTCATGCTTTCGTCTTTCAGGAAATTGATGAAGCCTGCAAGCGAATCAAGCGGGAGGTCGACGACATGGGGCCTGAAGTTGGTGATATGAAAATCATCCCACTGTACTCCACACTGCCTCCACAGCAGCAGCAGAGGATCTTTGAGCCACCCCCACCCAATAAACCAAATGGTGCCATCGGAAGGAAGGTATAGCACCCCTGTTGCTATAAAAACCTTCTCGGGAGGGGGGGTTGTTATGAAGAGTGCAAGGGTATGCCAGATGGAGAGTTAGAAGGGTAAAGTAAGAAAGCTGAAAAAGTAGGGGCTGGAACTTTTTTCCCTCTCTCAGCTTAATGCAGAACTTACTCAAACAACATATGCTGCTTTTGTCAGCATGCGATCCTCCGCTCTAAATTATAACTGGAGTATTACTCATGCCCTTTGAGCCTGAGTAAAGCGCTTCATTCTTCTTCATCTTTATCACCACATTTGCACAGGCCCTGCTGGCGCTCAGAGAGGAGGCCGGAGACCTCTGCCACCTGAAACTATTTTAAAGGTGTGTGTGACTATGTGGCTGACCAGAGATGACTTTTCTTGCTCTACGTGTTTCTGCCACTTGTTCTTACTCTGAGGAGTTAAGTACTGTCTTATTAGGCACTTTTGGAGCACAGGAACCTTCTTCAGGGATTCTTGTATTCTTGCGAAAATGATTGTGTTCCCACCAACAGGAACTGCAGCCAATTGCAGTTCATAGAACTATCTTTAAAGGGTCTTTGAAGATGAAGCGCTCTAAAGACTGAAGAAGACAGAGTAAGAGCTTACGCAGCATAAAGGGGCCATCTGTGATGCAACTGTATGATGATTGATCAAAATTGCATAACTGTACGCGATGTGAATGTGCAGTGATTATACGGTCATTGATTCCTACACTAGTACCTGTTTGCTTTACGGGAGAAAAAAAAAATTTAACAGTGGTGTCAGTTTTCACTGGGCTACCAGGCACTTGCTGACCATTACATTGCTTCGTTGTTCCTGTCTGTGGTGTAAACGCAACAAGAGAAAAAGGCCCATGAAGCTGTGCTGTTCCCACAGCTCTGAGCCCGTAGAAAGGTTTGGTTCCAAAAACAGACATGAAAGAGCTTCACTCTTTTTGGGTGATATTTCTCCATTCAGGTGGGCTCTACCTGCACTGCCACGCTTGTTGGCTCGGGATCTGAGAGACGATGAAAATATCATCACAGCCAGAGAATGAGCCAACATTCATCCCCGATGGCTTATAGAGGACGGGGATGTTGAATGACTCATCGCTACAGTTTCTGTAATTGTGTCGGATCACGTTAAAAGTGAGGATACTTATAGTCTGTCAAATTTAAACACAGCGTGATGGGAAAAAAAACACTCAGTTCAATCTGTATTTTGTGGATCTTGGAGTCTGTGCAGTATGAATAGAAATGTGCTTTGCTGCCATAAGTAATATTTGACGCACCCTATAGGTCTGTCATCATGTTTGTTTCCAGCAAGGCATGAAAAGGATTTGCCATATAATTTGGCACAAATCCCCTTTAGTCTTGAGGAGGGGTGATTTGTAGGTAGAGCTCGTTGTATTCTAAGTACGAAGTATGATTTTTTTTTATCAACTTCAAGTGGTTTTAAAGTTGTGTTTATCTGTTTATATATGTCGGTTGGATATACTAGAAGGAGTTTGCCATTATCCATTGAGCTTCTTGAAATATTAGCGGTGATGTTCCTTCATCCTCTTGAAAAACATCTTTTTAGTGGCATCACCACGATCCATTTGATCAGTTCATACGCGAAATGAAGTGAACTACAGAAAATAAACTGAAATAGTCAGAACTGCATACTCAGCAACTACTTTAAGCTTCAGAACTCCACAGTTTATCTCCCCCTGCCCCCCCAAGAATCAATTTGTCAGGTTCTTGTTGAATTGGTCGAGGTGGCATCTACAGTTGCTGTCCTTGAAGTAAATGTGCTTCTCCTCAGTGACTGACTGAGCAACTCATCAAGTGAAAAATGTAGAGATGTCATCCAAGCCAGCCCAAGAGGAAGTAGTGAAAAAGAATTAAGGTTCGCCACATCTGCCGCTATGCATGCTAACGACTGCATTAGGCACCCCTCAATTAACATAAAGCACTAGCTCGTCAGCGCTCTATTTCTCTTGGAAAGCCACTGATCTTCCATTTTTGAACAGTTTAATCATTTAAAAGCAAGGCATGAATTGACTAATTACCAACAAAGACTATAATCTCCCTTAGCGCTCCAGAGCCAGAAATGTGGTCTTGAATAAATGTGACATAGTGGAGTTTTTTTTTTTTTTTGGGGACATTGTCATATTAGGAATATTCCTCCAAATGTCACTGGAGATCCGTGTTCGTTTCGGTGAGCCTTGAATACACGTACATCAGCGCTGCTCTGTGCACGTTCTTCTCCTGACTTTGTGGAAGGCTTTATTTGTCAACAAGGCTGTGTCTCCCATGAGGGAACGTGAAAGATGGGCCCCTGGGCTATAGTACCTCTTCTCCTGCAGGTAATAACCCAGAAATAACATGCAGAGATGATGCTCTAATGATATTACTGATGAAGAAGCCAGGATTATCCAGTGCAGCAACAGACTGGAAGGAGCCAGCTTGCGTTCAGTGTAATGGCCCTAGCCTGGATAATCCTTCAGAATCAATGCAGTCAATGAGGCCATCCATATGATCATGAAATGTGAGAGGGTGTCATGTGTGGCATCTGCTGGAGCACTGACTGTGACCCTGCACGCAAGGCTGAGACAGCCTCCCTTTTTTTTTTTTTTTTTTTTTTTTTCTTCCTTTAAACCAGTCTTTGAAGCATTTCATGCACTTAATCCTTGCTGGGATGTTGAATGCTGGCATATAGCATCTTTCACAAGATGCCGTCTGACGTTTGTTAAAGTACATTTCAGAGCTACAAACATTAACTGAAGTGATGCAGAAATCAGATAAAGAGTTTTTTTTAAAAAAAAAAGCAGAAAACATTAGTGTATTGACAAAATAGAATGACAATTTTTCAAGTTCTACTCATCTTCTTTGTGATTTTGATAAATCTGTTTGACTAGCGATGGTTTGGCAACACAGCCAGCAACCTTTGAAAATACCTTTTTTACATTTCAGGTATGTGTGCGATGAACAATGGAGGAAAATTGTAAAATTTTTGCATCACCTTGGTCTGGAGTCTGAGGCTATGACTCTACTTTCAAACAGAACAGCTGATCTATTATTTAGTAAATGGCTGTATTGTTCTCAGTTAATAAAATCTTGCATTTTGTCACGCTATTTGCTTGACATTGTTGTCTGATTAGTCTGGAACATTCATTCCCCCCCATCTCTCTCTCATTTATAGTCTGAAATACTAAGGAGAATGTGAAATTACTTGAGGTCGTTGGCAGAAAGAGGTGGGAAAAGGCCCTCTCTGGCATTAATAACTAAACAGTCAGGCATTCACAGGCTAAAGAGAAATCCTTGCTTAAAAGGTGGGATTTAAAAGTCTCCAAGGCTCACAGCTTGAAGACAACTGAAGAGGCATAGCTACAAAGGAAGTGTGTCAAGTGTGCAAAATTGCTTCTGTGGACCTGGATCAGCCCACAGTGAGAGACGACGAATGACTGTTTGGTTATGTGCTTGACATTTCATCATAAAGACTACCAGGAAATCAGATGGCTACCATTAAATGGCCAAGCAGGTCAACCACCACCTTGTTGCTGAATTGGTATATGTCAAGCAAATAAAGTGTTAAGAGGTCTTTTTTTCTGCCAGCACCCACTTGCATGTGCAGCTATGACAGCGGTGTGGCGGTTGTCTGGACTTGGTCGCAACAGTTTCAAGCACCTTGATAAATTAAGGTTCTCAATCCTGCCAGTTTCCTCTGTTTCACCAGGAGAGTTCGTAATCGTGGCAGTCAGTTTTCGTGTGAGAGCAGCTGAAAATCTCTGTCCCTCTTCTCCCCGTCTGTGTGCACGCTGACAGTGATGGACTCAAGAGTGATGTGAGGATGTGACTAATTGGATAATTTCCCTTTGATCCATCTGTCATTTCTCATAGACATCTTTGCTATAAGGGATAATTGTGAATCTAAGACTGGGGCACAACGTGGGTTTACAGTTTTCCCATTGCTCTTGTTCTTAGAAACTGCAGCTTTTCATCACGCTTGTTTTCTTTCCTGCTTCCTTTTCCTCCTCCTTGATCTGTTTGTCTGAACAAAAATGGTTGGGGAATATCGATGCGAGCACAGTGCAGCCCCATCACACACAAAAACATGCACTACCAGATATTCCGACGACTTTACAACACCCAAGAATTTATTTTATAAATCTGATCTGAGGTGAACAGATTTTTTTTTTTTTTTTTTTTTACAACAGAGTAACAATTTAAGGTGTGGACGTTCACATGCAAGTTAGCTTTTATGTTTCAATCCTAGATCATCCATGACAACTGAATAAGAATAACTCAGTTACGATAACGGATTTGTTTTTACCTAAACAGTGTCATGAAACAATCAAGGTATCACTGCTGATCTCTACTCTTCAAGTCAGAACAAGATTCTTCTCTATTTTCTTTGTGCCCAAACTTTTAAATTGATATTGTGTGATTTAGTGCTTCTAAAGGGAGTGCCAGTGGAGATATTTTAGGCAACAGGCACCCTTAGCTTTTCAGAGTGAAAGACTGAGCCATCAAAAAAAGCGTTTTTTTTTCTTCTTTTTTTTCTCTGTATTCATGTTCTTGTACATGTACTTTGCCTCATTGAGAACAATTGGTAAGAAAAAAAAAAATCAAGTGCCCGGAAAAAAGTGGATGAAATGCTGTACACCACTCAGTGTTGGATCCCCTCTAAAAAAAGAAAAGGACTGGTCTGCTATGGAAACTCACAAACCTGATTACTTTTTTTTCTAAGTTTTGTGCAAAGATTTGCTGTACAATTTACTTGAGCTTGTGTTTGAAGTAAAGCTTTGCAAGAGCTGGCGTTGTGCAACACAAACCAAGAGATGATCAGTGACTGTGAGCCATGCACAAATGGCAGGAAATATCTACTGGGTTCACGTAAGCCCTCATTTAGGGTAGAAAATAATGTATGATGAAAGGAGAAACCGTTGTTGCCTGCTCAGTGTGTTAAAGAGAAAGCCACCAAAGAGGAGCCTTTAAGTCAACCTGTTTCTGTGACTTTGAAAACCCTCCAGAAGAGCTCTCTAAGAGAATGAAGCTGGCATGTCAACGAACAAGTTAAATACCTGCAGTTAGACACTGTCCGTGCACATGCACAATGTTTTTCAGTTGGGGTCTGAGCTCCAAGCCATCTCTGAAACTATATTGCAGGAGCTGTTGTGCTACATTCTTGTTTTTGTTTGTGAAAGGGTGAACTATTGAGGCATTTCTTTATGCTTCTTAAAGCAGCACAAAGGAACCTTTGTCATTTTTTAACTCGGTGGGCCCCCTATAGGTCCAGTCACCATCCAGGATTACTCTTGCTTGATTTCTTACTTGGTTAGTCTCTCATTTTCTTTTCGATTATTACTTTCTTGAGTCTCTGAATTGCCTCTGCTGTGATTTTCACTGTAGCCCTGTGAGCTAAACGTTTCATTGTTGATGTGTGACATAGTGCTATAATTGATGGGTGTTAGTCACAAGAGAAAACCGGGACGTGCGTCAGAAGTTACTTTGACTGCTTTTTGCCGATAGCAAGACCGCAACAGCTAGATGACATTTGTTAAAAGTGAGCAAATGTTCCTTCAAATTAAATCGAAACTGATATTTTGATGAGAATGAAAGTATTTTGTGCTGCTTTAAGTTGACTGGGCTGCATCAGAAAGTATTTTTGAGTCTTATTAGTTCCTATTAATACCTGGGGTGGATCATTGAAGTCACGTGTCCTCATTTCCACAGGTCGTCGTGTCAACAAACATAGCCGAGACGTCCCTGACCATCGATGGAGTGGTGTTTGTAATTGATCCTGGATTTGCCAAGCAAAAGGTTAGCTTCCCTTTCTCCCACCAGTCTTTATCTGCTGCGACCATCTGCGTCTGTTGCCTGAGAATCCCCAGATAAACACAGCAGTGCACCACTGACAGCAGCAAAGATGGAAAAGCCTGTTATTTATTCCTCTAACATTTCAGCAGCCTGGAGCCAAGTTATACACATGACACAGAAAGATTATATATGCGCTACGGTGGATTAAGAATATGTGTCACTCTGCAGCTTTTTGTTAGAAGCTGGAACATAAAGTAGCTTGTATGTACTGGCATTTGGTCACATACTTACTTTTTACCCTCAGTTTGAGCTTTTTATTCACCTGAAATGCAATTGATCTCTCTTTCTCTGTTCCTTTTAGGTGTATAACCCACGCATCAGAGTGGAATCTCTGCTGGTCACGGCCATCAGCAAGGCCTCAGCCCAGCAGAGAGCCGGTCGTGCTGGACGAACACGTCCTGGAAAGTGTTTCCGCCTTTACACAGAGAGGGCTTACAAAACAGAAATGCAGGTAGGCAACTGGGGGGGAAGGAAGCTAACTGAAACAATGCAAGGAGTTAACGTATGTTTGCTTATCCTCGCTCACCTCCCCCAATATATGTAATATATCTGTCGTGTAATATTTGCACTTAAAAGGCCTCTGCTGTAGATCGTGGTAGTAAGCCACACCTTTTCCAACCCGCCCCTTAAGCTGTGTTAACGACACAGTCACATTGTGACAAATGAATTTAGGGAGGCCCAGCTCTCTATTTTCAGGGGCTAATACTTTCACGTCGCTCGCAGTGGCATAGGGGATTTTTTTTAAACAAGTTAAATGGCCCTTCAAATGCCCTAGACTCCCTGTTCCTGTTCAAGTTGACATATGACTGATGCATGAGTAGATAATAAGAACCCCTTAATAATTCATTTTAAACTGTTCCTTGGGTTTCAACTCTTTAATGGTATAGGACAACACGTATCCAGAGATTCTTCGGTCTAATCTTGGCTCAGTGGTGCTGCAGCTTAAGAAACTGGGTATTGATGACTTAGTGCACTTCGACTTCATGGACCCACCAGGTTAGTTTGAAAACACTTAACTTATTTCTCCCTTTAACCTCCAAGGGCTCATTTATTATACTGTATTTATGAACATCATTTGCATATGCCTCGTCATTCATTGCATTTACATTCTCTGACTGAACTACATTGATCACTTTCAAAAGCTAATATGACTTAGAAATGTTTAGTTAACGAGCCAGTGACGTAAATGCTTAATTTGTCTGTAAGTAATTGATGGGTTAGTATGACATTTGCAGAGAGATGCACTCTTTTGGGCAAAAGAACATTTTTTTGACTAACATGGGCCATTTTAACTTGGGTCAACTTTGGAACATTTTAAGAATTGGTTTTCCCATATACACAGATACTACAGAAGCACATCATTACGTCTCTTCCATTGTCATTTGAACTTCCCTTAAACACCCTCGGAGTTTCTACAGAGGACCATGGCAGACAAATGATCCATATCAGTGTTTATTTTGTTTTCCCTCAAAACCAGTGTCTTTATATTGCCCCTGTGTGTTTCTAAAGGTTGTCATAAATACATATGGCATTTATGAACACTTTTTGGTGTGGTGACCAGTATTTGTGAACACACCTAAAAACAGGATTTATATCCTCTGTTCTGAACAGGAACAGCACCACACCGCCAGGATTTTGAAACACCAAACATGCAAACAGATACAAACACTCTTTTTAAATTCAGTTTAAAACTGCCATTGTGAGGCTTTATGCATTGCATTGGAGAATGTTCACAAAAACTGACTTATTTTAAAACACTAAAAATTGTTCTTCTACAGCTACTCCCTATTTACTTCAATGTTGAAGCACAGCTTTTTATTTTTGTCTTTTGAATCAAGCAGACTGGAGGGTACAGTGGCTCTATAGTTTTATTCATGTTTTTAATTATTTTTAAATGCAATGCGCACGACATTTTAGTCAGACTGTAGATGTAACCAGAGCTGGATTTTCATTAGAGGGGATCAGGGTGTTATGATGTGGGTTTCTGAGTTTAGTTAGAGTTTTGTCTCGTCTCCCCTGTCCTAAGTCTCTTGTTTCCTGTTTACTTTAAAGGTCTGTCTTGTCTTTGTAGTGTTCTGCTTTTCTTCCTTCCGTGCATTACCCTGATTGTTTGCACCTGCCCCTCGTTTGCTCCTTTTGTGTATTTAAATCTTGTCCTTCCCTTTCTGTTTGCGGATTTGTCTGTTCTCCTCCCTGGATGTCTCTGCCACGTTCCTGCTTGCTGTCCTGCGTGTCACCCTCTCTTTTGGATTTACAGTTGAGTCTGGACTTAGTTTTTTGCAAATAAATCACATTTGCTTGCACCGCCTGCATTTTGGGTCCTCCATTCTACTTAAATCCTGACACAGGGGTAAAACCTATGAGGCTCGAACTGCAACAGAGCTAGCTTCCACTTCAATTATTTCATGCATCATGTCTCCGTTTACAGTGACGGACATGATAGGATCTACTGACTTCGCAAAATATTACTCCATGCCATCTGGTGGCAGTAATGCAACGTTTTTGCTGTTTGCTGACCACCCATAAATAAAAGAAGAAAAAGATGCCAAAGAAGTAGAAAAGTTATCGAAGGAGATGAGATGGTAGATGGATTTCTGTTTGCTGTTTGAATACGATGTGATGGTTGTGATGAAAGAAATAGATGGCTCATGCTCAAAGAGGACATTTAGGTGGCTGAACAACATGATCTCCTGGCCACAGCATATCCAATCAGCAATGAGAAAACACATCCTCACCCACTCAAAAGGCTATGGAGACAGTTCAGAGTACCTAACCCACAGTAGGGACGTCTTTCAGGCACGTCAAGGTTCCTGAAAATTCTTGTTGCAGGGCCATTTCCAGTAATGGAGACATGCATCAACAATTTAGGGCTCATCAACCCAGCATGGACCCCTGCTTTGGGAGACAGGCCCCATTTCTTACATCTAGTCAAGCAGTGTTTTGGGGCCAATATAATACCAGATTTCATGACTGTAAACCAGTGCTTCCTTTGTGGATGTCTGTTGAACTGGTTCTAAGTCATGGACTAGCTCTAAAACTGCAGGGAAACTGTTTTGGTGGAAATGGCCTGTTTGACATCCGATCCAAATATGCAACTTGCTATTCAAACTCATGCACTTGTATAAGCAGGTTTCTTTATTTTTCATGTCCTTAGTTTGCTGGGTCCAAGCATAAAGGAGTTTTTTTAAGGCTTTTAAAAGATTTATTTATTTATTTTTTAACTACATTGGGTATGCCATGTTTACAGGGTATGAAGGTTGGAAAGTTCACCACCAACACTGGCTTGTTAAATTATCATATCACTGAAAGTAAAGAATTAGTGGCCTGTTGGTGCACACTAGGCGTGCTTTCAAAAGCTGAGAAATTTGAGCATGTTTAGCTTAAGAGTCAGTGACCCAAATTCTTCACTGGTGATAATTAAGGATAATTGCATCAAAACAACAGTATAAGGCAAACTCGTTAACAAAATTGTCAAATATCAGAGGCGATGGCTCTGTCAAGCCAGCAGCAGCATATATTGTCAACTTTAATCTTGTTAGAAAAGCATCAGAATATAATGGAAATGTATGCATTTCCTTCCACTCTACTTATGCAGCAGCTGTTAAAGGGTGGTGCTAATTCTAAAGCCAGAATTTTTGTTTTTTCCGGGAGTGGGGGTGGTCTCTAAAAAGAAGATCTGATTCATAGAATCAGTCAAACCTGTAAAAATTGTGAACAACATAATATATTAGAAAGCTTGTTGAGATTGTCGTGGTCAGCGGGAACCGATTCTTATGAGCCACTAATATGAGCACTTGGTACTTTTTTTGTGGATCCTGGTAACAGCTCAATGCGTGTTAATAAGTTGTGCTTTTTATACCTCCTCATTTATTGACTTAACTTGTTTCCACTGCACTTGGTTGCAAATTCTGTTTATTGTACCTACCCCATGAGTACAAAAGCTTTGGATATGTCAAAATAATTTTGTTGTCTTCTAACGGTGTTTGTTTGCATGTATGTGAATATGTGTCAGGGTGCATCAGTTACTGCGCTCTTAATTGGACTTGACTGGCTTTCTCTGTGTAAAACTTTACAAATCCTGAGTCCTTTTTTCTATCCTGTGTGCAAAATAGGGTATATTGTAATTCCTTTTCATTTGTTTTTCTTTTTGGACCAATACTTTTTGTCCAGAAACTTAAAGCTGTTGAGTTGTATCCAGACTGCCAGTCCAAGTCCAATTTTTATCAAATTTTTACCATCTTCTCTAGATGGATTTGACAGTCTAAACAGCCAAAGAACCACACTGAAACTGTGGGTGGGTGGTCTGAACCAGCTTTCAGACATGAAATAAAGCGCTATACTGTAGCCTTCTGCGTAATCTTGTAGTGTGGCTCCCATTAACGGAAGCTGCGCTAGCAACCATGTGAATGAAGACGCAGATCAGATCTGATCAATAGCAGTATATTATGCAGATGGTCAATTAGGAAGATGGGATTCTGATCAGATGTGCCTTAAAATTTGTCTTAGGCTGCAATCTGAACATTGATTTAGTTTTGATTTTTAAGAGGCCAAGAGAGACGGCTCTGGTGCTGTTTTAAAGAAAAGAAAAAAGTTATTTTACGTCTGCTTATTATTTTTCAAAAAGCAAAGTTTTTATGTAAATTATCCTATTTGGATTATGAAAAAGATGTCTTTTTGTCAGATATATTTTGTTATTCTTTTGTCCATTGGCAGTAGTTTGTATGACATCTGATTGTTGACTTATATAGATCTACAAGGTGGCAGCGAACAGAAGGAACAGGTAAGACATGGCCTTACAAAGTTAAAATGACTTTGATCTGTCTGTGATTAAGTGGAATGAGGTTTTATAACCCTGTTAGAGGCTTAAAATAGATAATTTCTTTTGCTGCAAACTCATATTCCATTCTTACTCAAAACTGCTTTGATTCACGTAGTTTTGTTCCCCAATGAAAGTTTACCCGCCTTATGATCCAATGATAGACTTAGGATTGTTTCTTTGTAGAATATCTCTTTACATCTCCAAAAATGCAGCATCAGATGTCTTAGAAACCTTAACATTTAGTTGATGTGTGGCTGTTTTCATGTATGATTTACAAGTCTGGGTTTTTGCTGTTTTCCTTTAATAAACCTGCCAAAAGACTGAATGGATCATATTTACAAATGTGATAATACGCTCGAAACCAGAAATTCACTATCGTTGCATTTTGATGTTTTTGTCTGCATTTCACTTCTTGAACATAATGTTGCTGTTTTAAGTGAGAAATGAGTATTGTTTGGAGTAGGTGATCCAGCTGCTCAGCCTGTTTGAGTCCCGGCTGCATGTGTTCGTTGAATTCTACTGGAATCATGTTTCTAAAACACGGATGTTGTCTAATTGAGACACCAGATTATGGTATTCTCCAAAAGACAGTGAGTCTCTGACATCTTCCAGAGGAGACCACCCCTCCTTTTCTTTATTCTTAGCCCCCCCTCCCTTTTCCCACCATAATATAGTTTTCATCTCACCACTGAGATTAAACCCATCTCTCCCCGTCCACTGTGGCAAATGCCATTTTGAGAATGAAATTGGTTACATCAATAGCAGTACTATCACCTTAGCAATTGCCTTTCCTTTATATTCCTCCAGTGAAACGTGACTGACCTCCTGCACTACCCCCACATTTCTCACAAAACGCAGGGGTATACGTCAACGTACGGGATTGGCCTTGTCTGCAGAGTCTAACTGGGAATAGTGAGGTGAAAGGAAAGGGGAGGATTACCTTTTTATATATCCGATTCGCTTGCGGAAGTTCCAAAGTAATTCCTGTATAGGCTGGACGCCGGAGCTTGTTGGGAGCAACAAATTAAGTCTGGTTTAAGTGAGACTTACTGGACGGGCTTTATAACATCCACTACAGTGGATCACTTTTGGTAGGCTGCTTTCAGAGAAAACAGATCAAAGACGTATTTGGAGCCTTTGTTGAGTGAAGCAACAGATTAAGCTTCAGTTTAAAACTTAGAGGTGTAAAGTTTTTGCCTGGTTAATGCTTCATTAAAAATGTTTATGTAAATCCTAAATTTTCGTGCAGATCTTCGGTGCTCTGTCAACACTACACAATGCATATCTGACAGTTTTAACTTTATTAATAACCTTGTCAATATCAGCAGAAACTGCTTCTCTCCTTAATGTCCTTGATCTGTAAACACAGCAGGGACGGTGTAAGCCAGGGGTCTTCCACTCCAGTCCCACGAGAGCCGCAACCCCGCATGTCTTAGATGTTTCCCTGCTTCAGAGCACCTGATTGACGTGAATGGATCATTAACAGACATGTGCAGACCCGGATGACGAGCTGATGATGATCCATTCATTTGAACCAGGTGCGCTGAAGCAGGGAAACATGTAAGACATGCAGGGTTGCGGCTCTGGAGGACTGGAGTTGAAGACTCCTGGTGTAAGCTGAGCAACCAAATGGACAATACTAAAGAAATTAGTGATTTACACTTGGCTGTGGTGGTTTTCATTTTCCTTCTGACATTTCCAAAAAAGAACCTTTTAAAGCCAGTGTGGTTTAATGTACCTTTACCCTTTTACCTCATTGATTCAGCCCTGGGTTAATATATTGGATTCTTGTGTGTCGATGTAGTCAATACTTGTATTCTGATGAGTTGGGTTCAGTAGAGATTGAATTTCCAGCCCGGTTCATCATACTAGCTGTACTTGGAAATCAGACATTCACCCTCTGTTCAACCCCACACAAACCATTTCAGTGGTAAGTCATGTGACCAGCAGTCACTTAATGTATAAAGGAAACAAATGTAAAAAAAAAAAAAAAAAAAAAAAGCAGCTTTGATGCCCCAAATCAATATTTGTTAATCATAAAAAAAAGCCTCCTTGCTGTTTGAAATTGAATTTTTTTGGGGGGAGCTCTTGAGAGAAATAGAAATGAAAGCGAGCAGCTCACCACAGCCGCTGTTTGAAGCTAATTTTGCAGTTAACATGCAAGTGGTCATTAGACTTCAGCTCTCAGGAGCCAAAGGTCAATAATTGCATCTGGAGGAAAATCTTTGAACCAAACGGTTAAAAAAAAAAAAAAACTTTTGTGTTGAAGCATTAAGTAGAAAGTTCTCCTGTAATTACATTAGTTGTTTAAGACTGCCTGAGAGTAGGATGAAAAATGAGCTCTGCCATAATTACTTCTCTACTGCTTTGCTGTCTGGCATAATTATGACCGTCAAATACCAAGAGCCGTCTCATTTTGATTCACTTTATGCTTCCTGCCACCAAAGCTGCCCACACCTTTCCCTCGTTTAAGTGGTTTTGTCTTAACAAGCATTTGTCTTCTCTTAAATCTCAGAGTAGAGCAGGGCAGGTGATGGAAGTGTTTCCTCTGCTTTTTAAGTGCACTGTTAGTTAATCAGGCTGCCAATCATGTTATCATGAGCATGTTTCTGTGTTAATATCTGCTGGGCCGCACCGACTGGAGTCAAATTCTTCACCGAGCATCCCTTTTCCATTTAATTTTTTCTATATTTGGCTTTTTATTTTCTTTCTATATACATTTCACAATGCATATTCTGATATATCATTAAGGAGTACTTATATTTGACGGATTTATATTTTACTTTTATCATTTGTGCATCAGAAATGGTATCTTTGAGATAGTACCTGGTCAAGAAGGCAGCAGCATCTGACCAGTCTTTAAATTATCTTTTTTTTTTTTTTTTTTTTAATAGCCCATCACTCTCCCTCTGTCCTCCCCAGCCCCAGAGACCCTGATGCGAGCTCTTGAGCTGTTGAACTACCTGGCAGCGCTCAATGACGACGGTGACCTGACCGAGCTGGGCTCCATGATGGCAGAATTTCCCCTGGACCCCCAGCTGGCCAAGATGGTTATCGCCAGCTGCGAATTCAACTGTTCCAATGAGGTTCTCTCGATCACTGCCATGTTGTCAGGTAATGCCCAGGACTGTCCCACTGTCTTTAGTTATTTTTTTTTTTCCCCCTATTCTTACATACCATCCTCTTTTATTTAACAACTGTCTGCATTACATATCAATGGTTTGTGCCGTCATCCTGGAAAAACCTTTTATTTAAGTCAAATATGTATGCAATTTGATGTTGCTGCAGATGTTACTTTTTCTGCACATACCTGTGAGTGAAAGTGAACGTGTCCTTCACCAGCCATCTCTGACGGTCTGATCTGACATTTTATTAACAGCTGACATCCCGACTCTGTCAGCGAGAACTAAATTCACCGACAGTGAGGCACGAAAGGACAAAGGCACAAGACAGGGATGGGTGTGGCCATGCATGTGGTGCATGTAAATGAATGTGTGGTGGTTTGTGTCCATTTAATAAATAACAAAAGCATGCTATGTCCTCAATAACATACAGTATGTGACAAAACTGACAGTGTTGACAGTCTTTACCCTTGATGTTAAAGTTGACTTACGCCATCAAAGAGGATGGATTTTGGAGTGCTTTTGGGTAACTGTGGTGTATTTATGGCTTTTTTCCATGACACAGACAATAATAGTACAGTCAGAAAGTAGACATTTTGTTTTCCACCACAGGTAGTACCACCTTGATGCTGGCACGGATATTTCTCTGGCCGCCATTGCGATCATCTTTAATCCAAATTGATAAATCTCTGTACTCCCTCAAATGACTTTGACATAGATTTTCTAGCTTCCATAGTTGTCAAAAGGGACAAGTCCTGAGAACAAGGAAGTAGTCGCCGCTCTTCGCTTTGCTTTTCCTTTTTAATAACGGTAGCATTTATAAGATCCTAGCTCATGTCTTTTGAAGTTTCTTGGTGTGGTTCTCTAACCATCAGTGGTCCACCATATTGGTCCAACTCCAGTGGAACCTCAATGGAGGTAATGCCAAGAAATATAGGTTCGTATAAGTTACAAGGTACTGCAATGAAAAATCCACCTTGAAAAAAAAAAAAAAAATAAAGGTGCCATACCATTTAGTGGAAGAATCCAAGAAATGTGTTCCTATGAAACCTAACTACAAGGCAAGTGGAGTATAAAGTCAGTGGTGTCAGCTGTTTGTGAGGAAGCAGGAAAAATACATGTCTGTACAAAATGTATAGGTGTAGCTGGAGCAGCAGCAGCATGCTACAGCAGTAATTGCACTTTGGGCTTGCCAAAGCAGAATGCTGCTCATTGAGATGAATCTTGACGCCTTTGAAGGGCGCGAGGGTCTTTGAGAGCGGGGAAATGGATTTAACTAGCTGCGTGGACGTGGTGTGCACTTAAAGCAGGTGTTTCAGGATGGAGGGTTTTTGCTGAGTTCATTAAAGTAAGCAGTAGAAGTACACCTGAGATTGGTGCTGCCACAGCAACCAACCACGAGGCTCAATAAACACAGCTTTTATCCATTAAAAGCACAATCAAGCATGTTTGATGTTAAGCGACTCGGAGTGAATGTCAGAGGGGAGAGGGCAGAACCGGAGAGCAGGTCAATTTTACATCACTGCATCAGGTCTTTAAGATAGAATACCTGGACAGGGCATGAGGTGTTAGTGCTTCCTGTCTTAAGCCATATTGTAGCAAAGCAGGATGGAGAAACCCCTCCTCCCTATCTTTTTGAGCCTCCTCTCCTTTTCCCCCATAAACACTTGGCAATGCACTGTGGCCTTGTGAAGTGCTCTGTGCCTCTCCTAAACAGAGGCCTTGTTCCTCTCTGTGGGATTTGCTTTACTTATCCCTGTGGGTGGCTGTGTTGGGGCCTATACCAACCTTGTTTAGTCCCGCAGTGCTTCGTCCGACCTACGGAGGCCAAGAAGATGGCTGACGAGTCCAAGCTGCGATTTGCCCACATCGATGGAGACCACCTGACGCTGCTCAACGTCTATCATGCCTTTAAACAAAGTAAGCGGTCCGTTTGTGCTCAGTTGTTTCGAAAGACAGTTTCCCATCGTTTGCACGTACTCTTTATCCTGAACATCCTTTTGTCTCTTGCACAGACCACGAGTCCACTCAGTGGTGCTATGATAACTTTGTCAGCTACCGATCGCTGATGTCAGCAGACAACGTACGACAGCAGTTGTCGAGGATTATGGACCGCTTCAAGCTGCCGCGAAGGAGCATCGAGTTCAGCAGTAGAGACTATTACATGAACATCAGACAAGCCCTGGTCACCGGCTTTTTCATGCAGGTCACTGATCCTACTTGTTTTGAGAGCCTTGAGCCCTGGCATCTGAACTGAGCAATCATTATCTGTTGTCTGTCAGCTACTTTTCATATACAAACTAACACGATCACTGTCAATCTGATGCCTGCTGAAGTTCAGTTGCAGAGCTTGCAGTACCCCCCCCCCCCCCCCCCCACACACACACACACACACACCACACACCTGCGCCGCTCTCTTTTAAACACATAACAAGAAATCAAATTAATTTGTCTCTCGCTCAGGAAAACAAATGGTAGTTTTTCAAGAAGCCATTTTCAGGGCCACCTGAAACAAGCAACCTGACAAGTTGAATTATGGTGTTAATATTTAAATATTTGTCAACATTAACCTTTATCTTGGAGACAAATTTGCAGCTCATGTTCAGGCGTTCACAGTGTTTGAGATCACGTCTTTGTTTGGAAAGGCCTTTATTGAGACTGATTGCCTTGTTTAATCATGACCGCCACTGCAGCTCGACCAAGTGTTTACATAGTAGCGGGGGGGAGGGGGGGAGGGGGGAGTCACTCACTGCCTGGTTACACATTTGTTTTGAGTGCTACTTTTTCTTATAGGAATAATGTTTATTAGATTTGCGGAGGGGGTCTGAGTGATTAAGAAACCCCAGTGTTTGTACTTGTTTATTCCTTTTTGTCTTTCCCTGGTTTTCATCAGATTAATCCCTGAATGATTTCTTGCCCCGTGCTTGGAAACAGGTCGCTCACCTGGAGCGCGCAGGCCACTACCTGACAGCGAAGGACAACCAGGTCGTGCAGCTGCACCCCTCCACCGTGCTGGACCACAAGCCCGAGTGGGTCCTCTACAACGAGTTTGTGCTCACGACCAAGAATTACATCCGCACATGCACAGACATCAAGCCAGAGTGGTAAGAAAGATTCGTTGCCTCTTTATTTAGGAAAGGGGTACGTTGTAAAGCTAATCTGGGTTTGCATGTTGCTGCTGTAAAGTGTGCAATCTCTGTAAACAATCCTAAACATCAAATCGATTAGCACAGTTTATTGTTTGTGTGTGTGTCTGTGTTTTTGATTTTGCAGAACATAATGAAGAAGATGTTTCCAATAAATATTGGCTCTGTAATGCTCAGTAACTCCAGTAAAAAGCCTGTAAATCATAGATCATATTTATTTAATATGCTTGTAAATACTTTGATTTGCTCCGTGTATACTGTTTATGACTATCTGTAGTCATTTTTATTTAAGAAAAAAAAAGACAATTATAAGCGGAATTGATCAGAAACGAGATGCCTGCCTCTACAGTGTAGGTTTATGAGCATCGCATAGACGCAGCAAAACTGCAACAATTCTTCTGCCCGTGTTTCTTTTCCTCCTCTGTGACCTCGTACATTTATGTATCAAATTTGCTGCTCCCGCTCCAGTAGTCACCTTGTGAATATGGAAGTACGGCTTTTCTTCCCACATGTAAACGCTGAAGACGATTTTCTGTGACTAATGTTTGCTTGTTTTTTTTTTTTTTTTCTTTTTTTTTTCCCCGCTAGGCTGGTGAAACTCGCCCCGCAGTACTATGAGATGAGCAACTTCCCCCAGTGTGAAGCAAAGAGACAGTTGGAACGCATTATTGCAAAACCGTCATCCGAGGAATACGCGCAGCACTAAGAAGGTCTGTTTGTGCTGCAGCAGCGTCTTCAGTCTCTGCACTAAATAAAAACTGAACTCCTAGTTTTATTTTTTACCCACCTACAACTTGATTTGCCATATTTGTCTCACTCAGATGTACTGTCATGAAGGTTGTGTATTTTCAACATTCCCTTGTTTAACTTCTGTTGAAGGAACAATTCATGAAGAGACGCTTTTGATCAAATGTGCTATATGCCGTATTTTGATGCGGTTGTATCATTCACTCGTCATGATTTCTCTAAGGTGGTCAGATGTCCTGTCAGCTGTTCAGCTTAATAAAATGATTTTGTAATAAAAACGGCGCCAGCATCAAAATGAAAGTATAATCTGTACATCAAATTCTCAAGCCAACGCTCAGATGTGAGTTCACATCCTAACCTGCCAAATCCAGCTCATTTTCTTGGCTCTTTAGGGAAGATAAATCTTCTTACTGGGATATTGATGGCTTCAGAAACAGTTGGAGCTGTTAATTACTAATGTTTTGAAACCAGATCAGTGCGGGATCCCCGCTGTGCCGGCGCCTGCTCTGACTGCGTGGCATTGTGTCAGTGTCTCTTTAATGTGAAAGGTGAAGGCGTGTTAGGAAAAGCACAAGTTCAACGTCATCAATAAATAAGCAGAATGAAAGTGAGTTGCAAAACTTTAATGTTCGGTTACACAACAATGAAAATGCTTCCGTTTCAAATTAGTGAGACTTCTAGGAGGGGGAGAGGATGAGCTCTGACAAACTTTCTTAGGAGGCTTTCACCTCTCAGTCTGCCGGTCAGCAGTTTGAAGAAGTTAAGCCCCCTGTGGCTGGTGATCCATGAAGAGCAAGTCCTGTAAAATCTTCTTCACAGGATGCTGTTCTGGTTCCACCTCCCTCGATGGCTTGTTGAGGCTGCTCTGCAGGTGGCAGTTTTTTTTTTGTGTGCTCATTCTGCTTCGAGTACCTGGTTTCTTCCTTGTGAGGTGAAATCCTGCACACACACACACATGCACCTGAGTGTGCACGATACCTTGCAGTGCTGTTAATTACCCCTTTTTTCCTACGTTGTTGCCTGGACGTGGAATGTTAATTCCCTACTGGGACGCTTTAGTGGCGTTTCAGACTCGCCGTGCACGTTGAGATGGTGCAGCAGCTTGATCTCACACAGGTGGACCTGACTGGACCGACTGTGTGGTTTTTGAAGGTAATTGGCAGCACCAGATCTTCATAAAAGGCTTCACAGCAGTGAAGCTGAAAGTACACGCAGTTCTCTGCTAAAGTCTGAGGAAGATGTAAAAGTGTGACTGCTATCAAAAAGATTAACTTGAATTATTTTTTTATCAATTTACAAAAAATTGAATCGGTATTTTTTTTATGACCACCTTTTGCCTTCAAACGGCATCAATCCCTTTGGGTACACTTGCATAAAGGGAATTTTGTAGGAACATAGATGGATGATTAACCGGCTTATACCAAACAGGCGCTAATATCCACCCGTATTACATGGGTTGAAACAGAGCAATGTTGTAGGCTTACAACTTAGCGAGGAACTAGGGATGCACGATAATTATCGACCCGATAACAGGAAATTATGACGTCATCACGATTAGACCGATATCATGACGAATAGCCGCGATAACATATATATTTTTGTCAACACGGCAGCACTTTTTCAGTTAGTAATTCTGATGCATGTATATCCATCAGTTCAAGGAGCCTTTATTTTTTATACAAGTCAGTAGTGCGCCTTATTTAAGTTGATGTGAGATATCAAATAGGTTTGTTTGATAGCTTTACGAAAATGTTGAGGCTTGCCGATAATTTTTCATTGGAAAAAATAAATATCTGTTCATTTAAAGAGTCAAAACTGTTTTTGGTTTTGTTCATAGTATTGATGTAATGATCTTAGGTATATGTGTGTGTCATCGGTTATCGGTATCGGCCTTTAGGAGCTGAAATGTATCGGGTTTTAAAAAACAGTTATCGTGCATCCCTATGAGGAGCGGTCAGACTCTGCTACCAAGGTGAGGCCGTGGAAGATAGTTTCACCTCACACACCGTGGCAAAACTGAGCACAGCAGCAAGACGCAAGGTAGTTATACTGCATCAGCAAGGTCTCTTCCAGGCAAAGATTTGAAGGCACGCGGGGGTTTCAAGATCTGCTGTTCAAGCCCTTTTGAAGAAATACCAAAAAAATAAATAAATGTGGGGAAACGTCGAGGACCTTAAATGCAGTGGTCAGCCGAGGAAACTTAGCGCGTCGGATTAAAGACACGTCATGCCTTACTCCTCTTTGAAACCTGAAGGCGTCCAGCTGTGACATCAGCTCATAACTATCAGAAACCAGTGAGACCCAGCCAGACCTCATCTGCTGTGGAGATGGCCGTACCTCCGACATGGAAGCAAGGTCAAGAGATTCGACTTTGCACAAAAACACGGGAACTGTGAGGCAGAAAAGCGTCAGCAGATGCTATGGACTGACGTGTCAAGTGTGAAATATTTGGCTGTAGCAGAAGGTAGTTTGTTCGCCAGGGAGCTGGGTGGCGGTAGAGTAATGAGCATCTGCAGGCAACAGTGAATCGTGGTGGAGGTTCACTGCAAGTTTGAGGATGCATTTCTGCAAACGGAATTAAGGCTTCAGTCAGGATTAATGGCGTCCTCAGTGTTGAGGAATACGTGAAGACGTTTATCCATCATGCGTGGTTAGTTTTCCGAGGTGTTCAGAGCAGCCTAGCTGCTAACTTTTTTTTTTTTTTTTACGAAAAACAGTGGGTTTGATTTCCGTTTTTTTTTTTTTTAATCTCTTCTCATGACACTTCCTTTTGAAGTTCACTGTATATTTTGTGCAGCATTTCCATTTATTTTTAAAACTTTTTTTTATTTTTATTGCCATGGCACTTTAGCAAGACAATGTCAAGACCCTCAAGGCTTGGAAATGACATATTAACATTAGCCCCGTAAAAACAGCGATATTTATTTTTGCTTTTTCATCACACGCTTCCATCAGTTGAAGGATAACTCTCACAACTCTGAACTAAGCATAGAGGCAGAATTTTACAAGTAAGCACTTTCCTGATCTCTGTGTGGATGAAGGCAGGCAGATACTAAACCTGCTAAGAGACTTCATGATTAAGCCTGCAGATTGTGTAATATGCTAAGTCAGGAAATGAGCATGTGTGCTTCATTAATTTTTTTTTTTTTTTTTTTTGTGACTTTTGGGAGACAAGTTTTTAAATGGTTGGCCTTTTGCTGGGGAATGCGCGCACACTCAACCTGAAAACGGTACAGGAGAGATTAGTCTCCTTTCACAGTGAAGCCAATAGAAAAGCCATTAGTTTGAGCTGATCTGGAAATTATATGGAATTGATCCTGAGGTAAGAACAGTTTTTCTTGTTCAATACTTCTCATTGATCCATGCTGCCATAATTACAAATGAAAATCATTATGTCTCCAAGTTGTATTTTCCTAGTGTCTGATGTGAGCAGGCGCTCTCATTTCCATGATTACTCTTCAAAGACGCTCATACCTACTGGAGGCATCCTCCTCTCTGCTCATTAACAGTGGAAATTTGATGTACTGGGGATGAAACTTGGTATGATTTTATTAAAAAAGCTGAAAAGTTATTTGAGGCAAAGGTTGTGAAGTGCTGATGTACACTCCTTTGCACCGCAGCTACATTGTTTGCTGCACGTTGAAGACATTTTCATGTGACTTTTTGACAGTAACTCACCAAAAATAGCAAAAAAAAAAAAAAAAAAAGACAGGCAGGTGTTGTTCAGCATGTTTCCAAACAGTGTGAATCACCAACTCGCTACAGTGCAATCTCCCACCACCCACGGAGTCCTGGATGGTGCCTCATTATCATTTGAGACCGCGGATAGAGAAGTTTATTGCGGAACACCTCAGCATTTCAGGGAAACCTCCCGCCCACCCGCCCAGTCCTCCTCCCGTCCCACGTCGGTCCCCCAACCCTCAACGGCACCAAGACAGGTGTCTTATCTCCATCGCACAGCCAATCATCCAGGAAGATGGCGACTGGAATGTGACAAATCCATCTGTCCCGGTTTGAATTTCTATGCTAATTTGAAGTAATAGCCCCTCTGGTGACAGTGCAAGGGAAGGGAACAATTCAATCATGACATCTATGACAGTTGCTTTCCAGCCTTCTCTGTGATATGGGAGTATATGCACGTACCGCCGGGTTAGGCTTGATAGATTGGTTATGTAGGGGAGATGTGGCATGTAGACTGCATGTTTAAAATGGGCTGCCAAGCTGAAATGAATCGCGCAGCTATTCGAGACACCTGTGTAGAAATGCCACTACCTGTGGGGGGGTTGGTTGCAACATTTGATTTGACCCAACTTATTTCCCAACATTTCTCCTGGATTGATAGCTATCCTGAACTTTAGCCCAATTTCACTCCGGCAGCACTCTTGAGATACGTGCGAATGATAGAAGTATCCCCACAAAAGATCACACTAACACAATCGCTACATTGTCACACTGAATTATCTCAGGCTGTTGATTTGATTCAGTGGAGAAGCTTTCGAGTGTTACTGGGCAGAAGGCGAAAACAAGTTGGAGAAGGAGCACAAAAAAAAAAAAAAAAAAAAAAGGGGAAGTAAAGGAGCAGACTGAGCTGTTCTGTGCAAATGTATGGCGCTCTTTAATCTTTAAATTAATCTACAGCGCAGGGTAGGTTATGGCTGATAGTGACAGATAAAGCTAAAGAACAAACTGCTCTTCATCCTGCTCAGGTAATTCCTTTTCTTTACCTCCAGATTAGGGAAGCCTCTTTTTTTCCGGGCATTGTGATGGTTCATCACACTTACTGCCCTCATAATGTATTTCATTATGTTACGTCACACAATAATTGTCATGCAGTGTTTGAAATCTTCATTTCGTGGCTACTCAAATGCCCAGAGATGTGACGTGCTTGATGGTAATTTACACCGTTGACTCTGCGTGAGAGTGAGATGCTGCTATTTTCTGCATCTTACCCGTCGCTGCAGTGAACTCGTGACACGTCCTGCAGGAAAAGACAATATGCAGCGATGCACCTGTTGACCACAATTCAGATTTGTTTATTTGATCAAACAAGGAGGGCAGCAGGAACACGGACGCCCAGGGAAGGTCCGCCTGGCTGCACGAGTCTCGGATCAAGATAAACTGTAATCTTAAAGACGGTTCTCTGCGAGGCTGTTGGCAGCACTCGAACAGTGAACGGTGCAGCAAAGATCGTCTTTGCTGCAAGCAGATTTTACGCATTTCTCTGTGGTATTGAGAATATGCAGTCTTATAAAACTTTATGCTCCATCATAATATGTTTGATTTAAGAGACACCTCAAACTGTTGGTGCTGTCTTGATTTTGATTTATTTTTTTAACTGTCTTTAATGCAATGGCATAGAGGGCTGGAAGAACCTGGAAGAACAATGCTTCTGCCCTAAAAAAAAAAGTATCCCTTTCATGCACAAATTATTAAAAAGTATTGCAATGTTGTTTTTTTATTTTCCATATGTAGTTGTTCACTTCTAAGGACATGAAAAGTGATGTTCATTTTTAATTTTTTCTTTTAAATGTTCATATTCTTGAGTAAGCTGCTGATGTCTCCACTCTTGTATTCCTTCACAAATTAAAGCTGACAAGCTCAGACTCCAATTGCCTCATCAAGTGTGTTTATTCTTCTCTTGATACAATCAAAAACAGTTGTTCAGCATTTTCATCATGGACTCGACTATTCATCTGTTAATAAAATATATATTTTAATTTTTTTTCTTTCCCAATTCATTGTATTGAATGGATGTGGGATGACTCCCTTATGTCCAGCACAACCTGTTGAACAACAACATCTTTAGCAACCCGTTCATACACTAAAGCATTTGAATAGCTGTCTACTTGTGTGACCACTATGAATAAAGAGGTTAAGAGTCCTTGAATTGCAAAGTAGTCATTTAGCAATAATCTTGCATGGAAACAGTGTTGCAGCTGGTTCGGTACGTTCTGTACCGGTGCATCCCGGCCTTCCGCCTGAAGACAGACCTCTGAATTTCAATAAGTGGGCGTAACATAATGGATGGAAAAAGTGCAAAATCAGTTGTAAGTTAGGTATTTGTTTAAAAACGTTCCCATTATATGACTTTACTGTTAGTTTCTATCATTGACTAATGCTTGTTCTCAGTTTAACATCTTTATTTGTAAGGCTGTTTTCGAGTACAAGTGCAAAATACAGTGCTTCATGGAGCGAAACCAAACCTTAAAAAAAAAACCACTGTTGCTGGAAAAAAGAAACCCAGAATGTTAAAAATTACAAGAATAAATTTGGTTATAAAATCAATTTTTCACATGGCAATAAGATAAAAATCAAAACAAGAACAAGAGATTAATCTAAAAACAGGAGGTTTGAGAGTGCATGAACAGATCAGTGAGTTAAATATAATCTCTTTCTGTTTCAGAGTTTCTTATGAGGTTGTGAGGAACAATGAAATGTTTCAGACAGGAAGAGGAAGGCCATTAAGGGATTTTTGTATGTGATAATAAGGGTTTAAAATCTTATTTTACATTTTTCAGTGAGCCAATGTAGAGAAGTTAAAACATGATCATTTACATCTCTGGCCGTATCACCCTGGAACAACTGAAAGATTCTCCTGCGATCATTATCACTCTGGCTTTGATGTGATGAACCAGGGGTCCAGGTTTCATCCTGATTGGGGTCATTTTTATTTTATGTTTTGTGGCCTTTATTTACAGTGGAGACAGACAGGAAAGTGGGGGTATGCAGATCAGGGAAGACATACATCAAGGGGTCACAGGTCAGGGGTCAAACCTGCGACCGCGGGCCACCTGCTTAAACCGCTGAGCTGCCCTGCAGCCCTGCAGCCGTGCATCTGGGGTGTTTTTAATGTCAAAAACGATCAGCCCCACAACTGCAAAGCTAAAATTAAAAACCTCGGAGACGCTTCGACTCAAAAGCAGCCGGAGTGACATTTAATAAAACGCACTCAAAAATTGACATTTTTCCTAATAAGAACTGCACGTTAGAGAATAGCTAAACGCCTGCTGGAAACTGAGCCACCGATGGTGGTGGTGGTACACTTGTTCTCAAAAACTGTCAACTGGACTTCAACCAGATGTGATGTAGCAGAAACAATACTCCAGCTATTTTAAAGCCCAATACCAGGTGGCCTCTTTCGCTTATCGTGTTTGTCATCCTTCACAGACGAACGAAGCCTTGTCCCCGGTACCGGGACCCCTGGGATACAGGTGGTTAAGCCAACGGCCCACTGCGTCTGATATGTTGTCATTACTAGCCGATGGTTTTGCAATTTCCTATTGATCTGGTAGACAGCACGCAGGTGATATGTAATTTGCAACAACTGAGGTGGCCCAGAGCAGCACTTTAGAAAACGATATAGATCCAAACTAAAAGTGATAGTTGGGCCAGACAGAGAAAAAGACACAATCGTTAAACCGGTCCCTGATTTCCTCTGCACAGAGAGTGAGGTGTGGTTATCAATACACTACAGTGATCCCTTATTTTTCACGGTTAATGGGGACTGGTCTCTGAACCGTAGTAAAGAAACCGCTCTTTCATCTAACCTCGTTTTCATTCTGCCGTCCCACGACACACACACTACATTACCCATAAGGCCACACCACTATCCATAAGGCCACCTTCTTAAAGGGGCCAGGCTGGCTCACAACATTTCTTTGCTACAAGTGAATGCGCACAACATCCTGTGATGTTTCTGCAATTTTTTCTTGATTTTTTAAAAAATATATTATACATTTCTGAAAAAAATCCGTGAATAACTAAAACCGCGGAACTTAAAGTGCGAATTGGCGAGGGATCACTCTACTATATTTCAGATCCATCAGTGGGCCACAGAGTCCAACCTTCACAAACCTCAGTCAGGTAATGAGTCGGGCCAACATATTCAACTCAAAAAAGAAAAACGGTGACAAAATTCTCGCAATTAATGCAGCGCATACGCAACCGTTGGGCAAAAATCTGAGTTTACTGTTGGATGCACTGTTGTGCCGCAGAACAAACTTAAACGTGTAAATTCTGACGATTCACCTGCACTCAAAATGTGATCGGAGAAAAGCAGGTGAGTGAATACAGTGAATAAAGTAATAAAATCACCTTCAAATGGTCAGTGTGACCGTTTACAAGAAGTAAACAGTTAAAGTATCTTTTAAATGCTGTGTTAAACTACCTTTTGAGAGTTTTTGCACAGATGCAATGACTTGTGGCATCTTCTCCCCACTGTGAATAGAGCACACAGAGCACATGCAAGAAATACATGGAAACTGCAATATTGCACAATGTATCAATAATATATCATTATATTGGCATAAATGTCCAACCCAATAAGTGACCAGCACTAACTGACCACCTTATTTTGATCAGCTAATATTTATCCTGAAGCATCCTCAATTTAGATCAGAAGACAAGCCTCCCAGTTTATCGTGGCACAGCTGCTGAACTTCTCTCCTCCGTGGGCAGAAAAGAGGGGAAAAAAAAAAAGAAAAAGCCTGGCTTGGAGTGGTTTACAACCTTCTTGAACTGGTGCCCAGTGCTGTCAGTGAGAAAGCCAAAGGCAAGCAGCCGTGCCAGAGCGGGCAGCTTTAACATGAAAAATGTTCATGCTCTCTTTGACAATTTAGCATAACTGTTACGGAGAAATCACCTTCCATTAGTTTCACCAGAAGACGTAGACTCATGGCACAGAGATGATGGAACTGGTGCGACCGCTGCGTACGAAGAAGAGCAATGTTTTAATTTCTTAATAATCCAGTGTGGCTCACTCACAGGCCAGGTTTTTATTGGTGTTCACACTCTATTTAACTATTTATAACTGACATTAATAAACAGGACATTACGTTGCTAATCCAAAACTTATTTCTTTTAGTTGGCATAATGAGTAAAAGTTAGCAGTCCTATTTAATCCTATATCTTTAGATTTATTCTATGTATGCATGTACTGTATTCGTTGATTTTTTTGTGTGCATAAAAACATAATAATTTGATCATATTGGGTCTTACTATTATGCAAATACAACCTCAGATGAAGAGCAACATGTAACTTTTTTCAATTGTTCTATTTTTTTTTATTTCATTAAAAAAAAAAAAAAAAAAAAAAAAAAAAGGGTGGGTAATGCTAAGTACCCACCTTACTGTTTCTATGGGATTTAAGAGGATAAGTAGGATTCACCCTTAGCAATTGTCTTAGAGAAGCAATTGCTGCAATGCAATATTCTGGAAAATGTTATAAATCATTTCCAAACAATGGTAAATGGATTTACATTTCTATAGCGCTTTTCTAGTCTACTGACCACTCAAAGTGCTTTACAGCATGTGTCACATTCACCCATTCGATGGCCGAGGCTACCATGCAACGTGCCACATGCTCACCAGGAGCAACTTGGGGTTCAGTATCTTGGTCAGGGATACTTCGACATGTAGCGAGGGGAGCATGGGAATCGAACCGGCAACTTTCCGGTTACCGGACAATATAGAGTTCAGCAATCAACAGAGAGAATGAATATTCACAACTGGAAAGCATTCAAGATATTTGCCAATCTTCCCGAGAATGGACATCCCAGCAACTTTATCCCGAGGCCAGATGATGCAAGGCTCAGAGGAAAAACTCAGAGCTACATCTCAGACCCAGCGGGTCACACTGAGGACTTCATGATAGTTGGGTCTGGAAAAAGCATCTTCTATTCAAAAAAACATGGAAGCCACAAGCAAGACTCCTGAAAAAAGGACGTCTTGTGTTTCAGTAGGAACTCGTCATGCCCATTGTCAAGCACGGTAGTGGAAGTGTGATGGTTTGGGGTAAGTTTGGAGCTACAGGACCGGGGCACGTCACTGAGCCTACCACGAACTCTGGTATTCAAGGATGAGACGTGACGCCGTCTGTCCAGGCTAGTGAATCATGGGGGGGGGTAGTTGGTGTCTCTCTGCCATCAGTCAGCACTGAGCAAAACAGAAACATCTTTGTAAAATTAACTTGCGCGTCATCATTTTGTCTACATCCTTGACCCTCAGTCGACACCTGAAGGTGGTGTGTGACCGGCACATCAAAGCTCACCACTCTGATTATTGTTTCTTTTCTTTTTTGGGGAGGGGAGGAGGATGACGGTCACGTGACCGAGGAGGCGGCAGCCAGCGCACCGCCGCTGTTCGTTTGATAGCTTCCACGGCGCCGGACGGAGAAGAGAGCGGGGCAGACGGGGAGACGGGAGACCGGAGAGGGACCGACGCCTTCCCCGGCAGCACCTGAAGCCCTCCTCACCCCCGTCCACCACCGCCACCACCACCACACAGCCGGCTCGCCATGGACGGATATGGCCGGACCGAAGACGAGCTGTTCTCCTCGTGCCTCCTGAACCTCACCTGGGAGACTTGCTACGAGCAGGTAGGGCGTGACTTTCCCCTGGAAAATATATAAATAAATGTGCACGAGCGCGTCTGTAGCTGCTTAACCGCTGTCCGTAGCGAACGCGCTTTAATTAAAGCTGTGCAAAAAAAAAAAAAAAAAAAAAAAAGTTTTGTTTGAGGCGGCGCGTGAGGCTCGAGCAGGTGCAACTTCATTGACTTAATTAATTACTGCTGTGACGTGTGTTCCCGAACTTTCTCGGGTCTTCGACCGGGCTTGAGCTGCCAGATCTTTGAATCAGCAATAAAATAGAATGACTTATTATTTTTATTTTATTTATTTATTTATATTTCATAATTTTATAAAATTAAGAAGCAAGGGAAAAAAAATGAAAAATGATGCCTTTCAATTTCTCCATAGAGAAACTGAAAGGCATCATTTCTGGATGTGCTTTTCATATATAAAGCTCACATGACACCTGTCCCAGTCATCTTACTTTATTTTATTTATTTTTTTGGTTGCAAGGTAAGTTTTAAAACCGTTAATAATTAAAGAAACTAGAGTGAGTTTGGAGATGGATATTGATCCTGGACTGTCTTCACACAGCAGAGCATCACTGAACTCCTCCCTCAAGCTCAATCAGTCCTGCCTTAGAAAAAAGGTAAAAAAAAAAACAAAAAAAAAACAAACGAAAAACACATTTCCTGTTGTATGAAATCCTTCTTAATTCCCCTCTTTCTAATTTGTCTGAGTGGTGTGTGTGTATGTGTGTGTGTATGTGAAGTCATTTGCCACAAGAATGCCAATGAAATCACTCTCTGAATGCTGAGCGCTCCCAGCTATTGAGCAATTTACGTTCAACGATTCCTACAAAAAAAATATCTCTGCAGTTGTTTGTTCTTCTTAGTTGTTTTTCTTTTTCTTTAAATGTCACCCTGAGAGCCCAAGATATACATTTATTACCGCGCCATCAACATCTAGATTGGAGTACAGCAGAGGAGAACACTTGAACAATCAATCTCCTGTGGTTTAGTGGGCTACCATTTGAATTACAAGTAATCACAAATTAAAGAGGATTAGGCTCTTAAAGCCTGAGCTCCTGATTTGCGGTGCTAAGAGTCATAATGTAACAGTTATTTAGGCACAGGAAACAAAAGCCACTCCAAACATGTCTCAGAATTTGCCAAGTCACCGGGAATGGCATTTTAAATTTACAACAATTAAGCCTATGTAGTTTCAGCGTTTCTGCACATCAGTTTGGAGCTGTGCATTTACAACCTTAAGGCGCCTAAATACCTTTAGATTTCAGCTTGAATTGTCTTCCAACACAAATAATTCATCTTCAGTTTGTGCACATAGTGTTCAAGGATAAAAAAAAACCGAGAGAGAAATCATAACTTTCGTTCAGTGCTCCTGAATCGGACCACTTAGAGAACCTAATTGAGCTGAAAACGTGACTTGGGTTTTATTTTGAGTGCTACTGAAGAAATTAGCCAATTTAATTGTTAAATGGTCAACAGAGTTACAATTCTATGACTTTTATGGCAAGTTCAACTTTTAAGTCAGACACAAATATCCTCAAATCCAACGAGCTTTCCTGTGTTATTATGAATTGGATATATTTGAGGTTTTAGGCTGCCTAACTTACAAACAAGCAATCTAAATGAAATTAACAGTGGTTTTGTTTCCTCCAAGGAAGTAAAACATGCTTAAAAACTAAAATAAGTTCACTACATTACATGTCCATGACATTTCAAAGACCACTGAGTTAAGAAACAACTTAATTATTGGGTTCATCCACAATAAAAGTGTTTGATTACAGCACCGGGGCTGCGCTATCTGTCCTTTATGGATGGTTAAATAGTCTTGCTGTTTGCTAATTTCTGAAATTAATTTGAGTCCAGTGCACTGTCTAAAAGCACACTTCCTCATTTAAAAGAAATTAAATAAATAAGAACATTTAGAAGCAGGTTATCTACTCTGCCAACATGTTGTGAGCCACAAGCAGATCATCTCTCGCCTCCCCCCCAAACTCCTACAGTGGGTGAGTTTTAATAAATAAACAAACAGGGAAGTAAAGGGAAATGTTGACACAGCCTGTCCTTGCAGCCAGATTATCCAATCATGCCTAAGCGCTGGGTAAAGCCGCTGCATTATTCAGCCCAAGACACAGAGACTGAGAAAAACAGTGGAAAAGCTGGGTCTTGCCTCAGGAGTGTGCATATTTGTGTGTCTCTGTGTGTGTGTGTGTATGTGTGCCTTTTGGGCTGAGGACCTCCACTTTTAAACAACAGACATGGGGCACAGGGTTTAAGAGGATCCTGTCTGTGATTAATTATCAAGTGAACTTATAGCCTCCGTCTCAGCTGCATGACTTTGTTCACTCGTCCTCTCCTCCAGCCCTCACAGGCTTCTGGAGGTGTGCTGTCCATGGTGCTGAAAGTTTTATCCTCCACCCCTCAGGGTTCTGGAGGTGTGCTGTCCATGGTGCTGAAAGTTTTGTCCTCCACCCCTCACAGGGTTCTGGAGGTGTGCTGTCCATGGTGCTGAAAGTTTTAGCACACATTTTGCACATGCCTTTTTTTTTTTTTTTTTTCTTTTCTGGAGTTCAAGGCTCCTGTTTCATCCCAATCCTTGTTGCTCTTCAAAAGTGATGCAATCCACTTTGCCTGAACAAAATGTGTGCCAGCACTTGGCAGTCCAGCTCCAAAGGGTGAAGTCTATCATTCAAGACATTTAAAAAAAAAAAAAAAAAAAAAAAAAAAAAAGCTGCGGGTTGCCCACTGTGCATTCAGAAGCAGTAAGAACTAATGTGTTTTCATGTGTCTGCTGCTGCTGCTGCTGCCTACAGCAAGGCTCAAGTTATATTAATACTCACTCAGTGACTTGGCTAAATGAAAGCTCCTTTGTGTGCGCTCTTGTGTGCAATGTTTGATCCATGTGAGTCACTTATTTTTCTGAGTCGGTAGCTTGAGCCTTTTCAGTTGTTGGCTTGTGCTACGGCAAAAAAACATTTAAAGGCATTTGCTTTTATAGAAGTTGCAATTTTGTGTCTGGAATAATAAGCTTCGAGAAAAGAGTTGTTTTCAAATCTTCCTGTTGTCGTTTTACAAATGACTAATTTGGACTCTTTGTGGGAGTGTTGCTAACGGCCAGCCGACTCAGTGGCCTGTCTGATGTCATCTTCTAATCATATTGTACTCTGCGATTTAACAAGAGTTTTTGATGAGCCGACCAACCTCCTTTCAAGCGTGAACATGCATATCACGCGATCATTCGTTAGTAAGGGAAAACGGTCACATTCACTCAACTAGCTTGCTTTCCCGTGCATGTTCTCATTTATTTTTTTTTCATGGGGGTAAATTTTAGCAAGATGAAAATGCAGACTGGAGCTCCTAGCATAGAAGTTGGGGGCTATGCCAGCAGGTGTGTTGCAGTGCCACTTCGGTCGACTGCAACTGGCGTTTTGGTCAATAAGAAATGCTGGCGATGTCAGGGGTGGAGTATAAAAAGACCCCACTCTACTTGGCCACAGTTTACTCACAACGGAGCCTGATCTCATAGGAATACTGACTAGAGCAATGCTTTTAGAAAATAATACTTTATTTTTTATTTCTTTCTTGAGAATAATATAAAATCGCATCACCAGGAGGGTGAAAAGAAGGTTAACCCAGAGGATGGAAAAATATGACCCTCAAAGGCGTCGCTTCTTTTCTAGCAACAGTACAGTAACTCTTGAACAAAACTGTTATTACGGCTTTCCGGCGGAAAATGAAAACTGTGTTGCTTGGTGCCAAAACTGAATCTAAAATATGAGGTGCTAGAGAGGAATCTCAGAAACAATCAATCCCCTCTGGGAAACATAACCCTACCTGGTGAAGGACCTTAAGATCTCAGAATAAAACTGTGTGCATCTCATTGTTCCCAAAAGTCTGTTTTTTTTTTTTTTTTTTGTGTAGGTTGAAATTTAATCCTGGGGCCAAATGCATGACACTGTGTGTACGCACAAAGGCAGAAATATGCATATTTATTATACCACAGAGGGGGTTTCTTTCAATCTCATTGTGAAATTGTGCTCGTGTACAAATCTGTTTTCTACTTAACCAGGAATGAATGTTGGCCACTCTCCTACTCAGCAATTTGTACATAAACATGTTGTTTGCTCCAAAACCAAATAAATATGAGCATCATATTTATGAAGCTGAACAAGAAGCACAGTTTTATTGAATATGAAGCTGAGATGCTCAACAAAGTAAAGGACATTAATTCTGTTTTATTTCGTGTTTTCCCTTCCAGAATCATGAATAGATGGATAAAGTGATGAATGGGGGGGGGAAAAAGTAAAACAAGCACTTGACTTCATAAGTTCAGAGTGAAGGACCCTACAGAGGGGGAAAAAAATAAATGAGGCCAAGGAGCACATCATCTTCAAAATCTGCAAGTTTTGAACACGTAGCATGTATGTTGGGTCATACAGCATTGTGTTGAGATGATCGGGAAAGAAAAACAGATGCATAGGTTTATCCTAGTGCACAACCTGTTATGTAAAGCAGACACAGGTCTTATTTCTTCTTTTTCTACAACAGTTTCATCCTGCTCAGGTTTGAGGGTGGGGACACACCTTGTACAGATCAGTTCATCACAGGGCCACGCAAGTGAAAGGCAACCATACACACTGGCCCCGATCGTACACTTCCCGCTAGCCGTTACCCGCAAATTGCGGGTATAGGAACCTCTGCTAACTGCTAATGCAATCTTCCGCTCCCTAAAGCCGCTACCTGTTATGCCGACTCCCTTACTCACTTTGTAGGTGTGGCAATGGGCGTGGCTTTTGCCCTTTCCGCAAACTTGGTATCTTGCGATCGCAGGTTTAGGGTTGCCACCCGCTACTCGCAACCCGCATGTCAGCAGCACGTCAAGAGCGCGTCCAAATGGCATCAATGTGCGTCCACCTGGTCACATGTGGACGTGCACAAACGGCTCTTACTCTGGAATTAACTCTTGTATAAAAAGCGTGATTTGGCCTCAGTTGAACCCCTGAGAAAATGGCAGAGATCGTCTTAAACAGCTTGCTCGCCAATTAAACCATAGACGACCAGAGCATGTTTACTGGGAGCGCACCAACAATCTGGGACTTTCAGGTAGATGATAGGAATTGTCTGTGTAAAAATATTTATATGTATATATCAGTGCAGAGGAGGAGGAGGAAGGAAGAGGAGGAAGCTCTACAGCAGAGTCCCAGACGAGCTGCACATGAGAGCTGCTCTGATCTGGATGAAAAGACGCTCCATAGCGGTTTGCGGGTAGCACAACCTGCTCTTAAAGGAAATGGCTACTGATTGGTTTAACAGGTGGAACGCCCTAACCACTCCCATGCAGAATATAGCGGATAGCGCAGGTGGGATAGCAGGTTTAGCAAGGTGGAAGATTGCGTTCTTTGCGGGGGAACGCCCCTCCTGCTACCCGCTATCCCTAAACAGCAGCTTTAGGAGATCTGGCGAAAGATCGGGCCCATTCACTCTTACAGACAACTTAGTTACTGATTGGCCTAATATGCATGTTTTTGTACTGTGGGAACCTGTAGTACCTAAAGAAAATCCACGTACGATGACCTAGACTACTGAAAATTTCAAACTTAATTGTGTCCTGAAAGCTAATGAAAAGTAACAGAATAGAACAAAATCCACTGATTCATTTTATGATGAAATTTTCAAGTTTTCTATTTTCTGTTGCTACATCACTGCAACAGCCTACTGAAAGGTGTATGTGAGTGGACTGAAGAATGCATGAGATGCCCTAATTTGAACCACACTTTGATCCTTGTGAAAAAAAAATCATTTTTTGTGAAGGAAAGGGCTTGCTTGTGTGTTTGCATTGTTTATGCATGTGGGCCCTGTACCCTTTTAAAGCTAGAACAGGTCAGCAGCAACTGCAAAAGTCTCTATTTTTGAGGTTCTCAAGGGCCTGAGTAGCGTGGATGCTGAGTAAACGTAAAACTATCTGTTTTTTTTCTTTTATAAGAAAACAAGAGTGCGTGGGTGTACGAACAAATTAACCCCAAACGTACTAGCAGTTCTTATTATGCCTTTCTTTCCTTTCCAATATTGATTCAGTTATCTTGGCTTTGAGTATCAACCAATACCAAGTAATAATCTGACAGCAGTCAGGCGTAGGGGTGAGTATTGGCAAGGACCTCGCAATACGATATGTATCATGATACTTGGGTCATTATACGATATTATGATATCGCGATATCACAATATATTGCGATATTCTACCCAGATAATATCAAAATTAAAAGTAGAGATGAAAAATCAAGTTGCTGTATATGTTCATCAGATATATTGATCATTCAGAGGACAAATTGAGTCAAACGTATTTGCTTCAAAACAACCTATTTATTGTTTATTATTAGCATTTTTGCACATTTTGATGTGAAAATTAAAAAAATTTCCTAAAAAAATCGATATTAGTATCTGAAAAATCGATGTTATATTGAGTGGCCGAAAATCGCAATATATTGCCAAATAATTTTTTTTTTCACACCCCTAGTCAGACGTCATGTTGGAGGTCCAGATGTCCGTCATGAAGCTGATTGTCTGCACTTCTTTTAGCGTTTGTGACATGTGCTCACAGGCTCATTCAGTTTTAGGAGAGCAGTGTCAGAGATGTGTTTATATCCAAGCCAGCTCATAGCTCACTGCTTCTCCACCTGCCGACTCAAAACAGGAAGTTGAAAGGCACCACTGCCTGACTTCCTGCCCGTGCTTCTAGAGCAATGAAGAAGAACTGGAATTGTGGATGTGGTTTCAGGATGGTGCATAGATGTAAATATGCACAGGTACCCTTACGTTTGGTAGAATTCTTGACGCTGGTATCAGAATCAGAACATTGCTAGAGCATCTCTAGTATCCGTTGGGACAAAAAAAAAAAAGAAGTGTGGCAGCTAGGAGGGAATGTTGCATTCTTCTGAGAAAAGTAGCTGCTCATTATCGAAATCATAATAAAAAAAAAAAAAAAAATTTAATCCTGCAATCCAAACAAGTCCTTTGGTCTTGCAGTAAAATTAGCTTCAAAACTAAATGAGTTTAATAATTGACACGGAAAGTAAATTTTCGGATTTTTTTGCATGTTTTTTTACAATCTGATATGTTGCTAAAGAGCTTTCTTAAACCTGTTATGCATTTTGTTTAAAATCAGAATCTGTAAAAGAACTGTTAACTGCGCTTGTGATATTAAAGCAGGGAATTTTAATTTTAAAACATGTTGAAATATAAATCATTGCACTAGTGGCTCAGAACTGTGCTTAAATGTCGTGTTTGCAGGATTCAGCTCTGTCGTGGATTCAGTCCATGCAACTGTTCTCAAAGGACTGAATCTCATTTACAAGTTGGCAGGGCTTTTTTTTCCCCTTTTTTTTTTTAATCAACAAGTGCATTTCAGCTGAACACCTTGCTTTTGAAAGCAACCCACAGATGCGCGGCCCGTCAGCAGTGTAATGAGAAGCGCATTGTTCCTTTGCAACATATTGCCGAGACATGGATGGAGAATTATCTAATCAAGACTTTGTGAAAGTGCTGCCACTTAGTCACTGCTGACCTGCTAACCGTCTGCCAGGGCTTCTACTGCAACATGTCAACATACCAGACTGGTCATGGAGACTTATTCTGCTGTTTGTTTATGTATGTTGTTTACAGCTTAAGACAAATCAGAGTTACAAGTATAGGTGTTGAATCCTCAGTTTTCCTTTTTTTTAATTTTTTTAAATTCATGGATTAATGGGTGTTTATTTGTTGTGTCATTATTATTCCACATGGCATCGTAGCTCTGAAGCGTTATCTTCTGTACATATATTTCTGTGCCCAGGTGTGACTTGTGTCACTTGGAGCTGGTGCCAAGCTGATTTTAGAGGCTACTTTTAAATGCAGGTCTAACTTAAGCTCTTTGATTTCATGTTCAAAGAGAGATGTGAGCCACCAGAGGGAGCAACAAGCTTTGATTCCTCACGGGACTTTAAAATCTGTCATGCAGAATATTTCTTGATTTGCAGCAGGACGAGCAATTTTACTGTACCATTTCCAGCAACTTACTGGTTTAGTAAAAAAAAAAAAGAAAAGGGAAAAATTGAGATATGATGATGCTCAGCGGTTTAATTTGTTGTCTCTGTGAGATGTTTGTTTCATTGCTAAATTAATGTAATCACAATTTAAGCCTCCAGAGATGAGGATCTTTTTATTTTTAAGCCTTCTCGCGCTGCGCTGGCTGAATCAACATCTAAGCAGGGGGGAGCAGGAAGCACCAGACTATGTCCTTTGATTATGTGTGGGAAAATGTCTTCCTCGCTATTGACAATCTGTTGATACCTTGTAAAATCTCAGATGAAAGGAAATGCAGCTTAGACTGTGGAAAAAAAAAATATCCTTGCTTTTCTCACTGGGAGGTAAAAGCACTCTTGCAAACGTTGAATTGTACATCTGAAGTGTTATCAATTCCACCTGAAATGAAGGGCCCCGTCGGCAGAGCTGAACCCCGGCGCTTTTGATCGCACCAGCCGCGCCTGTAAACAAGTATTTTCCCATCTTCTCCTCTTTACTTGTCTCTACGTTTCTCTCCTGGCCTTTTTTTTTTTTTTTTTCCCCGACTCTCCTGCTCCCCCACCAAGGTGTCTGGAGGGGGAGGTTCCTTTGATTATCTCTGCAGCCGATTAATTGCTTTTCTTAACCTCTGCACAGACGTGCTCCTACGCCACCCTGGAGCCTTCTGCACGTGCCCACGTGGACCCCCGCCAAGAGAAACGCAACCGCGTTTCTCCCAATTACTGACCTTCATCCTTTCATTTCACCTAGGATGTTATCATCAGCATTATCGGGGTATTTACTTTGTTTGTTTAGCTCGTAACTTGGCTTGCTGAAGCACTCTTGGCTGGAATTTAAAGCAGACTAAGTGTGGAAGAGGTGTTATATATTTTTTGGGACGGTTACAGAGAATGAGATAAGTTTGTTTGTCAGAAAGTGTCTCTGGGAAGAGTACAGACTGTCTTATGCAGGAATATTACTTTTTTTTTTTTTTTTTTTTTTTTTTTGAACTGTCCTTTTTCCATGATTAAATAGATTTTGGCCTTGAGTTATGCTGGCCAAGCAATTTCATACAGCAACACTGAGTGCTCTTCTCCATCTTACTTTGCCTTTGAGACATGCATGTGCATCACGTCTCTCAAAGGGTCCCGGCCCCTGCCTCCACATGCTGTCATCTAGCAATGAACTACCTCCTTCAGACCTTGCTCCCCCCCCCTCCAGAGCATCCTGAAAGCATCACAATGATTTATGCACCAAATCTTACACGGGGACCAGCTACAACCACGTCTATCGTTTTGAGATCACTGGACAACAGTGTGCTAAAATATTCTCGGGGTGATTCAGTCGTTGTTTGCCATTGGATTAAAGAAAAAGAGTTCGTCTTCTTCTTCAGTGTTGAATGTCTTCCTGACTTTTTATGGTTGCTGGATGGTATGAAATAGAGACATGAACACTTCTCTCTCTCTCTCTTTTTTTTTTTTTTTTTTTTTTTTTTTTAACTTGGGGATGTCAGCAGAAAAAGTCCTGGAAAATAACCTCTCTCATCTTGCGTGAGAGTTTTATAATCCATATCTCTGACTTTCCTTCCTTTTTTTTTAAAATTTCACTGAGTCCACACAACTTCTCTACCGTCCAACTTTTCGCTTGGAAGTTTGGCATTACTGTGAGTGGCTTCCAAGTGCAGCCTAATTGGTTCAGGTGTTTGATACAGCGAGCACTGTGGGGCTCCAGTCTAAGAAGAGAGGAGACGGCCCACACATACTTTAGACACATTCCCGGATGCGCAAATGCAAATTCTGCATGTGAGGCATGAACAGACACATAATGTGCAGCACTCATTCATTCACTAACAGGCTAGACTCCCAGGACTCCATGCTGGAGTGTGGAGTTGCTGATTTCTCCCATCAGCAGAAAGCTGGGATGAGCTGAACTAATTGAGCTGGGAGCCCCGGCGGGGGAACCGGGGTCCTTCTCACACGGCCTCGTCACTTCCTTCTTTATCCATCCGCTGCTCTGTCATCGGTCCCGTCTCTCCAGACCGCTACGTGCTGCCCGAAAGAATGGCTTTAATGCAGGTGGCTAAAGTGAGGATGAGAAGATGGGATGGTGACCCAGCAGGAGGCCGATTAAAAGTAGCATCGTGAAAGCAACATAACTTCCACACCTGTAGTAGGTCCTCTGAGCTTAAACAAAAAAATACAAAAAGTTTAGTTTTTGTCACTTTGAAATGTATTTCAAATGTAATAGCTTGTTGTAAAATATCGCATAGCTGTTGTTTGCTGAGGTTGTGCCAAGTTACACAAGCGTTTTTTTTTTTTTTTTTTGAGTGTCATACCTTGCAGTACACTACGACGGAGTATTAGGGCCACACTGAGAAAAAAAATTGTGGGCAATGATTTTTTTTTTCATTCCTCACTTACGAGAATAAAGTTGAAATGTTGAGAATAAAGTCAAAATGTCGTGAATAAAGTTGAAATGTTGAGAATAAAGTCGAAATGTCGAGAATAAAGTTGAAATGCAGTTTCCAGAATAAAGTCGAAATGTTAAGAATAAAGTCGAATTTATTCCAGTTTCCAGAATTCCAGAATCAGTATAGTTTTTTTCTGAATAGGCGCAATTTCTGACACAATCTCTTCAAAGTACAAAAACTTAATATAATACTTTGTCTATATGATAAAAGCACATAGACATAGACAATATGTTGGTAGAGTAAAGCTGGTTTGAATAAATCTTTAAGACAACTTTATTGTGGAAACTCATTTCGACTTTATTCTTACCATTTCGACTTAAAGGTGGGGTAGGTGTTGTTTGAAAAACGGTTCCAGCAATCCAGCTCAAGTAAGATTTTGAAAATATACACTCCCTCCCTCCTCCAAAGGCTCCGCCTCCTCCTCTTCAGCCCACCCCTCGGAAACCACGCCTTCACACGATTCACGATTACATGAACCACAGGGAGGGTGGGAGGGGTGGGTGGGAGTGCATTGATATTTGATGGACGTATTAGGCAGCCAATCAAAATAGTGATGATCACTATTTTTGATTGGTCAGAGTTTTTCTCTGATTATACCCTCTAGACCGGACCAAAACGTTTCGTTTTTTTTTTTGCAAACATTTTATTTCAGTGGGTGCAATGGAAATGTGAAAAGGTTTTCAGGCAATATTGTAAAAAGTGTTGCAAAAAAACAACACCTACCCCACCTTTAATTCTGGAAATTGCATTTCGACTTTATTCTCGACATTTCGACTTTCTTCTCGTAAGTGAGGAATGAAAAAAAAAATCATTGCCCACAATTTTTTTTTTTTTTTTTTTCTCATGTGTGTACTCCGTCGTAGTACACACATGACAAGCTAAAGTGGACAGACTGCACTGGCTGTACCCCAGTAGACTTGCCACCACCACCACCAACAGCAGATTACCTGTTCTATTCCGGGGATATTAAGACCTTACATGCCTCTTGATGGGCCCTGGGAGGCCTGTCATAAAAGCCACAGCAAGCTGTGGAGACGGAGTTGTTTCCCTCCTTTAGCTTCACTTGGGGACTGGTTATGTTCAGGCAAACAGCCTTTACCTGCAAAGTCACTTTCTTGTTCATTTGTTAGTATGGCTAATGTCTCATTAAGTTCACAGAGGGGAAATGATGTGCTCTTTGGGCGAAGGTTAGGCTCTCAGCTTCTTAGGAGACAAAAGAAAGACTGATTATCGCAGCAGAGACGTGCCTTAGCCTGTGTCTTTCACAACAAGTTCTATTTGTGTTACTGCTGGTGCTGCTTCATTACCCATAATCTATTAGCCCTCCCTCCACCTCCCCCAAGTAAAAGTTAAAAGATTTGGGCTAAATGATGAATGCTTGATCACTTTTGCATGGTGTTCTTTTGGAAAGAGTGGATGCAAAGTGGGTGGGGGGAAAATTTTACATTATCAAGGAGATAATTACAAAGCAATCGTAAGCTGTTTCCTGTAAAGTGGTAAACAAGCCAAGGGCTTCTGGGTTTTTTTTCTTTTTTTTTTTTTCTCCCCTCCAAGAATAATTAAAAGTCGCTTTGCATTCCATGCATCAGTGTCCTTCCTGCCATTCGGTGCCCACCTCTTGGCATAATAAAGCTGGCTCATTCTCACTGTAGGGGAGGGGTCCTCACTCATAGAGTGATTTGACATTTTTGCAACCTTTTCTTGTCTCGTATCTGACAAATCTGCAAGAGAAAAATAAAATGACCTGTTTTTACTTGAGCTTTCCCTATTCATAAAATTCATAATTTTTTTTTTTCTTGCTACTTGGGGGTTAATGGGTTGTTCTTAAAAGCCACAAATTGCTTTGCCACGCAGTGGAGTGGTTTCCAAATATGGGCCACTAGTCCTTCATGGCTTTGCCTTCAGTGCCCCGGTAACGACTTCAGTCATTGATTGGTCCAGACTGAAGAGGGTGGCAAGTTGCCCACCAAGGTGTGTGGGAATATCAGATGAGCAGACTGTCCGTCAGGCTGAATCCTCCACCACGTAAAGTGGGGAACAGGAGCTAAGAATGAGTGTCATCATCAACTGCATCCACTCCAAATAAATAAAAGATTAGAAAATACAACTTTAAATCAACTTTACATGCAACAAAATATCTATTTTGACTACAGTAATTAAATTCACAATAATTTGTCCATTTTTGCGTGAATAGTGTAGAGCAGGGATTCCCAAAGTGTGGGCCGCGGCCCACTGGTGGGCCGTCGTGGGACTGCAGGTGGGCCGTGAGAGGTCATTAAAATTAAACAAATGTGTTTTAAATCCTCGATCTTTTCAAAATATGTTTTTAATTACTGTAAAATATTCATGACATGATTAAAAAAACATTAAGAAGTAATAAAATAACCCAGTTATGTGTTATTCTATTGTCTTCTTAACTTAATATGACAAGTGTCACCTTATTTGTTGACCCCTCACATTAATATCGGAACATGGTTCCTAGTCTTGTATGTTGATCACAGTTGTGATTAAAGGTTTGGTTGGGCTATGAAGATTTTTCACATTTCAAATTGGGCCTTGGTATTTTTGGAGTTTTGCTTTGACATAAATCCTATAGGAGTCCTTATCTTACAAAAAAAAATGATTTTAAATCTTCCGGCTCACCCATTTAAAACAGTTTAAAGCTGTCAGAAGAGACCAGAAACTAAGGGCGCATAATTTTCGTTGCGTGTTGTCATTATCGTTTCTATTCCCAAGTCCTGTCTATAATTTAAAATGCCTGCAGGCGGTCACATCAGCGTTGATATATAGTTGTTACTCTGCTTCCAGCAACACTAGAATCAATTATCCATGGAATCGATCAACATACCTCCACAGTCACTCATTTAAAAGAGCCAATCAGTCTGCATGGACCTTTTATCATTTCCCTTTTCTTGGTGTGGGTGTGTTTGTGTGTCTGGCGCCATGGGTTGTCCCATGATGGATCTACCTGAGTGGCAGCTCGTTCTCTCATTTATTCTTGTTTATCTTTTGGAGTGAGAGTGTAGTTGACCTCAGTCCAGCTCAACCTGCTGGTTAAACTGCAAATTGACTTGCATGATGACACCTTGCCGCTACTTCTGGACTAAAATCCGTATCGCACGGAGAATAGAGCCTGTGTGTTTATGAGCACCTGAACTTAAAAAGTTGACACACTTGCAGTGGTGTTGATATGTGCCTGCAGCACTCTCCAACTCCTTGGTGGCTTCATTACTAAATGAAGCAACCCATAATTCCACATCCCAGCATGGATAAATGCGGCGGTGACAGTAAGGATGGGGTTGGGACGCTGCATCCTCCGTACCTGATGACATGCGAGGTTTATCACGCTGAGCAGAGACATGGTCACCTTACCCGGGGCCTCATTGTGACAGCCAGCAAGTCACTTGAGAGCACCATTGGAAATCAATATTCCCCTACTCTTTAATTGTTGGGGAAAAAAAAATCTTCCCTGTTTACTGCATCACATCATCAGTCAGGACAACCTGACTCTTTCATTCATTCTCCTCCAACAGTTTCTCCTCTGTGAGGTGTAGAAGCTGGCTGGTTGTGCAACAGAAACGGTCTGGATTTTTATTTTTTTTAGGTACTTAATATGCAGAATAATAAAGCCATCCATGTTTACTTCAGCGTGCCTAAGGTGTTTTTGATTTAAGGTGTGATATGTTGACCAAAAAAAAATTCTAAAGAAAATGAACACACTTGGTGCTGCAGTAATGCTTTCCCTTTTCTGACCATCACGTTAAAGGTTCCCTGTGGAGCTTTTTACCAATGGCGGCAATAAAAAGCAATGTTTTTATAAGTGGATCCCCATTTTGTTTGTGTCTCATGCAAGTATAGAAGGGCACTGTCACACTGGTGAGCAAAGTGCTTCCTGCGGGTTTTGCACCGTTTACTGGCAAAAAGAAAAAAGGCAACGGAGAAGACTGCTGGACAGACGTGGATGTAAACAATGCAGGATTGAAATAATAAGTCAATATTTCGTTGGTTGTGTTTTTTTTTTCCCAGTAGGACCTTAAAAGCTTTATGGATCCACTGCGTTTTTGGACACATATAACTGGCATCGTGGAAGAAAATTGCACCGGTCACTTTGAAGCACCTCGGGCCCACGGCTCATTTTGCATTCTGACCAGCAGATGAAGAAACGCATTATCACGTACAACAGCTGTATTAATTAAACGTAAATTAAACCTGATCAGTTTCAGTCAGTTTTACAAATTACACACAGGTCATGAGCATTAGCTCAAAGCTGATGGTTGTCTTGTATCTCTTTCTTCAGTTAAGTGCGCTACCTGCGGAGGATCACAGCTCCAAAACTGTGATTAGGCCCTCTCTGGCTAATTAACTGCAGGGGCCACAGTTGGCTATTTGCATCATTTAATGGCGAGGGGGGGGGGGGGGGACACAGCTGTCCTTTGTCTGTCATTCATCTAACGTGCGCCCTTTATGCCACGATTTCCACCATAAAACTTGTAGATAGCCAAAGTAGCTTTTATCATTCTCATTAAAATGACACAGAATATGATGCACACTAGGTTTTCATTTTAAGCAGCTGCAAAGGTTGTATTTTAATTTGGAGAAGAGGAACAAGAGGTGTTTTTTTTCGCTCGTAGAGGGAATACCTGGTGATTCCTGGAGAGAGGACCTCATAATGCTCTTGTAATACTTTAACACTAAAAGTCCCGCTTGCAGCATTTTAATATTCCCAGCTCCTCCCTCCTCTCTCTCTCGCTCTCCTTTCATTCACTGCGACTGTCTTCTTAATTATTTACGTCCATCCATTACAGCATGAAAACTGGGAGGACGCTAACGTGCGTAGAACGGAGGGAATGTCATATTCCCACTTAATGTTTCCAGTTGGAAGTTTTAAATTGCTCCCGATCCCTCACTTAGTTGGACAGCGGTGGTTGGGGGGGAATCGGAGCGTTTAAACTCTGTGCTTATTTCATGTTTTACTTGCACGCCAACACAATCATAATGCACCACAGCTTGAGCACATACTAACTCTCACCCGCCCGCCCACTCTCACAAGCCCCAGGCCCCTCAGTATCGTCTAACCATCCTGTGTTCATTAGGCTGGGAGGGCGTTGCACACTCTGCCCTCGTGTGTGTGTGTGTGTGTGTGTAGATGTAGTTTAATCCCTTTTTCTTCTGTTGTGGTAGTGGATTATTTTGAAACCGTTTGATTTCATCTTTTTGCATTCCAATAGTTAGGTGTTTTTTGCAGAACATCCTCATACCAACATCAGCCACCTTTATTCTGCAGATGTTTTCTTCCAACATTGTCCTGCTCTGTCTGGGTCTAGCATGCTGTTTTCTTTCTTTCTTTCTTTTTTTCTCTCCTTTTTACAGCCTGTCCTGAGGGAAAGTGGATAACTCATGTGAACGGATCACTTCTGATTAGTGGTGGTGCTCTGGAAAGATGCCTGTAGTTTCTTCTATTTTTTTTATTTTTTTTATTTTTGCCAGAAACAAACAGTGGTGAGGCCTCCCCAAGGGAAGACTGCCATTTTTTTTAGCACAACACAACCCCCTTAGAGAAGTTATCTCTCATGTGCTGTTAACTTTGGGCTTTAAAGTGCTTTGTTTATCACATCACAAGATGATATCGTGTGAGATGGTGGCAGGGATGATTTAAAAAAAAAAAAAAAAAAGTCCGTAGGATTCAGCTTCATCTCCCCTACAAACACAGTAGGGTTTTATTTATTTTTTTATTTATTTAATTTGGCAAAAGCTTCACAACAAACTCGCTGTCATTCAATTCCTCAGTGCAAATTTACATATAAAGTGTCTGATAAGCCTATTTGTGTGTCGCCAGTGTGCCAATGCACAATTTGTGTCAAAACATAAAGGCTGAAAAGAAACGTGAGTTTGTTTCGAATACATTTGAATCATGTGGCATTTTGTGCGAGAAAAGGCGGCGCGAGGAAAAAGGTATTGGAGGTAGGTAAACGGTACAGGAGGGTGGGGGGCAGAGGCAGGAGGCTGATTTGTCTCTGTTCTGTTGGGAGGATTTACGGTGCAAGTGTGTTGAGCCATCAATCAATCGTGGCGTACTCCAAGGACAAGTTTGTCTCTTTATGCAATTTGTAAGGCTGTCCAGTCAAATTGATTCCTTAACCAGGAGCTGTCTAGCTCCCAGAGAAGAGTAACCCCCCCACCCCCCACCCCGAAAAGCACATCAACCCCCATGTTCGCTGTAAACCAGACAATAAATGATATGACTGTTGACTGTCTATGGGCAAAATCCAACTGCAAAATAAAGTGGGTGACAAAAAGACAAGATTGAACGCGATCGTAGAAGTGATTGATTAAATGTGATTAAATAACTGAGGATTGATTCCGCAAAGTTCCTCTCTGAGAAATGACTCTGGCATTATGATGTACTCAGGTTCCTCTGATTTAAATCTTCAGGAGGGGAAATAAAAAAAAAAAGGAAGTCAGATTGGCAGATAAAAACCCGTACTCATGCCCAAAATTCAGTAATTTTTTAGAGTTCACCTTTCAGGGAAGTTTACAGAGGAATACATATGGTCACAAATGAATACGGAGATCTAAAAACTCAAATCTATGGAATTTTGGGAAACTCGCAAAGCATGTTTCAGTCAAACGGGAATGAATTTGAACAAATGTAAAACTGTTTTGGTAACGCTCAGATCAAAAACTGAACGGTAATATACAGTGATCCCTTATTTTTCGCAGTTAATGGGGACCGGCGCCCCCCCGCGAAAATCAAAATCCACGAACTGGAGCCGGAGCCCCCCGAGCCTAAATAATGTGTTTAAAATATGTCTAAAAACCGCAAAAAGTAGCGACGCACTGCAGTGAAACAAGACAAAGGCTCAACTGTGGTCTTTCTGTTACCTTCACAGCTTCTGGTCTCTGAACCGTAGTAAAGAAACTGCTGGTATTGTGCTATTTTTGGCTCGTAATTAGCGGCTAACACGCTAACAACAACAAAAGAAAAAGTCCAGCAGTTTACCTGCACTTTATTCTGGCACTGCAGGAACTTGTAACATCACACAGGTTGTATTGTTGGGCTCCTGTCTGTTAACAGAGAATGTAAATCTATACACGCTGGGCTGCTGTTGATGCTCACTACACTTTTCATCTAACCCCGTTTTCATTCTGCCGTCCCACGACATGCACACTACATTACCCATAAGGCCACCTTCTTAAAGGGGCCAGGCTGGCTCACAACATTTCTTTGCTGTGAGAGAACGCGCACAACATCCTGTGATGTTTCTGTGATTTTTTTCTTGATTTTTTAAATTTATTATTTATTTCTGAAAAATCCGCAAATAACTAAAACCGCGCAACTTAAAGTGTGAATTGACAAGGGATCACTGTAATGGACATACAAAAGTTTACCTTCATACCTTGTCTACATACAAATGATTGCATGTATGACCTGACATGGACAGATCAGGTCACAGCTGCATAAAGAGTTGTTTTTTTTTTTGTGCTTTTCATACTTTTGTTATCTACACACACATTTCTTTCTTTTATTGTTGGAAGACTGGGTAACCTGGGCTGTTGGTAGATTTTATATGTCAAATAGCTCATCCCTGGATGTATTAGAAAACAATATTGTGCATTTGTACAAAAAGAAAAACCATACTACTTTTAAAACAAGTGTAATATCATTAAAACATCTCAGACTCTTTATGCAGAAATATCTGCAGACGCTTGTTGTCCACAAACTTTTGGTTATGACTTGAGTCGACGGTTTAACACGTGTAGTGAAATGGCTGATACATCGACAGGACTTGGCTCGTCCCGTATCGTTTGAAGAGGCCGACATTTGTGGCTTTGAACAAAAATATTGGATGATTCTCGACTGTGGTGTCTCCATGTTATACTCAAAGTAAATAGTAATAACTTTGATAATCCCCATCTTTCATGTGCTGTTAGTATCAGATAAAAATATCACTTTCGCTCAGTGCTTTGATGTCTGACCAAGTACCTCCAAAGCGAAGGCGTCGCCAGCTCTGCAGCAGCCGACACGACTGCAGACTCCTGCGCTTCTTTGTGCAGCTCTGCGGGAGTGAAAACCTTCACGTGCAAGCAACACGGTTTGATAATTAAAAAGGTTTGAAGCACACTTGTGTGTTGGCGGTGTACTCGGGCGACTGCTCTGATTTAGTGTGAGGCAGAATATCGGTCTGATGTAAAGCTCAGACCCGAAAATGCTGGCGGAAGAAGCCACGTCTCACGATTTCCTGCCGAGAAAGCAATCGTGCTGCTTTTGGAGTCGACTGCGCGGTGATTTGGGACGTTTAGCGGACAAAAGGGTAGTGATTACAAAACGAGCCGTGCACTTGAATAATTGATGCCGGAAATCATGCTCGGCTTTTCAGAATTCACAATGATCCCTCTTATCCATTAGCCCAGCTCACACGCACACACCTGGTCAGGTTTCCATCGCTTACACATGACATGACATTTACTCGCATCCCTTCCAGGAGAGACGTCCTCACCTGACGAATAAATATGTTAAATTTAATGGTTTACATTCTGGAGACTATGAAAATTTTTTTTTTTAGGTTTATGTCCCCTCAACATAAGTAAAACAAGCTTTTCACACACATGAACATTGTCAGTCTGTTTACAAACGCCCACATTTCACCACGGTGACTTGTCTGTGTGCAGCGATCGTATAAATGTGGAGATAAATGAAGGCATAAAAAGATAGATGCATAATAAATTAGATGCCTGAGCAAATGCCTTGGCATCGCTTTTAATATGGCGTTTAGCTTTTTAGATCAACATGCCTTCGCTTTTCTGCTGTAGAAATTAAATTCAAAGGAACATTCGCCTTCCTTTCAGCTCTCCAAAGCAACCAGAAAACATAAATATAGAAACAAAATGAGTCAAAGATTATCTAATGGAGCGTGCGTCAGTGCAGTTTGTCACAAGCTTTACAGGAGTATCACTCAGTGGTCACAGTTCTGTTATTTATTTTTTTGTCAAACAGCGTCGGTTTCGCTGCATTATCGTTCACATGAATGTTTCCTGCCACTGGTAAAACTTTGACAGCTAGAGCAAGGCACATATCAAACCCATGTGCAGAGGCTGGATTTTGACAACAAATATCAAGAAAATATGGTTAATTTCAGCTTGTTCAGGGGAAAAAACCCTTTCCATCTGAGGGTTCTGTGATAAAATGCACCGCGATATGTCAGCTTTGCTGCACATTTTGTTTGTGATAAGGAAAATCCAGAGGGAGGAAGATCCAATAGCAACGGTGGCTCCTCTCTCTCTCTGACATCTTTCTGGGTGTGACATCCCTGCTAGTCTGCAGGATGAGAAAAATCTGTCAATAACGTAATGCGTGTTCTCTTCAGATCCGAATCACAACCTTCCGAGTTAATCAAGGACACTCATCGTTGCGAACCAGCCCCGCCTACTACAAAGGAGAACAGGTGCGCCTGCAGATAATACTGGATGCACAATACAGGGGAGATCCAGCTGTTGCTATGTGGATGGCTGTAGTCTTAAAATCAATTTGAACTGACATTTTATTATGCTGTAACATGACTTTCAGTTTACAAGTTTTGCTGGGATCACGTACCAGAATGTTTTTGACATTGATCAAAGCAATGCCAGTTCAAGACCCTGAAATGCTGAAGCGACTGCGATATAAGCTGCTGATGGAAAATGAAGAGAAAATCTCTGACAGTCTGAAATGGAGGTCTTTTGAAATCCGTCCATAGGCAGGCTGATAGAAATCCAGCTGCTCACAGTTGCTCCGTCAAAAACCTGCATTACAGTGTGAGTATTTGTACATTTAAGTGCAAAAGTCATCTCGGTTAAGATGTCCAAATCAATCCAATGATATTCCAGTTAAATCCGATTGGTTCACAGTAATTCATGTCACATGACTAGTTAATGACAGCAATAATGGGCAGATTCACACATGAAGAGAGAATCCGGCAGCGTGAAGAGAAGTGTATCATGGACATGGTCTTTCCTCCTGAACCCAAACTGATTTATTGAGACGGCACCTCTCTGCACCCCAAAGGCACTGGGTAACAATCCGGTCGTACTTCCCCTCCCAGCAAACAGTGTTTATTTACTCACTCTCAGGGAGGCAATGAATGCAGCTCTGACTGACAAACAATCTTATGATGCAGCCTTCATGTCAGGACTGAACCCCCCCATCCTCCCTCCCTCCCTCTCCGCTCTATTCTCCCCCTCTCCTGAACATCTCAGTCAGTTGTCAGTCTTTTTTCCCCAGCCATACGCCCTGTTGACACAGGAATCCGTCACTTCTCACACGGGGGAGTGTGGGACACGTTGGTGGCCATTACTATTCATGAGGCAGCGCGATCCACTCCGTCACCCTTTGTCAGTAAGAGGTGTCTGTCTTCGCCGCTGCTCCCTTTACTCTCTTTATCAGCCAGGGGTGGCTAATGAGAAGCACCAGGTTAATACCACCACTAGAACAGCAATGTCTTTTAAACCTCTTAATTCATTTAGACACTACTAATTGAAACCCATGTGAACTACACTCTGGACACCATCCATTTTCCTGCGAGCCGCGGCTAAAAGGGAAATTCGGATGCAGTTTGATGGAAGTCTGCAGAGCGGTGTCAGGATTAACTCACCTTGAACCAGATGATTTCCCTTTGAATTTGCATCATTTGCCAGTCCCCGCACATGATAGCCATTACCTTTTTTAAAATTGAGCCTCGCTGTGAAATTCTCGAAGACAGCCACAACTTTGTAGTCGGCTAAACCAGAAGTGACACGCAGTATCAAAAATAACCAGCTTTGGATAGTCCAAAATGTCTTGGTTTAATTAAAGTGAGTAAAAACAGCAGCTATGACTAAGGTTAGACGTCCTCCTGGATGTGGCAGATTGTAAATTAAAAACTCTTATTCACCCCGCAGTTGTCAGACTTGACTTAGTCATCCTCCACTTGAGTGTTTAATCAACATGCAGCAAACACTGCAGGCTTGTTGGTTAAGACCTTCCGCTTCCTTCTATTTATCCTTGCAGTTTTTGTCAATTCTGCTGGAAATTAATATTGACCAGAGCGAAAGGGGGGTTCTCCTCCCTACCACCGGGTCAGCTCTGTCCATCCGGCACCTCGAGGCTCTTCTGGCCCCCGCTGGTGTGCCATGGCGGAGCGTAATGGAGGCCCGTTTCCACTGCTATCTCTGATGCATCTTTATGCTACACCGAAGGGCTGTGGCCTATTGATATCTCCTTCCTTCTGCCTTATATGCAGCTGTAAATATTCAAATGAGCCATCACGAGTCGATGGCGTGAGAGATAACGGGTCCATCTTTTACCTGCCCCTTCTGGTGTGCGACAGCTGGATATATTTAGTTGATGGCATCGTTGTCTCCAAAAGCGCCTGATTTGCCGGCATAAATTTCAGCAGACACTCACTCCTTCCCTGCGCCCGCAGAGGCGAACGCTTATTTATTTACTCGTTTATCATTTCAATAGTTATTTTATGGTGGTGCGGTATTAATTGAACTGCTTCTACTGCACAACAATTCAAGGCCCAGTACATCTATTACAAAGGGAGTATGCTGGAAACAGCGCTGAACAGGCTCACAAATCAGCCTAAGCTGAGAGGGGAACCTTACAATAATGTAACACAATCACACTAATCTTTCATTTAGAACCTGCTCCTTTCTCGGGCATGCAAATAAAAACTCTTTGAATCCCAAAGTGGCTGCGGTGGAAAAAAAAAAAAAAAAGGTGATTGGTTGCATTGGTTGATTGAGTTCCACTGTGCCGCTGAGCATTGTGTGTTGTTGAGCTTCATGGGAAGCAATTTCCTACATTTAAAATGATAGTAGGTCATTTCTGAAACTTGCCATGTTAAGCTATCGACTTGGAGGATTGTGCAGCATTAATCTTTTTGTTTGGCATCAGCTTAGTAAATATGATCAAATGCAGTTATATGAAATAAATAAATAAGGCAACCTCTCTTTTGAAAGTAAGGTTTTTAAACACAATAGAGGCCTCTGAAGTAAAGCAGGATGGTTCTATTTTTATTCTCTAGGAAGCAGAGGTGAAGAAAACAACTCAACCTCCCCGTCTATAGGGGGGGGGGGGGGATCCACTGAGCTACTGAGCTAAGATGACAGAAGTTCCTTTGCCCTGGTTTAAGAATAAAAAGGTTAAAAAAAAGAGTTGAGGATAAACTTAAAGAAATTCAGATGTTGAGCCCTTGTTCACTCTGATTTGACCTCTTGCCGTGGGAAATATTTGTCGCCTCAGTGGGCAGTTGCTCCACGGCGTTCACCAGGTGTTTGTCCATGTTTGGAGCTGGCTGGGGTTGCTGGAAATGACTCCCTTTTTCAGCCAGAGCAGTTACATCCACGGGGACAAACCACAGATTAGGGATGCACGATAACTGTTTTTTAAAGCCGATACCGATAACCAATAACACACAAATATACCTCAGTAAGATCGTTACATCAATACTATGAACAAAATCAAAAAAAGTTTTGACTTTTTAAATGAACAGATATTTATTTTTTCCCAATGAAAAACTATTGGCAAGCCTCTCAAACATTTTCGTAAAGCTATCAAACAAACCTATTTGATATCTCACATTAACTTAAATAAGGTGCATTACTGACTGATATAAAAAATAAAGACTCCTTGAACTGATGGAAATACATGCATCAGAATTACAAACTGAAAAAGATTTACATTTAAAGGATTTTGGCTTGTGGTTCCATTTAAATTAATACCTTTAATTAAAGTAAGTGAGGTTCAGTAGTTTTTATTTTTTAATCTCATGGAAGCTTTAGATGAGAGGAATGAGGAGGGGTAGACTGCTGCTGGCTTGCGCACGTTAGCATTAGCTTCCGTTAGTTCACATTAGCGTGATTTCAAAACTCCATGGAAGCGATTGTTATGTTGTAGGTGGCCGATCGGGTTTTACGTATTAAAGCTTGTGCTTCCCTCCTCGTAGAATTCGCTCGGAGGATTCGTCACAAATAACAACTAAACTATCTTCTTCTGAAACTTTAACGAAGCTCCACGCCACGCCATGTTTGTTGTGATCAGTACGCTGTGCTGCATTCAAGGTGTGATGTAAATTCCCACATTACCTCGTTTGCTAGTCGTTCTTTCAGCCTTTTCTATTTTTTTCTTTTTTTTATGTGTAACATGTGGAAGAATACTGCGAATATCAAAGTCAGCAACTACTAAAATTATGACTGAGTTAACTAATTGTTTTCTGGCATGAGGGGGTATTCTTGATTTTCCTTATTGAGTAATCGTTTTTCTGATTATGCCGACATCACTTGAACATAACATTCACTGCTGATCATTCAAGGCTCAGAGGGAGTGAGGCACTGCTGTGTTTACAAAAATATATATGTTATCGGGCCTATTCGTTGTAATATCGGACTTATCGGGATGACGTCATAATTTCCTGTTATCGGCCCGATAGTTATCGTGCACTTCCTACCACAGATGTTAGTAAGTCCTGAAACTAAATTTTCCACAGATATTAAAACACGCCTTGCTCTATTTGTGGGGTTATTTTTTAGCTTCATTTTTCTTTTCCTGCAGCTTTAACTGTTATAAAACCAAAGTGTTTTTTTTTTCTCCCCCCCTCACTTAAGTACCATCAGTGTCTTCTTTATCAGTCTTTTTCCTGTTATTAATGGCGCTGCTCTGCTGCATTATGACATCGCAAACTCAAGTCATTGTTATCTCAAGCCTTTCCACTAAGCTATAAATGATTTGAAGGAGGAAAAAAAAAATCTGAAATATTTGTCGATTATGGATGAACAGTGTTTTGAGTTCTCATTTTCTAGAGGGAGAAAAAAAAGGCAGCAAACCTCTTGCTTGCTTTGTCGTCTTAATTCATCTATTATCTTCTAAAAGACTTAATTCTTCTGTGAATCAGCGTCCCGTTCTCTAAAGCAAACAACATGCTCCAGAGTTGATGGGGACATCCAATTTAACTGCCATCTTAATGGAATCTATAATAAGCGCAGTGGCGCAATAATGGCGGAGCGCTGCATCTTCTGATAACGCGGCGAGCATCAGAATCCCTGTGATCACCAAACAAGTCGACTTTTTCCCCCTCAGAGGAGCGAAGAACAAAATGTCCAGATGTCGTTGTGAAGTCGCCGGTAAGGTTTCCCCCCGTTAGGAGCCCACGGGGGGGGGGGGGGGGCTGCCTCAGCTCCCCGGTGGCTGTAGAGAGGTAATCTGTGGTCTGCAGAGCGCATTTCCCTCCACGCTGCTGAAAACTTCCCTGACTTTAATTTCACAGGCACCTGTTTCCTGATGTGCCAAGGAGTCAAATCAGACTTTCATGTAAGAGTCGGGGCTGAAACCAGAGACTTCTGACTTCAGAAGTGTAAGGAGGGGGGGGGGCTTTTACTGTGGGATCATGTTGTATGGGGAGCCTGTCTGGTTCTGACACATGACGCCATGTTTCTCAGAGACAAATTTGTGTCAATGTTTGTCACTTAATGTGAGCGGCAGAGTTTACGACGGGCTTATCGTGACATTGATGAAGGTAAAGGGAGTCGACGGAAACCCGCCATGGGTACACGAGGGCCATCGGTGGCTTTATGAGATGAAACCATGCTGCAGAAAAAGCATGTAAAGTCTTGGCGCCATGCACGTGTCGCTTCTCATATCTCCCGGAGGTCAAAGGGGAAACGCAACAGAGGGGACACGTGAAACGCAGAGTTTCATAGTGACAGGGATTTCTTTAACTCGGCTCGTGCAACGCCGCCTGATGAAAGAAATGCAGCTCGGGCACCTCATGAACTATTCCAAATGATGTGATCATAAAAGCAGAGGAATGGCAGGTGAATAGACACAAGTCAGCTTTTATTTGTTTACTGTGATAGTGGAACACGCCCCCCCCTCCTGGGTGTGGAGGTAATGATTGTGGTAGGACCGGATTAAAGCCTGTAGTCAGCTGTTTGGAGCAGGCTCTGCTAACGGAGATTAGCAGCAGCTGATTGGTGACAGGCTAGCTGGGAGCTAGGGACCAAAAAACACAACAAACAAACCCACCTTCAGAGGTTTTATCATCCAAATGGGTAAAATGGGTAAATTCTGATAAGAGGAGGCCTGGTGTGGGTATGCAGATTTGTTTTTCTGACCTTGTATTTTTTTTGAAGCCACACCTAAAACGGCTCACCAGCTTGTAGTCCTCCCCCTCTACTTCTCCATCGTTCCCGTTCTGGGGGGTGAGCTGTTGCAGATGTTGCCTGTAATGATGCAGACGGAACACAGTCGTACAGGATGGAAGTGGAGCCGGCTGAAATTAGTCAAAATTACTTTCTCATTACGTCCCTCATTGCTCCTGTAAGTAGTGAGAGTTTCCACACGATTAGGAGAACGAACCATTCTTTCTTTCTCTCTCTTCCTCAGAAATCAGAAAAAGCAGCCACTTCTGCGCTCCACCTTTCTACTATCTGCTGAACAGATGCCACATAAATAATAGGACATGTAGCTGTGTCATGCTTTTATAAGTTGTTTTTTTTTTTCAGTGTATTAACAGATAAACTTTCAACTCTTCAGTCATCAACCTTTCTCGAGCCTGATGGGAGCCAATTATTGCACGAGCTTCAACAAATGCAGTCCAACTATTTGTCCTTGTCCGGATACAATCAGTCTCTCCATTGGTTTAGTTCAGTGAAGGCCTGGGGCCAAATACATTTGAATAAATTTGCACAGCGAAAGAATATGTTTTTGCTTGAGAGAGAGACGTACGCTGGCCACTCTCCTCGCCTTGAACCGTGCCTCAAAATGTTTTCCGTCTTGAGACTGGATGAAGAGGCATGCCGCATGGAGATGATCGAGGATGAAATTTCTGAATGCGTTTCTGTTCCACAAGCCGCCGAAGCTGGAACACGGAAAGGGTGAAGTAATGGATCGCTCAAGACGGACTGGAATAGAAGTCAGCCGAGATTGTTTTACACGAAACTCAGGAACTGAGGAAATGCAACGTCTGCAGAAAAGACTGCAACTGGAAACCCAGAAACTGCTCGTGTACAGCAGACAAAACATTATTTTTCTCTTTTTTGTATGAAGGATTGCTACTTGCTCTTTCTCAGTTCTTATATGTGTGAGATATAAGATATGGTTGTTTATTGACACGAGCAATTTCATTAATTTAATTTCAGTTTCATTCATTGGCATTAATAAAGAAAACAACCTTACATTCATTCTCTCTTTATCACATTAAAGAACTGTAATATAATCTCACAATAAGGGGTGACTTCTGAGGACTTCGACGTGTCTGAAATTGTGACACAGATCTTTTTTAGAAGCGGGTATCAACATTACAGCGACAAGATTAGACTTGACTCCGAGCCAAAGGCATTGCAGTGATTATATTTAGGACGGAGCTGCTTTAGCACCTATCCTGGCTGCAGCGGCTCATACGGCGCGAGATGTGTCACGCGCCCGTTTCTTTCCAGCCGTGATATTTCTCTCAACTGTGCCTGATGCCTTGTAAAGCGCTGACCCAAAATAACTCCTCGACCGGAGGAATCGTGTCCATTCAGTCACTCTCCAGGAAACCCACACATTTCGTCCTGAAATACTCAGCCTTGCGTCACGGCTGGACCTTTACATAGGTATAGAGGGGAAGTGATCCCGGGTCCAGCGAGGGCGGGAATGTTGGCGAGCCCGTGCCAGGATCTCGTGGTGTGGAAACGCTGCCAGCTGACTCCTCGCCATGTAAATGACGAAGGGACTGTTTTCTTTTTTTTTTTTCTCTTTTTGGCCTTGTTTATACACTTGTCAGCTGAACTCATCATCAATTTTGCAGTTGAGAGGAGACTCTTTACTTTTTTTTTCCTTCGTTAAATCATGAAAAAGATAAAATATTAAGTACGTTTAAGTTTCTGGCTGTTTTCATAATGATCTGAACTTTTTCAACATTGACGAAAAAAACATTAAAATTGTGTTGCATTGGGAAAATAAGCCTAATTATTTATTGACTTTTGCTAATTATTTATTGGCTTTGCTTCCTTCCTTCTGCTGTAAATAATTTCTCTTAGTTTGCCAGACCTAGGTGGTTGAAATGGCAGTAAAAAGGAGAGGAGATCATAGACATTTATGGTAAATGCTTAACAGTTGCAATCAAAAAACAGATGGACCCAGTTTGCAAGTTTAAAGTAAAAGCAATGGTGTATACTTGAGAGAACTATAAATAGGCCGCCATCGGGGTCCTGAGGAGGCAGGTGGTCAAGAACTCTCGACTGACTGCAGAAGATCTGCAGCAGGACTTGGCGCCGAGGTTTGTTTCCGCAGTGAGGCAATTACTGGACGCTGAAGATGTACACCACTGCTGATGTAAAAGGGCAGCAAAAGTTGGCTCCATTTTGCTCAAAACCGCATAAATAAGCTTTGGGATTCTGCTCTATGGAGCGATGAATCAAAACTGGAACTTTTTTGGAGAAGTATGTCTGGAGGAGGAAGAACAGAGCAAATATTGAAAAGAACACCTTAGCTGCAATAAAGCATGGCAGTGGCTCAGTGATGCTCTGGGGCTTTTTTGCCTCCTCTGGCACTGGAAAACCTGAAGTGTGTGGAGGGTGTAAGATAGTCGGTCAAGAATCAAGATAAAATGTCATGCCCTCTGTGAAACTTCAAACCTCATGTGGCCTTCAGATTAGCTCAACAACAGAGCAGAGAGCTTCATGAATGGTGGACCCACATCATATTGATTAGGAATGGGATGAACTAAAGCTCATATGTAAGTCAAGGCAGGGGAGTGAATACTTTTAGTAGTATAGTCTATGAGCATATTGAGGTTATTCTGGAAACTTGCGCCCAGAAATACTTTAATGTATAACAGGGCTGATGACTGAGCAGCTGATCTGCTCCCATGGATGATAAAACTGTGTGTGTAGGTCACATTGGCTGAATAGTGGTTTAAACCTGAAAGGGAGCTAGTCCCACGATTCCAGTGTAAAGTGTATACTTTTTAAAACATTATTTTTGTATGGTGATATAACAATGATTAGCAACATGGAAACCTTTAACTTCGTTTCACTCAAGTACAAAGACGTTGGTCTTTTATCTGCTGCAGCGCCGAAGCAAAGGCACCAACAAAAGCACTGAAATGAATGAGACTGGCCTTGTTTCTAGGTTGTTTTAAATGATTGGACATTAAAATGACTCAATTTTCCATTCTCAGCCCATTTCTGATACTTTTCAAATATAATTTTTTGATGTTGCTGTCATCAGTGTTTTGGCCTTGACAGATGTGAAAATCAGATAATGAGACAGACCTAATCTAAAATTTAAGCACTCTTTCAAAATGGTCTTCTCTCCTTTTTTTTTTTTTTTTTTTTTTTAAATAAAAGGTTTTGTATGTGGTTATAGTTAACACAAATTAAAACAAGAACTACTTAGTATTCACACATCTACGCAATGATTGCTGTGTTTTGTATGCTGAATGAAAGTGTCGAGTTACAACAGGCTGTGAATAAAATAGTAATAACTTCCTCTATTTTCTCTCTCTTTTTTTTTAAAGAGGGTTGTCTCGTTGCTATTTTCTGAGTACATTTATTTTCATTAAAAACAAACAAACAAACCCAAAGCTGTTAATCTCGGCGTGGCTGCAGGGGCTGGCCAGGACGTGGGCTCCAGCAGACCTGGGAACAGCCACTGGGCTTTTGTTCAGGCAGCCGATTTCAAGCAGTGACCAATAAAAGATGGCTGTTTTTTTTTTTTTTTTATTTGTCATCTTTCATTCTACTCGCTATGGGGATATTGTAGAACGACTGATGATTTAAGACCATCTTTGATTATCCAGTTGCTCCCCCTGCATTCACTCAACTGAGCCTAATTAATTTCACATAGATCATAGATTTTTTTTCTTTTTCATTTTGTAATTAATGCAGCTCTTTTTTTTTTGTTATTAAACTTTTTATTTATTTTAAGACAAAAAAACCAGAAAAAAATTAATTAATGCAGCTCTAAAATCAGAATAGGTCTGTTTCTGAATAGGTCTGAATTATTCTCTGTGGATGAATATAGTCAGATTCTCAGTGTGTTTTCTCTATTTAATAGCTAACACAATCAGTGAATGACCACAACTGTTAGCTAAGCAAGGTGGAAAGCTGCAGAGACGATAAAGTGCAGACTAATATCTATTTACTGAATGCTGCGTTTGATTCCTGTACCAGGAGAAGAATTGACATTTTAGCCCTGCTTTCAGGAACTTGAGAATTAAAACTCTCGGTCATCCTAATGAATGCGTGAATTGGCCTAAAAGCCATTGATATTCAAAAATCTTAACCTGCAGGATTGCTCGTTTCTGTCTAAATGGCAGGTCATGTCAGTGTTAATCTGCATTATGAGTTCACTCAAACAAGGTTGACATTTTGCCTGCCTGGACCGCCTTGCCGTGTTTGTGATGCCACCCTTATGTAAATAAGGGAGCTCTGCTCTTCTGTTCCGCATTGCCGGAGAATTTGTTTAGGATTAGAAATCTCATTTTGCCCCGAGCCCTGCTTGCTTTAGATCAGTCAGCTCATCTGCAGATCTCGGTAGCAGATAAACACGGCCGTTTTTCTGGGCCTCAGCGTTTTTCACTTTCTGCAATTTGCAGGGAGCCAGTTTGCCGTGTTCCTGTCATATCACGGGTCGAATGTGGGTAGAGGTGGGGAGGGGGAGGGACGAGAGGCGTTGGCACACCTGCAGGTTGTGACAAGTGCGCAAGGCATGGCAGAAAGAGTAAGCGCTCCAGGGGTTATCTACCTAATTTCAAATCCATTCTGGGAGGAAAGCATGAGCGCTGTTCCCATTTTTACAGAGAGATTTAGAGCGAGTCAGTTGATGGGGTAAAAAGGCAAGGACAGCCTTTGTGTGGGAGATGAGTGACAAAAATGAATCATGGCCATCGGGGGGTTATGGAGTATGATGATTGTGCAACTGTCAAAGAGAAAAGCCATTAGACCAAATCTCTCTCCACCTATCTTCATCACTGAACCTGGATTTTACATTTTGTGGTGACAGATGGGTGAATTTAAGATTTCCAAGTAGTCTACTTTATATTACGTAACAGACTGGGCATTTTGTCAGACTTTCTTATAAGAACTATAATCTAATGGTGCAGCATTCTTTGCATGCGAGGACATAAATAAAGAAATGAGCAGGAAAGATAATTTGTCAAGCAAGATGCGACGTCTACGTTTGAGTCTACGTTAACGTATGCCGTCACGCACCTCTCCCCAACGGCGTGGCACGCTCACGTTGCTATTTCCGCATGCGTATTGGTCATTGCACAGTTTTTATTTTTGTTGCACAGGTTGCATAAGGGTTCCCCTCACTGATGCTACGGAGGAGGAGAACTGCAACGTGTCTGGCTGGTGCGCCATGGGAGGAGAGGACAATCTGTTTGTGTTGAGTCAGGACGGCCACCCGCGAGCCACTTCCCCCTGTACCAACGCTAGCTGGCCACTCGCTGTGAGACGCCATCCGCTAATCTAGCATAACGGGGACTAAAAATGAAGCAGTCCGGAGAGTGCCGAGGTATTAGCGTTTGAGCGTAGCGTGCAGGAGGGAAAAGCTTTTTACCAGCCCACTGCACCCATATGGCATTTGCACATAAAATGCCACTGTTGACATTTTGGAGGCTCTGTGCTTCTGTATGTGCAGGGCATCGATATTAGAGCCATTAGAGAGGGTACTTGATCCCATATTGATGGTGAAACAGTCAAGTGCCACCTATCCAAACTATTTAGACGTTCTGGCCCCACTTCTGCTCCGCCTTGACTGATTTTTCCTCACAGTTTAAGGACCAAGTAATCCTGAGCTGTGACAATGTAATGCCCTCACCCTGAAAGGCCTTTTATTTTTCTTACCTACACTCGAAAGAGTCTTCATGTTTATGTGGCTTTTAAATGTAACCACTACAGGATTATCCCACACCAATCATTACTTCCTTTTAGCTGTTTTATACATCATGTTGCAAATCCCGCTCTTGATGGAAGTAACATATTAAAGCTGCTGAAAGGTCAGTGAGAGTTGGCAGCCACTCATCAGGGGCTCCCAGGTGATCTTGACATGCAGTGTATTGATTTAGGTTTTCCAGAGCAAAAATAAGCATTTCTTCTGAGACCTTGGTTTGAGATTCTCATACTTCATGTTTTGAGTTAGTTAATTTTTTCTTTTACATGTAGGTCTGCACAAATATTTCAAACATCTCTTAAAAGGTTAGGAATTCATTTATCTGGCTGTGAAGAGCAGCAGTGTACATTACACTTTAGGCTTTAACCTTAACGTAACCTGAAAGTAAACAAATCCATAGACTTATTATTTAAACAAAAGCTAATTGCTGCTGACCGTCATGGGCAGAGTGTCCACTGTCAGAAGAGCACTGACATAGAGGCCACTGCTCTCCAAAAAAAATAAAATACATTTTGTCAAACAATAACTTGGCAGTCTCCAAAATCAAAGTTGGAATTGTTCAAGAACAATACTCAGCATTAGGTATGGCGCAAAAAAGGTCTAGCTTATCGACATCAAAACAACAATACCAACAGTGATGCATGGTGGAGTGAGCATCATGGGTTTGGCCTTCCTGGACCGCTACTCATCACTGAGGGGAAAATTAATTCTCAAGTAGCCTACAGGTTGATGTCCTGGTAGCTGTGTGCCAACGGAAGCTCGGCAGGAGTTCCTTACAAACTCAAAACTGAGTCATCTTTGAAAATGCACAAAGGTGATTTATGCTGACATTCTCTCTGAACTAGTCATGGCTGGTGCTTCAAGAATGATGCACAAAATTATGAGCCTGCGTAATTACAGATTGCTAGCTTGATGCTTTCCTGGAAAGAAAATGTAAAATCAGCTCTCAGACTGAGATTTCTGGAGAATTTGAGGGTAAAGATAATACAGCTAAATAAGATAATATAACCAGAAATTGAAAGTGACTACCACCGGTGGTACGCGGGGGAACATCATGACTTTCTACATTTTTTCCACATTTTCACTTTAAAAAAAAATCGGAAACATACAATGCATTATAAATACGTTTCAAATGAAATGTGTAGCTTGAGATAATTAAAATTGTCTTCTAAAAAATATTTGTTGCATATTCAGTTGCAGTGCAATGTGAGAATTGTTGGACAGAGTTGTAAATGTCTGATTCAGTAAAGTAGCAATTCAGGCAACGATAAATAATCACAATAAGGAATAAACATCTCTCCTGTGAATTTAAAGCTAATTGAGAAGGCATATATGGCTATATTTTAAAATTGGTCATCATGATGGTACTCAGAGAGCTGAACAGTTTCTCAGCAGTATTGAAAGTTTGAGAACCACTGGACTACGGCATTAAACTAAAAACAAAGAGAAAACAAATTAAGCATCTGTGCTTCAAATGTACTTATACTACTCTACATTTAGTAAATTACTTTAGTGTTTAAATTGTGCTTCATTTGATTAAATGAGCTGCACCTGCCTGGAATTGTTTTTACCCTTTTTTTTTGGTGAAAGCGTAAATTGTTAAAGGTTTTTGATGTTCTTAAAAACTGTCCTGATGCTGCCCATGAGAAATCAGCATCAACTCAAAGTTTCAAGGAAGAAAGAGGGAAAAAGAAAGAAGCAAACCAGATATTTGGTTCAAACCACTGTTTCTCCAACCTTCACCAGCAGTAACGTCTCCCATCCAGCATTCACTTCCATGATCAATCTGAACAAATATTACGAGGAATTGGCTTGTATATCCTCACACAAAATGTTTTTTGCAAGAACACGTCCAATAAAAAAAACAAAAACAATGATTACTTTTTCAGTAAACCACAAAACTTGGTCCCAGGACAACTTACCACAGCAGATTCATGGATACATCTCCCCCAACGTTTTAGCTGTAGCTGATGCTGTATAAAACAAATAAAATCCATCCCTCCCTATCTTTGTGAAAAAGCTTATCTGCACTTGTTTAATTTCAGCTCATTGTGCTCGTCTCTGGTGAGTTTTATTGTTGTTTATGGTCACATTAGTTTCCCTCATTTGCTCTCCGTCACTGCGTCTGTGCATTTCTGATTCACCTCGTCTCTGGACCCCTCCCCAGCTGGAAAATGTGGAAGAGAGGAGACACAATCACGATCTCATGACTTTCAGTATAAATGGCACGGCGTGGTTTATTTCTGTTATTGGGGGAATCGCACGACCATGGGTGTTGAAGCGCCTTCATCACGGCACAAACAACCAATCAGATTTCCTCCCTCTTGCTACACAAGTGAGCTGCATGCTTGGAAACGGCCCCGGCACCATGTACAACTCCACTGGCTAGCTCGAGTTGTGTGTCCACAGCTAAGTGGTTGACGCTCAATGTTGAAGTAAAAAAAGTTGAAAAATTTACCCAACTTTTGACACGCTGCCATTGCTGTGCACAGAACCCACAGTTCAGTTGGGCAGCGCTTGTTGTCACCATGTTCAGAGTGAATAGACATCAGTGCTGAGGATGCTTCCATTGCAGGCAGTCTTTATGCATATTAAAAATGGATTAGAACAGCTGGATGGAAACACACTTCATTGCATGTGAGATGGATTGGATTTGAGTCAAAACTCAAGGCGTAACATAACAAGTGTGAGCCAATGGTTACTTTTGTGTTTTTCGTGTACTATGTGATGCTGTAACAATGTCCGAAAGTGTGAATTGCGAATCTATTTGTGCTTCCATCCGCTGCTGCTGTTTGATTTTTAAAGGGACCGGCTCATTGAGGTGAGCTGAAGGGTGGCACCAATTCTCTATAATGAACTATAGAGGACGCAGATGCAGAAAAGAGTATTGGTCCGATCTAAAAGGTAGGTTAAGGGATTTCTGAATGACATCACGTCTGTTGATATTTGAAACAAAACAACAGAGCTAAAGCTAGCTTTAGAAAGCTAGCTCCTCCTTTCCTGACTAAAAAAAGCTCCATCAACACGGGCCCAAAGTCTCCAAAGTTCTACCATCCAATCTTTACACACATTTGAAAGTGTTTGGAAGCTGAATGCAAACACAAATAATTGCATGCAAGATAGATGCGTTTGAGTGAAAAGTACAGGTCATAATATCACATGTTTGGTTTCCATTCTCATTTTTTGATGCATTATGTTTAGGTTGTGCTTCAACAAGAGTTGACTGAAATGGTAACATATGAAAGGAAAAGTAAATTCACGTTGGCTACAGGCACTGTTTGTGCTTTACAAGCATGCTCTCTACTGTGGAGCGGTTAAAAAGTCACCAACAGGTTCAAGTCCAGTTTATTGCACCTTGGGAAATGGAGGCGTTGCTGGGTCTTCTTGGAGAGCTGATGTGATCTGACCATGAGGGATCCTCAGATATGTGCGTACGCAAAACCTAAAGGTGGAAATCCTCTCTACACAGTCTCCATTAATGTAAAGTGGGAGGGGTCTGTGAAATGCCTTCTGAAATCCATGACTCCATCCTTTTATATTTTGTGTGTTAAGGGTCAAATTGTTTAGCCGCTGCAGCTCATCCCTGTTGGCTCATTCATCATCTTCTGTTATGAACCCCATCAAAGTGGTGAATTCCTGATGACAGGTCTGTATTTCCCCCTTACGGACAGCTGAGGTGTCAAGTTTTGTTGTCTTCTTCAAAGTTATGTTTGCAATATTGATGTTCTTTTTATTGATTAAAGTCACGCTCAATATGCTGGACCAGACACCTGCTAAAGACATTTTTCAGCCAAATTAATCTACTTCAAGCCAGTTAATAGAAAAAAAAAAAAAGGACGTTTACTTCAAATCCCCTTCACAGAGGGATGGAAACCCAGCCCCTCTTTCAAGAGCATGCCCTAACGTAACATAAAATTCAGCTAAAAGCAGAATCATAAAGATGAAATTTGATTATTTTTTCCAAGCAAATCACTCTAGCAACATCGTTGACTTAATACGAGTAAACGTACTTTCTTTATTGACTGGAACAGACGTTTGCAAGTTGTACTTTCGTGTCTCAAATCAGCTGCAAGCAAGTTAGAAGATGACAGTAATCCCTCAGTTTCTGTCAAAATTTATTGAACATTATTCAGTGAATCTTGCTTGTCAATGGCTGAAATATTAACTTGAAAATGTCACTGTTAAATTGGCCGATGACCAACGTAGTTTAAAGTTCTATAAAGTCCAGCTCCTGCTCTGCAACCACACCTGACAGCCCATGTGCCCCGTCTTCAGTGTGGAACAATCCCTTTTCACCTTTCTAATCTCACCCCCCCCACCCCCCTCCCCTCTAAATAATCTCCTGATAAGAAATAACATGGCTGATGATTAATTATAGCCATTGTGCTTGTGGACTGATATACTCCCTCCTCACATCTATCTTTATCCTCCTCTTCCCCAACTCTCATTCTCTTCCATGTGACCATTTGGCTTTGAGGACAGTTTTCAGAGGGACATAAAAGCGAGTCAGCTGTAAAGCTACCGTAAATGAAAGTCGTTTGCTCTCCACATCATCTGCTAATGTAACGTGCAGCTTGGGGGACTATTGGTCGCTCTACTTATAAAGTATCTCATTCTTTAAGGTGGCGGTCAATAATTGAAAGTGATGGAAAGGAACAAAATTTGAATGGGCATGATTGAATGATTAAGTGTTCATTTCTTTTCTTTTTTTTTTTGTTTCTATCCATTCCACCACCATCCTCCCGTCTCGTCATTTCATTCATTCTCAATACAGAATCCATACCAAGATAGATTGTTGCAGTATTTTAATTTTCCATTTGTGTATCACTCTTCATTCATCGTGTTTTTGGTTGTGTTTGGCAATGTTTTGTCACTGCGCATTGTTTGTTTCGCTCAATTGATTAAAAAAAGATGTTGTCTCATGCATTGTGACAGAGTATTTCCTCCAGAGATTGCAGAGTTATTACAGAGCAGCGGACTGGACACTCGTTGATGTATTGTGCTGGGCTTTGGGACGAGGTGAGGAGGAGGATGAGGAGGAGAAGCGGAGCTGGGAGGTTTAGGAGTTAAAGATGGAGAGAAAAACAAGTGGCTCCCAGACACACCAGCTTCATCACGGTCCTCTCACATTGACAGCGACTAGAGCTGCGTGTCTTTTGCCATGTTCCTTCCCCTCAATCATCTTTCCATCAAACACCTCGTACTAGTGCTCAGACACACACACATGCACGCATTACCTTACTAACAGAGGTTGTCATAGCGCTGTCATGCGGTTGTCAGTGTCAAAGAATCTCCACATGTCTGGAGCGGAGGATGGGGAGACGATGGTTTGTGTTGTCAGTGACAACGCCTTGTCTTGGTTATCTCAGGGTGCGAGACCGAGCAATATTGCAGGAGCAAAAAGTTGCAACACCACCAGGGTAGTATGATGATCAGTGTGATCTAATGCATGAAATGAGTGTGAGATGGTTCTTGGTAATCTCAAGAAGCCCTGCAGGTGCAACACAACAAAAATCATAGTTTGTGTCTTCCTCATGTTTTAACCAATGAGACGCTTCTGTTGTACTAGATTTTCTAGTTTTCTATTGATGTTCAAGAAACCAACCTCTGTGTGTTCAGTTTTATGCCGTAGACCATGAAACTTTGGATGTATACACTGACCAGCCATAACATTAGGTAGGTTCTCTACATGCTGCCAAACAGCTCTGACTAGTTAAGGGACGGACAAAGAACATTGTCTGGAAGTGGACAATGACTGGATGGATCATATCCTCATAGATGTGCACCGTAACACTGATTCATAGAATAAATTACAGCATGGCTGTCCTGAAAGTCTTAGATGTTTCCCTGCTGCAGCACACTTGATTCAAATGAATGGGTTGTTAACAGACTTGTCCAGACCTGGATGACGAGCTGATGGTGATCCATTCATTCGAATCAGGTGTGTTGTGTCAGGGAAACATCTAAGACATGCAGGACAGCGGCCTTCGAGGACTGGGTTTGGACACCCTTGCATTAAAGGAAGCCCAAAGCTGTGACATCTTTTGAACGATAATTGGCTGCAGCCACAGATCGAGAGCTGATCAACGCTCTTATTGTGCTTTTTTCCTAAATTGTCAAAAGTCAGACTTATTTGAGTGAGTAGAAATCATCTTCAAGACCGGTACTACCTGAGAGGGTGCAAATGGCTTCCCCAGGGGTCCAACTGTTGTGCACCAGAGGTCTTGAGCATGCCTAGCAGGTTCTGGGGTTTCCTGCTCTTCGGCCACTCAAATCTGCTAACACAAATGAAAAAAGTGTAGCTTTTATGGTACTATATATGAGGAGGTAGTTCAGGCAGACATCTCAGACACCTGGAGGCTCTGGTTCTATGGATTAGGGGTGAAGTTACGTCCATCACCTCCAGTAGCTCTATGTATCCATCACAAGTGGTAACTGGTTAGATCCTTGAGAATAGGAACTTGATCATGAGCATGCTTTATTGCACACTCAACATGTGACATAGATGTTGACGCTGTCATCTGCTACCAGTACAGGACTGAAGGAATAGACCTCAATCTTGTGGGGTAGGGTGTCTCTAGAGTGGCCTTGATTCCTGCAGATGCCATCAGATCCCATCAGGCTGGTATCAGTTTGTTGGGCCCACAAATTTGACTGGCTTTACCTGTCAGTGGTGTGAATGTTGTGGATGATCAGTGTGCCTTTTTATTATTAAAACAGTTCTCAGATATGGAGTCTGTTTTTTTTACAAAAATTATGAGTTAAATAGTGACTTATTAGAATTCACTTCGAATAACCAATCCGTTTTAAATGTGTGAAAATTTAACTGACATTTGGAAACATTTTAGGATCATGAACTATTTATATAGTGCAGCTAAGGATGCTCTATTTTTTTACCTTTTTACAAAAAGCAGGAGGTGCCAGAATCTAGCTGCACAGACAGACGGAAATGCAGGTTAGTGGGAAGAGAGTTTGAAGTGCAGGAGTTTTACTGGCACTGCTCTCTGCATCTGTGACTGTGTTGCAGTAGTGACTGTTTACAACAGCCTAGTTTTTTTTTTTTTCTCCCCCTTCACAACCCAATGCTGGCACAAAATAAAATATTCGAGAGGGCTGTCTTGGAAATTATGGTTTTTTTTGAAAAGTTGCAGACAGATTCGTGTAGTAAATGTAGTCAAAGTGAGAGGCTGAAATAAATCTAAACCGAGACAATTTAGGAGCAAAAGCTCGATCACAGGAATATTAGAATTAAAATACTGCAAACATTCAGTTGTGGGTGTTTTTATATGCATGTGTGTATATATATATATAAACACAGTCTGGCTCTGATGATACTCCCACAACAGATGAATTTGCATCCTCCATAACAGACTCATTGAAGAAATGCAACATCTTGCTGCAAACACTGAATGACCTCAATAACTGACATCTGCTGCGTCCCTTCTTATAAACGGTATCAATCTCTAGTCCAGTCTGTTGTCCAGGTGAACACCACCACCTCCTCTTCCTCTTCCATGATGGAAATACTGTTGGACTTGGTTGTGGTCCTCCTAAAGTCGACAGTCATCTCCTTTGTCTTGTTTACATTAAAAAGTAGATGATCGTTGCTACACCGTCCCGTAAAGCAGACCGTCAGTTCTCTGTGCTCAGTCTCGCTACTGATTCACCCCAAAACTGCAGAGTCCTCTGAGTATTTCTGCAGATGACAGGACTCTGACTTCAGGTCTCCAACCCTGACTTCTTCATATATGCTTATTCAATTTATGTGTCTATGTATGTACTTTATCTAGAAAATAAGAGCTTCTTGTTACTTTACCTTAATTTTTTTCTTTTTTATTTTGCACATTTCATCACACAGCAACACATTTGATGTTTCTATTTTTATTTTTGATTGTGTGATATGTGAAATCGCCTTGTTGCCATCAAACCTTCTCTGAGCACAAAAATAATCTTCCTAAATTTTCTCTTTCTTGCTGCATCTCATGTATCCTAAAATTGTGGTTGGGATAAATAACCCCATACATAGACTGATGTAATACCTCCTTCCCAAACATTTTATGCTATAGTATGAAATGGTTGGGGAAAAAAGGCAATTTCAAATGTTGGATTGGTTGGAGGATAGATTTGCAGATTCACCCAACTTTTCAGCATTTTCAACGTTCCTCTCTTACATGGAATGAACTTCCTAAATATGACTATTTGTACTGTAGAGCAGAGGAAGGACACTTGCAATCAGGAAATTAAATCTCACATGTGCATGATAATGGGAAGTGTTCAGGTGACCTCTAATTGAACAGCATTCATCTCCGCCATCATGTTAAGCCATAACTGATGCAGGCTTCAACTCCCAGCACCTCCTTTCACTGTCGGTATCAGCAGCAGATGTTTGATTGAAGATAAGCATGTGGGTCAATGCCGATCTCCTCACGACGGACCTAGTTTTTTACCAGTCACTAACAGGTGATGGGTCTTCCCCTTTGCTTTAGCCTCTCTGACAGCTCTCAGGTTCAGAGGGGTTGAGACCTTCATCTTTGCCACCTCTAATGGGAACATTGTGTCATTAACTGGTGGACCAGCAGCTTGGCCCGCAGCAACTCGACGGTTATCCCCCTTTCTGTGAAAGACAACGGAGCCCCTCGGATGAATTATCTACAGCCACAGTCCTCTCATGAAGATGAGCCCACTGGTTTTGAGTAATCAGCATGTCCTCAGAAATAGCAGGTGTGTGTTCAATCAATTGATGAGAGAAAACTACCTTTCACGGGCTGTTAAAAGGGCAAATTTCCAAGTATGTCAAGGCAAGCCTTGATAAAGCAGCACCACTCAGCCCTAAACAAACAAATGACTTGGAAAAATTGACCTTCAGGCTGTTTGACTCTGTTAACCTGTCCTGCTGGGAGTTAAACCTCCTCTGTGCTTCCTTGGCTCCCTGCTATGCCAGCGATTCCACACTACACTTGTCACCTCACGCACAGAACACTGCAGGTGAGCTGACCATATTTGCATAAGTCCGTGTAACCGTGTAGTAAGTGCGCAACCCCTACCAGGCAGAGGTGACGAGGGAGTCTCGAAGCCATTAAACGCAGAGAATGTACAGTACACAGTGACTCGGTGTTTGCACAAGTATAAATATTTCAGGTGCGGTAGATTGTGGCTTTGTGCCGGATTACAGATAAATCTTACAATTAGCATGAAATGCTAGCAGGGGTGGGAGCGGAGAATATGAATGGACAAGGGGACTGACCTCCACTATCTCCTCCAGGCATGCCGACTGCTTATCTGGTTCCATGGCGGTTATATTTATGTATAACTTAAAGGATATGGTGATGTGCGCTGCGTAAGCTGCCGTGTGATAGTCCAGTTTATGAATTGCTTTTTGATTATAGAACAACTTGGGAGAGGCTTGACTGATCCTTAACATGCTTTTACTTGCTTTAGAGAAAAGACGCCACCAAACTGAACCCTTTTCTCTTGATTGATGTTGGTTCATGGCAGTTTTTTTTCCCCTTTGTAGGGATTGTGAGTCTACTAATTCAAGCAAAGAAACGTAGCACAATCATGTAATATCCCTGGTTGGGTCACCCACTGTCCAGAAAGATTGACTGTGATTGATTGATTGATTCATTCATTCATTGATTCTGGTATGTTTGTATGCTGTTAATCCTTTGTTTCCTTGGGGGAATTATAGCTTCCCTTTGAATATAATAAAAAAAAAATTGACTGCATAATAGTTGAAAACAAGCGCTTTCTCTTACAATTTGTGTCACATTAAACAAGGAGGTTCTGATATTTTGTGAGTTTCAGCAGTTCAACTTTAAAAAATGCTCTAATTTGAAAGTAGACTTTAACTAGTTTGATAAATATGTGTTTGGCCATATCAGAGTTTGATATATCACAGATAGGATTAGTCAGGTAATCACAAATGGATTATACAGATTAAAGATCAATAGCAACTCCCTTGTTTTCTGGAAACTGCACTGACTTTGTTTCCACACCCCCCCCTTCCAAAGAAAAGGGGATTTGCCCCTCAAGGTGAGTTTGCAGTGAGCCAGCGGGGCTCCTCATATCCCTTCAGCGGGTAACTAGCTTATTTTCCATACGTAGCCAGGTGCATGTTTTAAGATAGAGCTGTAACAGCATGGCGTGGCTGTGAATTGCAATGGAGCCAAGCTCAGGTATAATAACGCTGTTATGTATGCAGCTCGTGATGTTGATGGCATCCATATCACACTCCCAGGGATGGAGGGGGGGCAAAAAAAAAGAGCCTGACATCTGTTTCAAGCACACTCCAGCCTTTACATCTCCCCACAAAGTCATAGGTTGGGAGGCGTGCGTCTGGTTTTCTTAGATTAAAATGTGTCAACAAGCTTAACTGCTGGCTTTGAAACTTGACTTTCTCCTTTTTTTTTGTTATTCCCCTGATGGTCTGTAGATTTCCATTTTCTTAATAATATGGTTAGCACAATCATTCGCGAAGGCCCTTAACATTAGGAAAGCTGGCCTTTATCCAAACTACAACCTCAGTGAAGGTTGTAGATCAACATCTGATTGATTAATTTCAGCTCTCTGGATGGGAATTCAATGAGTGAGGTTTACTTTTGTTGAAATCAATGGCCGACTAGACTTCAGCACTTCAGTTAATATAAGCTCATGCTTATTTCCGCTAGCATTATAATCCTGCAGTGACGAGAGAAGGGTTGTTGTTTGCTATAAAACCATTGCTGTGGTTATCTCTCTTTTTTTCTGTTTGCTTTGGTTATGGAGGATTACTGTTTTGGACCATCTTTAAAGGCTACACTGGAAGGAGGAGAGGGAGAGACATCGAGGCTTAAGGACAGGATAAATTGGGGTGGTAGCGTTGAGGGGAACAGTTGTGGATAAAAGATGGAGAAACGGAGACAGAGGTGTACCGTTGCTCAGGAAACGTTCCCTTTCTCTTTTGCCTTCTCTTCTTTTCAAGACTGAAGGTCAGGATAAATAATCGATAGCATTAAAAAGAGCTCCCTGTCCCCGTTCTATTGTGGCCGATCCTCTGTCCCCATTGACGACTGAGGGCCCCTGAGTCATTAATGTTCAAGTAGCCTGCAAACCTCTCAGCATTGTTCTTTCTGAATGAGAAGAAATCCAATGCAGACTTGAGGTTTTGCCACAGTCGGGTCATGACTTTGACGGTGGGAGGGAGGGGAAAGTACACCGACACCGCTCAGTCATATAAGGCTCGAGAGAGGACGCCAAACCTCTCTGACGGAATTTTTCCTGCTGCTTGAATTTACACTTATTTTTAAAACTAAGGGAAACCGATTACATTGAGTGCGAGGGGCAGGAGGAGGACTGAAAATGGGAAGAAGCGGAGGCATGGAGGGCAAAAAGAGAGGAAATGTGAAGGCTGGCTGCTTTTTTCAGTGCGCCATGTTGCTATCAATTGTGACACCTTGAAGAAATCAGTCAGTGATATTGAAAGTGCTGCGTGTCAGCAACCCTGGCTGTGAAACTCCCAGGAGGCAGCAGCTCCCCTGGTGGCAGGTCACACTATAAAAAGAACAATCAGTGGCCTGATGGAACTAATTTCATCTGGCCTTTAATGTTGCCGTCTCTCCCTTCTGTCACTCACCTGTCCCACATGTCCTCCACACACGTCCACATTTGGACCTCCATGCTCCTATTGATACACTCCTTCTGGTTTCCATGCGTCTCTGCCTCTGCTGTCTGTCTCACCCGTTCTGGTCAGGCATGTTCCGGTCAGGCTTTCTTTACCTTTTGCTTTGCAGTCACGTTTCGCCTCCGTGCACGACTCATTCTGCTCAATAAGCTCCAAAGTAAGCAGATTTGTCCATCTTCTTTTCTCTCCCTCCTCCCTAAGAAGGCCATTGTGATTCATGGAGGAAACCCTTCAGAGCAAATATTCTCCAGGCATTTCATGTATAAACATGGCTGACTTTCTGTCACCAAGGGAGAAAAAAAATTAGGACGTGAAAAAGCTTTTGTGTGATGCAGTGATTTTTTTTTAACGTAACGACCAATAAATGTTTCGATGACCTGGTCTGAGCTGCCTGGTTAAGTTAATGGCATGTGCGATAAACAGATTAGCCTGTAGATGGTGGCCTCAAACTTCCTCCACCGCTCAAGGCGTAGCTGTCATTCCAGCTAATTTGTCACGTTTCTTGCCACAAGTCCAGCTTGTGATGAAGGGAGTCGGCCCCTTTAGCGTTAGACTGGAAAAACACAAACAAATTCACACTGTGTATTTTAACTGGATTTGAAATCCTTCTTTTCAGTGCTATTGTCAGGATTAAGTGTCAGGAAATGCAATTTAAATTGAAGTGAGAAAAAGTAATCAAGTCCCCCAATGACCAACAGCCGTACATTTTCTGAGCTGCTACATCCGTACACGCTTTCTCGCTGACTCAGGTCAGCTGATCGGCTGCTCCTCAGTGTACCTAATAACAAGCGTGAGCTCAGACGGGACCGTACCTTTGCAGCTATCTCTCCAAAAATGTTGGATGATCTGCCTCTGCTTGTTAGACGGGCCTCTTCCCTATAAGTTTTTAAGAGCTGTCTTAAAACCCAGCCCTTCACCTTGGCCTACTAGGACTCATTATTTTATTTTATTTTATGAAAGTTTTTAACTGTACAGCACACTGTGGTTGGTCCACTGTGGCCGTTTTTAAGCGCTTATATAAATAAAGTTTGGTGGTGTAGTGTACATATATAAATCAAGTCTTGTGGAGAGCTTTTGGAGAAACTAAAATGTACAAATGCATATAAAGACTAGTGGCTTCTATCAAAGCAAAGAGGGCGGAGTTATTGTAATCATCTCGCAACATGGTCAACAGGGAATACAACGATTTTTGCACCTTCATCATCCATCTCTCATGAGCTGCCCAGCTCCTAAATTATAGGCACAACTCATTAGGAATGTTGACAATACAATATAGCACGACTCTGGCACCACTCAGGCAAAAGTGCTTCACTAAGCAATGCAAACAACAACTTCAATTATGCTTTTTTTTTTTTTTTCGCCTCCACAATCTTCTGTCACACAGCCATTTATTGCCTCAGATGATGTACAGTACGCTGCGCTGGGGCATACATATGAAATGGCTTGAGGAGTTTAGATTAAAATTGATTTTCCTCCCCTTGGGATGTGGAAAAAGTCAAAAATTGTTACTTGAACATTTATGAAACAGATTTAGTTTGTTGACATTGAAGGCTGTTTGATACGTAATTAAATAGCCTTTACCCAAGACAAGGTGACAGGTATCTCTTTGTCGTCTATAGTAGCTTTGTAATGATGATATACCGTCCAGAGAATGCATCATATTTTGTGACTGTGCCAGAGGATTGTATGAGTATTTTCAGTTGTGGCCATTTGTGCCAATAATCAGTTTCAGGCTGACGTTTTGACGGAAAACAACAGGACACGGACGCAGTGTCTCAATTAATATACAGTGTGAATTGCAGGGTGCAGTGCGTTTTATGTACGAGAGCTGTGTAGGGAAACGCTGGGCGGCGGTAGCACCCTCCGGCTGGCCGAGCCCCCTGATTAATGAGTTATCCCGTCCTCGTAGCGCTGGACGGGCAAGAGGGCGCACATCTGTGTGTCAGTCAGGTCTGACATCTTCTCCCGGCCCGGCTGCCAGCCGTTCACCAAGGGATTATCCAGATGTTTCAAGGTTTCCATACGCTGCATGGGGGCCGCTGTGCCCAGATCGCCTTCTTGACATTGTTGTCGTCGAGTAACTTTCCTGCAAAGTTCAGAGCAGACGCAGTGCAAAGCGGTGATGCTGTCCTCTGCAAGTAAATGATTTTCCATTTTTCGGTTAGATGTTTGGTTTCAGGTTGATTTGTGTCATTTGCCTCTTCAGTTTGGTTGTTGCAAAATAGGGGAAGTATGGAAATTTCAGCTTTGCTTCCCACAATCCCCTTGCTGTGTCACATTAAGCATTTTAGATCTTTGCTCAAATGGGGACCTCTGGGTGGCAAGTATCAATATCCTCTGATAAAAGTTCGACAAAAAAAGAAGCCGGCTTACTGCTGTCAGCCTCAAAGGGAGGATGATTTATAAAACCTTGTCTTCAGCTACCTTTTGTGCACAAGGGAGCTCTTCCATTGGAGCCACCATTTCGGAGCAGCGACTGCATGTTGATGCCATTTTTATAATCGGTTTTCCCTTATTTCCTACAAATAAAGAAGGGAGAAAAACTCATAATGGAATTCAGCCAAGGCATTGGATTATAAATGAGGTCTGCGCCTGGCTTCATAACGTTATTTAGATTCTTGTGTACAGAGACCTGTGTTCCAACTCCCATCAGCACTGCTACAGAATCAAATGTGAATATAAGCTGATATAGGGAAATTGGTTTGTAATGTGCTGATGCTTTGGAGACCCTGAACAGAGGCAAAAAAAGAGAGAGACAGCAGTTCTTTGGCACATGCAGAGTGATGTTTTAATTACATGAATTGTAGTGATAATACCCTGCCCCACCAACAAATTAAAGTTTTTTTTTCTTTCTTCAAATTATTGCTGCATCTTGTGATACAGTGTTGCACGTCCACCTCTTTTTCGTTTTCTCCTGTTGGCATTGTTGGCCCGTTTGCAGCTGGAGGATCTCCTTGCATAGCTCTCATGAAACTGGCCTGGTACCCCTCCTGTTCACAGGCATTGCCACTGGCACAGAAAGTCCTGAACCAGTCTGAGCGAGGCAGACTTTGAGATGGTTTACGACCAACCGTCGCCTGCGTCCATCTGCGTCCATCTGTGTCCGTCTACATAGACTTCCATAGACGCCCAGTCTTGTACCTGAACGCGTTCATTGAACGAAAGTTCACAAACTAGTTTTTATTTTGTACGAACGTGAACTGAATGCACTCTCTCTCCCCTTCACGAGCGTCGGGCGTGAACGAGTTCATTTGGGCAGTTGTGAACGATGCTCTTTCAAAGTTCACGCACGGTCAAAACCGTGCCAGGTTTCCAGCGAACCCCATTTAAAATCCACCACAAACGAGCCTGATATGTATCTGAGGAAAACAATCAAACATGGCAACACGGGCTGTCGCTTCTGTCACGCTAACAATTGCAGCTACATGGCCAGAGCTAGCCAATGAAGCTGCACACAAAGGCAGGAACTAGTTCGATTCCTATATCTTCCAGAGACACTTTCTTCCACGTCTGTTGGTACTGCTGCCTGGAAATCACAGCAGAATTCAGACGACCCGGACTAATGTATTGCATGTTTCTCATCCAGTTGCATTATAACTATGTGCACACAAAAATGGCAAAAAAAAAAAAAAAACAACAAAAAGATGAGTAGCTGCTCATCAAAAGATAAGCAACTTATCACATGGAGCTGGTTTGTCCAACATGTGTGTGACTGATGATTATATTTCTGTGTTGTTGTGAGCATCCAAAAGGAAACCTTGCTGCTGAGTTTATCAACGACTCCTTCAAACTGTAGCTTTCATTTTTTTCAACTGATTTCAAATCATTTCAAATGATTTCACAGATTTGCTGTGTTGCAAATAAATACACGAGATCAGTAACACCTTTCCCTTATTTGTTGAGTCAAAACTGGAAGAATGACGGTGTTAAAATTCAGCGACTGAGCCTTGGTTTGGCCCACGCCCCAAGAAGCTTTTGGTACCTGCCAAGACGACAGACTGGTTTGAGATGGCTTTAGATAAGATTACCGGCACAATGTTCTGAAAGCAGAAAACACTAACTAAATTTAAAAAAAAATTCTTAGAAGTCAAAAATGCTCTAGCAGCATGTCTGAGAGACTTATTTTGACACCAAATGTATCATGTTTGATCAATTTCAAATCTCTGCACCACATACTAAAAATGTGAGTCATGTCTAGTTGCATGTTTAGGACATTTTTTGTTTTTGTATTTTTTTCCCGCCTTACTTGTCACAAGGGTTAACGGTTGGGAATTAGGATGGAAGAAAACATTGCCTGTTTTGGCTTCTTAACTTTGCATGCCTCAGTGGCTGGTCCTAAGAAAACCTCCCATTTCCGACTCATTTCACATGCTCAGCTGCATAACATGTGAACTGAATGGGTTTGATGTCTAATCCATCCATTAAATGTAATTGAGACTGAAACGCCGCTTTAGAGCCTCTCTGTAGGATTGTGCTCCGACACAGAAATTGCGGGGATTAGAAAAAAAAATTAAAATATATGTATATTCTCGTATTTTTCTACAATGAAAAAAAAAATACAGCAGCGTGTCCCTCAGTAGAGCATCTAAAATTACCTTGTCAGTCAGGCACCAGCTGCAGACTAGTTTTCTGCCTGTCTCACTGGCACATGAAGAAAAAGGGATGTAAGAGGGTCAAAACAAGCTCTGTTTGGATGGCTTTCAGGGCCATGTGTCTAATGGAGAGGTTTAATGAGAAGAGGCTATGATGTCTGATTTTTAAAACTGTAGTGATAGCCCGTCAGAGGAGAAGAAAAGCCACAAACACCAAAAACTGCACCACCATCATTTGTTGTTAAGCAGGCAACATTTCAACTCAGATGCCAGCGGAGAAATTGCAGAGTCGAAGTTGCTAACTTTTTCAACCTTCTCCAGTTGTCGACTTTCTGTCAGTGTTGCACTTAAGACGTTTACTTATGAGCTTAAAACATGAATCTAGAGTTGCGAGTGGGTTTGAGAGAGAACGAATACAAAAAGTACCGTCATTGTTTAATGCTGCGATTTTAATTTAACCCTGCTTTTACATTCAAAAAAACGGTATCACTGGTTACAAATGGTAAGAGCAGATTGCATTAACAGTTTCATCTTCAAACTTACAGAAGAAAACACTGACTTTTAGCCGCTGGCAGTTGCAAATTACTTGAGTGAGTTTAAACCAATCATGGTTTTTGCTGGGGGGGACCGGTGAAATCATCAGCCGAAAATGTGATCTCATCAGACAGGGTCACAAGCGAGAGAAGGTGGAGGGACCTCTCCTATTTACCCAGAGGCAGTCTGTCTTCTTTATCTTGTCACATATTTAAATCACAAGAGGCAGTTTGGGGGGATTTTATTTCCTGCTTCGAAGCGCCTGACCCTCATCAGCTTCAGTGAGGCCTTCTGTGTTCGTCATATTCTGGTTTCTGAAAAATGTGATTCATCAACATGAATTTTTTTTTTTTTTTTTTGTAGAGCTGCGAAAATCCAAAAGAAATCCCCATCACTTTCTTTAAACCGGTGCTTACCAGTGCTCTATTTCACACTCCTTGTAGATGTGAGAGGAAGACATAATGGGGGGATCTCCCATTCTATTTAGCAAAAACATGCCACCCTGTTAGACTCTGATGTTCCCCAATGATCATTATTACAAGTCGAAAGTCCCTTGGCCCGGCACATTTGCACACGCACACACTTACGTAGCCCTCTTGGATAAATACAGCAGTGGTAATTATAGCGGGAAGTGTGTCTTAGTGGAGCTGTCAGAATTGTAATTGCAAGAGGGATGGTGGGCTATCGAGAGGCAAATCGCACGCTGCAAGTGCAACACTGCCAGTTGTGAGTGACTTTGATAATAAGAAGAGGCCCAAGAGATGCAGGTGATCACCAAACCTTTTTTTTTTTCCTTCTTTAATCTTGCTTGTTATGAACAAAGCACTCTGTTAAACACAAGATAGGCAGAATGATTTAGAAAGGTAGCACACCCCAGCACACCCTGCAAAATGACAACCCTTTCCCTCCGCTTCATCTCTTCCTCCAGCTCAGTTTTCCACTGGGTGTTTGTGCAAGTGTGTTTATCATGGTGGAATATTACAGTGCACTTGTCTGGGGCTAACAAACCTAACATCCATACCTGTATCACATCAAACATGAGAGGAAAAACACCTCTCATGTTGTTCAAAGAAATAGCCAAGGGTAAATGTGTGCACCGCTGTGCTCTATCAGCTTTCCTGTCATAAATTGCCCATTTCTTTGCCAAAAGCTTTGAGGGAGGGGGGAGGAGGTTGAACTTGAGCCAAAAATGGGATTTTAATTTCTTAGAAATTCCCATCTGTTAACACATGTGGGAGAGGGAGGACAGCAGAAGAAAGAGAGGAAAGCATGGCACAACAGGGAAAAAAAAAAAAGAGTACTACATAACCAGAGCGGGAGAACTGAAATCATGACTTTCAAATTAACAACAAGCTTCCTCTCACAGACGCTGCCTGTGAAAATTACAAATGATGTCATCTAGAAATCGATGACGCCTATTAAGGCAATCACAATCATACATTACGAGCCACTTAGAACAACATTTCTGCTCTTTTTGCTGCTTTTCCAACAGCAGATACTTTTACTGGACAACGTGAATCAAGTCTGTTCCTGCAGAACCGCTTTGCATCTATCTCCCCGTTTGGAAAAAGTCATCATGCCACACCACACCAACTATTGATTGCATGCTAAACATGCAATCTGCACGTGAGCAAATGGCTAATTTCATTTCAATCACCGTGGTGTGGAGCGTTCCAAGCGGACTAACCTCTCCTGTCACAACCAAGTTTGAATCAAGATATGAAAGTCACTGCATGGTTAGTTTTAAAATCCGTCAAAAATATCTCAATTGTGTTCTTTTATGAGGAGAAAATGAACTTAATTGAAAGTGGCATGCAATTGGCCAGCGTTAACCTAGCATGAAATTTGTCTTCGGCTATCTTAGGCGGTTGCCTGCACCAACTTGGCTGCATTATCTTTTGAGTGACTGAACGATTTGTAATTGGTTATGATTATTATGGCATGCAGTGGCTGCTGGCCAACACCAGAATATCACAGTGACTCGAAGTGGGCAGTTTCTAAAACATCAGTTGAAAGGGCTTAATCATTTGATAAGTTGTAACATGCAGGATTTGATTAAAAACTCATTACAGACGAAATGACACCAAATTAAACATGATTAATAATTGATGTCATCACCCCCTGATTGCCTTCGTTACTAGTATTGGTTTATTTGGTTATGCTTCTTGTCCGTTGTAACCGGGGACACTGAATTTGTAGAACCTTTAATTTGGGCTTGAAACGGTCTCATTGAGATTGCTATAATTTTCACAAAAGTGTCCAGCAGTGGCAGTCGTCGCAAAGAGGTCAAAGATGCACGAGAATATAATAATTACATGAAAATTAACTTGACAGTTTAGACCTGTTCATTCAGAGCAAGTCAAAGCGCAGGTGGAGCCCGAGGCAAACCTGCTAATATGCTAAGAGAGCCTATCACGAGTAGAGAAGCGTCTCCTCCTTAACCACATATTAGCTGTGTGCTAATGCGGTAATTGCTCTTGTCAAAAAAACTTTTTTTTTTTTTTTTTTACAGTTTATCTTCCTGTGTTTCTGCTTCCTATATAGTATGTCTGATGTGCAAAAAAGAAATGGCAGCAGCACTAAACCCCTCTTTTAAAGTGTAAAGTTCAAGTCCCACAGAGAGCAGAAAGCGCCGTCGTCTGGTTTTGAAATGTCCTCGGGGCGACCTGAAGTCCCACAGGTAGAACTACCCGGCTAGATTCTGGATATGTTACTCGTTTACCTGAAGGCTTCAAGGTCACGTGTAAAAGACGTATATCTCCCTGGGTCTCCCTCCTTTCTACAATTCTGCATTTAAAAGGATGAGCTGCGTTTCATAAAATGGGCTTTTTCGACATATAAATTCATCCTTTCCTCACAGGTGGTTCAGATCTCCTCCAACACCATCTGAATTGTTAACACACAGCCTCCGCAGGTTAACGTAAGAGTCAGAGCTCGCTGGTGGTGTTTCACAGGTTCGATGGATGTAGAACCACTGACCTGACTGAAGCACAGCCACTCTCCTGAGCTTTAGCTGTGAACTGCTCCGCTACATTTGTATGCTATCACCACCATATATATTGTGAAAATCCAAAATCTTTGAACCAAATTTCTGAATCGGAAGAATGGACGGTAGTTCATTTGGCGGGGTGCATTTCTCTGCATAACACCTGTTCTCCATGATGGCGACGGGTGAGTTTGGTGCTCTGACGTCAACTGAGTGCTGTGTCATTCAGTAGCCAACGAACTACTAGATCTCAGCTGCGCTCCACCTCCATCTGCTGTCGATACTCAAGCGAGAATCTTTTTATAACTGAAAGTGAGAAACGGAGAGAACGCAACCGAGGAAGACGGTTGCAAAGTGTAAATGGTTTTACAACTAAAAGCAAGAAGAAACGTATGTTTTCCCTACTCGGTCCCTGATTCAAGGCTTTGGTTCAAAGATTTTTACTCACAGTATATATGGAACTAGTGCTGGGCAATATGACGATACGCATATCGTGGGGACGATATAAAAGTGTGTATCGTGCCATTTCTCTTCTATCGTTTCTATCATTTCTATCGTTTCTAACCTAATTTTATCAATTATTACAGCAAATATGTAATTAAATAACCTGCAACGATAAATTTGATAGAATCATATCTACTTCTACAAAGTAGCCTTTTATGTTTGCACTTTTATTCATGGTTAATGCCTTAAACAGAGTTCTCTTCAACCCTGATGTTTACTTTAGACACTTTATATTGGTTTGCAAACTTTGCACTACAAGATTACAGATTTCAGAAAGTTGAAAAATAATTTGTGTTTATTTTTTATAGCTGAACTTAAGTGCAAAAATGTGTTTTTCCTGTTTTTGCTGCACTAAAATGTATGTTTGTGACAGTTCAGCTAAATGTCCTTTCAAAATAAAGTTGAAAAGTAAGCAATGAAATTTTTGTTAAACTTTTCAGAGAATAACTGAAAACATACTTTATTATGGTATATCGTGATATATATCGTTATCGTGATATAAAATAGTCCATATCGTGATATATGATATTTTTCCATATCGCCCAGCACTATATGGAACTGTATTGACGCTGTACATTTGCAGCATCATTTGCCGTTACGTTACAGCAGTGCTTCTCAATTATTTTCTGCTGCGCCCCCCCCCCCAGGAGAAAGAAGACATTTTGTGCTTTAATAATTGTAATATAATTTTACAATTGCTCTATACAATTGTTATAAGTACACCTCTGCCTAACACTGTATCACTATTAACCATTAAGGGAAACAAAAAAGAAATATACATCAACTTATAACAAAGAATAACTTTATTAAAATTGTTTTTTAGTCTGTAAAGATTTAAAGTGCATCAATCCCACCGTAGTCACAGTGAATCCACCGTGAAAGTCATATTTCCTCGTCTTAACTTTCTGGTGACTTTCGTTTGTCTCATTATCTCCATCTTTCTTTTCATCCCTGCTAAATATTTTTCCATGGTGTCTCTTGAGAGTTTGTTCACTTCATATCTGCTGCTCTGTGCTGCGTGAGTGCATGTCAGTGCAAAAAAAAAAAAAAAAAGAAACAACACCATATAGCTAATACTCCCTGGACACACTGTGACAGTGAGAGCGCTAATGCCGCCTATTGGAGTATATGTGCAATTACACTTTATTCCAGTACGGCAAAGAAAAAATGTTCCGTGGGGTCACAAGCGGGGTCACATTTTTGGGGAACTCTGGGTTCAGTATCATCCAAAGACACTTGAACCTGCACACTGAGAAGATGGAAAATGGAACCAGCAGTGATCCGGTTTAAAGGAGGCTCGTTCTGTCTCCTGAGGTATCGATCGGTCAGCTTTATGTGGCGTTGGTGTGGGCCGGACTGTGGCGTTCACGTTGTACAGGTGCTTGGGTTTTCTTAGGCTGAAATAGCACGCTTGTATAAAATTCAAATTGTAAAAAAAGTAATTTGCATTAAATAGATGATCTGGTTTGCTTTTTAGCTACTTCCCGCTGCGTGTGGTGTTTCATCTAAGATAACTTTGTCTATTTACTCAAGCAGCACCGGTTTCTTTCCGCTGCATGCCAACTTATTACTCGAGACACTTGTAGCAGCTCTCAACAAACATCATATTGTCACACATGGGTGCCAATAATTATGAATTCCACAATGCATGGCTGTGCGGTTGAGACGGGCCCTTATGAAACTGCAGCTGCCGCCCGCCTCCTACCATGCAGAAGAAGGATTCAGTTTAAACAGAGGAAGATGAAGAGGTGCCTTGCTGTCATGGAAACCGTGTCTATTTCGTTTTTTTTTTTTTCCTTAAATGGTGCATTTTCATATGATGTTTTTTTGAGAGGATGTGTTGTTTGGAGTAGATAAGAGTTTAAGTGTGTTGTGTGAAAGCATTATAGCCTTCCTCTTCATGTTCTCAGGTCTTTCTCCATTTCTTCCCCTCTGTTCTCCGGCGACAGAGGCTCATCTCATTTATCTAATTTGTGCTTCCTCGTCTCCTCAGTCCTCCTGCCTGTGACCCGGACATCGATCACGCCATAAGATTTTTTACCAATGTCTTAGTTTCTAGGAGAAGAGGCTTGTTGTTGGAGCTATAAGTAAGAATACAGCAGAGTATCTTTTGGAGAAGTCCCATTTGTTATCTGCAACTTGTAAACGGGGCATCTTGGGTTGTGAAAACATTTATTTCTAATTTATTTTACGGGCACCTTTTATGCTCATCCGAGAGAAATAATAAACCACACAATAAACTACAGGTTTATGCTTCAACAAAACATCGGTGAGATGATGTAGTTGTTGAACACGTCATGTTTCAATGACGTCAGTTTAAAATTACGGCTCCGAGGCAAATTGATATGTGACTGGACGTCTCTCTCCTGGTGTGGGTCCTCGGCTCCCCTGCTCTCATCTCTGGTGGGGGGAACTGAGACGTAAGGAGAGGAGTTGAGGATGTGTAAATTGGGAAGCGAGATAAGAGGCAGGTATGATGCACTGCTCTCTGGTTATGTTGTTACAAGCGAGCCGGAGCCGGAGCCTTTGAAATGGAAACCTGATGTGCTCTCTTTCTTCCCGACTTCATAGAAGCAGACTATTGTTCAATATTGGGGCCTCATTCTCGTTTCATGATAATCAAGTGATACACAAGACAGTTCCTCTATGGTTCCCTCTATGGAACAACCGCACATAATATAATCCGCAGACCCTAATGGTGCTATAAATATTACACATTCAACAAAGCTGGCCCACGCCATAATCTACTCATGAGGGATTCGTCAGTTGTTTGACTGATGGATCGTGCCGGAAGGTAAACAGGACCAGAAATGATAGTCGGGTGCACAGTTCTCCTCCTCTCAAAGTGCCAGCTTTGCTCTGTGCATGACACTCCTCATTTCCTTTCCTATTCAGCTACCAGGGAGTAACAGCCAGCTTTCAATCATCATGGGACCCGATAGCTGTAAATTGTATTCACACATCGAAAATGCATAATCAACAGTGGTTTCTTATTCATAATCTTCTCGGCTCAGCTCCTTTTTGTTTAATGCATACATATTTAGACTTCTAGATGGGAGTGTGGAAAGTTGGAAGCACTGTGTGATTGCAAAGGATACTTTGAGCATTTGCTGAAATGAGATTTCCCTCCTTTCCTCCCAGATGTCTTAACTTTTCTGATTTGATCAATCATCATTATGAATCATCATCATTTATCTAGATATTGTATTGTACTGTCCTCATGGAACTGTGTAGCTCAGTCGACTGGTTTGGCATGTACCGTGTGTGATTTAGGCCGTGTTTTTGTGAGGCATGATGTGTTTGCCGTGGTCGTAGCTTCACCACAGTTCACCTGGTCACTTTGGGAAAATGTTGTATTTGTGAAACTTTCTACAATACAACAGTCTTTTTCATAAATGGCTCCTGTGACGGCATTCGAATTCAGTCAGTGAAGGCTGCTACACGTGAACATGCATTTTATTATTTTTTTTTTTTGTTCTGCTGGCAGACATTAGGAGGCTATTGTGTCTCTTCTTGGCCACGACAAATATTTTGCAATATGTCAGAGAGCAGGATTTCTCTGTATTTGTGAAATTGAGTGTACCAACTGGGTCACAGCAGGCTGATTTTTATTACAAATTTTTTGAAGGCCTTTTTTTTATGTATGCTGCTGTGTATCTCCAACTATGCATAACTCTGCACTTTTTTTTTTTCTAATGCAAACCAAGGGAGATATACACATTGTCAGCCTTTGCATGTTTTTCATTTGAGTTGTCATTATGGCTGTTCAGGGTGCTGCAACTGCTTCATTTATTGAGGACCCATTGTGAAGATTTTCCCCCGGAGGTTATTCAATGAGTGGTGTTTACTAATAAATGAAAAGGGCTTATGAGCAATTTTTCTGTCATGGTGACTTTTCATGATTGACGTTATTGCATTTTTGCCAAATTGTTATCCATTCACTGAATATTCACTCACAAGTACTGGAATTGAACACTTTGACTCTCATGATACACCTGATAATCAGAAAAAGACCACACACAACTACAAATGCCCGTCTCTTTGCATTTAGACCATATTCTATTCAGTTCTATTCTAGGCAAAAACACTTGATTATTCACTGAAGGGCAGTTCAGTTATTATTTCCATAGTTGTCTTCAATGATTAATTGTCGATGGTTATTATTGCCTTGTTCTGGAAGGATCTCCTTGTGCAACACTGAAGAAGCAGAAGAAGCTTCTGACTGAAGACACTGTTGCTGAATCACTGTGTTGCTTAGAGGATGTTCAGGGTTCACTATGATGTTTGGCATTTTATGAAGTATCATTCCTTTGCAGAATCAGATCCAGATGCTCCAGAACAGAGCCAGTCCAGTCCAGTACAGTACAGTACGGTCACTGGCTCTGATGCTGCTCCCCCAGCAGATGACTGCAGATGAGACTGAACTCTTCCACAACAGATCTCTGTCTTCAGTCTCATGTCCATCACTGATACAGTACAGATGACAGGACTCCAACTCGTACTGGAAGTCTGTGGCGAACAGAGTGAAAAGGAGTGGTGAGTGTACAGTCCCCTGTGGTGCTCCTGTGCTGCTAACCATCTGCTCAGACACACAACCATTTAGTCCTCACAAACTGTCATCTGTTTGTCAGGTAGTCAGTGATCCAGGTGATTGTGGAGGCATCTACCTGTGTCTTCTGGAGTTTCTTTTGTCGTTAGACAGTGGTGGTGTCAATTCCACAACAATAAGCAAAAAGCAGTGGATCCTGGAAGTTGGACCAGTAAAAGATCTCCAGGACTTTCATGATGTGGGATGTTAGGACAACAGGTGAAGAAGATGGATGAGATCTTTTTGCTCCTGGAACAAGGCAGGATGCTAGTAACTCTGCAGGGCTATAATAAATGGTTTGACTGAGATGCTAACCCTCTCTAATTAGCATTAACCATCTCAGCCTTGCACAAATGCCATTTAACTGTAAACAATGCCCAGTGTACCACAGTCTAATGGTTCAAAACCAATGAACCACATCTTAATTGTAAAAATGCAGTGATGAGCAATGTTACTGGCGTTCATCCTGTTGGGAACATGCATGTCTATTTCAAAAGTCTTGGCTTCAGTTAGTTCACGCAATGATAGAAGCCCTTATTTTAGGACCGAATGATGTAAAAAGGAAAGAGTCACAAATGCCAGTCCCTGTCTCAGTCTAGTCTCACATTAAAATGTAAAAAAAAAAAAATGTTGTTTTGGCACAGGATGCAGCAGAAACCTAAGCCAAGAGTGGAAACAAAAATAACAAGTACTTGGGCCAAGTAATCGCCTTATGTGGTAGACTGTGACTTCTCTATTTGCAGAGAAAAGACTTGGATCAACTCAGGCAAGTAAAGATTACCACCTCCGAGTAGATTACGATTCACCTGTTAACGATTCCATACATCAAAGAGGCATCTTGATGTATCTGAATGTTTTGCATCCTCAAATACGTAAATGAGCCCATGTAGCTACAGCTTCATTAATAGAAGCGTTCAGATCAGTCTGAATGCCCTTTTTTAAATTTATCATCTCCCAGTGAGTGTGCCTGTGTAACTATATTATTCCACCATAAAGTTCACAACCTACACTTTAACTTTGTCTAGGCTGCAGTCTCTTGGTTTAGTTTCATCTCTGCATTGATGCGGTCGTTCACAAACTATAAGGGAAACTTATTGATACATTTACACAACAATGTTTCACAGTCATTTGACATTAGGGCAGCTCAGCGGATGACAGTGGGATAAGAAATTTAATATTACACAATTATACAACCTTTATTCTGAAACTGATCTGCTTTGTGAACTGAACAAGCGTAGTTGTTATACATTTTATTTTTATGAAATCATCTCAGAGCCATGAATTTTAATGGAAATCCATTCAGTACTTTTGAAACTCTTTGATCTGGACTGATCATGAATGCAGCTGAGAAGCCAGGGGGTTGTATGCACTCGGACATGCCAGTCATTGGTTTGCAAAGTCAACACCAGTCCATCGTTAGAGAAGAAACAGAAATGGGCAAGTTGAAACTACTTCTTCTTTTTTTCTTTTTAAACAAGTTTTTCATCGGAGATGGTCTTTACCACTAACCAAGTGTTTCATACTCCTCTCCCTGCCCTGTTTTCTGCTGTCCTCTTGACTGATCTCCTCTCTAATGGCCTTTACCATATTTCCTCTCATCTGTTTTCTAATCTAGTTCTCATTCTTTCAGTAAGTCTTTTCTGTTCTCTCCTAGCATTCCTCCTTGGAGAGTTTATCTCTTCGCTCTTTGCCATACATTCACCCCTGCCGTCGCCCACCTACCCACCCGCTGTCACGCACCCATACCCTCACCCTTACCAATTTCCACATCCCTGCCGGGCATTTTATTCTTTGATCCGTTTGCCTTGTATTTCAGCTTTCCTCTTCCGCCTGATGTATACCAAACGCATAAAGCTCGGTCAGTATTTCCTGCGATATTAAAAACCTTTCTCCATCCTTCATCGTCACAACCTCAAAAGATACTTGAATTTAAATGTATCTTGGGGTAACAAAGGTTTTTTTTTTTTTTGTATTTCTTTTTTAAGTTTGGCTCAAATACAGTATGACACACTATCAGTTTCTGTGTCTGCACCTGGGTAGAGATACTCGGGTCAATATATCATGCCTCAAGAGATAGGTCAGAGCTTGGGCTTTTTTCTTTTTTTTTTTCTTTTTTATCTCTACAGCGTAGCTAAAAGCAGATTGTGGTGCAGCATATATTTATCTGTAAAATTCCTCAGGTGCTGTCATTTGTGAACATCATACTAAACTGCACTTGGAAAGGAGCTGTGTAAGATTTTAATGTGCGTCTATTATGGACAAATTCACCGGGACTGGATAGGTGACCTCACAACCAGCTGTTTTCCCCCCCGTTGTACAACACAAGCACACAGCAAATGGCGGTAATTACTATCCTAGCATCACCTCATTGAGCTATACTGTACAGCGTAGAACACATTGCTAATGTAATCACACCATGCTACACACTCTTATGGGCCAGGCTTAATGTGGAGTGCGTGTCATTTGAGAGGCTGCTGTCACAGTAAAAGGTTCCGGCTGGTTTATAAAGGCACATGTTTATTGTATCATGCATTACAGCCATTAGACCCAGCGCTACCTGAACCCAGCTGATTCCCCGGGTCATTTCTCAATATGAAGCTGAACTGCATGACATGACCAAAGCTGACTCCTCTCAAAATACTCCAAAGCTAACGAGAGCCTTGGTAATTGACATCAATACCCAGAGTGAGTATAAAAACACAGCCAGCACCTATCAGGGAGGCTATTTCTGTCTTCTTATCTCGCGTGTGATTTGCGTTTGTGTGTTTGTGCGCTTCTATTAGAGGAGGTTTTAGCTGAGAGGGTTACGGTTTTGCACCCTCATCATTTTGAGGAGTAGTTATGGCGCGTTAACCTGCTAATCGTGTGAAAAACGGTTTCAGAAAGATGTTTGTTCAAGATGTCAGCGGTGCAAAAATATACATTATTTTGAATGATAATTAGCGGGCACGTTCTTAAACAGTCTTTTAAAGCCGTGCAGAAAAAGGTGAGAAGTCCCAGCGGGGAAAGACAAGGTTGCTGCAAGAGAGCCAGATTGCTGATGCACTACAATATTAATGCTTATGGAGCCCATCAGCTCTAATTACTTCTGCCTTACTCAATGCTACCAAGAGTAATACTGAATATTAATGCTAAGCAACTCTTAACAGCAACATCACTAAAATGCAATAACATCATGAACAGCGGTGCGTCTCTGAATAGTGATTGATCCTGGGCTTTGGGAGGCTTCAAGGTTAACTGAATATACTCGTTGGGGGACACCAGTTCGGTGTGTTATTTGATAAGAGTGGTAAGGGATTTGTCGTCTTGAAGCCACGCAAGCATCAACCCAGCTCTTTCTTGTGGCGTGTCAAAATGTAATCAGGACTTGTATGAATTTCCTGAATTTATCCCCACACAGAGGAGGCAGCTTGCCATTATCATGCAGGGAAACATTTGTTGTTGCTTGATTACACTAATGGGAAAGCACACGCGAATATGAAATGTTGAACGCTATTGAAATTAGGCTTAATTGCCGATGGCATCTCAGGTTAATTTGTATTCCCTCGGTATGAAATGAGCCTGTTTGTTTTTTGTGAGCAGAACATCAGTGTATATATAGATGCTTAGTACAGTATGTTGTTAGTGAGCCACTGGGGTTTCTTACCAACTGCAACAGTGCAGTTTTCTTTCGGATCGGGGGTTTGGCCTGATTGCACACTAATGCAGGACTTGTGTCAACACAGAGACAAAAGTTTACGCTCTCATGAGTAGAGGTTGCTTTGTTTTTGGGTAAAGACTTTTAAAAGTGATGTTTGGATGAGGATGAGCGGAAGGATCCAGTGTTCAGCCGTGATGGTTAAAGTTCAGGCAAAACAATCAGGGGAATAGAATATGCGGACATGTGGATGAACACGTTGACCCCGACTCCACCAAAGTTGCTGCTTCAAGAGCAGCTTTGATGTTTTTGAGTATTTTGTTTAAATGTCTGTGAGTGGAAAGATCTTTTCACATTGATATTGTCACAATCTAGTAAAATACAGACATAGACCTTTACTGGTTTGTGGTTAATCAAGGGAAAACGGTTATGTTGATGCGTCAAAGCTGGCTGGTTCCACTTGAAAGATGCCATCTTGTTTTTGCTTGTTAGAAGAAAACAACCGCTGTGTGAAGATGATGCCATCGATAGCTGATCTTTTTTTTTTCTTCTTTTCTAAATTTCGATGTTACAGTTTCCTCTCATGTATCCGAATGTCTCTACTACTCAGTCCACTATGGTGCTTGGTCATCAGGGCACGCTGAAGGGGAAGCTGATCTGGAAGGAAGCATGTTCAGCTGCTTCACCAGGGGACATCGATTTAAAAGCACTTCAGTGCAGAGACTCACGCAATCCAGCTGAGGTTTGTCTGCACTGAGAACCTCTTTAACCTGCAAATGGAGAGAGAGGGGAAAAAAAAAAAAACTGAACATTTTAAATGGCTTCTTTTGTTTCTTTATTGGTGCTCTGCTTTTGTCTGATTTTTTTTTGTCTTAATTATTGATGTTGATGCATTTCATTTCTTCCCAAATTCCCCCTTTTAAGACTTGTACTTAATTATGGTGGGAGAAAAAAAGACAATAGAAATGCAATTTACGACTGGCAGTGTGATTAAAACTACGGTGTGAGGTTGTCAACATTTTTACTTTATCAATTTTATTATAAGAGTTATATTTGCATTGACATTAAAAAATTCTCTGCGGAGCAAATTGGTAATAGTAAGTCGACAATACTCAATATTCTTTCAAGGGAACTTTTTTACATTCAATTTTTACATCTCCGTTATGAAACTTGCCACTTTACAGAACTGAATTCCACCTTTGAATGCAACAAATGAAATTGTTAATAACCCAGAGCTGTAATGATTATTCTGTTCACCAAGTAGTTTACTAACTTCCGAAAGTAACGGCAACAGTCGTCACCTTTTGAGTTTTTGCAATTTTCCAGCAGAGGTACAGGGAAAAGTTGTTGGTCTAGTCTTGAACTCATTGATTATTTGTTCAGTTAAGGTTTGCGCAAACTAGAACCTGAAATGTGAATGTCCTGTATGTGCCGTCTACTGATTGTAGCAGCTTAATTTGTAATTCGTACCTGTCTTATCATTTTGGGGGGTAAATGGAGGACATGCATGCATCACACTTGGAGGCAAGAGTAGGAAACAAAGATAGTATGTACTGCATACTAGTTCAGTGGTTATTGTTCATACATTAGTTTTCCACTATAAAGCCATTTCTGGAAACCCAGCGACTAGAGATGTTCCGATATCATTTTTTTTCCTCCCGATACCGATTGCGATTGTTGAGCTGTGGGTATTGGCCAATATTGACTAGGGGTGCAACGGTACGGTCCGTACCTCGGTTTTTGTGTCATGGTTTCAGTACGGATTCGGTACAGTTTCAGACCATCTGCTACCCTAAACCCACGATCGTAAGATACCGAGTTTGCGGAAAGCGCAACTTACATGTCGGCGTGTAAAAGAGCGCGTCCAAATGGCATAAATGTGCGTCCACCTGGTCACATGTGGACGTGCACAAATGGCTCTACCTCTCGATTACGCATCACCGTATTACTTGCTGACGTTTTTATTCTCTGGAGGTCAGAGGATGTCTGGTCAGCAGTTGTGGTGGATGTGGGAATAGTCACAGCCAGACACGTCAGTCTGTACAGCTGTGGCATGATCTCATCCAGATGTCTGCTGTGGAGGAAACCAAGGAGATCTTTGTCTCTGGTGTCAAGCTGGAAAAGGTTGCATACGGGAATTTATTTCCGATATGTCTGAAACTGTAGGTGGTTGTCGAGGAGGGACAGGTACATTAATTGTTTGTGATCTTTAAATGCGCATCCAACGATTCGTTCTGCAGTATTTTAAAAAGCACATCAGCTGCGCCAAGACGCACAACTGGTAACAACTGGATCTTACGCAGGTAAGATCCGGGTTTATGAAAGTGGAAGATTGCGTTCTTTGCGGGGGAACGCCTCTCCCGCCACCCTCTATCCCTTAATAGCGGCTTTAGGAGGTTTGGCGGAAGATGGGGCCCACAGACTGTGAAGTTGTGAACTGTTTTCACTCCCTCGCCGGTGTATTCAACAGCAAAACCAAAATGCTCCCACACCGGCAATTATAAAAAGGTTTTTCCAATTTCTCCGCTACTGCTGGCCATGCCTGCTTGTTTTTTTTGGTTTTTTTTCTGCGTCTATGAGCTGCAGCCATCCAGCCAAAGTGTGATCGGCTGGTCACTGTGAGTGAGCGGAGGCGAGTGGACATTGACATGCAGTGGCGGGCCTGTTGCCTAAAAGGCACGCACGCTCACGTGCAAGTCCAATGCAAAGTTATTGGAAATCAAGCAAATCAAAGCCATTTTTGTCTATATTTTTTTCCAAATAGAACAGTATTGCAAAATTAAAAAGTATCTCTTTTTGCTGGTAGTTGGTATCGGTTGGTGCCTTGACTCCCGTACTCACTGATACTGATATAGGCATTTTTGGCAGAATTGGAGCAATTTCCGATACTGGTATTGGAATCAGAACATCACTAAAAACGATAAGATCAAAAACTTGTGCTTGTGTTAAATAATATGAGCCAAGCTAAAGCCTTTGTTTTTGTGGTTTTATGACTTCTATATGTCATCATCATTTCATGTAATAGAGAAATCTATATGTACACAGGAAATGAGTCTGATCAGATATGCGAAGAGAAATCCAAGCTAGATTTGCAAATCAGGAGACTTATCTGGCATATCTGTGACAATTATCTAATGTGGGGCAGGTCAGGCAAATTATGATCGGCTTAAAGTTCTCATGCAGAACAGAGTCATAAATGTATAAATCACTTCTGCACAAGGAGCATCCGTCTCCTGGTGTGAGACTGTAACATGAATACAAAGAGAAAATGCAACGATTTTCATGTGCCTGCACTTTCTGAAACCATCTGGAAGTTTTTAAAATTTATCAAAGATGTCGTTCTCAGATGTACTCAGACATGTTCCATTTATTTATTAGAAATACATTAATGTATTTCTCTTTTTAAATGCAGTTGCTGCCCGATTTCCCCACAGGGATGGAAAGATGAAACGCTGCCATCACCACTCCATCTCCCCTTCTTATCAACTTTGCTTGGTTTTAGTTCGTGGGCCCTTTGGGACCTTCAAACAAATGCACCACATGTTGGTCGAGAATATATTTACTTCATCCAGACCCATTTCTCAGATGTGATAATAGACATTTTGAGTGCTCCTGTTGAGCGCCCCCCTCCTCATTTTTGATCCCAGCTGAGTGCCGTCATCATTTCAGGAAAGGCCATTGAATGGGGACTGCATATTTTCAAATAAATTTTTTTTTTTCCCAGCTTGCATCATGGTTTAGCCAACAAGAGAAAACAGATGGGTGTGTGGGCAGTGACTTGCTTGAATGTTTTTTTTTTTTTTTGTAAAGTCTGGACTCCACCCCACTGAAGCCGCGGGGAGGGAACAGAGGTATGGACTCAGAGTAGAGATTGGTCATGCTAAATTCAAGCTTTAATTCAAGTCTTTGTGGAGGTCTCTCAGCAGGTAGCTGTAAACACAAAAAAAAAAAGACAGGTTTAAGAAAATAAGTGAGGGCTAGACAAATTCACTCACATCCTCTGTGGAGTCCAGGGAAGTGGAAGACAACCTCAGAATAATTTAATTCTTCCTCAGTAGTCACTTGGTTCTTTAATCTCACCACTATGTTAGCTGTGCTGGCACAGATGGGTGGATCACTTTAAAATCTGACAAAAACTATAACCTCAATTTAAAAAAAACAAAAAAAAAGACACTATAAAATGTATATGAAATTCACTTTGTCCAATTACTTTTGATCCCTTGAAATACTGTAATTCCTAAATAGTAAATACCATGTTTTTGTGAAACATCTTAAAGCTTAAAGTCTACATGTTGATCACACCTTGATTGCTGTACCTTTAAAATGCATTATGATGGCAAAACTGATAAACTGATAAAAACCCCATCCTTGTCCAAATACTTCTGGACCTAATTGTATCAAATGTTTAGGATGAGACATTTAGCTGTTTCATTTAAAAATGTTAACTCATTTTGAGTTTTTGGGGCAGCAGCAAAACGGCATCAAAATGTAAATGAGCGTAGAACACTGCTTCTGCTCAAATACAAATGATAGTTAGATATGTCGTCATCATCACCATCCATCCACCCTTCAGGTGCACCAGCTCCATCCTGTTGCAGGAGCTGCAGCCAGACGCTGGACAAGAGGGAAGGTAGATCCTGGACAGGTCACCAGTCCATCACAGGGATGACACACACTGATAGATGAGGCTACAGCCAGTTTCGAACCTCTAATTAGCCGAACACGCATATCACTGGACTGCGGGTGGAAACCGGACCAGAAACTCTTCCATACTGTTTCTCCATCCAGAGAGGCCCCAGGTGAGCAGCAGGAGCATCCAGGCCGGAAAACAGACTTGGTCTTGCAAATGAAAAATGCGTTCGAGTCAGCTGATTTGATGTTTGCCAGAAAACTGTTAGGTGTACATTGTTTCCAGTGAATGTGGTTGAAGTTGAGGAACAGGATGCCCTGAAAGCGCTCTATATGTATTTTATGAGTTTAAATGAAAGCCCCACTATCATTATCTTCTTTTTTTTTCTTTTCTTTTCAGTAATGACATAAAAGTGGCCTTCTGTGATGATTCAAACTGTTTTCCACAGTGATAAAGATCAGGCTGCAGACAAAAACAGCCAAGTTTAGTTTTAGGGCATACGAACTGAAAGCTCAATAATAGCACATAATCTGCAATTCTGCCACTTTGAAAAAAAAAAAAAAATCTCTCCCTGACTGGGGGACAGCTGCTTTACCTTCCCATTCACTAGTGGTTTTAATGGATCCTTCCTCTCACATGAAGCAATGACTCCTTGGGTTTAACGCAGTGTGCAGCAAGCTGAGGCCCAGCAGCGTTTACACAGGGACTCTGTGGACGTGCAACACTAAAGGCAGAATACATTAAACAGAAATAAAATAAAATAAAAAAAAAAAACATTCTGTGTATAGAAGTGAGGCATTACTTTTAATTGATCTGAAATGTAAATCAGTTTAAACTCATATCTTGCTCCTGTGTTTTTATATGTAGAATATAAAGCTGTATTTGAGATGTATCATTGAGTTGTAACTGAACTGTAAATGTCTCTAAATGAGCTACACTTGACGTTGTGTGTATGTATTAACACTATAGGTTAGTCCACACGCTAAACAGTAAAAAACAAAACACAAAAACAGTGACATTAAGCAAATACTCATAAACCTATACTGTTCATGATCCACATTAAGAGCGAGGCAGACTACAATACTGCTTAAAGAACTTCTAAGTTTTTGTTGAATAATACATACTACTGCGTAAGACAGGCAGCTGCTGATACACAGGGACCGAGACTCGAGATTACAGAGGATGATATGAACTTTCCTTTCATGAAAAATTAACTGCTCTGACACTGAGCAGATGCAGCTTTTTTTTCAGCGAAAACCTCCAATGAGAATTCACAAACAGCTGTTGGCAACTTGATTTGAAACGGGCATCATACATGGCTGAAGAAGAGCGTTTTTTATATACTGCTTGTGTGTGTATTTATAGTATAATTAAACAGTTTGTTGCTGGAGTCCCTTCTGCAGCAGAATTGAAGCAATTCTTAGAAATGCATTTTTAATGTGGCTGGCTGGAATAGCTAACTTCTTTTCTTAAATACTGGTGCAGTATAGAAGTTTCCGTGTGCCATTGTGCTTTCTATTCCTCCTAAGAAATTGTCCTTAGATGTATAATACAAAAAAGGAGGGGTTGCCAAGTAAACAGTCCATCAGTGTTGGCCTGTAGGTGCCAGTCTGCCTGCTAGTTTGATGTTGGATGCTTCTCTCCAGTGCATCACAACACCGCATCTCTCCTCCAAATCCAAAATTCGCTGCGCGCACCGTTTGCTTGTATTTCAAAGCACGCAGCATCTTTAAAAATTTCCAACTTTCCTAACTACTTCTGCTGCTCAGACAGGTATAAAGTCAGCAGCGCTTTGATGTCATAAAAAAGTTAGTCCCTGCTCCTGCCGTCTTTCTCCTTTGCCAAATGAGTCACAGATGAAAAATACCATATTATACAGCAAGACCGTCAAGCTGTCACTTAGGTAATGAAGTTGGTGCAAACCATTTGTCTTATTTTGTCACGCTTTTTCCCCATTAGTCATACCGTGCAAACCATTAGCTCCTCGGGTACCCCCTTCACCCAAGGACACTTAGGCTCTCACTCCAAGTGCGACTGAGGCCGACTGATGCACCGTGGAAGACGGCGCCGTGGGGGGGGAGGATGGAGCTGAGACTGATAAGAAGAAAAGAGTTGTAGAGCATAGTGGGGAGATTTCACCAGCCACTTAGAAGCACCTTCAAAGGAAAAAAAATGGCTTGATTAATCTGTCAAGAGTTAATATTTCCAGAACCGTATGTGCCTGTGAGTGATAGGTGGAGGCAAATGGGATTCATGTGTGGGCATCAAGTGAAGAATCGGAAGAAAAGCATGAACACGCTGAGTAAGGACGGCTTCAGGCGACGGAGGAGAGACAAACAGTTCATATTGCCCCTAACAAGATACTATGAGCAACTCCAGCATATTGTAGAAGTAAAGTAGAGACGACACAAAATGGGAAAAATCAGTCGAGGAGGAGGAGGAGCAGAAAGAGTAGGTTGTATGGAGACTTGACCGATATCGAATTTCTGGAGTTATATCTCCAGGGTAAAGTTGTGTTTGTCATACAACAGAGTTATTACTCAGCCAAGTGTGGTAAACACTAACTGCTCTAAGAGAGCCAAAGGCAGGGCCACAGAAAGTGCAGTAAAAGTGAAACTCCTTTGTTGTCTCATAGCATGTTTTACTGTAATGCATCCACAGTGCAGAGAAGCCTTTCTTTTAGAGGACATTTAAGGGCCCTTATGAGGGACTGGTTACTGGGCAAAGTGTGTTCTTGTTTCCTCTTTTCTTTGAAAGTTTCATTGTTATGGCAGAAAATGGTCAGTTTAAGGTCATATTAAGAATGTCGATGTAAACGTGGTACGAGGAGGAGCGGAGCTCTGGCCGTGTTGGTGCCGTCGGCGAGATGAGGATTGATTCCCCTGCAAAGTATATATGGATTAAAAAAAACACACACACACTCTTCACACAAACTATAATAAAATACTAATACATTTATTTTAATGTCATTGAGTCCATGATGTATTGTTTTTTTTGTTTTTTTTTTTAAAGAAGAGCTTGCAGCAAAAGCAGAATACATCTTGGAATATACCACCCTCCTCCCTCTGACCTCTACAACGATTAATTTTCTGTAAAAGGGGTGGTAATGGCAACTTCTCCCATTTTCCCTTTTTGGGAATGTAAAGACTGATCTTTCCTGATCGGGCTGGCTCTCTGCTGAATAACTCAATCCTCTCAGTATC